>OY971436.1:11229864-12447229 GCA_963853865.1 Helleia helle
CTTACTAGAGTTGTCATCAGCATCATTATCAACCTCTCCGTCCATGCCATCATAGGTCTCTTTCAACGAACGCCAAAACGGCCAATCCACTCGCATACAACTGGGTCTTGCACAGATACTGGCTCGTCTCCCCTGCGATACAGCTTTGCTGTGTTCGCAGAAGGGCAGGACAGGCAGTGTAATTACTGGCACCGAGACTTAACATCTTATGTCTCAGGATAGGCAACACATGAATGAGTTGCCCGGGCTGGTCTTAGGTAAACTTGCTTATGCCCGCATATGCCCATTTCTAAGCTTTTTAAATTTCATAAAAGAAAGAAAAAAATATCGTCCATCTAGGGACATTACACAAAAATATTGAATATCCGAAAACCAATACAAAATATTATTTTTAGCAAACAGCAAAAACAACGTACTCTCGTAAATGGCAACATTGACATTGAGGTGAAAGCCAAATATAGTCTTTAGTATAAGTGCTGCCAGAAACAATAATGAGTATTGAAATAAAAATGGCGGAAAGTTGTTTGGACATTATATACGTAAATAAACACTAGTTGTTAGCTACAGCATTGTCTGGCAAAAAATAAAATCTAATGTAGAGTCAAAATGATAAAAGTAATCTATAAATAAAGTAATAGTATTTAAAAAAGCATTTTTCAAGCAAGCATTTTAATGTTCTAAATACTTTTATTTTAATACTCTAAATAGTAGAAAAACTATTAAGTCTATCTTTTTAAAATAAATTTATTTCAACTTTCGAATATGTCTGTACGGGCTTTATTTTTGAGATTTTGTGCTATGTATACTATTTATTTTCGTCCAAAGTTAGGCTGAAGTCAGTGTTGAAATACGAAAGTTTAGAAGCTTGTATTTTTAAATGTATAATTTTTTACGATTATGGGTACATACAGTCATAGATAACGACGAGAACAATTTATATTATCCTTAGTTTTCATGGTCAACGTCAAACATTGTAGTAATTACTGTTCTGCGAACGCTTAGTCCGATCGTGCCGCTCTATCGCTACTTCCTTGCACGCTCGGCTCAGGCGGAACGTGACACTTTTCATGCGTGCAGCCGGCGTTCATCGATTTATAAAATCATTTCGTTCATCGTATGTCTGAAAAACATTGTTTAATGTAATATAACAATAAATTAATGGCATCGATAGATTTTTTCCTCACTTATGTTGTGAGACCTAGCTTCTATAACTGATTGAATGTACTGATTGGTTATTGATGAAAATTCATTTTCATGATAATTCTAAAAATCTATTTTCACATTTTCAACTTTCATCTAGCTTCCAAGCCTTTCATGACCGACTTCCATGATTCTATGTCAATGGGAAGTATAGGATATAAGTATAGTGGATGTCGCTCTTCACTTACCATCAGGTGAACCGTATCCGTTTGCCCCCTCTTCTATAAAAAAAAAAAAGGTTTTGGTTTAACACACTGACAGACAGACGGACAACAAAGTGATTTAACAAAGGGTTCCGTTTTGTCATGTTGAGGAACAAAGTCCCAAAACGGTAGAATTTCATGAAAAATAATACCTACGTGAAAGTACATACTTGTAATGTAAAAAAATACCTCAGTTTGCTTATCACATGCATTTAAATGAAATTTCGTGTCTCGTGATTTTAAGGGAAATGCTCTTTTATGAAAAATGGATTTATTCTCGCGGGATACGAAAAAAATTGTAACCCTTTAACAACGGAATATTTTTTATATAAAATTTCATTAACATTCATTTACCCTGAAAGTTAAGGAATCCCACAGGAAATACATTTTACCGAACTTTCAAACAATTTAACACAAGCCTGTAAAGTATAATTCTTCCCTATCTATGCAACTTAATAAACCACGATAAAATCCGTAAAATTATTTCATTATATTTGACGACCTCAGTGGTAAGTGCGTTGGCGCTCAAACCCGGAGGTTGCGAGTTCGAATTTTTTCTGAATTCTGAAACAAAAAAAATTTCTGTGTTCCTGGGTCATGGATGTGTATTAAATATGTGTATTATATAATAAAAATCTTAAATTTATCTATACTTATAATAAAACTGTAGAAGTGTAAATTCTGTACATTGAAAATAATTAAAAAATAAATAGCAGCGGGTGTTACTAGATCGATACCCAACCCAAAAATGTTTTTAGAAAAAGTTTAGTTTCTGTCTGTTTGTTCAAGCATCACGCAAAAACTGCCGGTTCGATTACGATGAAACTTGGTATAATTATACTTTACTATCCGGGGCACCACACTGGGTACTTTTTATCCCGGAAAAGTATACACATTAAAACAAACTTATTTTTGCGGTTCGATCCCTAGATATGGTTATTGTACCAACATACAACGACGTAACGTACGACAAACTTATTATAATAAGTTTGTCGTACGTTACGTCAACCGCAGTGGAGTTTATGTTGTAACAATAGGGCCGAAGGTCCAACTTGGCTTAAAGCGATGGGCGGGGACCGGGGACCTGCCAGTAAAGATTTCTATATTTTTAATACGGTTATATAACACGATGCCTTCCAGAAAGAAAACTTCTCTTTCTGGTACATCGAAATACGCTAAGCGAATGAGATTAGTTAGATCACAAGAATCTGCTGAGGAGCGAGAGTCCCGGTTAAACTGCATGCGAGAAAGCATTACTGAAAAGTTCTTCCTCGCGTCTGTCTATCTGTACAACTAGGTACAAACTAACTAAATGGATTTTTGCTGTTGTCGACATGAGATAGAGTAATTCCTGAGGCAGGTTATAGTATATAATTTACCAAGACTGTATAAATTGATAAATAGTTGGATAATTATTGTGAGAGTCGGAAAAGTTTAAGCCGCTTGGGAGCTTACATTAAAAAGAAAGAAAGAAAGAAAGAAAAATATTTTATTGTTCACACCAAAGATCAAAACATAATCACAACGTAGTTTCACATACATTAATTATTATTGTGAACAATAGAGGTAGCCAAATAACACAGCCTTATTCCCTTTAGAGATATAAATAGTAAAAAAGTAGAAAAATGATCATCATCGATCCGGATACGTCCGTAAATAAAAGTTAACGCGGGCGAAGCTGCGGGTAACAGCTAGTGTATAATATAAAAGTATTAAATAAATTTCCGTTGTCTGGTACCCGTAACACAAGTTCTTCGAGAACTTACCACGGGACCAGATTGACGTGGTGTGAAGGCGTCCATAGATATTATTATTATAATGATTGAAATTCGCGTGAATATTAGAAAACAATATGTGCTCAATATTTGTAATAGCTAGATCTCACAACATAAATAAAGGGGAAAAAATAACCCAATCACTCACAGAGACTGCCGATAGAACTGAAAACAAAACATTAAATTCAAGTACCTATAATACAGGCTGGAAAAGATTATGACAACCTATACAATTTAAACGGCGCACAAAATGGCCACATGACATAATTTAGAAGCAACATAATTTGCAAAACAAATATTGCATATAAATAAATCAAACGTAAAACTGCGTCTCCAGCTCTTGCGTTCGGTGTCGCGAGTCCACGTCATATAAACGTCTTTGTTAGCCCCGTGGTAAGTTCTTAGGAACTTGAGTTACGGTTACTAGGAGCGGAAATAAATTTACATAAATACACACATAATTAATATTATATATAATACGTCCATGACCCGGTGCAGACATCTATGTATATTTGTCATAAAAATCAAATCAAATATTTTTTTTTATTCAAAATAGTACCAATACAGTATCTTTTTGAACGTCAATTGAATCTACCACCGGTTCCAAGGCTAGCCCACTGAGAAGAACCGGCGAAACAAACTCAGTGGAACTAATCTTTTCAAATAATATATTATATTATATAACAATTTTAACATCTTATCCTGAAATGCCCGGGAGGAACGCCTTATTCCCAGGGTGTGGTATCTTCCATGAAATCTTTTACTTTATAATATGCTTTACCACACAAACGCTCTTTGACAACTTTTTTGAATTTTTTTTATGGAGAGCTTTTGAACGTTTTCTGGGATCCTATTGTAAAAGCGTATACAGTTGCCTTTAAAAGAATTGCTTACTTTTGATAGTCTAATCACTGGTACATCCAACCTGTGTCTATTACGTATATCCCTACTATGAATATCACTTTTTTTACAAAATTCATTTATGTTTTTCCGGACATACAATAAGTCTAAGATGTATTGAGAAGCGACAGTCAGAATTCCTATTTCTTCAAATTTTTCTCTCAAAGATCTCTAGTCTGTCCCTAAAGGGACCGACGCCACTTCCACAGAAGGGTTGTCCCGCACCAGAACAACCCCTCCCAACGTCGAGACAGTACAATGGGGTGAGGTTTCCCGCCACGCCCCTTGCCCTCTGCTCTTTTGTCCCCTCTTCTTATAAGAGGGGTACAAAGAGCCCCCTCGGCTCAATTAGCTTCGCCCAAGGTGCTGGGGTCACCCTAGGCTTCTGAGCCCCACCGCCACGACAAGGCCTGAACCATGGTGGGGACAAGACACGAACCCACCCAACCAAGACCTTTCAACTAACACTTCAAAACATTCACTTTCGAATCAGGCTTTCCCACGTGAAAGTATCATGAAGGTCAAATATAATCTCAGTTACAACATTGATGGTTAAATATAAAGCCTGCTATAAAGGTCGGCTTATACTACCGGTTAACATGCGAGCGGTGTAATAGGCCCCGCGGGCGACAAGCGGGGGTCCGTAGGAGGCGCTATTTAATGCGCCTCTACTCTTCAATAACGCGTCTGTGCTCGTGCTGGGTTAAGGATGGGAACCTGGGCCCAAGATGAGGTCTCGGGGACTTGTTAGTAACGGTTGAGCAGCCCCCCTTACGAGTCTCGCATTCATCGGGGCCAGCTTGTCGCTGAGGTGATCCTGTTGCCTACAGATCCAGAACCCCCAAAAATTAACTGAAAGCGCACGCAGTGGTTTTGTTTACGCATAGGGAACTCCCTGGTGCGAGTCCCACATAGGGTCAGGAACATATGTGGTCCTGGCTTCATGCGTAACAAGCATTTCCCTGCGATAGCAAGAAAAAGGACCGACGACCTGGAAAGGGTCCCAGTAATCCGCTGGTTGCGGGCGGCGCAGGACCGGGCGTTGAGGAGATGCTTGGGGAAGACCTACGCCAGTACTTGTATAGGCTGATGGAAATGATATATCATGAGTTTTGTATTAACTAATTAACGAACATATTACATAGTGTAGTTGCGAGTGGTATCGGTTATATTATGGTTCATTTAAGGAGCCATTATTGAGAGATGTTAGGTTACAAAAAGAAACTCCGCAAAAATGTTTCCAATAATTTGTCGATCGCACATTTTCTGCGTACGGAGCGTATTAAATATTTATCACTGATTTAGGGGATCTAGATCTCGGCTCATTCTGGCATTAATAATCTAGTGGATACTTATAGGTTTTGGCAGATCAGACATCCCTGGAACTCCTTTTTCTTACTTTGTTTGACCTAAATTAGGAAAAAATCTTTAATTTCATTGATAGAGATCAATTATAAAAATATGTAGTTAGTTACTGCGTTCAAATCAACAAACTAGTTGGTTTTATTACAGTTACTATTTCAACGATTTAGATGTTAGCTGGATAGGCCTAGCCTAGCCGAAGATCACGCCAGAGTCTCGGTGCCAGTAATAAAAAACCTGTCCTGTCTTTCTCTCCGAAAAACAGCAATTATTTGAGAAGAGAAATCAATCGGTGGGAGGGAAGCGCTGTGCCGCGCTCCCGGCTGCATGGGTACCACCATCTTGCTTGATTCTCCCGTGAAACAACTTTGCTGTGTTTCGGAGAGAAGGGCAAGACAGGCAGTGTAATTACTGGCACCGAGACTTAACATCTTATGTCTCTGGATAGATGATACATTCCCCCATTCAGGCCTTGTCGTAGCGGTGGGGCTCAGTAGCCTAGGGTGAGCACCTTGGGCGAAGCGAATTGCGCCCGAGGGGGCTCTTTGTACCCCTCTTATAAGTAGAAGGGACAAAACAGCAAGGGGCGAGGATGGGAACCTCACCGCATTGTTCTGTCCTGACTTTGGGAGGGTTTGTTTTGTGGTGCGGGACAACCCCTCCGTGGAGGTAGTGTTGATCCCTTGTCTAGTCGTCGAGGTGCCCTGTTTGCTCATAAGATTCGGGGCACCTCACCAAAGGCGGCATTCGTGGCACTTGCCGGGTGCTTTTTAGTGGGTAGAGCTGCGTCCACTTACCAGCTCTCGGGCACAGCGAGTCTCACATACGCGCCGGGGGAGATCCACTCCCCCGCGGGATGCCTCGGAGCATTTCCCGGCGTTAAAGAAAAAAAAGCAACCACTGATAATATTTTAATTACTATTATAAATTTATACTAAGAATTTCACAATAATAGTAAACGCTCCGCCAAATGGCACCCCAATTAATAAGCAACTCTCCTCTCCTCTCCGCTTCTACCTTCTTCTCCCCACTCCTCTCTTCACCCCTTGTCGCTTCACCTATTTGCTTATCTAATTCCGTACCTCACCACTCCTTCCTTTACAATATTATGTGTATTATATACCAAATTATATGTAAATGATGAGTGATTTAGGCACGCAAGGTACATATACAGTATTTACTGTCCCATTATTATAATATAATATTAGTTGTTGCCCGAACCTTTAGACTTACAGCTATAAGTACTCGGATTGATGATGTATTATGGTCAATCAGTGATAACGTAGCATTCTAATAGTAGAAAAATCTATAGAGTAGTTTTTGAGTTAAATCGTAACAAACGAACAAACATAAAAATAATTCCTCTATAAAAGTATACACCTGTCAAATATGCGTCATTTTCACAGGAGTAAAGTGGCAGCGCTGCTCCTGGATAAACACTTGCAGATTAATGGGATCTCCGTGGGTGACGTGATGAGAGAGCGGCAGAGTATCCAGATGCAGCCGATGGCCAGCAACAAAATGAAGAGGGAGAGGAAGGCGGCCAGGACCCTGGGCATCATCATGTCAGCATTCCTGGCGTGCTGGCTACCGTTTTTTCTATGGTAAGTTATGTGTTAGCGAGGATGGTATGAGCTCAGCCTCTTGAACCTGGTCCCAATATGACATGCCGTCGTGGGGACTACTTAGTATCGGAAGAGCAGTCACCCCTTATGAGGAGTAGTATGGCCTACGCTGGAGCCAGCCTATCGCTGAGATGATCCTGTTGCTGTAGATCCGGGACCCTCAAAAAGCGCCTTAATGCGCTCGCAATGGTTGGGCTCAGCCTTTTGGTTCGATTCCGGTGCACCTAAAGTGGGTTTTTCTAAATTTCCTTGTGCATATGAGAAAATCGTTCATTGAAGCAAAACATCGTGAGAAAACTTGCATAAGGATTATGGGTCTATAATGATTATGATGATGAATTATTCTAATCGATGAATTATTCTAATCTAT
Organism: Helleia helle; assembly: GCA_963853865.1. Classification (NCBI taxonomy): domain Eukaryota; kingdom Metazoa; phylum Arthropoda; class Insecta; order Lepidoptera; family Lycaenidae; genus Helleia; species Helleia helle. The sequence goes on from OY971436.1 coordinate 11,237,300, forward strand.
GAATTATTCTAATCTTTGAATTATTCTAATCTATGATTTAATTGATCGCTCAATAATTCTCTAAGTATAAGCTACGCTCCTGTCGTAGGAAGTGGCTTTTTATGGCATGTTAAAGTGCCCTGAAGTCATCCGTCGGAGAAAGAAAGTAGATGATGTCACGCGAAGGAATACGCTAGTGACAGTAGGCCAATCATTGCCGATTGGGAATGCCACCTTTGAGATGACCATTAGATCCAAGTTGGATACGAAGGGAAAATCAGTCTTTAGGGGTCCTATAGTAGTGCTAAAACCATCAAGCATATTATAACCGGATAGAGTAGTAATGTGAGCTATAAAATTCCGAAACTGGTCAGTGATTTGTCACTGACGTAATAGAAATTCACCAACCAGTGATCTGTGTTTACGTCTCATCGGCCAATCATCCATCAATGGCCAACATTCGACCAATCAGAGCGCAGAACCGGCGCAGCGTCACAGCACAAATTTGTAGGAATTTGTTTTCATACAAAACACATAATATTATCGCTCTACTCCGGTCACATACTCGATGAATAAAACGAATAGGAAAGAAGGAAGACGGAATTGTATAATCTGTCTCCTCATTATTTCCATGATCGTGGCGATAGAAACATTGCTGAAATATCGAGACCTCAATGCTCATGTTTTTCTCCAGGTACATAATAACCGCGCTGTGTGGTAAGGCTTGCCCTTCCCCACCACCCGTGGTGGCAGCGGTGTTCTGGGTGGGCTACTTCAACTCCGCCCTCAACCCGCTTATCTACGCCTACTTCAACAGGGATTTCAGGGCAGCGTTCAGGAAGACCCTCAACTCATGTTGCAGGTATTTTGACTAACGAGAGTAAATAGTAGGCTTACGAGGGTCAATCGTAGACTTAGGGGGGTTAATCATTGACTAAAGTTAATCTATCGTTGAATCACGAAGGTCAATCGTTGAAGGTTATCTGTTAACTAACAGTTTGTAGTAATCGTTGAACGACTTGTTGACGTAGATTGGCGAGGATTAATCGTTTACTAGCAGAGATCAGTCTACTTAACTAAATCGGATAATTTGTTGCTGAGTGGGGGAGACCAACGGGGGTTAATCGTTCACTAAGAAGGGTCAATCGGAGGTAAACGTGAATAAATAATTCCTCGCGCAGGTCGATCATAGACAAACGTCTACGATTGACCTCGGGGATCAAGTTTTCGTACTTGATGGGTTAGATCGTTAATAGTTAGAGAACCTTGTTCCTACATTCATACTCGTCGTAGCATGCTATTGATAAAGCTCATGTTCATATAATCATTTTAATCTCAGGTCGATATGTGGCGAGTTCGGGCGAGGGTACTGCCAGCAGCAGGTCCCGCGGAGGGAGCAGCACCACTCCAACGCGTCATCAGACATCCACATGAACAACTGCGTCAAGTCCACCTCCGCTGATCTGCTCAAAGTCCAGGCTTCTTGTTCCAGACCAGAGGATATCGCTTTCGGGAGTTTAACGGGGTGAAGATAAAAAGACTTTACGAAAAATCACATTAATGTTAGGAAGAGATTTATTAACGGTAAGAATATTTGTTTCAATGTATAATATATAAAGTATAAAAGATTGTAATATGTACAAAAAATACATTTTTTACTCTAATAATGTTAAAGAGCGTTTATCGTAGTTTAAAGTTATGTCTATGACTTTTCTATTGATGTATAAAGAGAAATTTTTGTTAAAAGATGCCATAAAACACAGACATTTAATATGGTTTGAAATAGGATAATAAACGAATCCGAATAAATGCCGAAATATCGACGCCGTGATATGAAAACTAAAAGCAAATATTTTAAACAATTTTTATGGTGAAAAGAACTATGTAATTTTAAAATATTATAACAGAGGGATTTATACAAAGTAAAATTTATCTTAGAATTTGTATAAGAATAAATTGTGTTGAGATAAAATAGATTTATTGAAATTTTAATCTATACTTTAATATTAAAAATGTGAAAGTAAGTTTGTTTGCTACACTTTCACGCGAAAACTACTTAACCGATCCTCATGAAACTTTGTACACATATTTTTGGAGGTATTAGAAGTAACATAGGATACTTTTTATGAAAAAAAAACTAAAATCTTATCCTGCGCAGACGAAGTCGCGGGCATCAACTAGTAAAAATATTTTTATTAGTTTTTCATTAATCGTAAAAATGATCAAACGGTGTTGGGTTGTTTATTTTAAATCATATTTCTAAGCGTAAATAATATTTTTTGGACCGATGGCAGATGTGCTGCGCTCTCGTCTGCATTGGTACCACCTGTGTGCTTATTTCTGCCGAAAAACATCGCTGCTGCATTTTGGAAAGGGTGGGATAGTCTGTGTAATGACTGGCACCGATACTTACGTCTCAGAATAGGCAAATAAATAATGAGTTACCTTTTTTAGATCGATCGATCTTTTAGAACGATCGATAGATAGATTTTTAGGGGAAATCTATAATAATAAGTATACCATCGAACGCGTGGGAGCCCGGGTGGTTATATGTGACTCTCAACGTGCTAAACCCTCATCGTGCTCCTCCTCGTCGTCCTGGTCTCCCGACACGAGGAGGTTGATCCTTGCGCACCGGCCACGATATCGTGCATTAACACTCTCTCCATGAACCCTTTATCCTTATACCTCAGAACTCATGAATCATTATAAATAATAATAATAATATGAACCCTTATATGTCTCACTGCTGGGCACGGGTCTCCTCCTCGAGGAGGGTTTTTGGGCCATAGTTCACCGATGCGCTGGCCCAAAGCGGGTTGGTGAACTTCACACACCTTCAAAGACTTTACTCTCATCAGGTATGCAGGTTTCCTCACGATGTGTCCTTCGCCGGTGAGCAAGCGATGGTCGTATGTTCAGGTGCACGTAGAAATTTAGAAAAACCCATTTCTAGGCATCACAGGGGGAGGGGGTCAGGATCGAACCCGGACCTCTCGGCTCTCACTCAAGAGGCCGAGCCCATACCCACTAGGCCATCGCCGCTCTCTCTCTCATGAATCATTACCAGGTACATATGAGCGACGCTGACTAATAAGGTCCTTTCACCTAAAACTTTGCCTATCCAACTATCATAATATATTGACAGTTCTGTTTCCACAAACGGCTCCAAAAACGGCTCCAACTAAATTCAACTTGAGTTAAATGGTTATGGGATTAAAGTAAGGTCCAATCCATCTTCGTACGTTTATAGTGAATGAAAATTCTACACGATTTTCGATGGAAATTTTGAATAGCCCTACTGTTCTAAATTTTCGGGATCAATAAATATTTTATTTCATACAATACAAATAATATTAGAGTTAACGTACTACGGGATTACATTAACTTGGTGTAATTATTCCACCATCTTTTCTGTAATTACATATATGGCCGAATTTGGGGCTATTACCCTAGGGTCTCCACAAGAAAGGGAAAAGAGAAAGAAACTTTGACGGGTAAGCAATTTTTAAATTTTATTTTTACGCATGTTTCAAAGCAATTTGCTTCTGCTCTTTTGTTACCCTTGGGCCTCCAGACCTCTAGATTAAAATTAATACAGAATTTAGATAATATTTGTAAGCAACCTAGAGTAAGTCGAAGTTATCCTTGAAAATGAAACGCACGGGTATGAGGTACAGTTGATTTTTTTTACGAAATCGGGTGGGCTATATTTGTAGTTGTGATACAGACCTTTTTTTCTTTAGCGCCGGGAAATGCTCTGAGGCATCACCCTGGGGAGTGGGTCTCCCCAGGGTGATGCCTGTTCCGATCCATGGGACTCGCTGCGCCCGAAATCTGGTAAGTGGACGAAATTTTACCCACTAAAACCCGGCGAGTGCCATCAATGCCGCCTTTGGTAAGGTGCCTCGGATCTAATGAGCAAACAGGGCACCTCGACGGCTAGTCAGCACCCCAGGGGACCGACACCGACCACAGAGGGGTTGTCCCGCACCAGATAACAACCTCTCCCAACGTCGGGACAGTACAATGGGGTGAGGTTCCCGTTCTCATCCCTTGCCCCCTGCTCTTTTAATAATAATAATAATAAGTATTTTATTTGCGATAATACACTGCAACACACTACAAAGGACGTTAACATAAGTAAAGTTACTACATTAGAATAAACACACGACAAAAAGAGGTAACTAAAAGACATTGAAACAAGATTAAAATAATAAGTTCCTACTCACTAATAAAGGCTGCAGCGCGTCTCACAAAAAGGTAAATCCTCGGCTTCACTTAGGAATAATCCCTAACACCGATTTTCAGGACCACCTATTTTTTTATTTCATTTCGTTTCGGCGGCAGTGGGGGACAGCCATTTGGTAAATGTAATGCTATGAAATATATTTACACATATAGGAATACAAAACATGCTGTTTAATACATAAATAAACAATATATAAATGAACCCAATACACATCATAGTACACACATACATATATGGTTAAACTTTAATATACAAACTATCTTTAAATACATAGGAATATAATATAAACTCTTTAAATACTTTTTTTAATTATCTTAAAATACCATAATCAAGGATGCAGAATACGGCGCACATACACTCACACACACTAAATATCAGAAACACATAAAATAATACTTAAGTAAAATAATTTATCTTACCTACAAACATTACATATTATGCCCATTAAACTATAGTAATTGTTTTTGTTCCATTAGTAGATAATTCTTATAATGGCGCTTAAAATTATGCTGTGTGCTGATACTTCGAAGTGGAGGTGGGAGGTTGTTCCAGCACTTCGTAGCAGCATATTTAAAGCTGCCTTGAAATGCCGCTGTGCGGTGAATGGGCATGCACAGCGTATAGCTCTGGGACATAGTGTTATGTGACGTGTTAACATCTCTTGTCCAATTCAGCCTATCAGAGAGATATGCGGGCACCTTGTTCTTAACGATGCCGAAAAGCAAGGTGGCTAGGTGCAACCTTCTACGATTTTCCATTTTCAATATAGACGCTTGATTAATATACGGAGTGACGTGATCTCACCGCGGTATATAAAAACAATAACGTGCGCATGCATTTTGCACACGTTGTATCGATTTTTTTGTCCTCTCCAGAAGCCTTGGTCCTATTACAGAGTCAACGTAGTTGAATTTGGAGAGCACTAAAGTTTCACATAGTCTGATACGTGTTTCTTCATCAATTGAATTTCTGATTCGATATAACATTTTTAATCGGTAGAAGCAACTACGAATTATATCAGACACATGTTTTTCAAACCTCATGTGCTCATCTAATATGAGACCGAGGTTTCGTACTTCCGACACACATTCTAGTCTAGTACCACTGATAACAATAGCCGGATCTCTCATCCTAACAAGTTATACCTGCCGACGAGTTCCATTAATAATATTATTATATTAATTATACGAATATTTTGTTTTATTTTCATTCAGGACCAATGCGTTCGATTGAGACCAATTAAGTATGCGATCAAGATCTTCATTGATTTTACGCAGTGATTGATCAATCTCACGCGGCTTAAAAGACAGATATATTTGAATGTCGTCTGCGTATATATGAAATCGACAATTTCGAATACATTTGGTTACATCAGCCGAATAAATACTAAACAGTATTGGCCCCAGTATAGAGCCTTGTGGGACACCTCTTTTAATTGGACTACGCCGTGACAAGATCACATTTTCCACCCCATTTTTTATTTCTACGATTTGATATCTATTTTGTAGATAACTCTCAAACCACAGGACAGATGCCTCTTCTAATCCATAAAAGCGTAGTTTAGCTAGGAGCAATTCAATATTAATAGCGTCAAACACTCGAGAAAAATCGAGGAGCACCATAATAGTCACATTGCCATAATCCTGAGCAAGAAGAACATCGTCCATTACATTAATAAGAGCAGTGGTGGTGCTGTGGTGCTTCCTAAATCCTGACTGCAACATAGGTAGTATATTGCAATCCTCTATATATTCTGTCAATTGCCTACAAATGACTTTCTCCATTATCTTCGAAATGCAAGGTAAAATGCTTATTGGACGTAAGTCCTTAAATGATAGAGGTTGAGCTATTTTAGGAATCGGTCGCACCACAGCATTGCGCCACAGATCAGGAAAGGTAGAACTTGTAATGCTTTTGTTTATTAAAGTTGTAATAATACTAAGTGTATGTGAAAATGACAAAAGCAGCATGTCCAGTGAAATACCATCTAGGCCAATGGCGTTAGAGTGCAGTTCCCGGACGGCGCTGACTACATCACGCTCAGATACAGTCTTTAACTTTAGTTTTTGTGTGCTATATTTATTATTTTTATAGTAATCTATGACTGATAATGGTACGATGTTATCCCCAGGAACATTGAGAAAGTGAGAGTTCAATCTCTCAGGGTCACAAAGATTGTTGGGGAGGGACACATTGCTATTTTTAAAACTTAAAAATTTCTTTATGTGTTTCCACATAGATTTAGGATTTTTAACATTCGTGGTTACGTACTTTTTAAAGTAGGCGTCTTTTTCGGCTTTAATAGCCTGCGCTACGAGGTGCTTGAGCTCCTTGTAATATGCTATCTTAGTCGGCGTTCTACATGTATGAGCTTTGAAAAAGGCTTCATCACGACGTTTCATCATCAATCGAATGTTATAAGTTATCCAGGGGTAGTTTTTATCTTTAATGGTGACTAATTTTAGTGGAGCGAGGCTATCAAAAATTCCAATCAAGTTGGAAGTAAGACATTTGGCTAGTTCATTGACGTTACCTATCTCGCTCATAAAGTTCCAATCAACCATTGCCATTTGTGCATTTAATAGATCTGGGTCAATATCTTTAAGGGGTCTAAAATGAACTGATTTTGGACGGTGTTTGGACTTAGGTATATCCAGTTCACACACGACAAAGGCATGGTCACTCAAACAAGGTCTGTGATCTACCCACACTCGGGTCACGTTTGCATCAGTACAAACGAGATCGAGCAGGGAGTCACTGTGAGAAGAAAAGTGTGTTGGATCAGTTACATATTGATGAAGGCTGAAACTAGACAAGAGATCGTTAAGCAATAAGGTGTTACCTTCTCTAGAATTCAAAACGTTTATGTTAAAGTCCCCTAGTATCATGATGTGATCGTGATATGAAAAGGAGCAGATCGACTCACTGAGAGCGTTTATAAATGTCTGCACACTGAGCCAGGGCGGTCTGTAGGTCGTGCCGATAGCAATACTTTTAGTATTAATACGTAACTCTATAAACATCTTTTGTCCCCTCTTCTTATAAGAGGAGTACAAAGAGCCCCTTCGGCTCAATTAGCTTGGCCTAAGGTGCGGGGCGCACCTAAGGCTACTGAGCCCCACCGCCACGTCAAGGCCTGAACCATGGTGGGGGTGATACAGACATGCGTTCTTGTATGCGTAACTCCAGGGAGCGTATCAGCGAACTGAACTGAGCGCTCCCGAGCTGACGCACACAAAGACTACGTGCATGTATATTAACACACACAAGGATGGCTCACCCGCTTTCGTGATATAAAATATCTATAATGGATCTCTCTGCAGTGGTTGGTTCTATTTAGATATTTAGATGAGAGTGTGTGGGATCGGCCGTCTTATCGTTCCTTAATCAAGGCCTATGTCCAGCTGAGGACGGGAAAAGGTTGATAATGATGATGTGGCACAGAACCCTCGTCACGCAAATCCGACTCGTACTTAACTGTTTTTTATATTGCAATGAGGGTAGAAATCGTGTTCGTTATGTATATTAAGTTTCGGGCGTGAGGGCAGAGGCGTGGGAGACGAGGGGGAGGGGAATTTAATAAACACGAAACTCCGGGTTCATTACACCGTCACGAATTGCTTGTGTATAGAAAATATTGCGTTTTAGGGTACAGTAATGCGATAATTATCATCCTTTACACGCCCTATGTTACGCATGTTTTAATGAACGTCAAGACGGCGAACCACTACCCAAATTCAACCAGGATCTGCCAAAGCATGAAGATTGCTGCCTAATAGCCTGTAGAGCCTGTCATTACAGGTAGGCACGGGCTCCTCTATATTAGGCGAGGAGGATACCTAATATACAAACTAACACTTGTCCGCAGCTTCGCCTGGGTTAACTTAGATTTACAATCCTATCCGGATCGATGACGATTATTTTATGGTCTAAGTTACTCCTTATAACATCAGTTGTGTATTTAACGGTGACACAATTAAACTTAATAACCCTTAACCACTAACTTGAGCGCGCGTAACCACTAAACACCGTGCAAACATTTGCCTATTTCTCCCGTCAAACAGCTTTGCTTTGTTTCGGAGAGAAGGGCAAGACAGGCAGTGTAATTACTGGCACAGAGACTTGACATCTTATGTCTCAGGATGGGCAACACATGAATGAGTTGCCTGGGCTAGTCACAGGTTAACTTTTGTGTTCATGGGCGACGCTGACCACTTAACATCATGTGGCTCGTCTGCCCGTTTGCCTTTCAGAATAACATAAAAAAAAAAAAAAAAAAAAAAAAACACTTTACCATCTATAAGTGTCAAGTATAGGGACGCTGCCCACTGAGTTTCTTGCCGGTTCTTCTCAGGAAAGGGCTAGGGTTTGAACCGGTGGTAACATCGTCCCTCCCTCTTCCACCCCAGCGGCTCCTCTTAAGCTAATCAATCAATTATCATCAACTAACCTCCTAACGAACTCCAATTTTGCGGAGCAACAGAAGTAACAATCAATCATCATCAAAACCAGTCTAACAATGGTGCGGACCAATGGTCTGCAGAATTATTAAAAAAAAAACATCAGTTATGTGCCAGTGAAAGTCCCGTCAAAATCGGTCCATCCCTTTCAGAGATTAGCCGGAACAAACAGACAAACAAGAATTTTAAAAATTGATTTTATGTCTATCTACCGTATATATACATTTACTGAAAAGCTGTTAAATTTAAATTACAAACAGATTTTTCCAAAACAAACTTGTATAGATAAAATCATTAAGTAACAAACTCACCACGTTAACTTAGCCCTATGTTCGTGAAATATTGTGAGCCGGGCTCTGCCCCCTTTAACCAGTTGTGGGCCCTGCGAAGTAGGATATAGGGCCCCGACGAAAACAACAATTTTAAGATCTGTGAGCCTGATTTTTGGACTAGAGAAAAATAAACCTAGTAATAAGGGCAGTACTTAGGTATTCTAATCAGCAATGATTTTTGTAATATCACTCAATCATATTCTGATAGAAATACTGGGGGCACTTGGATCGTAGGGCCCTGGGCACGTGCCCAGAGTGCCCAGTGAGAAAGGCTCACGGGTACTTTAATTAACCGGTGCGCCTGAATGTATATAAATATTCATCATACAACTACACTTGGCGGGATTCGAACCCGTTAACTACTCGACTTTTCTATTATTCCTTTCTCATAAGAATATCATAAACATCAAATTTGCTGGTCTGTCTAGAAAATAAAAAACAGCAATTCATTTCCGAGAATAAAGTTTTACGGCGTCTAATACAGACATTATTCTGGGACTCGAGGAGCTTTTTTTAATAAATTTTCTATATCTATAAAAGTTTTTTGTTTATTGCTTAACTATTTAAATATTACATTGAAATTATGATGAAAGTTTCTAAAGATGAATGTTTTATTTAAGTCTAAAAACTAAAGATCAAATTAAATTCTATCCTTATTTCATAGATATCTTCAATTCTATACATCTTTAAAAAAAAGTTTGTATTTTTTTTTGTGTTAGTTAATGGGCGGACGAGCCGCTGATTCTGATGATTGAATTCACCTGGAACTAGAACAGGCAAATTTGTTGTCTACCCTTTTTTTTTAACGCCGGAAAATGCTCTGAGGCATCCCGCGGGGGAGTGGGTTCACAGTATGAATAAGCAGGCTGGTTGTACCCATATAAACGGGAGCGTGAAACGTGTGCCTCTGACAATAAAACCTACACCAAAACAAAGCTAGCTAAATGAGTTTGTTTCGCCGGTTCTTATCAGTATCCTCACCTAGAAACCGGTTGTAGATTTTTTTTATGCCATAAGTAGGACATCCGAGCAGTCAGAGTCTTAATTATAGTGACTTCCGCTCAACTTTAAGTTATGCAGATGCGTTGTCCTCCTTTTTCACTATCCCCCTAATGGACCATCGGAAATTTACAAACCGCACGAAACGCGACAGCATAGCTGTCACTTGACGCCGGTATTATGTGAGCGAGAAAAAAGCAGCATTGGCTACTACTACCTACTCTCCTACTACCTACCTCTTACTAAAATATTCAATTAAAATTCAATGACCTACTTCGTTTTACCTCTATTGAATAAAAAATGTGTTTTGTATTTAGTGAATACTAAAATTATTCCCATATATGAAAAGTACCCATACTGTATTAAACCCAACTGGGGTTTTGTCTGTCATGTGTGGGCTTATGAAATAACACATTCATAATACTGAATGTGTCTCTTCCGGATTATGAATTATTCGCAACCCTGGAATAGACATTTTCATCTCACGCCCTTAAGATATTATCTCTGTTATTCTGCAGCCTTCAACTTGAGGGAGAACGTGGAAATTATAACATTTAATATCTAATATATAAAATTCCCGTGTCACGGTGTTTGTAATTAAACTCCTCCGAAATGGCTCGACCGATTCTAATGAAATGTGTGCATATCGGGTAGGTTTTTTTTATGATAGTTGGATAGGCAAACTGGCAAACGTGCCACCTGATGGTAAGTGGTCGACGTCGCCCATGAACATAAACTAGTTTACCTGGAACGAGCCCAGGCAACTCATCTATGTGTCGCCTATCCTGAGACATAAGATGTTAAGTCTCGGTGCCAGTAATTACACTGCCTGTCCTGCCCTTCTCCCCTAAACACAGCAAAGCTGTTTCACGGGAGAAACAAGCAAGATGGTGTTACCCATGCAGCCGGGAGCGCGGCACAGCGCTTCCCTCCCACCGGTCTGAGAATTGGTCAAACTCTAATTTTTATCCCCCTAAATGTTACGGGTGGTCCACCCCATTTTGTTCATTTTTTGAAAAGTTAACGAGGGCGAAGCTGCGCGCGACAGCTAGTCATTTATACAAAATGCTTACAAAAGATCAAAACTTCAATAATGTCATTGAAATTTTGATCTCTCCGCTCTCCTCAAACTTTAAAAAATAATATTCTTTCGATTTCTCCAAGTCGAAATAAAATGTATTTCATGGTATTTGGTATAAACATTGAAAAACCAACGTTTTTACGACTTCAATAACCTAAATTTAAAAAAAAAAAATTAATATTCTTATTAATATAATTTTATATATTTTCCCTTTATAAATAAACCAAGAAGTGCGTGGGTTTCGCGTAGGTCTTCTGTAGGAGGACGCCCACAGTGAGTTAAAAGGGTGGGACGTAGGCTTAGGGTTCTTAATATACATCGATAGGGCTTCAGGCATAATAATAATATCTATGGACGCTTTCACACCACATCAATCTGGTCCCGTGGTAAGTTCTCGAAGAACTTGTGTTACGGGTACCAGACAACGGAAATATATTTAATACTTTTATACTATACATATATTTAAGATTTTTATTATATAATACACATATTTAATACACATCCATGACCCAGGAACACAGAAAATATTTTTTGTTCCCTGGCGGGATTCGAACCCGCAACCTCCGGCTTGAGCGCCAACGCGCTCAGCACTGAGCTACAGAGGTCGTCGGCATGGTTCAGTGGTTGGATGTTACGGTCACAAGTTCTAATTAATGCAATTTGTATAATACCTTGAAAGAGGCCTTTGTCCAACGAAAGAGGTTGATAATGTTTAAACGATTATGGTTTTAAGACAAGGATTTTTATTTAAGACGATTTTGGACGTGAAACATCAATTAGCGCGTTGTGGCAGTTAAATCGACTCGAATACCGTGACGGAAAAAGCCTTTTTTTTTTATGTTACTTGGATAGGCAAACTGGCTAACGTGCCACCTGATGGTAAGTGGTCGACGTCGCCCATGAACATAAACCAGTTTACCTGGAACGAGCCCGGGCAACTCATTTATGTGTTGCCTATCCTGAGACATAAGATGTTAAGTCTCGGTGCCAGTAATTACACTGCCTGACTTGCCCTTCTCTCCGAAACACAGCAAAGCTGTTTCACGGGAGAAACAAGCAAGATGGTGGTACCCATGCAGTCGGGAGCGCGGCACAGCGCTTCCCTCCCACCGGTGTAAATATATATACGCTATATATATATAGCGTAAATATATGACAGCGTTATATATATATATATATATATATATATATATATATAACGCTGTCATATATTTTTCCATCGTTATATATCATCATCATCATCAGACCCTATCCGCCCACTGCTGAACATAGGCCTCCCTCAATGAACGCCAAGACGACCGATCACCCGCCACTCGCATCCAACATGGACCAGCCACTCCATGGAGATCGTCATAAAGATATAAGTTTTGAATTTTAATATTAACATCTGGCATCTTTTGAAGACCAAATTTCTGACCAACTTAAAAAAAGAGGTTGTATTTTTTTATATTCCATTTTTGTGATGGTAAAGCCGTGAGCAACAACTAGTGTTATATCTCATACCTAGTTTTATATGCTTATATATGTATTTTCCTTTATATCCCCATTCCAAAGTGTCAGGCAAATATCTGAGCGCCATTACGGCATTCCGAGACCTTCAGATCTTGGAGTCACACGTGCCGGAACATTGAGTTCAACTGTTTTCGATCATGAAATTCCACAGTTCCACCATCAATAATAATCTGGAACTTGGAACCGATCCATTTGCGAGGCTCACACCTAGCTGGTTTAATAAAGAATTCTTTAGGAGAAAATAAATTTTAAAAAGAAAAATTAAACCTGCTGTACAATTTAATTGCGAAGAATTGATTGGCGTTCATTAATTATTGGCTATGTTCAGAATCCCACCACGGTTCTAACCTTATCGTGGCGGTGGAGCTCAGTAGCCTAAGGTGAACCTAGCACCTTGGGCGAAGCAAATTGAGCCGAAGGAGCTGCTCTTTGTACCCCTCTTATAAGAAGAGGGGACAAAAGAGCCGAGGATGGGAATCTCACACCATTGTACTGTCCCGGCGTTGGGAGGGGTTATTCTGTGGTGCGGTACAACCCCTCTGTGGAGGTAGCATCGGTCCCTTGGGGTGACCTGTTGCTCAAAAGATCCGGGGAACCCCATCAAAGGCGGCATTTGTGGCACTCGCCGGGTTATAGTGGTAGAGCTGGCACCTTACCATCTTTCGGGCGCAGCGCGTCCTACATACCCGCCTGGGGAGTTACCACTACCCCGCGGGATGCCTCAGAGCATTTCCCGACGAAAAATAAAAAAGGCCTATGTTCAGAAGGGGATGGATGGAAGCTAATGATGATGATGTATTTCCAAAAAGTGTAAGCGTTCATTATAATATGTGATTTATATCCAGTTATAACTAGCTGTTGCCAGCAGCTTCGCCCGCGTTACTCAACTCCTATATGTCACAGCGTGATGTTATATAGCCTATAGCCTTCCTCGATAAATGGGCTGTCTATCACTGAAAGAATTTTTAAAATCGGACCAGTAGTTCCTGAGATTAACGCGTTAAAACAAACAAACAAACTCTTCAGCTTTATAATATTAGTATATATAGAAAAGGTGAATATCCAGAAGTTATATTATTTCATCTAAATCTGAATCTGTATTAGGTTTTTCTGGAACATTTCAGAACTATCTCTTTTTTTTTTTTGGTCTGCAGCAGCCCAAACCGTAACTAGGACCGGGGTTGGTTTTAAACCTAGCCGTGTGTGGGGTTCGCACTTGGGCAGTGTCGTTACCCACTAAAAAAAACCGCTGCAAGCGCTCTCCGCCGCCTTTTTGAGGGTCCCGGATCTTGCAACACCACAGGACCCTCGGCGACAGGCTGGCCCCGGCGAGAGGCCAGACTCCTCCTCGAAAGGGGGGACTGCTCGGCCGTTCGTTTTCACGATACTTTTAGCATTCCCCGACGACAACCTCGACCCGATACGAGCACAGGGGCGTTACTGGAGGCGCATTAAGTAGCGCCTCCTACGCACCCCTGTTCGTCGCCTGCGGGGGGAGGCCTCGTCGGCGGCCTCCTCTCTCACCCGCTCATCGGCCTCCTTCTGGGACATTACTGCCTCACAGAAGGAGACCATCGCCGTCCAGGACTCGTCATTGCGGAGCATCGCTTTGATGATGCTCGGCAAAGACAAGTCCCCTCCGATAACTGACGTCAGATCGTGACGCAGCGCCGCCCATCTCGGGCACACCTCTAGAGTGTGCTGGGCCGAGTCCACAATCGTGACATACAGTTGCCGGCTCCCTTTGGGCCGTCCGGCACAGGTACTCACCGAAGCAGCCATGCCCGGTGAGCACCTGTGTTAGACGGAAGGTGAGGGGTTTGCGTTTACGACGCATCCACCTCTCTAGGACCGGATGCAGGGCAACCGTTAGGCGTTTGCCATACGGCTCCCACGCCAGGTCCTCTCCCCACCTCAGCAATAACGCAGGATCCCGTCCAGCGTCAGGCTCTCGCCGAGAGACCTCCTATCCGAGACATAGGAGTGCACCTCAGCAAGAACTTCCGCCACGAGTTCTTCAGAACTATCTCCTGCGATCTAGCATCTACTATTAAAGTAACTCTAATTAAAAGTTTTAATTTGTTAAAATAGGACGCTTTATCTGATAGTAAATGGTGACCCTTTTCTGCCAAGACTCAGTGACTTATTACGAGCTCTAGTTGGTATGTAACCTATATATCTGTGCTAATATAATATAAAGATTTTGTTAAAGCGTTCCCTACAGTGACGGAATTAGGGATGTTGACCATTTTTAGAAAGGTGTTTTTAAATATTCCTCAGTTCTCAATTTATGCGAAATATGAATGTTGCATTGTGAAAAAATCTGCATTCTATTTAGGGTTATTTCGCCTGTTCGCGTCCATCGCCCAGTTCAGTCTCGGTGCCAGTAATTACACTGCCTGTCTTGCCATTCTATCCGAAACACAGCAAAGCTGTTTCACGGGAGAAACAAGAAAGATAGCGGTACCCATGCAGTCGGGACCGCGGCACAGCGCTTCCCTCCCACCGGTAAAACATTTTTACAAACAAAATTACGATTGAACATGAACGATTGCGTGTAGATAGTCTGGAACATAGCAAAACTATCGCCACACAAAACTAAATCAATAAAGATTTATTCTCGCTCAGAAACATGATTTTAAAACAGAAATCCATTACTTGAACAAACAACACATCTGACTGAATAAATATATGGATCAAATAAATTTTATTGAATAGTATTGGAATAAATGTAATACGGGTTTCAAATAAAAACTATTTTGACTTATACCGGGTGTATAATTGGAACGCTTGCGAAGATTAAACCGTAATAATATACTATTTATATACTATATAATTCATATAACCATTTATCTCAGAAACGTTTTTAAAGAAAATTTTAGGACTTGTGTATTTTGCAAACCCGCAATGTATGTATACACACTATGCAATCATGCTAACCGCGAGACGCGCAACTAGCGGGCGCACTGAAAACGCGCGCGGTGCGGGAGTTCGTTCACCTCGTGCATGCGGCGAACGCTATCAGCTGATTCAGTCCGCTAGCCGTTTATTTAAGTTAAGTTTATTACATTGCTGTTTTTTTTTCAAAAAACCATTATTTTAAAGCATTATCATCAAATTCGTGTAACATTATGTTTACTAAACCGGATTATACAAAAAAAAAGGAAACCAAAAAAAAAAGAAAACGCGTTTTTTTCACTTGTTTTCGCAAGGGTTCCAAATACACCCGGTATAAAATTTTATTCTCCATGTGAATAAATATAATAATAGGTGTGGTAGTACAAAACGTAGTTTTATTGTTTTAAAATAGAATAAAAATTGTAAATCTCATAAATGAATAAAGTTTTAAAGATTGTAAATAAATAAATTTAATAAGACATATCTGTAAATTAAATGTATATTGTAAATAATAGTGTAAACAAAATGTATCGTGCCATTGTATGTGTATATTGTTAGAATACAGAATTTTATTGTAAATATATAATACATAGGATACAATACTGTTAGCAGAATAATATTTTATTATTGTATTTAAATATGCGTGTTGTATTACAGATAGATTATGTAATTTTATTATTGTTTCTAACTCGAATAAAACAATAAGTACTCGTGTGTTTTGTGTTTTAGTACACCCTTGTACGTGAGTGTTTTATCAAAAACATAAGTTTTTACGAGCTAGGGTCGTTAAAACGGAGACCCTGGGTTTATAGTTCAAATAATTGATTTAAATTTACATCAAATTTTATTGATTTAGTACAGAGTATTTTTCAGTAATGTCAATTACATAGCTGGATTTTTTTTAAGTATATATTATATTATAATACTAATATCGACCCTTATATGTCCCACTGCTGGACACGCCACACGGGTCTCCTCCTCGAAATCAGGCGAGGAAGGTGTTGGGTCATTCACTGATGCGCTGGCCCAATGCGGGTTGGTGAACTTCACACACCTTCAGAGACTTTTAATCTCATCAGGCATGCATTCCTCACGATGTTCACCACCGGTGAGCAAGATGGTCTCATGTTTAGGTGCACGTAGAAATTTAGAAAAACCCATTTCAAGGTACCACAGGGGTCCGTCTTCCCGAAAGTGGCCTCCCGAACTATAACAGCCCAAGATCATCAGATCACTAATATTATAAATGTGAAAGTAAGTTTGTTGCTTTCACGCGAAAACTACTGAACCGATCATCATGAAACTTTGTACACATATTCTTGGAGGTATTAGAGGTAACATAGGATACTTTTTATTTATTTATTTATTTTATTTAATGTGGATTAAAAGGATATTTTTTATGAAGAAATTATCCTTTTAATCCACCAGCTATAATATAATAAACGCCAAAGTTTGTATGGATGTTTGTTACTCACTCACACAAGAACTGCTGAATGGATTTTAATGAAACTTAATAACAATATAGCTTATGCTGATTTCCACATGTATCCCCGTACTCCCACGGGAATGGGAAGTACGCGGGGCGCTTCAAGTTTAGAATAAAAAGGTACAATAAAAAGACTCTTCTTATAAGAGGGGTACAAAGAGCGCCGCGGTCTCAATTCGCTTCGCCCAAGGTGCTGGGCTCACCCTAGGCTACTGAGCCCCACCGCCACGACAACGCCTAAACATGGTGGGGTTCATGAGTTGCCTGAGCAAGTCCCAGATGAACCCGTTTATGTGAAAAAGGTTAATTAAAAAAGAAAAAAAAATATATTCATTTTATTCGTTTGTAAATAATATATACTTTGGGTATTAATACAAAACTAATAAGCATTTTCAAATAAAAACACACAATTAATTAAATATTTTCGCAATCATTTGTTTACCTTTTTTATTCTTATTTACAATAATGTTTTGAATAATTCAAATTCCACCCCCAATTATATAGAAAACCTACAAATAAAAGGTTTACAAATTAATGAGATATTACGTTACATGAATTCTAGGCAAAGTTATGAATCAAAATATATTAGACTGTGATTCTAGAATTACATTTTTTTAATATGAACGCATTTTGTTATGATTGTCATCATTAGCCCCTATCCGTCCACTGCTGAACATAGGCCTCCCACAATGAACGCATGTTATACAGTTAATTTAAATATAGTTTTGAATGCTATGTTAAATCCTGGTGTTAGGCCTTCGAAGCCTAGCTTGAGGGTGGCGAATCTACAGGCAACAGGATCCTCGCGACAGGCTGGCCCCGGTAAAGGCCAGACTACTCGTCGTAAGAGGGGACTGTCCAACCCGCCACTAAGCGGTCCTCACAACGCGGACGTCGTGCCTAACTGTGCCAGGTTGTCAGACGGAAAGTGAGACGTTTACGTTTACGGCGCACCCACCACTCGAGGACTGAACGCAGTGCAGCCGTTAGACTTTTTTCATAGGTCTGATGCGCCAGGTCCTCCCCCCGCCTTCACATTAACGCCTCTTGCCCTAGTCGGCGCAGGACCCCGCTCAACGTAAGGTATACGCCAGGGGGCTCCTATCCGAGACATAGGCGTGCGTCTAGGCAAGATCTTCCGCCACCAGCTTCCACGGGGGGTCACCGACTTGGGCAGTGGCTGCCACCCACGATACCGTACGGTACTTACCGAGATGATCCACTGCGCCGCGCATCTGGCTCTTATCAAATAGGTCCAGAATATAGCTGACTACTGCCTGCGCTGGATCCTCCGAGGAAGGAGTCTGTCCAGTGCACTTGCCGCCTTTACGACCTTTGGTACCAACATTCTGTAATGTGGGCTGAAGGTTCACCCAAGGTTCACGTTGAGGATGAGCCCCAGTTATTTGATATGGAGACTCATCCCAACCTTCCCCCTCCAATCTGGAGGGCAGCCCCCGGTAGGGGTCCTTTCCGCCTGATCCCGCGGAAGAGAAGGGCTTCGGTCTTCTCAGGTCTAACCCGAAGACCTAACCTCACTGCGCCGCCTCCTTATAGCCTCGTCCCCGAACATACACCTCCTCTCTACCTCTGCTACCCGGATGACATCCATCCCGGGGAGGAGGCGAGACCAATGTTAACTGCGTTATGTCTGATGCTGATGATTATGATGGTTCATGAAGGAGCTTGAAGTGTTTCTGAAAAAGATCAGGAGAGGCAGAGTAATTGCTGGATGGATTACTTACTTACGTCTCGGGAGAGGCAACACATGGACTAGTTTAAGCTCGTGGGCGACGCTAACCACTTCCCACCACCATCAGGAGATCTGCCAGTTTTCCAATACAATTAACATAAATAACATAGTAACCTGGGATAAATGCGACCCCAAAACACATGTACTACGGACCTAAATACTCGACCAGATCCCTAAGTGTTCGAAACTTGGAGTTAAATGACCCCATAAACGTTGTAATATGTTAATGTTCCAACTTTTGGGGTCCCCAGACGCATATTTTAGTGCCCATGTGTTATGGAGTTTCTGTACGTGAACTGAAATAAAATTGTTGATCTTGGTGTAACGCATCTTCAGATATTGACCACCTTTGTATTATGGTCCTTGAGGTAGATTAGTAAGTGGTAGTGCCTTGCTGCATTGCTGCGGAACTGGGCCGACACGACTGGGGTGGTACCTCTCGCTCACATAACACCGGCGTCAAGTGACAGCTATGCTGTCGTGTTTCGTGCGGGTTTTCAGTTTCCGGTGGGCCATTGGGCGGGATAGGGAAAAGGGGGGCAACGCATCTGCATAAACACTGATTGTGCGGATGTGTACGGGCGTCGGTACTAAGGCTCCGACTGCTCGTTTGCCCCCTTATGGCATAAAAAGAGATATATCCCATCTTCAGAGCCAACTCTATATGATGCTTGGTAGGTATCGGGTGATAGCTATGTATATCTTTAGGTCTTGACCAGCTTAATGTGGACTTTGAGAACAAGGACCTCCAATCTTCAGACTTTGACTAGCTTGTGGGAAGTAAGTGTAAAGCCCCAGGTCGGGTCAAAAGCAGGATGGTGGTACATGCAGTCAGTTTATTTGACGTACCATTAAGATATATTTATGTACAACATTAATATTTTTAACTTTACTTCGAAGAAAAAATGTAATTTATCTGATGCTCCACAGATCTAACAGATTTTAAAGGTTCTGGAATGTTCAGAATATCGGTAATGTAAAATACTCCCATTAAGAGCATCCAGGAGCCTCCAGGGAGCGCCCGGGATGAAAATGATGGATTATTTTTTACCATGTACCCACGGATATACAAGTACAGTCGACGAAATATTATCATATAATTCATGGTATATTTTTGCTTGTGGCCAGAGGAACTGAATATAATATAATAGAATAGACAAAAATTAGTTCTACATTAAATTATTCTAAGGTATCTAGTATCCCACAAAAAACAGTTTCACTGTAAAATGTTGCGCCAAGTATACGTCTAACTATATACACGTATAGCAAAAATAAAAAAATAAACTAATCTTTACAAAAAATATGAAATAAAAAAACCAAGTACACAAAACCTCTCGGATTAAAAGAAACACTCATTAAAAACTGTGAAAATTGAAAAAACAATTGGTGTAGTATATTTACAAAAAAAAAGAAAAATTTGCAATCTACAAAAAAATATAAATTAAAAAAGTAATCATTGTGATTTTCAATAATTGCAAAATTTTTGTGGCAAATTTTACAATTGAAAACAATTTTTTAAACGTACTTGGCGCGCGTTATTTTCGATGTATTGTAAATGGCTTCACAATATGTATCACTAAGATAAATTATTAATGTCAACTATCAGTTCGAGAAGTTTATGTTCCTCAAGCATTCATTAATGTTATAATTTTCAAAAACAATTTAATAAACATTATCTAAGGTAAAGTACCCAGTAGCTGCTCAGGAACCAGTACCTGCCCACTCTCTGCATTTGTATATCTATATTCAAAAATGCAGATATACAAATAAAAAGAGTGGAAAGGTGGTTCTGAGCAGTTACTGGGTACTTTACCTTACTAGTAATAAAATCATTTCCTTATTTCTTGATTCAATTAAAAGGCAAGAAAGCGTCATATTCATATGAGTATAAATGTAATAGGAATAAGAAATATATAAAGAAATGGGTACGAGCTTGAATTTTAATTCTAATAGATTTGATTGAAGACATCAAAATAATCATTAGTGAGGCCAACTACATGGCGTAGAAGGGTTGCAACAATTGTTGTTTTTATACTCCTTTTCCATACCAATTTCCTGGCTGTAGATCACAGAATAATATTACCCTTGCTCTAGATTAGCCATGAAAAAATTTGGGGTACTCAATGACGCGCGCGAAGTACGTTTAAAAAATTGTTTTCAATTGTAAAATTTGCCACAAAAATTTTGCAATTATTGAAAATCACAATGATTACTTTTTTTTAATTTATATTTTTTTGTAGATTGCAAATTTTTCTTTTTTTTTTGTAAATAACACCAATTGTTTTTTTCAATTTTCATAGTTTTTAATGAGTGTTTCTTTTAATCCGAGAGGTTTTGTGTACTTGGTTTTTTTATTTCATATTTTTTGTAAAGATTAATTTATTTTTTTATTTTTGCTATACGTGTATATAGTTAGACGTGTACTTGGCGCGACATTTTACAGTGAAACTGTTTTTTGTGGGATATCTCTTTTTTTTGTAAAGCATATATTAATTAACATAATTACATTTCAAATATTTTAATATTTTAAATATTTATACTTCTTGAGTAATTCATTTCAAATACTTTAAAATTTTAAACTTAAACTTCTTGAGTAATTCATCAAAATTTTTATTCATAAATTTTCTCAAATAATTTAATAATAAAAGAGGTTATTACTATTACAATACTTTTACTTTAAATGACGCTTGTGATTGACCAGTGACCAATGCAACATCGTCATATTTTTTTAAATGTTATTTTGATTTTCAAAATTAACATAGAGCATGCGTTCCTGTAATTCGTCCTGTTTAAATATTTAGAGTGTAAAAGGGAAAGTTAGATACCAGATGGCGCAACATGCAACTTGACCGGCAGTTCAAATCAATAATTAAATTGAAGTAAATTATTATATTTGCTTATTAGTAAATCATGTAATAATAAGCTCAAATATGTAATTAAAAAATTTAATATTTTTTGTTCTTGTCCAATATATGATTCATTATTATTTACCCTAAATTTATTAAGTTATAGTTGCACACTACCATGCCTTCAGAATAAAAAAAAATTCAAAACTTTAGATGTATTACTTTCTTTACTGTTTTCTTAAGAATAATTCAAATCCAACTCCATACGAAGAAAGTCATAAATTTACTTGATACCAATGTACTTATTATTATGTTTATTGTCCTTTAAGGCCTTTAAATATTCTCCTTTCCAGAAGCTAAAAAAATGTAAAACAGTAAGGAAATAACTTCAAATTAAAATTATTAAAATTAAGAAATACTACACACATAATGTCTCGCAATTTTTGTTTACAACCAGCTCTTTTCCGCTTAAAGTTTTTTTTATTGCACGGTCTGTAACAATGGGAAAACAAATTGTATTGACAATAATAAAAGTATGACAAGTCAGAAATTTGAAGTAAAATTACTTACATAATATCATAATCAATACTGAAATTAACTTGTCTGTCTTTATTTGATTATTGGAACAAATATAAGTCATCATCATATAATGCTATAACAATTTTTACATCATTATTCATTTTTGTAAAAACACATGGCTCTATACGATTTCTTTTGAAACCTAACTCACATTAACATTGCTCCACTCTCTAATACCATGATCTAGATGACTGCTTTAAACCATAAATCATCAAGTATCAGCACATGGGGTGGTGCAGCGAAAACGCTACTGATATCCGTCGAGAGAGCGCAGAGAGCAATTCTCAAGGTGGCTACATTTCGCCCTTTCCTATTCCCTACTAACCTTCTTTATAAAACATGTAAAGTCCTAACAGTCAGACAACTTTTTATACTAAACATAGTACTAAAACAGCACGCAGCTCTTGCCTACTGTACTGAACTTACTAAAAAACGAAGAAAAGATATAGTTTGCTCCCAAAAAATTGCAATAAAACATACCTTTATAACTAAATTTTATATATACCTAGGCCCTTATCTCTACAACAGATTAAATGCTTTGTCAGATATTTATAATAATAATAATAATAATAAATCATTTATTCTCAGGCACTATATGGCCCATAGATATATACCTTACACACTAACATACATATATTATATCACACAAGGGTTAGTATAAAACCTTAAAATTATGTTAGTAAACTTCCTAGCGCTACGTCTTCGTGCGTTCCGGTGGTACTGTTCCGCGGAAGCGACGGAACACCACATCCTGAGGCCAGAAGTCTTCTCGTAAAACTTCCTGCAGGTAGCAGTTCGGTACTCGCACCACAAACGCCTTGAAGTTGACGTTGCGGCGCGACTCCAACTCCTGCACCCTCGGACAGTACTGCAACTTCCGGCGCACGTATTCCGCGATGTTCTCCGCCTTTGTGGTGTAATGAAGGCGGGAGATATACACCGGCGTATTCGGCTTGGCGGCACGCACGAGCAGATTGGGCTCCAGTGGGGCTTTGCCGCAGCGATTCTGGACGGTTCTGGGATGGCGCCTCTTCCTCTTCACCACCTCAAAACCATCTTCATCCCGACGTGGCGCCTGCTGCGCAGGCGCGGGCAGCGGGGCGGGGCACGGAGCACGCGCGGCACGTGCAGGAGCCGGGCGGGGGGGCGCCGAGGAGGGCGCGGGCGCTGGTGCTGCGCAGCTTGGTGGACGAGCCGCGGCCCGGCTAGCAGCCGCGTCAGCATAATAAGCGTCGAGGTGTCGACACGGTTACACTTGCAGCAACCGCCGGGGCATCGCACTTGATGGCATGCGGTGACGCAACGGAGTCCGCCGATGCAAAACTGCAGACGGACACATTTTGCACCCCGCGACGCATGTTCACGTTTGAGGCCTCTTCAGGTGACCTACTTGCCGACATAGCGTTGCGTAATGACACTACCTCGGCACGCAGATCTTGAATGGTCCTGTCTGAGACCTCTAACTTGGACTGGACTTCTGTTAGGCTCGACTTCAGGAAGATGATGTCCTTAAGGAGCCTGGTGACGTCAACGTGGTCGAACGTGACGGGGGGCAGCTTGTGCAGCTCCTTCGCCACGAAGCTCGGCACGTCGTCCGGGTCGGTCACCTTTAACAAGGTGATGATGTCCTGGACGCTCTTCTCAGTTCTGTCCCTCCGTCTAGACGGCATCTGGTCGAGTTTGCCCAGCACCTCGTACAGCAGTCGCTTGCCGCTGATTATCTCCTCTTCTTTGAAGTTAGACTTACATATTTGTAAGATGCTAACTTCATCCATGGTGTCTATGGCGTTTTGTATAAACGCCAGCAGTTCGTTGGCTACGAGTTGCGAAATCATAGCGACGCGAGCGGGCAGCGGCATATAGCCGCGCTAAACATTAATTAAATAACTATACGGTGCACTTTATAAGGCACGTCCGTATTCGATGCGCGATGCGACCGAAAATTATCGACTAACTTACCATAAATGTAAAAAAAATCTCCAGTTGTCGCTACAAAGTATGTCGTACGAAGAGACAGAGAATTTGTTAATTAGGATAGAGTAGACTTTAACTATTTATACATTTATATTATAAGTTATATGTAGTTCAATATAAATGATACAATATGATTCTCTATATAAAAATATTTAAAAAATCCAGTTGTCGCTACAAAGTACGTCGTACGAAAAGACAGATAATTCGTTAATTAGGCTAGATTAGACTTTACCTATTTATACTTTTATCTTATAAGTTATATATAGTTTAATATAAATGATAAAATATGATTCGTGAAGCGAGTACACTAGCCCTTTTAGCCTGAAACACAGGATTTCCTAGTTCAGGCAGTCAGTACATATATTGTAAATACCTAAGAAACATTGCATTGTAATTATAGATTTTATTGTACTTAAAATGTAAGTTTCTGAAATAAACATTTTTTTTATTATAAATTACTTTGTTTAACAATCTTATTCTTATTTGAATCACAATTAATAACTAGTTGAACCTTATAAATGTCCTCTTTAAGAAAACCATTTAAGAATGCTGTTTTAACATCTAAATGAGTGACATCTAAATTTAACTGAACAGATAGTGCGAACAATAATTTCAAAGTAGAATGTCTGACATCTGGTGAGAAAGTCTATTCATAATCAATACCAGGCCTCTGTGTAACCTTGTGCCCTTAGCCACTAAACATGCTCTGTAACATACACTATTATCACTATTTAATTTCCTTTTATATACCCACTTGCACTGTACTAAAGTTTATTCGAAAGGTAATTCACTCACAGGAATCCATGCATCATTTTCTTCAAAAGCTTGCATGCAGCTTTTCCTCTATTGCCTCAATCCACTTGTCTCTTTCTGGGCTCTCCAGAGCTTCATGGACACAGACTGGATCATTAGTAACATTTGGACTCAACATTGTACATATATTTGGAAATCTATACCGCTCTGGCAGCTTTTTTATTCACTTAATTTGGGTCCCCTTTACTAAAAGTAAATGGTACTGGTTCCTCATTTTCTTCTTCAGATTGCTGTTTGTGTATGATATTCCCGTAACTGCTCCATCTTTGATTTTATTCTGGTCATTTATATTCAAATGGCCAATCTCCTATGACACTCTTCACTAATTACTGTTGAAGTAGGAGTAAAAAAACATTGTTTATGTTCCATGACCAACTTATAAACACCATCTTCTTGGTTTGCTACAGCCACTAAACTGTTTTTTCTATTGTAAACATAACAGCATTTCTCCTTTAACTCCACATTGTTTCCATTTTTGATAAGTTGACTAAAGTAAATCAAGTAGAGTATAGCAAAAATTTAATACCAATTTAATTGGTAGGAGATGAAGTCAAGAAACAAACTCCAGCGGCATTTAATAAGCGGTTATGTCTAATTTTTAGAGTTTTGACCGAATAAAATCGGTTGAAACTAAATAAAAAAATACATTAAAATCACATTAAAGCACCACAATTACATAGATAGAGATAGTACATCTCACTTTGTTAAATAATTTTGTTATTTCTCGAAAAATAATTAGACTGTAATAAAACTTTTCTTTCCAATTGGCATTTTCTGTTGGAACCGGCTAAGACCTGAGGCCATGCTGCCATATCTGTTGTGTTAACAAAAATATCTTGTGTGTGCTTTGGAGAAACGGCGGAATATGCCAAAAAGCGCGGCTCTGCCCCTCTAGCACCCATCAATCAACTATCACTTCCCATTCTATTCACCCAGAACAGTTCACCATAATATTCGCCAACGAATCACATTATATATTACACAGATTAAGTTTTAAAAACAAACACTACAGAAAACCATCAGAACAGTCCTACAATAGAAAACCACTCCAGAACAGTTCTCCACAATATTCGCCAACCAATCACAATATATACAGTTTTTAAAACAAACACTAGTAAATCACTCAGAATGAACAAAACACAAAATAACAATTAATTAACGGGAAACTGGGAAGAAACGAAGAAGATTGAGCTCTTAACAGAAACGAATATATGAAACAAAAGACGTTTATCAAATATAAAATACGACAGAAAAAATATATTTTACGAAAGACGTTTATCAAATATAAAATATGACAGAAAAAATAAATAAAAATAAGCTATAGAGAATACAAGAAAAAAAACGAAATACTTAATTTTTAATATAACACCGTATATTGATAACGATAGGCAGCATGGCCTCTAGCCTTTGCCTGTTCCGATAGGATAAAACTAAAAAACAAGCAACCAACTTCGATGTCAAAACTCAAAATTCTCACTGTAACGTCATATAAAATATTTTCTCTAAACCTCTTTAATCGCAAAACGACGCTAGCAATAATTTTCATGTTTGAAATGTATTAAATAATTGCTGAGACCCAATATTTTTTTGTAATATGTGTAAAATTCGTAAAAAGAAACTTATTAAAAATAGTGTGAAGTCTTAGTGTTTTGGCAATAATAACAAAATAAAGCCCCAAAAATTGTTTGTTATGTTTTGGAGGTTATGTTTACATATGTCTCGAGAATATATACACAGTGCCTCACGCCAAACTACTTGGATGTGTTCTTGGCGCTAGACACTAACGTGTCTCCTGATAACAATCTTAACAAAAGTTTGTCTATTACACAAATGGTGCTGAGTGGATTTGGATAGAACTTTACAGCGTTAGTGGCAATGTCTACTTGGTAAAGGCGTGGCCTATAATTTTTTAGGGTTTCATTTTTTTATAGCATAGGAGGGCAAACGAGCAGTCGAAGCCTTTTGGCGACTATCGACACCCATACACATCCGCACAACCCAATGATTATGCAGAAGCGTTGCCCTCCTTTTCCCCTTTTCCCTTATTCACAAAACGCACGAAACGCGAAAGTATAGCTGTCACTTTGTGCCAGTATTATGTGAGCGAGAGTGCCCCAGTCGTGCCGGCCCAATTCAGCTGCAAAGCAGCATGGCGCTGCCTCTTACAAAATTCTTCGAAATGGCAAAATGGAGCCCAGGATCACTCTGTTGTCCGTCTTTTTGACACAATCCTCTATTACATTGAGTACACATTGACATATAATCATGGAAGAAAGAAGCTAGGTCTCAAAACATAAGAAGGTAAAAGAAAGAAAAAAGTATTTTTTGTTATATTTAAAACGTCAGATCAGCTTTTCTGCATTTTTTAGTTTCCCGGTGTACCCGTTCCCGTCATCAACATGGCTTGCCAGAGAAGAAAAACAACCTTCGAATACCAGTTTACGTGAAATGATGAGGGTGTGCTGTTCGCCAATCCGCATTGTTCAGCTGTGTGCTGGCCCAGCACACAGCTGAACAATGGCCTGACAAAAAAAATAACCTGACAACCTTTCTCCTGATTATAAGAGGAGACTAATGCCTAGCTGTGGGATTTATAAGAGATTTCTTATGCCTTAAACGTAAAGAACAACATTTTGTCCAAACTGAATCTGGTTTTTTTTAATGTTACTTGGATAGGCAAATTGGCAAACGTGCCACCTGATGTGCCACGTGAACGTAAGTGGTCGACGTCGTCCATGAACATGAACTAGTTTACCCGGAACTAGCCCAGGCAACTCATTTGTATTGCCTATCCTGAGACATAAGATGTTAAGTCTCGGTGCCAGTAATTACACTACCTGTACCTCCGAAACACTGTTTCGGAGAGAAGCTGTTTCACGCTGTTTCACGGGAGAAACAAGTAAGATGGTGTTACCCATGCAGCCGGGAGCGTGGCACAGCGCTTCCCTCCCACGGTATACTCTAAGGCAGACCTATTCCCAGCAGGATTTATAAGAGCTTGCTTATTACAGCATTAAGCCTTAAACATAAAGAACGAAGCAACAGTTTATCAATACTGAACCTGAAAACTCATAAATCCAAAAAAGGTTCCGCCATAAAACAAATTCTTATTAAAATAAATTTAATTAGAGAGCATTAAATCATTGCCATAAGGCCTTATATTAAGACGTTTCCTTCGAGTTAGTATATAGATACAAATCTGGAGATATCTTCGCTAACGAGATCCGTCATTACTGGATCCCATCTTTCCGTTTCGCATTAGTATTATCATCTTTCTTATTTCTTCTGTTAAATACTTGAAGGGAAGCTCGCAGTGTGCCGTTATCCTGTTTGCTTGGGACCACCATTTGCTTGTTTCTTCCGTAAAACAGCTCTGCTGTGTTTTGTGGGACTCACACTTGGGCTGTGACACCACTGCGAGCGCCTTCAGCTATTTTTAGGGGTTCCGGATATGTAAGCAACATAAGCACTTCAGCGACAGGCTGGCCCTGGTGAAAGGCCAGACTATTTCTCCTAAGGGGAGCTGCTCGGCCGCCACTAAGCAATTACCGTGACGTCGTATCATACTGAGCCCATCCTGTACCCGATACGAGCACAGGGGCGTAACTAGAGGCGCATTAAGTAGCGCCTCCTATGCACCCGTTTGTCGCTCGCTTGGGGAGGCCTCGATGGCGGCCTCCTAGGCCTTACCTACCTGGGTAGCCCAGGTGAATATGTTTGTGTACATGGGTGACGCTGAATCAAGTGGTACGTCTGCCAGTTTGCCTATCAAACTAACATAAAATTCATGATCAAATGCTTAGGACCAATTTGTCAAAAAGAAAGGACAAAGTTCTTTTTTTTTCTTTAACGCCGGGAAACGCTCTGAGGCATCCCGCAGGGGAGTGGGTCTCCCCACGCGGGTTTAGAAGAAGATTATGTTAGGAGTGACGGGAAATTGGTCATGGCGTTCATGTACAAGAAATTAGCAGTAAACTGATAAGAGCGTTTTAGTAATTGTAGGTGCTATGTGAGCGAGAGGTACCACACGGTCGTGCCGCCCAAATTAAGCTGCAAAGCAGGATGGCACTACCTCTTACAATTTAAAGGGGATTTTAATGATTGTATAAATTAATTATTTTGACAAAAATCTACCTTTTTTCTCATTTTACTAAGTATACCTGCATAAAACACGTTTTATTGACTTTATGTAACATTTTTCAAGTGTTACAAATTCGTTACTTATGAAATAAAGATATCCCAGATATCTTTATCAAGATTCTGCCACAAAGTCTTTGAAAAGTGCTGACTGAAAGTTATGTACGAGTACATATACCCTATCCTCAGTGCAACTTACAAGGAACTTTAATGAGCTTCGCCAGCACTTTGATAGGCTGTTGAAAGCTCGTTAAATATTATTACTGGGAAAGGATTTTACTGTAAAGCTTGAAGCCAAGGAAATGTATTGATATATATTTTACCCGACTGCGATAAGGGTTTTTTTTTTTCGTTTTTTCGGAAGGGCTAGACTTTTCGGCCTGATGGCCTTTAAGCTCAATCGGTACAGATAGAAGACTGCCGATAGAAAAGAAAACAAAACAATTGAATTCCTATAATACAGGCTAACGGCCCCAGAGAGCCGGTGACAGTATGTCACGATTGTGGTTGATGCAGCCCTGCTCACCCTCGAGGTGTGCGCGAGATGGGCGGCGCTGTATCACGATCTGACATCAGTCATGGAGAGGACTAGTATCTGCCGAGCGTCATCACCGCGATGCTCGGTGACGATGAGTCCAGGACGGCGATGGTCTCCTACTGCGTGGCAGTAATGTCCCAGAAGGAGGCCGACGAGCCTCCGAGGGTGAGAGAGGAGGCTCGTCGTGTTAATGAGCTAATGCCCCTGTGCTCGTGTCGGGTCTGGATGGGAACCTGGGCCAGTTAGGCATGACTTCGTGGGGACTGCTTAGTGACGGCCGGGCAGCCCCCCTTTACGAGGAGTAGTGCCTTCGCCGAGGCCAGCCTGTCGCTGAGGTAATTTCTTAACGGTTTAAAAAAAATCTTTATGTCCCAATTATGGATTTGTTTATACGTTTCCTTTATGGGCTACGGTGATAATTAACAAAGTGGCTCATGAATTACATTGTATTTATACAAAAAGGTTTTTAAATAATATTTGTATCAAATACGATTCTGATGGATTGTTTCATTAAAATGATAAGCATCGTGCCGACGAAATGAGTTTATGAAAGTTACGACTTGATGAAAGATATTACATGTATATTGGTTTATTTTGCTTTATATTATTTTAACGTTTTGTATTTGTATAATTTTAAAAAGTTATAAAAATAAAGCAAAAGATAAACAGAAAGAGTCCAATCTGTACTAATATTATAAATCTGAAGAGTTTGTTTGTTTGTTTGAACGCGCTAATCTCAGGAACTAATGGTCCGATTTGAAAAATTCTTTCAGTGTTAGACAGCCCATTTATCGAGGAAGGCTATAAGCTATATAAAATCACGCTGTGTGTGTGTGTGTTACCGCGATGACCCGCTGCGCCGACTGCAGCCGGGCCTTATTTCTCGCGGTTAGGTGACCCAACCAGATGGGTGCACCGTACGTCGCCATATTCCAGCGGACTCCGGAGTATAGCTGCCTGCAGGCGGCACTGGGTCCTCCGAGGTTCAAAAAGAGTCTACCCAGTGCACTTGCTACCTTCACGACCTTCGGCCCCAATATTGGGAAATGTGGGCCGAAGGTCCACCCACCGTCAAGGATGAGCCCCAGATATTTGATATGGGGGCAGCCTCCAGTGGGGATCTTTTCCGCAGATTATTTACTATGAGATTGGCATATTCTTAGGAATCAAAAATTCCTAAACTAATTTTAAAAAATAAAGAGAGAATATTCATCAGACAAATATAATATTAAGAAAAAACATAGCTTCATTTCATCTGTATTTGAAGATGAATCCGCATGTAACGTGAAGGTACAGACCATAAAAGCGATAAATAATATCGAAGGACATTAACAAGTGTAATAAACAAAAATATTTTCGCAATGGCTCGCAAAGATTTATCGAAAATAATCCGATTAATATCAAATTTGCGGTAATTTCGAACTTACTGCCTTTAGATAGAATACAGTTTCGGAGATGAGTTATTAACCAATAAACATAAGATAGCAATAACATAATTATTATGAAGTTGAATGATTTACTATACTTGTGTATTTCACGGGAAAAACTGGCTGAAAGTCAACAAGTAGAAGATTATCTTTGATGAGAAAAATCTATGGCCGCGTCTGCAGTAAAATTGACTGGAACGCCGTGATTACGAATGGTATGACAGCGTTATTATTTCATTTTAGATTTTTGTTAACTATCAATTTCAATATTAACATAGATAGCAACTTTCTTTAACCATAAGAAGTGATTTCTTTTAACTTTGAAAATTTCAAGTAACCCAGTTACCTACATAATTTGGATATTTTTTGGATTTTGCAGAAGCGTTGCCCTCTTTTTTTCACTATCCCCCCATGGGCCACCGGAAACTCACAAACCGCAAGAACCGCGACATCATAGCTGTCACTTGACGCCGGTGTTATGTGAGCGAGAGGTACCACCCTGATCGTCCCGTCCTTCTTACTCTATCTTTGTTTTACTTTAGAAAAATCTCTTTCAGGTTTAGGGGAAAATAATATCTAAAGTCTGGCTGAGTCTGATAAATACCTGGGGTTCTGTGTCACTGAGATATGCCGAGAAGGATATGAAAAATATTTTCGTAGTTGGTTTTTTTACTCGATGGCCACAATAATCGACACTGAAAAAATGGAATCTTTGTAATAGGGTTCCGCAGCCTTTAGATACAAAAGTCTTAAAATATTTTATCTGTTTTGATGATGGTGATGATGATGATGATGGTGATGATGATGATGATGATGATGATGATGATGATGATGATGATGTTGTTGATGATGATGATGGTGGTGATGATGATGATGATGATGATGTTGATGATGATGTTGATGATGATGATGATGGCGGTGGTGGTGGTGGTGGTGGTGATGATAATGATTACCGCAAAGTAATTTCTAATTATTTTGGTAAGTTTAATAATTGAAATGTAATTATTGTAAATATTTAGTTTCAAGCAAATACACAGTTATTGAATTTAAATTGGGGTGACCTTTTAGAAATAATGAATATAGGGTTGTCTCTATAGTTATGTTTTTTTTTCTACTTCAAAATTATCAATTAATTCGCTCACTGGTGGATTAAAGGTTTTAATGGATGTTTCGTTAACTAACTCTCATTGATGTTAAATAGCAAATTTTGTTAAGTATGTAAGATAGTTTTTAACGACCGAATACTAACCATTTACATCGCAGTCAGATACCTACTAACCGAAAAACTGATGGCGAGCCCTTTTATCTAAACTTTGCTGATTTTAGCGTAAATAATTTTTTTTAAGGTTTGGGTAAATCTGATGTGTTTGAAGTGAAACTGATTTGCGCGCATGAGGGTAAAATTTTTACGGATGAAACGTCACGAAAATGTGCAATGTTTTTGTCCAAGAAGAGGGAGAGAGTGATTGAGACCGATTGAGAGAGAGTGAGAAAGGGCGAACGTAGCATGAAGCACATAGCCATGGAGTGAGAGAAGGGAGCAAGCGAGTTAAAAAGATCGTGAGAGAGAGTGAGATAGAGCGAACTTTGCATCGCAGTCTCGGAAATTTAAAGCTTTAGATTAGTATAAATATCGACGTAATTTAAAAGTTAGTTTGCCAAATAAGTTGTACTTCCGACATGTGTACTTTGCGCGCACAATTTTTTTTGTTTTATTTTATTCCTTAGTACTGTTTAAATATAAGTTATATTTTACATAATAAGGGGTATCCATGTTTTATGCGACCTTAATTTATACTAATATTATAAAGCTGAAGAGTTTGTTTGTTGGAACGGGCTAATCTCAAGAACTACTGGTCCAATTTGAAAAATTATTTCAGTGTTAGATAGCCCGTATATCGAGGAAGGCTATAGGCTATATAACATCATGCTGTGACTAATGTGTGTTAAGTTATGTAAGTTAACGCGGTTAAAGTTAATAAAATATATTGAGTGCCAACCCTACACTGTTTGCGCAAGGCGGCAGCCCTGTACGCAGAACCCATTAGAGCCTGCATGAAGTTTATTATTGAGTTTATTGATACTTTACATAATGGTATTTATGTAGTATACCAGATGGGAACCTACGAGCAGTTCGTTTGGGAACCAAGGGCACGGATATGAGGCCTTGATAGACTACAGCCTCGGGCCCCGTGGATTAAAATGGCCCCGCTTCAATCGATAACATTTTAGAAAGGGCCCCGCTAATTGACGATATATATATATCTATAGATATAGGGAAACTGGACCCCCTGGTACGCTGAAAGGAGAAGAGAGGGGGTGTTGGTACCTTTATTTGAAACCTGGACTCTGTCAAATCTGGTCGATCTTAATGAGGATTTCAACCACAAAAAATTTATGAGTGCCTAAGTACTAGGGAACACGATGCGTTGCGGTGGCGGCGCAACGTCGTATTAGTGTCGCTACGTCGCCTTACATATATATGTGGCATGTTACACGATGCGTTGCGGTGGCGGCGCGACGTCGGACCAGATTCGCTGCATCGCCTTAAATATCTGTGGCATGCTACACGATGCGTTGCGGTGGCGGCAAGACGTCGGAGCAGTGTCACTGCGTCGCCTTACACGCATCGCCTAAATACTGTGGCATGTTACACGATGCGTTGCGGTGGCGGCGCGACGTCGGAGCGGTGTCACTGCGTCGTCTTCTGTACGTCGCCTTACGTGCGTCGCCTTACGTGCGTCGCCTTGAATATCTGTGACATGACACACGATGCGCTGCGGCACCGCACCTGGCTAACGGGGCTTGCAACCACCGGACGAGGTAGGGAGAGATTAATGCGTTGCGACGTCGAAGCGGTACCGCAGGCCGCAGCACCGCTCTCTTGGTTATGCGTCTCAAGGATGGACATACGCTCGCTTCGCGCCGCTGCAACGATACAGAGCCACAACGCTCGTGAAACATACGGCGTTGTTTTTTCGGTGCGGCGCCGCAACGCACCCGTGCTCGTACTTTGTAAGATATGTCAATCGTGTGATGATAAGTGTTCAACGACGAATATAACCTATAGTAGTTCTGTTTCGGAGATGGCCAGTACAGTCAGTGAATTACAGGCACTAATATTTGTTTCGATCTTAATGAGTTGTGATCGGCCGTCTTGTCGTTCATTAGCCTATGTCTAAAAGCCAGTGATGATGATGTTGACTCGTTACCTAATACAATTTAAATGATAGGATGTTATGTACTCAAATCTGCCGTGATTCCGCGTAGCTCTGATAGAACCTTGCCAGTTTCTGCCAAAATATCATATTAACTGATACATGCTCGTTTGGATCAGGCATCAAATACACACAATATGTTTGATTCGTTTTACTATCATGGTCTACTACTCTCCTGGGTATAGATCTTTATGGTGCATCATCATCATCATCATCATCATCATCATCATCATCATCAGCGACTTTCAAACACAGGCTAATGAACGACGAGACGGCCGATTACAACTCACGCAGATCGAAATACAACGGGAGAAATATGCAAGATGCTAGTAATCACGCAGTAGAGAGCGTGGCACAGCTAATTGAAATAAGTAAACATCATCATAATCATCGTCATCGTCATCATCAGCCCCTATCCGTCCACTGTTGAACACAGGCCTTTTTTTTGCCATCAGTGCCGCCTTGGTGAGATGCCCCGGATCTGTTAAGCTGACAGGGCATCTCGACGGCTAGTCAGTCCCGCAAGGGACCGATGCCACCTCCACAGAGGGGTTGTCCCGCACAACAGAACAACCCTTCCCAACGTTGGGACAGTACAATGGGGTGAGGTTCCCATCCTCACCCCTTGCCCCCTGCTCTTTTGTCCCCTCTTCTTATAAGAGGAGTACAAAGAGCCCCCTCTGCTCAATTAGCTTCGCCCAAGGTGTTGGGCTCACCCTAGGCTACTGAGCCCCACCGCCACGTCAAGGCCTGAACCATGGTGGGGCACACAGGCCTCCCTCAATGAACGCCAAGACGTCCGATCCCAAAAAAACAATCAGCCTTACCATCTTTTTTAACGCCAGATCGATACATCAAAATCTTCGTTTATATTACAATACGTTTGACAACCCTACAAAGAAGCCATCCTTAAGCTTAAATTAATGATTTTCTACCGCCCTGCTCAGCGTTATATTTATTTCTTATCAACAGAGGTAAAGAGATATTTCGGTTTTCAGTATAATAGAATTATAATGGCTTTTATGTTTCTGATGCTGTGTCGCTTGGTTTGTGGTGCGGGTTCGAATACCGCTGATAGTGGTTGTGTGACTAGCATTAGTACGCTTACGGCTTAAGGTCTGGACCGAGGGGAACTTGTGAAGTGACGTTACCACTTACCATCGTTTTAAAAACTATTTAAAACGGGATATTTACCTTGTTTTCCACTTTTGTTTCGCGGAACTTGATATTTCGACATTACCTACGAAGTAGTAGAAACTAATCTTGTGTACCAGATATCATCTGAATCTAAAGTATTTAAACTTTTAATGTCAAAATATCTATGTTTAATGTTGATTTAAAAATACTTACCACCATGTCACTCGCCTACTTGTTTGCCTGTTTCTTATATATATTTATATACAAGGTTGATAAAAGCGAGAGGCATTAAATTAAACCACGTATACTATGTACCATTTTCAGGCTACATACCAAAACTTAGACCAATAGAATCAATAGTTTAGTCACAGGATATTTTTAAAGTTTTAAAGCCGCTCCGCTTTATTCGACCCGGTGAGACGCAACCTGTGCCGCACCGACGCAACGTGCTGTGCGACGTTTTGTTTTAGATTCGAAGGACATTTTACAAAGGATGTTGACGTTTTACTTTGACTATTCACGTATTTAAGTTCTTTGAAAAACTTTTTTTTTATTGTTCTCAAACTATTTTTTTATAGTTTCGGATTAACCGTAAGCATGTGTAGTATATGTAGTTTAATTTAATGCCTCTCGCTTTTATCAACATTGTATATAATACATAGGGTATTTTTCCTAAGACTGTGTATTTTTGCACAGCAAATTCAGACTTGGTAATTTAATCGATTAATATACCTAGTCAATTATTTAAAATCACTTATAATTAGTTATTTATGTTCATTTGAAATTAATTAAAAAGTGCTTGATTTATTCATTTTACGCGCGGTCATTCAAAATCATAATAAAACTATCACTGAGTGTTACTGACGTACAGCGATAGTTATGTTCTTCTGTTCGTGTATGTATGACCGTCCTAGAAGGCTGGACCGATTTTGATGTTTTTTTTGTGGGTTCGAGCGATTTGAGAATGGTTTAGATTAATTTTAACAATTCAGTATTACACAAAATGTATTTTACAGGAAACCGTCTATTGGGTTAACGCCCGAATACTCAAACGAATCTCAAATGTAAGACGTACTTAAACTCATGCTATAACGTGTCAAATTCAAAGAAAAAAAGAGGGACAACACGAGTTTAAGTACGTCTTAAATTTGAGATTCGTTTGAGTATTCGGGCGTTAGTAACAAATATTTTAAGTATAAATTTATGAGAATTAGAAGAAAGACAAAATCGTTGAAACAAATTACATCTTGTCCACTTACGACAGCCAAACTTCTAAATAATAACCTTCTTAATCATTTTTGTCCCGTTTTCCTTTCTTATAAGGAGGGAAAGTAAAATATATTTTATCTTGAGTATTATCATTTTATTTATCTTCGTTCAGTCTTAGCTGGATGTAGTTGAGCGGGTCGATGTTATTTATGTTAATTAGATAGGTAAACTGGCAGACAGCCACCTGTTGGTAAGTGTTCGACGTCGCACATTAATATAACCTAGTTTACTTGGAACTAGCCCAGGCAACTCATTCGTTGCCTATTCTAAGATATAAGATATTAAGTGTCTGCGCCAGTAATTAGCCTGTTCTGCCCTTTTTCCGAAACACAGCAAAGCTGTTTCACGGGAGAAACAAACAAGATGGTGGTACTTATACAGCCGGGAGCGCGACACAGCGCTTCCCTCTCACCAGGTTGTCATCTTGACGTCCATTGAAAGGGGTCTAAGTGCAGTAGTACACAGAAATACGCTGATGAAGATAAAGTAATTCCTGTTGATTGGTAATCTCAGATTATACATACTCTTTTGATGTCAACTACGATCTGTTTGGTTTTTAAGTATGTATTATATTTTGAATTACTTTAAATTTGGAATGTCAGTTTTTAGATATTAAAGATGGATTGTGTAATATTTTATAATTCTGTTAAAATCAATTGAAGAAGTAACATGTTTAGTTATCTGATATAATTTTTGTATTCTCTATAAATTTCATAATTTAATAAAATATAAATTCTAAATGTTGATGTTTAAATAAATAGTTTTTCTGATTTGTTGTGTCTGAGTTTGAAGGTGATCCCATCAGCCACATCTACCATTCAAGAATTCCAACCTGGCTGCAGTTCGGCGGGGTATCGATATCTTGTCGTTTATTAACAGAGGCCTGTGGTCCCCACCAAGGTTCAAGCCTTGTCTTGCCTTATAACATGAAAAAGCCAAGTCAACAGCCACGAGAGGAACCCACACACCTGCTACACCACACTCTCCAAACAACATCCGTTTCTATCGAAGGAGTGTCCACATTAACCTGACCACCCAACTGTTTTATTGTCTCCGGTCTGTTGCCGATCGTACTGAATACACTGATATATTATTATAGAATAAGCCTCAAAAATTGAGCCTCTTGATTGAACCCAATACAACTAGTTCATGTGCGTCGGTTATCACCCATCATTTACCTTTAGGAAAATAAGCTGGTTTGCACTCTATATAATAGATTTTTTTAATACAAGTAGTATTTAAAATAGTTGTATTTTAAATAGGTACATTGTTACTTTAACTCAAAAGTAATCAATTTAGCTTAAAAAATAGGCGTCATAATAATTAAAACGACTTTCTAACGGACAATCGCAGCTTAGGTTTTTATATTCTCGACGTTTCGGATAATTTATATCGTCGATACATAAAATATATTAAAAATCGCTGTAAAAATCTTTCAAAAAATATTTAGTTTTAAGAGGAAAATTCGTTTCGTTTTATATTAGTTGTCACACATATTACTAGAGATATAACTAAAATGTATTTTCACATAATATTATGTATCTAGTCTTAATACATCAACGCTGGACGTTTTTCGTTTTATTTGTGAAACAGTTTCGAGTGAGACCGGTGACCGACTGAGCGACTGAACGAGCTCGTCACGTTTGTTTGTTCCAATTGATTGATTGTATTAGATTTACATGTGATAGCATGGGAACGAATAAAACCCTGCTAAACGTGATTTGTTTATAACGGTGTCTATTGCCGCCAAAATGAAAACGATACGTATTTCGTAGTGATTTTATTGTAATATATTGTTTTGAAAGAAAGAAAGAAAAATATTTTATTGTCCACAACAATAAATGATTATTATGATTTATCACACCAACAACTTTGAAATTTAGAAAAAAACAATAGTCAAGAAAAGTATAACAACTGAACCATTTATAAAATAAATTTTATTTAGTATATTATGTACTCGTATGTCTTAATTTTTTAATGAACAAATGAAAATCTAAAAATATTTTTATATTTATTAGCTTATCTTCAAAAGTGGATAGATAGCTGCTGGTGATATGTCTGGATATTATAACTAAACAGAACTAGGACACTGATAGAAATAGATTACTTTCATATTAATAGACGAGAACGTATAGGTCGAGTGCTTTGTGAGCTGTTCTATTGTGGGCACGGAATTTAATACCTAGATCTAGGGCATCTCGATATAGCCTATGTTAGGCACCAATCTAGGGTTGTATTTTTCTAATACAACCCTAGATTCAAAATCTAAAATGATTATTTTAGCTCGTGTATGTAAAAATTATTGTAATATATACGGTGTCGTAGCTGTGCTACAGTCTCGCGGCTGTACTACGGTGTCGTAGCTGTGCTACGGTCTCGAGCCGTACTACGGAGTCGTAGCTGTGCTACGGTCTCGCGGTGGTAGTACGATGTTGTAACTGTACTACAAAATTATATCTATGCTACGGAATCATGGCAGTGCTACGGTGCTGTAGCAGGTGGAAAGACAGGGAGGTATTATAATATTATGTTACACCGTAGTCTTAAACGGTTAAACCGATTTGGATACGGATTTTTTTCTAGCGGTGGTTCTTAGACATGTTTTTATCGAAATCGGTTCAGCCTTTTCAAAGTCACCTTGTATGTTATTACGTCAGCCATTTTTTTAAGTATAAATTTTACTTAAAAGCACTGCCACTTCAATGAGCCTATCACGAATCACGCCGTGAAACCGATGTGATTCGTATTAGTCGACCAGGTGGAAAGACGATATCCGTGCAGTAACCGGTCCGTATTGGATGCGAGTGGCAAAGGATCAGTCGTCTTGGCGTCAGTCAGTCAGTCAGTAGTCAGAGGGGGGAGGCCCACATATCCCCGGGGAGAACACAACCCTGGGTGAATGTCCAAAGCAATTCCACTGCCGGTTAAATGACGGCTGCAATGACGGTTAAAAACTGATGATGATACTATCATACAAAACAACGTAATGAAAGCGTCATATATTTTACACGAAAAAGTTCGTCTTTTTTAAATTAGAAAAAAATATTTAAATACTTATGTAATCATCATAAATTATTATCTAAACAATAAATAATAAATCTTAAACAATATCTCATAAGAACCCTAACGCCCGAACACTCAAACGAATCTCAAATGTAAGACGTACTTAAACTCATGCTACGACGTGTCAAATTCAAAGAAAAAAAGAGGGACAACACGAGTTTAAGTACGTCTTAGATTTGAGATTCGTTTGAGTATTCGGGCATTGGTCGATAAAATTGTTAATTATTTTTCTCTTTTAGCTAAGTACCTACCGTTTCTCGTCCTATTACAGCTATACAAATTTTTACTTCAATGGGTTCTCTGAATTCACGACTCTTGTAGATCATAATTATTATATTTCTTATTCAATATTTCATTTAGCTTATGTTTATATAAATAATTAATATAGGTCACAAAAATAAGGATCACATCAGACTGTGGGAATCGCCGCTGCGGGTGTACCTGAATGTGTTGAACTTACCTTAATTATTTCTTTCGTCAAACACCTTTGCTGTGTTTCGGAGAGGAAGGGCAGTAGCAACTTGGACTATGACCTCTTGTGTCTTTTGATAGGTTTGAAACAATTTTGATATGTTTTGAAGAGGAAAGGCAGTGGCAATTATTGAGGTATACCATGTTGTTTCTAGATAGGTTTTTAGCGACATTGACCACTTGCCGTCATTGTAAAAATCTCTTATAGTCCGAGTTGGAACCCATACATTTAATTAATGGTGACTTATTGTTTTCTAATGTTTGCGCGAATTTCACTCATTACAATGAAACAATTTTTACGGATTTTATTGCTGTTTTTTAAGATGCGTTTTTTTTTTTAAGATGCGGTTTTTTTTTAAGATTTTTACAAGCCCGACGTTTCGGATACTTTACAGCAACCATGGTCACGGGAGGACTGAAGTGACCTCAAATTGTTTAATTGTAATGATGGTGACTTGTTAAATGCTACCTTCAAGGTATAATACTAGTAGAGGTTTCAGAAGAAAGTAATTATAAAATCGCAGCGACATCCTCTATATATAAGTCAAGACCTTTATTTACTCCCGCGCGTATTTATTAAAATCATACGAATGTATTTGGAAGAAAGCCAGTCGATGTATATACATGAACTTAGCTTTGACACACCACGCCAGCTACGTACTACAAAATGAAAGCTACAACTTGTATATAAATACAATATAATCAATGTATCCTGTTTTAAGTAGGTTGTATAGGTCACAGCACATCGGTACCGGTGTTTCGTTATTATCAAGTACGACCAGTTGTATGGGTCACAGGACCACATCGGTACCGCTGTTTCGTTAATATCGAGTACGTCCAGTTGTATAGGTCACAGGACTACATCGGTACCGGTGTTTCGTTAATATTGAGTACATCCGGTTGTATAGGTTACCGGACCACATTGTTACCGGTGTTACGTTAATATCGAGTACGTCCAGTTGTATAGGTCACAGGACCACATCGGTACCGGTGTTTCGTTAATATCAAGTCGTCCAGTTGTATAGGTCACAGGACCACATCGGTACCGGTGTTTCGTTAATATTGAGTACATTCGGTTGTATAGGTTACCGGACCACATTGTTACCGGTGTTTCGTTATTATCGAGTACGTCCAGTTGTATAGGTCACAGGACCACATCGGTACCGGTGTTTCGTTAATATCGAGTACGTCCAGTTGTATAGGTCACAGGACTACATTGGTATCGGTGTTTCGTTAATATTGAGTACATCCGGTTGTATAGGCTACCGGACCACATTGTTACCGGTGTTACGTTAATATCGAGTACGTCCAGTTGTATAGGTCACAGGACCACATCGGTACCGGTGTTTCGTTAATATCGAGTACGTCCAGTTGTATAGGTCACAGGACCACATCGGTACCGGTGTTTCGTTAATATCGAGTACGTCCAGTTGTATAGGTCACAGGACCACATCGGTACCGGTGTTTCGTTAATATTGAGTATATTCGGTTGTATAGGTTACCGGACCACATTGTTACCGGTGTTACGTTAATATCGAGTACGTCCAGTTGTATAGGTCACAGGACCACATCGATACCGGTGTTTCATTATTATCGAGTACGTCCAGTTGTATAGGTCACAGGACCACATCGGTACCGGTGTTTCGTTAATATCGAGTACGTCCAGTTGTATAGGTCACAGGACCACATCAGTACCGGTGTTTCGTTAATATTGACTACATCCAGTTGTATAGGTTACAGGACCACATTGTTACCCGTGTTTCGTTAGCATTGTGTATGTCTAGTTGTATAGGTCACAGGTCGATATAATATGTGTCTTGTAATATCAGTACCGGTATAACATATACATAGTACATAATATTATTATAAGTAGATGTCAGTATCTTGTAATATCGGTACCAGCGTTGCGATAATATCGCATACGTCCAGTTGTAAAGGTCACAGGTCGATATCTGTATCGTGTAACATCGGTGTCAACGTTTAATATCGCGAAAGGTCGCTCGTGTGGAAACTCAAGCTCGCAGGTGCACGCTTTTCTTTCATTCGAGATATTCGTTTTTATTTTCACGTTATTTGGGTTGATTTTAAAAGTTTTTTATTTGGATCTATTAATAAAAATAATGGCGGCCATTAAATAGGTGGGAAGACGATGTCCGAGCCTTTCCGTGTTAGATGCGAGTGACGAGGGATCCTTTGTCTGTGCGTTCATTGAGGGATCCTATGTTCAGCAGTGGACGGATATGATGATGATGATGAACTAGACCCTAATAACATAAATATAGTATACTAGCGGACCTGACAGATGTCCTATACAAAAAAAAATGGAGTATTCAGTACCTCTACCATTAGTTCGCACATGACATAACTATAGTAGCGCAACACGAATAGAAAACTATACCATATCTTAGTTTCTATTCGTGTTGCGTTTTTACGTAACTACTATAGTTATGTCATTTGCGCTTGTAAAAAAACTTATGGTAGAGGTACTGACATCTATACAATTCTCGAATAGATTCAGCATAAAAGCACAGAAGAATTATATACATAAATATGAAGATTTTTATAAAATATAATAATAATCATAATAATTAATATCTATGGACGCTCAATTAACGCCAAGACGGCTGATCCCTCGCTACTCGCATCCAACACGGACCGGCCACCGCACGGAGATCGTCTTCCCACCTGGTGGACCAACCAACACTTCGTCTACCTACGTGGCCTTCACTCTTGAACCTTATTGCCCCATCGGCCATCCGTTCTCCTGAGTCCAGCGCACTGCCACTTCAACGAGCTTATTCTTTGCGTGATATTGGTTACCTCAGTTGTCTGGCGGATGTCTTCATTTCGAATCCTATCTGTTAAAGAAACACCCAGCATAGCACGCTCCATAGCACGTTGAACCACGGTACGGACCAGTCGTACATTTAGAGGCCACGTTTCAGCCCCGTAGGTGATCACGGGGAGAACGCATTGGTCGAAGAATTTCGTCTTCAAACTCTGCGGTATAGACGACGTGAGAATATGGCCAAGCTTCCTGAATGTATATAAATTGTTATCCGCAAAACAAATTACCTTTTTCATCTAAGGCCCGTTTTTATTTTGTTTTCGGAAATCGTATTTATATTTTTCTATATTTTCATAATATAATATAGACTATATTATAATATTCTGTACTCTATGTAATCTTTATGTATATAATTCTTCTGTTCGTGTGTATGTCACTGGACTGCTCCTAAGCGACTGGACTGATCTCGATGATTTTTTTGTGTGTGTTCAAGTGGATTCGAGAATGGTTTAGATTCACAAAAATAAGATTATATTTAAAAAAAATTGTATAGGATAACGTCTGTCGGTGCCACTAGTTATTTATAAATACTTCAATTTAATATATTTTCACATGT
Source organism: Helleia helle (assembly GCA_963853865.1). Classification (NCBI taxonomy): domain Eukaryota; kingdom Metazoa; phylum Arthropoda; class Insecta; order Lepidoptera; family Lycaenidae; genus Helleia; species Helleia helle. The sequence continues at coordinate 11,280,928 of OY971436.1, forward strand.
TGCAATTAAAATTCAAAGGGGGTAACTATTAGTACTTAAAAGATTTCTACCAAAAAAATAAAACATTTTTAATGTTTTTTTGTATTTAAAGTTGTATTTTAGGTCCCTTTACCAAGGTTGGCACGCCATTATCCATGTTACTTACTAGCTTTTACCACAAATGGTACATTTTCTTTTTCTTTATTTATAAATGTCCTGTGGATTATTTATCCCAGGTTGGAATCCCTTTCTTTCCTTACTATATCCATATTATCTTCCAACGTACCAGTATATTGCTTCCTTCTTATAATTAGAGTAATACTTCTAAGGATCCCTTCCCCGGATCCCTTTTTCCCGTTAATAGCCCATATCAATGGAACAACACGGACATCTTTATAACCTTTTAAAGGCTCAGATGGGCCCGGGGGTAACTGAAAAATTGTGCTCGTTAAGTGGAAAGAAATACCTGGCTTATGTTGAGGCCTGTTCCTTATCTGGATAGCGTATTTTGAGGATCAGGTGTTTTAATTGGGTTTGTGAACATTTTTTGTGAAAAAAAATGATTTTTGTGTAAAGATCATTTTAATTTATAGGTTTTATTTCAATTTTTTTTTTTGCTAGAATTAAAAAGTTATATCAAATAAAAAGAATTTTTGCAATCGATTTATTGTTGGTTAATAAAGTTATAATATAAGTGTAGTGTAGTGTTAAAACTGTTATAAATTTAGTGTAGTGTTGAAAACACGATGGAAGAAAAATGAAAGCTTCTTATAAAAACGCGTAAGAAACGTAATTGTTGGAACGTTTTTTTTTTTAAATATTAGTTGGATAAGCAAACTGACAAACGTGCGACCTGATGGTAAGTGGTCGACATCGCCCATGAACATAAACTAGTTTACCTGGAACTAGCTCAGGCAACTCATCTATGTGTTGCCTATCCTGAGAGATAAGATGTTAAGTCTCGGTGCCAGTAATTGCACTGCCTGTCTTGCCCTTCTCTCCGAAACACAGCAAAGCTGTTTCACGGGAGAAACAAGCAAGATGGTGGTACCCATGCAGCCGGGAGCGCGGCACAGCGCTTCCCTCCCACCGGTAACACGTTTGGTCAGATAATAAGCATGACTATTTTTAAGAAGAGAGAACAAACGGACAGATGGTTCTTCTGATGGTAAGTGATCACCCTTCTGAAAGTAATTTTGACCACGGCAAGGCAATTCAAAGTATAAAAAGCTCCTTTCATTTAGCATGTTTCAGTTGCCCCACTATTACAAGGTAAAATATATATTATTATTTTTAACCGACTTCAACAAAAAAGGAGGAGGTTCTCAACTCGGCCGGTATTTTTTGTTTTATGTATGTACACCGATTTTTCCGTCAATTGTGGACCGATTTTCAAAATTCTTTTTTTTTGTTTGAAAGGGTATACGTGCCAAATGGTCCCATGATAAGGAAACCAAGATCTGATGATGGCATCCTAGAGAAATCGAGGGGAACTTTCGAAATTCGTAGGAGCGACTAGTGCACTCAATATTTTTTTAAATAAGCATTAAAAGCACTACAATTTAATGAAGCTCTAGAGTCGATCTGATGCTGGAGCTGGAAGACAGTCGAGGGAACTCCTCGACGATTTACTTCAGTAACCTTGTGTTTGGGCTTGAATAATTTGTATTGATGAGAACTTTACACCTAGATGTGTTATACGTGCCATTACAAGTCTGATGATGGAGACCATAGACAGTCGAGGGAACTCCTCGACGATTTACAGCTTTTGTTGGGCTAACTTCATACGGTTAAATATGCCAAAGTGTCTATCTCTGTATGTCTTTATTTAATGAATCACTAAAAATTAAGAAATAAAAAAATTTAAACAAAAATTATAACCGACTTCAAAAAATAAAATAACTAAAAAGTAATAAAATAATTGCGTTTCTTTAATTTTTGTGTCTACAACTAATAATCATCTTATACTTCTAATAAAGTACAATTTTTGCGTTTACAACTTCATTATTGTTACTTTTGGAGTCGGTGTCAGCTAAGTTAAATAGGTAGTAGATCAGGTACAGCAACAAATACGTCACCGTCGTCCGTCACCGGTGTCGTAAGTACTTGGTGACACCGACTCCAAAAGTAGCAATAATGACGTGGTAAACGCAAAAATTGTACATTATTAGAAGTATAAGATGTTTATTAGTTGTAGACACAAAAATTAAAGAAACGGAATTATTTTATTACTTTTTAGATATTTTATTTTTTGAAGTCGATTATAATTTTAGTTTAATTTTTTTATTAAATTTCAATTATTTTATCTTTTGTACAAAATTATAAATGACTAGCAGGCCCGGCCACGCGTTGCTGTGACTAAGACATAGATACGTTAAAATAAATTGTAGTAAACTATTCAATACGGTAAAATTATTATTTATGAATAAAAAATTGCGATTATAAATTGAGATATAAACTATCCTATCTCTCATATTGGATCAAACTGCACACTGTGTGCAAAATTTGGTTAAAATCGGTTCAGTAGTTCATCGGGGACAAACAACGTGACACGTAATTTTTATATATAGATGTATAAGATTCCAGCTCGATATTTCAATATCAAAGATTTTTTAGTAGTCTCCGCTTAGCTTATAAATTGCTTTCCCTTTTTCTCTGTAGCTTAAATAACACGTTTCAATCAAGTCCAGGAGGAAGATGTAAACCCTGAAAGTTATTATTAACTTACTACAGTCAAGTAAGTCAGCGTAAGTTTTGATTGCCCAAGTTTGTAGCGGCAATTCCTTTTATTTTAATTTCAAGTTTGAATTGAATTCTCGGATTAAGTACAGGATTTGATCGTTATAATATGGTAACGAATACAAAAAATGTACGCCTGGAAGGTCTTAAAACTGAAGAGCGAACGTAATTTCGTGCTACGCTGGGTGTTTCTTTGGCAGATAGGATTCGAAACGAAGACATCCGCCACAGAATTAAAATTACCGAAACCTCGTAGAAGTGGCAGTGGGTTGGTCACACACTCAGGAATACGGATGGCCGATGGGCCAATATGGTTCAAGTAGAGCCCGCGTTTAGGTAGACGAAATGTTGGTCCGAGTGGCAAGGGATCATTCGTCTTGACGTTCATTGAGGTATGTTCAAAAGTGGACGGGTAAAGGTTGATGATGATGATGATGATGATGATCATGATGATGAAAACCGAAATTCTTTGTTTCATAAAGACAAAGATATTTTATACAATATAAAACTAAATTCTAACTAAATATAAAAAAACCTTACCATCTTTTGGGGGCAGCGAGCCCCACATACCCGCCTGGGAAGTTTCCCCTCCCCTGCGGAAAGAGCATTTTCCGGCGCAAAAAAGAGAGGAAGAGGAAAGAGGACAGTACTATTACTGGCATCGAGATTTACGATCAAAGAGCTCCTATGCTAGCTTGCCCATATATTTATATAGTAAACTAGCAGCGCCCCGCAGTTTCACCCGCACTTCCCATGCCCTTGACAGTACAGGGATAAATTATAGCCTATATATGTTATTCTGATGTTTAAGCTATGTTATTGTAAAGTTTCATTAAAATCCATTTAGTAGTTTTCGCGTGAGAGAGTAACAAACATCCATACATTACTTACAAACTTTCGCTTTTATAATATTAGTAGGATAAAACAAGATAATATAATATAGTAGTAACTACAACCTTTTTTAACTAAAATAGTCTCCTACCCTCCCCTATTCTCCTATCTCCTGTCCTCTGCTCACCTCCTCCCATAAAAGTGCCCTTTACCAACTTTAATATTTATACTATACTAGCTGACCCGGCAGACTTTGTACTGCCTCAATCGATCAAAAAATTATTTTTAAACAAAAATTGAAACCGACTTCAAAAAGTAAAAAATAAAATAAAAAGTAATAAAATAATTGCGTTTACCATGTCATTGTTGTTACTGTTAGAGTCGGTGTCAGCAAAGACAGGTAGGTAGGTACAGCAACAAATATGATACCGGTGACTGACGACGGTTTTGGTGCTGTACGGTCTATTTTTTTTTTCTTTAACGCCGGGAAATGCTCAGAGGCATCCCGCGGGGAGTGGGTTTCCCCACGCGGGTATGTGGGACTCGCTGCGCCCGACAGCTGGTAAGTGGACGCAGCTCTACCCACTAAAACCCGGCGAGTGCCACCAATGTCGCCTTTGGTGAGGTGCCCCGGATCTAGTAAACAAACAGGGCACCTCGACGGCTAGTCAGTCCCGCAAGGGACCGACGCCACCTCAACAGAGCGGTTGTCCCACACCACAGAACAACGCCTCCCAACGTCGGGACAGTACAATGGGGTGAGGTTCCCATCCTCGCCCCTTGCCCCCTGCTCTTTTGTCCCCTCTTCTTATAAGAGGGGTACAAAGAGCCCCCTCGGCTCAATTAGCTTCGCCCAAGGTGCTGGGCTCACCCTAGGCTACTAAGCCCCACCGCCACGTCAAGGCCTGAACCATGGTGGGGTACCATGGGGAACCATGGTGTACGGTCTATTTAACTTAGCTGACACCGACTCCAAAAGTAACAACAATGAAAATGAAAATGAAAATTTCTTGCTCACTTAGCAGTAAAGTGTCACTAACAAAAAATACCAACAAAAAAGAGCACATTACTTTGAATGTCACTATCACAAAGGATCACCAAAGTAAAGAAAGTTCTCGCACACGTAGCGGTATTTGTCACTTACAAAGACAGAAGGATGCGCTCATAGATATCGTAACATAATAATTTAATAATAATAGTAATTATGGACGCTTTTACACCACGTCAATCTGGTCCCGGGGTAAGTTCTCGAAGAACTTGTGTTACGGGTACCAGGCAACGGAAATATATTTAATACTTTTATACTATGCATATATTTAAGATTTTTATGATATAATACACATATTTAATACACATCCATGACCCAGGAACACAGAAACTATTTTTGTTCCCTGGCGGGATTCAAACCCGCAACCTCCGGCTTGAGCGCCATCGTGCTTACCATTGAGCCACAGATGTCGTCGTAATACTTTTTTCCATGTTCTGAAGTGCGACAGCATGGATTGACTTATTAGTTGGCACAAATATTATTATGGTTGTGTTCAGAAATTTAATTTGTGACAAAACTTAAGATTTATCAATCAAAAAAATAAATAATCTGATAGATTAACAACTGAAGTTAGCTAAAATTAAGTTTCGCGAAGCCGCCCAAATTGAAAATCATTTCTACTCACGATCTATTACATTTTGTGACTATTCAATTTGGTCGCGATATTATCACTTTTGTTGAGTTTCGGAACGCGACATTAGATCCTCCAACGCGCACTCGAAGACTGAATTTGAACTTTATGCAGTGGTAATAAATTGCAAATTGACTCTTTGACGTAAGGAACAACGTAGGTGACATTGCCTAGACAACAGTGTAATCTATAATTATTACAACTTATAATTTAATATGACCTTTATTGAATAGCAATAAAGTTCAAATTGACTTTACATTTTATTTAGAAAACGTTTGTATGGGAAAAAGAAAAGGTCTGTTTTTAGAGTTTTCCCGGCCATCATTCGAATTTTTCTCACCTTTTAAACCTTCCCTAGACCTCCACGAACATTTCAAGACCAAGATAAGATAAATCCGTCCAGCCGTTCTCGAGTTTTAGCGAGACTAACGAACAGCAATTGATTTTTATATATATAGATTAAACACTGGTGATAAATGAATTATGGAAATATTTTCTGTACACAAAACTAAAAAGCTCCTTAAAAAATAACCCCACGAGAAGGTAAATGTATGAACGCCCAGTAAATTCATTACATCGGCTCGGCTCGGCGCATCATTATTTGTACGGTTAGCAAAAAAAATCAAGAGATTTTTTACATGTTATATTCATCGGAGGGAGGAAGGCGCTGTGCCACCATCTTGCTTTTTTCTTTTAACAGCTTTGCTGTGTTTCGGAGACAAGGACAGGACAGGACAGGACGAGGAATTACTGGCACAGCGGGCGTACATCCCACGTCTCAAGATAGGTATTGTGAATGATTTGCCTTTTTTTGGATCGTAGTTCCTTATAGACGGAAAAAATTAAGATGAAAAGTTGGAACGACACTTTTTGCTTATTGCATGCTTTTAACAACTGTTAGCCGTGCGGCTTTTTGATTGACACATCACTGCGTCGGTAGCTGTTTTTGCTACACTATTGGGGCTGTTTAGTCAAAAACCCCAGTTCAAATCCCACCGATCTCGGTGACATTTTTTTGTTTTTTTTATTATTTTACGCCGGGAGATGCTCTGATTTTTATCGATAAAAAAATCATAAAAAATGTATACCTACCCAAATAATTATTTTCCTTACACCTTTGTTTTTTATTACAATTCCTTCACCAATTAATCGAAAGAAACTTCGTTCCATCCGGGTGTCCCTTGACACCTCTCTTTAGTTTTTTTTCTTTAACGCCGGGAAATGCTCTGAGGCAGGCCGCTGGGGCGCGGGTCTTCCCAAGCGGGTATGTGGGACTCGCAGCGCCCGAAAGGTGGTAAGTGGACGCAGCTCTATCCACTAAAACTCGACGAGTGCCACCAATGCCACCTTTGGTGAGGTGCCCCGAATCTAATGAGCAAAAAAAATTAAAAACTTGGTTAATATCCCGCTTAAATCATTTTTTCTAAAAATAACCAGTTCAACCGAAAATTCTGGTAATATTAAAAACGTAGAAGAGTGTATAATGTCACAGAGCTAATGCATAGGCTAACTACGCAGCGGTCGCGGGTTCGAATCCCGACAATTACAGAGATAATTTGGATAATAAATATAGATGTCTGAATTAATAAGTTTATTAAATCTATTTCCATTCCTAGCCCAAAACACAAATTCTTACGAACTTACCATGGGGGCTAGGTTAACGTGGTGTGATTACTTATTATCTGGGCTAGTATCCGTGTATGACTTCTTCCTCGCTTGATTTTGATGAGGTGATGTACATTCTTTCTCAAACAACGCCATGATCAGCATAAAAGTAATTCCGTATATTTGGCAGTTGACCAAAATTCCCTAATGAATGTGATGTGATCCGTTTTATGGATGTATGTCGCCAGATTAGAAAATTATAAATCGCAATATCGACAAATTGTTGTTTTATTTCACGAAAGCGTTTCTGCCATATTTGTAGTTGTAATACTGACGTGCGTTCTTGTGTGTGTAACTACAGGGAGCGTATCAGCGAACTGAAAGCGCTCTCGAGCTAACGCACACAAAGACAATGTGCATGTACACACAAGGATGGCTCACCCACTTTCGTGAAATAAAACATCTATAACAAATGTAATAAAACTGCTTTTTCCAGATTTAATTTTATATTACTTTATTATTACATTCTCGACGTTTCTGATACTATGTTCATGAGACAGGACGTCGGGCAAAGAAATAATAAAAGAATGTCAGATTACTTAAGATTTATATTACTTTGATGTGATTCTTATTTATCAAGATTTTTTTTCGTCTAATGGCGCTTATTGAGAAAGGCCAAAACCGTTACCGAGAGTTGGTTGCGTCGCCTATATGCGGGAGTCTTGGAGCTTATGACGACAGAATCATGGCTGTCAGGACCGTCCGTGTGTACCATACGACTTCATACAAGACTGCGTGCGTACTAGCAGGCTCAGTACTATGGGATGTGGTCACAAAGGCCTTGGCGCAGACGTGGAGAAGACGACGAGGAGAGGAGGATGAAACCTCCGAAGAAGAGGAGTTCTGGCGGAACCGCCTGCGAAGATGAGTGCTCCGCCAATAAAAGAGGAGGCTGGAGAAGCCTAGTGCGGGACACCGCACCGTGTCGGCCGTTGGTCCAATCCTGGAGCAGTGGATTGACCGACGGAACGGCATCATTACCTTTCACCTTGCGCAGGTCCTGAAGGGGCACGACTGCTTCAGAAGGTATTTGTGGAAGATGGCAGGGGTGGAGGTCTCGCCAGAGTGTCATCACTGTGCGACCGATCGGGGAATCCATTGCGCGCGCGTAATGACCGGGCTATAAGACACCCTTATGTGCTCAGGGTTCCTTAAGCGGAGTAGGAAGAAGGGAGCCATCCCCTGACTCCAGAGGAGAGTGCCCCAGGCTCCAACGTGGCCCGGTTTCCGGGCGGGATTCAATAAATCGCACGAATTGTGTGAGTTTAATTTCGAGAAGTAGACCCAGCGAAGACAGCATACTTATCAGCATGCTTAGCGAAAGCTACGTAGACATCTTGACAATGTATATTTGATGATGCAACACGCATTATGTATCAATGCGTGTTGCATTACATGCATTATATAAATTATATAAAAGGAAAATATATTAATATTTACTAAAAACATAAAAAAAACTTATATTTTTTTGCTTGCCATACATATTATTACATAGAAGCTACTCGCGGTATTGAAAGCCCCAATACCGCGATATCTCATTACGATGAGTATATTGTATACCGTATTATGTATACTGTATACAACACACCTGACTCGAATGTGGTAAAAGATGACTGGGTTGTCTATATTAACTGTTCATAGACAAGGGAAGAAAAATGGAGGGCTATGGCCAGCAGTGGGCAGTAACGGGCTGAAGATGATGATGATATCCGTGATTCATATATAATCTTTTAAAATCATCAATCATTAATCAATTAAATATTATGTACTTATTTTTATGTCATAAGGAGGCAACCGAGAAGTCTGAGCCTTATTAAACTCACAAACCGCACGAAACGCAACAGCATAGCTGTCACTTGACGCCCGCGTTATGTGAGTGAGAGATACCATCCCGGTCGTGCCGGCCCCATTCGGCTGCATAGCAGCATGGCACTACCTCTGACTCTGTCTATATTAACTATACAGGGGCAAGGGCCAGAGAGGATTTGCAGAAAAAAGGTCAGCAGTGGGCAGTAACGTACTGATGATGATCGGTACAATGTTTCACCTAAAATCTTTAAAATTAAAAAGTCTCGCGCGTAAACGCGTAAGTAACGGACGCATATCTCACTTATAAACTCACTTATAAATCACTTATAAATACTAACGTATTAATATAACGTACGTGTAACTTACGCGCCAGGAAAATATAAGCATTCAATAAAACTAAGAAAAATCTTCTAGTGTTAACCTTAACCTGATAATATCATGAAGTGTACAAAGTGCAAGGAAATTGTTACTGACTTCGTCCATTGTGGCAAGTGTGATGGTCACTATCACTTCAATTGTGCTGGAATATCCGAATCCAGTTACCGAAAAACGGGGCAAGAGAAAAAATCCGCCTGGAGATGTATCGCCTGTCGCGCACAAGCTCAACCCTCGGACTCCGCAAGCACTGTCTCACTCGCTGACATTTTACTGGAAATAAAAAATCTCCGTACGGACTTCAAAATCATTAAAACCGATTTGAACGAAATAAAATCAGATTTATCCAGTACTAAACAGTGTTTGGTCGAACTGGACATGAAGTGGAGCGACATGGATAAGAGATTTACTGATATTGAGGGTAGACTTAACGGCTTCGAAGAAAAAGTGTCTGGTGTAACTACTTTACAAAAAGATTTAAAAAAGGCAAATGAAATGATTTCTGTACTTAAGCAGGATAATAATATGCACGATCAATTCTCCAGATTAAATAACGTGGAAGTATCAGGAATACCGATGCGTAATGGTGAAAATTTAAACTCACTGCTACGTGACTTATGTCTGCTCTATGAGTGTTCTAAACTGCTGTCTGTTATCCTATGTAGAAGTTGAAAAATATGAATTGTGACTAGTCTATCCTGGGGTCTAGAAGAGACTAGAGACGTAGGTCGAAATGAAACAGTATAGTGGGACCTCGGGAGACGTAGACTAAATGAAACAAAATATCACTTTCACTTTGCTCCTAGTTCTCGGCTCTTGACTATTTCACTTCTTACTGCTCTTCATGTAGCCTCTTCGATGGGTATGCTGCAACTCACAAGTAAGCCCGAAATTGGCTCGACATTTATAAGACCCGGTTGGCATTATCAGTTATTTTCCTTTCATTTTACTGTGAGCCGTGGTCTAAAATGTTTATATATTATGTTTTCTATAAAACGACCTCTGTGGCTCAGTTGTAAGCGCGTTGGCGCTCAATCCGGAGGTTGCGGGTTCGAATCTCGCCAGGGAACAAAAATATTTTCTGTGTTCCTGGGTCATGAATGTGTATGTGTATATATAATATGTGTATTATATAATAAAAATCTGAAATATATGTATAGTATAAAAGTATTAAATATATTTCCGTTATCTGGTACCCGTAACACAAGTTCTTCAAGAACTTACCACGGGACCAGATTGACGTGGTGTGAAAGCGTCCATAGATATTATTATAAACAAACCCTTATATTATTATATACATTTGAATAAACCTACTGACATCATTTATAAGATAAAATATTAATTACATACATATCTTTGCACAATAAAATATTACTGATCAAAAATCGATGAACTTTGAAAAGATTAGGTAAGTCACTTTTTTACGTATTCATCAATAACTAAACGTATAATAGCGTAGAACGTTCAACGTCCCAAGGTCGGGTCAGTGCAATGGGATGAGTTTCTATCCTCGCCAACTTCACAATATTACAGTTTGTGGCAGACCAATCAGCGCCACATTCCTGAATCACGCTATCGAAATTCCACAGCTCGTTGCTATATACAACAGCTGAATTGATAGCAAGTGGACTTTCGCCTGGCCGAGCATATCGTCTCGGTCGGGCGGAGATCTCCCTTTGGGGCTTCCACATACATCCCACGTTGGTCTCATTACCATCACTCCCCCACCCCTCCGCACCACGCCAGCCAGCTTCAGCCTCTTCGAGTACCTCGACCAATCAGCCCAACTCCTTCCTTCCAATCTCCCTTTGTGGTAGGTGGAATATGATCCCACAAGTTTATACATCATAATAAGACAAAGTCTATAATGTATCCCTGTATTCCCACGGGAATGGGAAGTACGCGGGTGAAACTGTGGGGCGCTGCTAGTATAGGATAGAGATGTAATATTTGTAAGTTTGGTGAAAAATATTTTACCAGTATAATTCTCCGTTATCATGAAACTAGCTGTTGCCTGCAGCTTCGCCCGCGTTACTCAACTCCTATATGTCACAGCGTGATGTTATATAGCCTATAGCCTTCCTCGATAAATGGGCTGTCTAACACTGAAAGAATTTTTCAAATCGGACAAGTAGTTCCTGAGATTAGCGCGTTCAAACAAACAAACAAACTCTTCAGCTTTATAATATTAGTATAGATAAAGAGGCTTCAAAATTATCATCACTTATACAGTAGCATGTATGTTAATGCGGGCAATGGCACGGGAAATGTTCGTCAGGTCAAACGCTCATATTTTCCCAAAAAACGAAGAGACCAAACGACTGAAAAACAGACTAATATTTCCGAAATGTAGATTAGCATATTTCAACAACAGTCAATTTTGTATGGATATCAAAATTTATAACAATCTTCCCAAAAACTTTAAAGAAACAACAACAAGAAACTTCAAAAAACTGACTGCTGAATGGCTGTTAGAAAATTGTATTTATTATATTAATGAGTTTTTTAACGTTACAAGTACTTGGCATGTTAACGATTTGTAAATTAATGGTATTTCATGAATCTATATTTTATTTAGTTATTTATGACATTAGGCACAATAAATCAATTACTAATCTAACATTATAATATATAATCAATTTGTTGAAAATAATTGTATATTATCATGACATCTAAAGTTCAAAATTGCTAATAATATGTAATTACAATTTAAAGTAGTTAAAATTTCCACGCTACTGAATGCATGCGGTCAAACTATGTTAACTATTAAACATCTAAAACTGTAACATGCGTCGGAAATAAAATGAATATTTAAAAAAAAACAGACTAAATATTATTATACCTTTGCACGTTTTTGCTGTCGGTACATAAGTCATATTAGCACACGCGCTGTTTGTTCACCCGCACTCGGTTTTGTAAAATCTTGTCACATCGTGACAAAGGCTAAAACAGAATTTCAATATTTGTGAATAAGTATAAAGTTACCTTGAATAGAATTGTTCGTGATCATTGTTACACGCTATAATGAAAATTTCATTAAGTTGAAAGATCTTAAAGGTTCAATAACTCAACAAAGTCAAAAGATTTTAATAAGATATTTATACAACAACTGGCGGACTCGACGGACGTTGTCCTGTAGAAAACATTTTGCATTGGAATTTGGACCGAGTTGTGAATCTAAGACCGAATTGTAAGAGGCAGTGCCGTGCTTTGCCGAATTGGGCAAGCACGACCGGTGGTCCCTCTCGCTCGCATAACACCGGCGTCAAGTGTTAGCTATTTCGCATTTTGCGTGGTTTGTGAGTTTCCAGTGGTCCATTGGGGGCATAGTATAGATATACCCTCCTAATGAGTAACGCATTTGTATAACTTTTGGTTATGCGGATGTGTTTGGGCGTCGGTAATCACCATAAGGCTCGGATGCCTCCCTATGACATAAAAAAATTAAATCGAATTCACTTGAACACACAAAAAATTTTATCAAAATCAGTTCAGCCACTTAGGGGGATTTCAGTGACATACACACACACACTAGTATATGTATAGAGATAATATGTATTTCACCTGAGCCCTGATGGTCCAGTGGGTATGAGCTCGGCCTCTTGAATGAGAGCCGAGAGGTTCGGGTTCGAACCTGACCTCTGTGATGCCTAGAAATGGTTTTTTCTAAACTTCTACGTGCACCGGAACATGAGACCATCGTTTGCTCTGTGAAGGAAACATCGTGAGGAAACCTGCATGCCTGATGAGATTAAAAGTCTTTTGTGTGGAGTTCACCAACCCGTATTGGGACAGCGCATCGGTGAACCCTCCTCGCCTGATTTCGATGTGGAGACCCGTCCCTGGTGGGACATATAAGGGTCCATGATAAGTTTGTGGACGTAGAACGTAGAATATTTTAAAATAGATATAGAAGATACGCTAGTAAAAAATAATAAAAAGATAACTTTCAATAAAAATTCAAAGGAATTATATAAAGTTCATCCAAACTAACTTCAGACGAAAATGTCTTATAAAGAGGTTAATTAGAGTACCTTTAATAATTTCGCTACTTACATATTTTATAAGTATGAAAAATACAATATAGAATTTTATATTATAATATTATTTTCTAAGTCTTCGCATAAAAGATATTTGTTTTAATAATTCTATTGGCCCCTTGCAGTAAAACCGACGACGATGTTTGACATTCACAATCTAATAATATTAAGCCCCTATAAACGTAGGCTGATGTATCGGCAGACGTCTGCCGGTGCATTTATCAACGTGCGTCCACAGTTCTGTCGGACGCCAAACGTTTGCGTTGAAACCCTTTGATCCGTGTCACAAAAGCAACAAACAGATTCGTGGCGAATGCATCTGCCGACGTTGAATACCTACGACAGACGAGAAAATCACCCCATCTACACGTCGGTGAACGCGTCTGCTGATGGCGTCTGCCCATGTATTTGTCTATGTCTAGGGGGGATATTAGTTTGATAAGAAAGTTGTCAGAGAAGCCATCAGTGGTCAACGTTCTCGATAAATATAATCGAGTCTAGGACAAACCCAGGCATTCACGTCACCTATCATAAAACCGGAATAGAGTGGTAATGTTTTGTGTTTTGCATGAAAAAAACCGCAATTTTTTCCTGCGACGCCGGTTCTGCGCTCTAATTGCCTGACTGATGGCTATTAATGGATGGATTGGCCAATGGGAGGTACATACAGACCACTGGTTGAATTGTTATTACGTCTCATATTACTTCTTATCTTGAGACATACGTACCATGGTATGTCTTAATTTTTTGTATTTCTAGCACTGGGAGGGATGCGCTGTGCCGCTCCCGTCTGCATGGGTACCACCATCTTCCTTGTTCAGACAAGAAACAGATTTGCTGTGTTACGGAGAGAAGGGCAAGACAGTAGTAGTCTCAGTATTGGCAACACGTGAAAGAGTTCTCTGGGCTACTTGTTTATGTTCATGGGTGACGCTGACCACTTACCATCAGGTGGCCTGACTGCCCATTTGCTTATCCAGGTAACATAAAAAATGCATTGCAGTGACACTTTTTTGTTGCCCTTACTTCTACTCATATTACAATTGCGTGTATTGCGGTGGGTGCCGTCACATACCATCTGGGTACCAGTCACACATGAGGGTAACAGTCACGTACGATTTGGGTACCAATCACACATGAGGGTACCAGTTGGATTGGATGAGACGTGTGTGTGGTGATGTGGCGACTAATAACACCACAAGGGCATTCTGATGAGGAAACTAGATGCTGACCAAAAAGTTATATTTTTCCACGTTAAATCGCTTTTTTATAGAAGGCAAACAGGCAGACGTTTCACCTCGTGGTTAGTGATAGGCGACATCCATAGGCCCACGCTACACCAGATGGGTTAGCCAAGATGCCGTTCTACAATCGTAAACGCTGGTAGAAAACTAATAAATGTATGGAAATGACATGTTATATCGTTAAATCACGTGGTCTTAAATGTCATTGTATTTTGGCTAACCGACCAGAGGATTAGCAGGTGCGTTGCCGGCCTTCCAAATATGAGTAGGTATTCATAATTATAGTCGTCGTGCGAATTTTATGACAACTAGTTTGAAAAAAAAAACCCAACCAATCACAGGGACTGCCGATAGAAGTGAAAACAAAACAATTAAATTCAAATGCCTATAATACAGGCTGTAAAAAATTATGACAACCTATACAATTTGCGTGCGGTGTCGCGAGTCCACGTCATATAAACGTCAAACTGCGTCCCCAGCGTTTATGTGCGCTGTCGCGAGTTCAGAAATGTTATCTCATCTAAAAATATGTGTACCGCGCTAAAAGAAGTTTAGACTTAATATCAAAATATTTTTGAAAATTCGCGAATATCGCTAACCATTTCCAAAATATGTATAAATATGTTTATACTGCTCGTTTAAATTACCAAGATCGGTAATTTACGGTCGATATATTTTAAATTATCTTCGAAAATGTTTAATGAAAATTTTACTTCGTTTAATAATTCAATCCCAACAAATTGTACCCCAAGGCAACGTTGAAAACGGCTTAGTCTTTTATACAATGTAGGTTTAAAAAAGGAGGTTTTATTTACAGAAATTCCTCATTTAATGTTTATACGCATATTTGAGATCCCCTCAGGGCTTTCAAAGACACAAATGGCCTTTACATTCTGGTGTGTTCGCGAGTACAAACCTCGCCAACAGAATAAATATTACCCATCTATAGCCTGACCAGAAAAATAAAAATCCTCACCATATTGCGGAAAATTTTGGAACTAATTTCTGTATGGACGATACTATGTGTTGACGTAAAAAAGATACAGTGGCGACACCACGCAGGGATTATATATTTCTGGTCAGGTTATACAATAATTAAGTAATTCAAGTAATAACAAAAATGTGTTCGTTACTAACACCTGATTTGGCTTCATTATTTTTAAATGTTCGTAAGAGTCTTAATTTTTTATAGTATTTTAATAGATAAAAATATGTACACTAACAGCCAGTTACATAACTTAGCACCGATATATAATATAACGTGAAGTGGCTTGTCCCAGGTCGTGCCGGCCCAATTCGTCTGCAAAGCAGCATGGCACTACCTCTTACAAACTACTGTTTTTCTGTAGTATAACTGTATTTCTCAAACGGGTAAACATATTTGGATGCATCTTTTTTATTAGAAAGCAGCTTTTCTAGCGGAGTTTTTAGACATATTG
Source organism: Helleia helle (assembly GCA_963853865.1). NCBI lineage: Eukaryota > Metazoa > Arthropoda > Insecta > Lepidoptera > Lycaenidae > Helleia > Helleia helle. Next base: position 11,296,728 of record OY971436.1, read on the forward strand.
TTTCATAAAAAATTTAAGATAAAAAATCGGTTTAGACTTTTGTTATTGCGTTGGGAGTTTTAAGTAACCTTTTAATATTTTTTCATGACGAGTGAAACCTCGGGAATAGCTAGTATATAATTTAACATCTATCATACGTATAAACGTGAATAAATAACAAGGTTTTCTATTATCGAATCACTGTAGTATAAATCAGTTGGTGGGTATGCAAATTGTCTAAGCCTTCGAGTGGAGGATGGACATACGGACGACTTCTATATATAGATTATAATATATGTAAATACTTATTATGTATGTATACATAATGTATATGTATGTATACAGGAGGTGTCAAGTCGGTGCGAGTGTGATAGAGAACTACAACACCTATTAATTGAACCCCCATATGTGTTATATTTAATTAATATAAATATTTACACAGTTCAATACAATATAAGGGCGCGCCTCCAACGCGGCGCACGGAGTGGCTGCGCGCGTTTGTCTGTGATTGTTTCCACTGGAACACACGGACACGCTACGTATTATTTGACATTATCTTGCAATTGACCTTTTAACAAACGCCGCGGTGAACCCACGTCTTAAATGTGAACTAATATTAGTGATTGTTTTGATTTCACTCCTACGATAAATATGTACATGAGTAAATCTTCAGGCTGTAAGGTATCTTGTAATAAGATATTTGATGACAGTGTGTCATGACTGTGTCGCGGCGGTGGACTCGACCTAGCTCACTCTCGACGTATGCCCGAGATTTCAGTCAGTCGCAGTTTAACAACGGTCATCAGAGGATAGTTGTCTCTGCCAAGCATCATCATCGCGATGCTCGAGGATGACGAATCCTGGATGGCGATGCTCTCCTTCTGCGAGGCAGTAATTTTCCTACGAGTGGGTGAAAGGTCTCTCCCGGCGGCCGACGAACATGCTCGTGTCGCTTCAGGATGGGAACCTGAGCTCCGTATGACACGACGTCGCGGGGACTGCTTAGTGGCGGCCGGGCAGTCCCCCTTACGAGGAGTAGTCTGGCCTTTCGCCTTTTGCCTGCAGATCCGGGATCCTCAAAAGCGGCTGAAGGCGCTCGCAGTGGCTTTAGTCTGGATATTCACATCCCAAGTCTGAGTCCCGCATAGGGTCAGGAGCCTACTCCAGGTCCTGACTACATGCATAAAGCATTTTCTCTGCGTCAAAAAAGGTACACGATCACTGACCATGGTAACGAATTAAGTCCCAGGTTACCAGGAATTAGGACGGTATCTAAATATGACACCAAAATTGTCTCATCATCATCATCAGCCTCTATCCGTCCACGTTTAGGTAGGCGAAGTGTTTGTCGGCCATTGACCATGTGGGAAGACAATCTCCTTGCAGTGGCTGGTCCATGTTGGATGAGAGTGGCAAGGGATATCTTGGCGTTCATTGAGGCAGGCCTATGTTCTCTGTAACATACATAAATTTAATATACCTTAGGTATATTAAATTTATGATAATATAAAAAAGTTATTAATTTTGTAGCTTAAGCCAGTGGGGCTTGAAAAAAATATTATTATATTTCATAGAATAGATAAATTATGAAGACAGGCTATTTATTACCGAGGAAAGATTATTTATTAGATTAACAGACAAAAGTCGCCCGTCTGCGCTGCTCTCAAGTTCACCTTGATATTCTGAATAAAATTGTAAATTGTTTAACTAGAACAGATATTATAATGAAACAATTTTTACGGATTTTATCGCGGTTTATTAAGATTTTTACAAGCCCGACGTTTCGGATACTTTACAGCAAACTGTATCTTTAATCTGTGACATATTATGCTTGGATTTTGATTTGATAATTTTAATAAAGGGATCCCAAGCAGGTGGTAAAAGCGATTACCCCATAGCGAAGGATACAGTTAGCACTTTCTGCGTAGATAGGACTGACCAAAATATTGATGTATCATAGGGTAGTTTCGAATAACTTTGTAATGATAGGACGTATGACAACTCAGTCCTCCCGTGACCATGGTTGCTGTAAAGTATCCGAAACGTCTGGCTTGTAAAAATCTTAATAAACCGCGATAAAATCCGTAAAAATTGTTTTATTATAATGAGTGAAATTCGCGTAAACATCAGAAAAACAATATAGAACAGATATTATTTCGTCTATGTCTAACTTTCAGGCAACACGTGTACTCTACTTATGTGTCGGTGTAGTCGGCGTTACAGAGGACATACGTTCGAATCCATGAAAGGGAAACCAATTCACTTCATGAATAAAAATGTGAAGGTTGCGTTGCGTTGCTGGCAGGACAGGCAGTGTATTTACTGGCACAAACTTTCTATCTCAGGATAGGCAATACATGAATTTATGGGCTAGTTTCAGGTTGTTTATGCTCACGGCCACTAATGCGCCTTTGGTGAGGTGCCTCGGATCTATTGAGCAAACAGGGCACCTCGATGCCTAGTCAGTCCCTCAAGCGACCGACATCACCTCCTAAGAAGGGTCGTCCCGCACCACAAAACAACCTCTCCAAACGGCGAGGTGCCCTAGTGCTCAATATTTCTGGGGCATCTCACCAATGGCGGCATTGGTGGCACCCGCTGGGTTTTAGTTGGTAGAGCATACACATACCCGCCTGGGGAGTCCTCCCTCTCCCGCGAGATGGCTTAGCATTTCCCGGCGCCAAAGAATAAAGTGTCGTAATTCCCACCGGTAAATACATGACAGATTTTGAAGGAGTTATAAAAGATAGAATGTCACTAGTTTTTTCTTTTATTTAAGGCCGGGAAATGCTCTGAGGCATCCCGCGGGGGAATAAGCCTCCCCAGGCGGGTATGTAAGACTCGCTGCGCCCGAAAGCTGGTAAGTGGACGCAGCTCTACCCACTAAAACACGACGAGTGCCACCAATGCCGCCTTTGGTGAGGTGCCCCGGATCTGTTAATCTAACAAGGCACCTCGAAGGCTAGTCAGTTTCTCAGGGTCCGACGCCACTTCCACAGAGGGGATGTCCTGCACCATAGAACAACCCCTCCTAACGTCGGGACAGTACAATGGGGTGAGGTTCCCATCCTCGCGCCTTGTCCCCCTACTCTTTTGTCCCATCTTCTTATAAGAGGATTACAAAGAGCAGCTCCATCGGTTCAATTGGCTTCGCCCAAGGTGCTGGGTTCACCTTAACTACTGAGCCCCACTGGCATGACAAGGCTTGAACCATGATGGGGCGAACTATCACCCTCTCCCACGGGATGGCTTAGCATTTCCCGGCGCCAAAGAAAAAAAGGATGGTAGTACCTCCCACCGGTAAATACGAGACAGATTTTGAAGGAGTTATAAATGATAGAATGTAACTAGTTATACTTACTAAATGTCAAAACACCAATTTTATTAACTCAGTCGAGCCCTCGATTCGAAAATCTTTTGCCTATTACGCTTAAAACTGACGTGTTATTAAAAAAGGAAGCGTGTCACTTTTGACAGTTGCTAATGATCAATCAAGAAGTTTTGTAAATCGTGTTTAAAAATCATCAAGATGACTGTGATGAACAAACTGCCGACCGTCATCAGCTGTTGCTTCTGCTGCTTCCTCAGAGCTGGCACCGTGATGATATCAATCATATCATTCGTAAGTACAATACATCAGTATCTTGTTATCATATATCTTATCATCCTATTTCGATTATGGTTAGGAGTTACAAATACCAGAATATTGTCCTTCGAGTTTCGGTAGACTAACCCTGTTATCACAGGGTTATTCAGTTACCGACTTCTACTAACTATCGGTTGGAGTAGAAGAGAATAAGTAGAGTCAGGCTACCTCACAAATGAAGTAGAAAATGTTTAAGAATACTAGAAAAGAAATTTAGTAACATTTTCCAAATTCTATAAAAATTTGGTAGCGGGTTCGAATTCCGTCATGACAGTTTTGATTTATAAAAAGTGTCATGGCGGAATTCAAACCCGCGTCCCGCATATAATCTTGCAGCTGCGGTTTGATGAATATTCTTATTCATTTATGTTATGTTATCTTCGGCCGTCTTGGCGTTCATTGAGGGAGGCCTATGTTCAGCAGTGGACGGATAGAGGCTGATGATGATGATGATGATGTTATGTTACTGGGTTTTTTTTTTTGTTAACACGGGGAAACGACTTTACGTACCGTCAACGGCCCTGGGTGAAGTTCGATGGTGTGTGGGACTCGCTACACATATCTTTTCTGTGCCGAATACCAACTATAACCCCGCGAGTGCCACTAATGACGCCTTTGGCGAGGTGCCCCGGATCTGTTGAGCAAACAGTGCACCTCGACGGCTAGTCAGTCCCTCAATCACTTCTATCTTGCCTCTAACGCTATTATTAAAATATTTTACACTACATCCATATTCTCATCTGCCCATTCTTTTTAACCCTCTACATTCTTTGTTAAGACGTTCGAGTAGACATGATAGTTTTCTCCTTTAATATTACAAAACTTATTGAAATTCAATCTGAAGCCGGTTCCAAGCGCGCACACAGAAGAATCGAAGAAACAATCCCAGTGGAGGTTAAGCGAATTTCGTTTTTGCTGTCTTATATCTACCTATACTAATATTATAAAGCTGAAGAGTTTGTTTGTTTGAACGTGCTAATCTTAGGAACTACTGGTCTGATTTGAACAATTCTTTCAGTGTTAGATATCCCATTTATCGACGAAGGCTATAAGCTATATAACATCACGCTGTGACTAACAGTAATTAAGTTGAGTAAGTTAATGCGGGCGAAGCTGCGGGCAACAGCTAGTATATTATATGTGCCTGTCGATGTCTATACCATGCCAAACGAATACTCAGATTCATTTATTTGTTACTAGCAGCGCCCGCGGTTGCAACCGCTTACTTCCCATTCCCGTGGGTGTACGGGGATAAAATATAGCCTTTGTGCTATTCTGATGTAAAAGCTATATTTATTGTAAAGTTTTATTAAAATCCATTCAGTATTTTTTGCGTGAGAGTAACAAACATCACATACAATTAACTATCGCATTTTATTTTATGCCAATTGTGGCGTTTATTGACAGTCGTTTTTGTGAAGTGGAAACGGAAAAAGTTCAAAATTATTATATCATAGAAACGATAGTGTCATGACAAAACGTAAGTTTTGACGAAAAAAATAATCCACTTTTTATTTACATATTTATTATACCGGGTGTATTTGGAACGCTTGTGAAGATTAAACCCTAATAATATACTATTTATATACTATATAATGCATATAACCATTTATCTCAGAAACGTTTTTTAAAGAAAATTTTAGGACTTGTGTATTTTGCAAACCCGCAATGTATTAGTAAAAACTAAAACGATGAACGACTAAAGCGATAAATCGCGCTGAAGACGCGTGCGGAGCAGGAGTTCGTTCACCTCGTGCATGCGGCGACCTCGTGTAACGCTATCAACTGATTCAGTCCGCTAGCCGTTTATTTAAGTTAAGTTTATTATATTGCTGTTTTTTTCAAAAAATCATTTTTTTAAAGCAATATCATCAAATTCCTGAAACATTATGTTTACTAAACCGGATTATACAAAAAAAAGGCAACATATATATATATTTGGAACGCCTATAAATTATATATATATATATATATATATAATTTATAGGTATATTTTTTGGCGTCCTACGCGATACAAACTTGGTATATAAATAAATTACAAAAGAAAATATACACAAAACAACAATTTTCGTAACTAAATATTGAAAAAAAAAAGTATTGCAAGCCTCTGTGACTCAATGGTTAGAGCGTTGGCGCTCAAGCGGGAGGTTGCGGGTTCGAATCCCGCCAGGGAACAAAAATATTTTCTGTGTTCCTCGGTCATGGATGTGTATTAAATATGTGTATTATATAATAAAAATCTTAAATAAATGTATAGTATAGAAGTATTAAATATATTTCCGTTGTCTGGTACCCGTAACACAAGTTTCTCGAGAACTTACCACGGGACCAGAGTGACGTGGAAAAGCGTTCATAGATAAATATTATAAAAAAAACCCTCAGAAATCACACAACCATGTTGTTTGCAAGCACACATATTATCTGGATCCTTAATTGCTTGTCCAGTCCGGTAAGAATATATTTTGTCTATCAGTACACGCGCGTACGAATATGAGTAATTTTGCGTGAGCGTCACAAACACACAGCCTTCCTTTCCACACACAGCTCTACTTCTTTTGTCAGTAAATAAATAAATAACATCCAAAAACCACACCACGTTGACCTAGCCCCGTGGTAAGTTCTTAAGAACGGGTTACGGGTACCAAAAATGCAGATAAAAAGAAAAAATAGTGTGTATGTGTCAGCTCCGACCCACGATTGGAGTTTACTCCTTACGAACGATAATTATGATATATATCGAGTAGAAAAAAAGGTAAATGAACGCATCTGCTAAAATATAAGAGAAACAAGCATAATATATCTGTAATTATTCGGATTCTTTATATTACTTCAATAAAGCGTATTACATAAAGTATGTTACCAAATAATAATAATAATAATAATAATATACAAAGGGTAGGCCCCGAGAATAAGATACGCTGTGTAATGTATTCCATCTCATTCTTTTACACGTTCAATCCTACAGATATATATGTTGTCTCTTTCTACGTAACGCCTCATCTTTTCGTGTTACACTTAATTTTACTCCTCATAAAATTTCCGTACCGGGCCTTATAACTCAAATCGTTTCTTAAAGAGTAAACTCCAATTATTAATATAACGTGTGTAACGTTTGTATGCAAATTATAAGTACTTGCGGAATTTGAACCCACGACCGCTGCGTAAAGTGAATGTCAAAATCTGATACATCGTGATCTGACGGATATATGTTTAATTCCAGGTGGTAGGACTCTTCTTCGCGCCGAACGTCACATACACAAAGGGTTTCTGGGACATAGATCCTGTACTGTCCTACTACAGCTCAGCCACGGAGAACGCCATACGGATGACCCTTGGCGTTGTGTCTGTTATGCTGTGTGTAGTCAGCGTGGCGTTACTTATTGGCGCTATATGTGTAAGTTGGATGTTTTACCGGTGAACGTGTTAGTTTTTGGCGTTGTAGGTCCAAAAAAAAAACAATTTTTTTTTATTCAAAATAGTACTAATACAGTATCTTTTCGAACGTCAATTTAATCTACCACTGGTTTTAAGGTAAGCCCACTGAGAAGAACCGGCGAAACAAACTCGGTGGAACTAATCTTTTCAAATAATATATATTAATAACAATTTTAACATCTTATCTTGAAATGCCCGGGAGGAACGCCTTATTCCCAGGGTGTGGTATCTTCCATGAAATCTTTTACTTTATAATATGCTTTACCACATAAACGTTCTTTAACAACTTTTTTGAATTTTTTTATGGAGAGCTTTTGAACGTTTTCTGGGATCCTATTGTAAAAGCGTATACTTACCTTTAAAATAATTGCTTACTTTCGAAAGTCTAATCATTGGTGCATATAACCTGTGTCTATTACGTGTATTCCTACTATGAATATCACTTTTCTTACAAAATTCATTTATGTTTTTTCGGAGTAGGGTGTTACTTTCACCGATATGAACGGTTACATCTTGGCGCTAGACATCTCTGGAGGCATAAGAGAATTCATCTCGTGATGATCAGTGATTAGAACATAATAACTTTGAAAGCTGTGATATATTTTTTCATGTGGGGCCTTTTTTTTAACGCCGGGAAATGCTCTGAGGCATCCCGCGAGGGAGTGTGTCTCCCCACGCGGGTATGTGGGACTCGCTGCGCCCGAATGCTGGTAAGTGGACGCAGCTCTACCCACTAAAACCCGGCGAGTGCAACCAATACCGCCTTTGATGAGGTGCCCCGGATCTAATAAACAAACAGGGCACCTGTTCCCTGGTCCCGCATGGCACCGACACCACCTCCACAGAGGGGTTGTCCCGCACCACAGAACAACCCCTCATAACGTCGGGACAGTACAATAGGGTGAGGTTCCCATCCTCGCCTCTTGTCCCGTGCTCTTTTATCCTCTTCTTATAAGAGGGGTACAAAGAGGTCCGGATTTGATCCTGAGCCTGTGTGAAGTTCACCAACCCGCATTGGGCCAGCGCATCGGTAAACTATGGCCCAACACCCTCCTCGTCTAAATTCGAGGAGGAGACCCGTGCCCAGCAGTGGGACATATATGGGTAGATATTATTATAGAAGACCACATTGATGAAGTTAATATACATCATTAATATCAGTACTTTGCCGATAACTGACTTTTAAAGACTCATTGATCATTTTTCCAGAACAAAAATAAAATATAGGACAACACCAGGACAGCAAGTTTTATTCAGTCTTTTCACTGTCCTCTATTAATGAGCGCCAAGATTGAAAGAAAGAAAGAGAGCTTTATTTGTGAACTACTTAGTACTTACATAATATTTGATCTAACATATATACATTATAGCTTGACAAATTGGTTTCAACTGAGAGTTTACTGGTGGTAATTCCAGCAGTATCTTCCGTTGAGGCTACGGTGAAGTCACGAAATAAATAAACGCCACATAAAAGAAAAATACTTCTCTTATCACATATCCTTTAAATTTTTAAGATTGCAATTCCAGAATTCACCGGTCCTGATAGAGATATACCAGTGGGGGGCGCTGTTGTACTGCGTGGTCATCTTCTTCCTCTTCCTCGTGCTGGCTATCTTCTGCTTCTTCATCCACAGCAACAGCGTCACCACCGGCATCATATTAATTGTGCTCGTTATACTATGTGTTTTAAGTAAGTATCTTTATAAGTAATACTTGACGGCCTCTGTGGCTCAGTGGTAAGCGCGTTGGCGCTCAAGCCGGAGGTTGCGGGTTCGAATCCCGCCAGGGAACAAAAATATTTTCTGTGTTCCTGGGTCATGGATGTGTATTTAATATGTGCATTATATAATAAAATCTTAAATATATGTATAGTATAAAAGTATTAAATATATTTCCGTTGTCTGATAACCGTAACACAAGTTAATCGAGAACTTACCACGGGACCAGATTGACGTGGTGTGAAGGCGTCCTTTGACCGCGTTCAACACCGGGCGGCTCGAATTGTAGATGACAAGGTTCTCTCCGATCGGCTTGATTCCTTTGCGCTGCGTAGAGATGTCGGATCGCTCTGCATCTTCTACCGCATCTACCACGGGGAGTGTTCCGAGGAATTATTCAACTAATACCTGCAGCAGAATTCCACCACCGGACATCGCGTAAAAATTCGAAATTTCAACCACACCACCTTGATGTCCGGAAATCGACAATAGCTCGATTTTTACGGCATTTCCTGTCACACGACCACTATATGTAATCAGCTGATATCGGTATTTTCCATGTCAGCTGATTCCATATAGTGATGTATACATAATTATGTGATATATATTTATATTTATTTTTTATAGCATATCGACGCCCATATACATCCGCACAGCCAGAGATTATGCAGATGCGCTGCCCTCCTTTTCCCTATCCCCCCAATGGGCCACCGGAAACTCACAAACCGCACAAACCGGACCAGCATAGCTGTCACTTGTGTTGTGTTGTGCCGGTTTTATGAGAGCGAGAGGTACCACCTCGATCGTGCCGGCCCAATTCGGCGGCAAAGCAGCATGACACTACCACTTACTCTCCTTATTAAATCGCCTGTAAATTCCCTCTGTGAGCGGACTATCAATTATTGTGAAAATAATTTTTCATATCTGAGTGTTAGCTTACTTCCAAAGATTTGCGCACTCCATCAACCTCTTCAGCTTATTCTATGCTAATATAAAGAGGTAGGTTTGTATGTTGGTGGTAATCTTCCACCGCTAAAATCCGTAAAAGTTGTTTCATTATAATGGGTGTCGCATTTTTTTATGTAATCAGGGGGCAAACGACCAGTCGGAACCTCATCGCCGACGTCCATACACATCCGCACAACCAAGGCCACGCAGATGCGCCGACTTCCTTTTCCCTATCTTCCCCTTTGGGCCACGGAAAACTCACAAACCGCTTAAAACGCGACAGCATAGCTGTCACTTGACGCCGGTGTTATGTGAGCGAGAGGTACTACCCTGGTCGTGCCGGCCCAGTTCGGTTGCAATGCAGCGTGGCACTACCTCTTACTAAATGTTTTTTTTTGTTTCAGTAACAACATATTTCATCATAGTCACGAACAGCCTTCGGATGTCCCTGAGATATATATCTGGTGCCGCGGTCTGATGCTGCTAATCGTACCAATTAAATGTTTTAAATATGATACGCTTGTTTCCATTGTCGTGTAATAACAAATTGTTAAATGTACAGAATCGTAATTGCTTGGAAAACGCAGAGTAAATCTGCAACACATACGAATTCGTTTTACAGAATTATTAAGAACTAGCTATTGCCTGCAGCCTCGCCCGCGTTACACAACTCCTATAAGTCACAACGTGATGTTATATAGCCTATAGCCTTCCGCGATTAATAAGCTTTCTAATACTGAAAGAATTTTTCAAATCGGACCAGTAGTTCCTGAGATTAGCGCGTTCAAACAAACAACAAACTCTTCAGCTTTATAATATTAGTATAGATTTGCTAGGTAACCTCTGTGGCTCAATAGTTAGTGCGTTGGCGTTCAAGTCGGAGGTAGCGGGCATGAATCCCGAAAAACAAAAAGGTTTTTATTTCCTGGGTGTATTAAATATGTGTCTTATATAATAAAAATCTTAAATATTTGTATAGTATAAAAGTATTAAATATATTACCCGTAGTAAGGTATAATTAGGCTAGGCAACCTTCGGCTAAATGAAATGCAAAACTAATTCAAGAGTCGTTCTTAACCTTAACCGGGGAATAGAAATTTGACGAGCGATGAAATGAAAGATAGCAACAGTTTGTAACAGTATATCCAAGCAAAACCTTGATATTAGTTAGTATACTGAGTAAAGGATGGCTTCATAACCCTCCAGGGATCTGTAATCAGTTCATCTAAGGTTGAGCGGGTTCCTACTATCGATCCAATCAGCCAGCACCCAGAGGGAACCAATAAATTTCAATATTAACTAGATTCCCATTTATTGAATGACTTGTTGAGAATTCGATGAAGGCCGTATTTAAATTTGACTTAACAATTTAAATGGAAAGGCCACACTGTACATGGTATAGGTTTTTGCCGGTGAGGGAATGTGTCATATCCGCATGGTTACCACCATCCTGCATATTTCTTTGGTCAACTTTGCTATGTTTCGGAAGAGCGGGGCGGGCAGTGGAATTACTGGCAACAGACTTATATATATACGTCTTAAGACGCATGAACGAATGGCCTGGGTCCCTAAATCCTAGCTAAACTCGTTTGTATTCTTGGGCGACCCTGACCACGTTTTTTAGAAGAAAGGCAAACCTGACAGTCGGTCAACCTGGTGGTAAGTAATATTAACATCAATAGTCACTTTGCCAGCCTTTCAAAAATAAAAGTACCTATGCTCATTTCACGAGCCACTTCGCCATTTTTTGTTTCTTATTTCACTTGCCATCTCGTGGCTAACCTGCCAGTTTGTCTTTCGAACTAACATTAAAAAAATAGTACCTGTATGACCGAGCTTTGCTCGGTTTTTTTTTTAAAAATAAAATGACATTTTCTAAAAATGATTCCTAGCTAGATCGATTTATCGCCCCCGAAACCCCCTATATACTAAATTTCATGAAAATCGTTGGAGCCGATTCCGAGATTCCAATTATATATGTACATATATACAAGAATTGCTCATTTAAAGATATAAGATATATATATGTTAAATAAATATTTCATGGCATCAGTGTGGACGTGCCTTAGCATTTCTACGATTTATCAATTCTGATGTCGACGTACGAGTAAGATGGAGTGATATTGCTTTATATTAATGTATATTTGTGAATGAGAGCTTTTCCGCGTTTCTCAGTCAGATATTTTATACGTGGATTTTTTTTACTTTGAAATCTTAATATAATATTTATATCAATATTAATAATCTCTTACACTCCGTTAACATAGTAACGGATGGTAAGTTCCGAGTTTATTTCACTGGATTTTATTTAAACATACTCTTACATTTTTTGGAATATTTATTTACCTTCCTACCCCGGTCGGTATATAATGTAAGTTAGCTAATCAAAAATCAACATCTTCTTGTGTTAGCTCTGTATACATATAATATAATCTGGTGCTAGTTTTACGCTTTTTTTCTTTTTCGCCGGGTAATGCTCTTAAGCATCCCGCGGGGAGAGAGGACTCTCCAAGCGGATATGTGGGGCTCGCTGCGCCCAAAAGATGGTACGTCCACCTTGGACGTAGCTCTACCCACTAAAACCCAGCGAGTGCCACCAATGCCGCTTTTGGTGAGGTGCCTCGGATCTGTTAAGCAGCAGGGCACCTCGATGGCTAGTCAGTCCCACTACAGAGGGGCCGTCCCGCACCACAGAACAACCTCTCCCAACGTCGGGACAGTGTAATGGGGTGAGATTTCCATCCTCTTCCCTTGTCCCGCCCCCCTACTCTTGTCCCCTCACAAGAGGGGTACAAAGAGCCCTTGGTTCACTTGATTCACCTTAAGCTACTGAGCCCCACCGCCATGACAAAGCTTGAACCATGGTGGGGTGCTAGCTCTACGTTTGCGTGCAATAGATAATTTCTAAATTAGGCGTGGAGTATATAAAAATAATAATAATAATATCTATTGACGCTTTCACACCACATCAATCTGGTCCCGTGGTAAGTTCATGAAGAACTTGTGTTACGGGTACCAGACAACGGAAATATATTTAATACTTTTATACTATACACATATTTAAGATTTTTATTATATAATACACATATTTAATACACATCCATGACCAAGGAACACAGAAAATATTTTTGTTCCCTGGCGGGATTCGAACCCGCAACCTCCGGCGAGCGCCAACACGCTTACCACTGAGCTACAGAGGTCGTCGTCGTGGTATATGGTTTTAGTTTACATGGCTAGTCCACTGCGGGTTGGCGATCTCTCTCAAAAGACGTATCTTGACAGACTTTCATCACTCTGTTTTCTTTTACCGGTATCTTGAATAAAAAACGAAATCTATCTTACCTAATAGAAATAAACCATCTTGCTTGTTTCTCCCGTGAAACAGCTTTGCTGTGTTTCGGAGAGAAGGGCAGTGTAATTACTGGCAACGAGACTTAGCATCTTATGTCTCAGGATAGGCAACACATAGATGAGTTGCCTGGACTCGTTCCAGAAATACTAGTTTATGTTCATGGGCGACGTCGACCACTTACCATCAGGCGGGACGTTTGCCAGTTTGCCTATCCAACTAGCATTTAAAAAAATTAAAGAAAAGCCAAATCCTCTCTCGAGCGACGAGCCTAGTGGGTATGGGCTCGGCCTCTTGAGTGAGAGCCGAGAGGTCCGGGTTCAATCCTGACCCCTGTGATGCCTAGAAATGATTTTTTCTCGTCCACCTGAACATGAGACCATTGTTGGCTCACCTATGAAAGTTACATCGTGAGGAAACCTGCATGCCCGATGAGATTAAAAGTATTTGAAGGTGTGTAAAGTTCACCAACCCATTTTGGGCCAGCGCATCGGTGAACTATGGCCAAAAACCCTCCTCGCCTGATTTCGAGGAGACCCGTGCCCAGCAGTAGGACATATAAGGGTTGACGTTATTATTGTATATTATTTATCTTCTCATCTAAATCCTCCAAAGTATATAAAGACAAACGCAGCGTTTGTAAGCGTAACACATGCCCGTATGTACACCTAATATCTTGTTTCTCATCAATTGTCTGCGAGAATTACATTAAACAGTGCATACGAACACCCCATGTCGTAGTCTTGATTACATAACAAGTACATTACAATCATTGTATACTAGCTGTTACCACCACTTCGCTTTAATTTAGATTTACATCTGTAGCGATCTTAGATCCACTAAAAATTATATCTATCTACATATTATGAGGCATCCCGTGGGGGAGTGGGTCTCCCCACGCGGGTATGTGGCACTCGCTGCGCCCGACACCTGGTAAATGGACGCAGCTCTACCCACTAAAACCCGGCGAGTAAAATGAGGTGAGGTTCCCTTCCTCACCCCTTGCCCCCTGCTCTTTTGTCCCCTCTTCTTATAAGAGGGGTACAAAGAGCCCCCTCAGCTCAATTAGCTTCGCCCAAGGTGTTGGGCTCACCCTAGGTTACTGAGCCCCACCGCCACGTCAAGGCCTGAACCATGGTGGGGCTTAACATAGGCCTCCCTTAATGAACGCCAATGATAGCGCATTATACTGGGAAAAGATTTTTTTAAGTATCTAATGAGTAGTTTCGATTACATTCTACATCCAAACTTACAAACAATATATATCTTTATATTAGTATAGAAGTATAGCTATTGAACGACTAGAAGATACTCAACACCCCACCCTGGATCAAGCCTCGTCGTGGCGGTGGGGCTCAGTAGCCTAAGGCGAACCCAGCACCTTGGGTGAAGCTTTATAAGAAGAGGGGACAAATTAGTAGGAGGGGACAAGTGGCGAGAATGGGAACCGCACCACATTACACTGTCTCGACGTTGGAAAGGGTTGTTCTGTGGTGCGGGATAACCCCTCTGTCGAGGTGGCGTTGGTCCCTTCGGAGACTGACTAGCCGTCAAAGTTGCTTAATAGATCCAGGGCATCTCACCAAAGGCGGCATTGGTGGCACTCACCGGGTTTTAATGGGTAGAGCTGCGTCCACCTTACCATCTTTTGGGTGCAGTGTCCCACATACCCACCTGGAGAGTCCCTTCTCCCCGCGGGATGCCTCATAGCACTTCACGGCAGTAAAGAAATTTTACATTTCACACATTTTGTAGGGTTATTTTATTGTCTCTACGCCAGAAAGAGGGCAATGTGTTTTGGGAGAATTTATGGAGGTATATATATTTGTTACCTCACTCTGCAGCCTGATCTGCTGGATTTTTGTTTTAGAAATGTCGCTACATTCGTATTAATCTTGAAAGTGATATACTATAATATAACAGAACTATATGTTGCCCGCAGCTTCGCCCGCGTTTACTTAAATTTACAGCCCTATACGGATTGATGATGATTATTTTTATAGCCTAAGTTACTCCTTGGAACTTTAGCTATCTGTCAGTCAAAAGTCCCGTCAAAATCGTCCCAGCCGTTTCCGAGATTAGCCGGAACAAACAGACAGACAGACAGACAGACAGAAAGACAGACAGACAGACAAAAATTGTAAAAAATGCTATTTTGGTATATGTACCGTGTATACATGAATATGCATTTATTAAAAAGCGGTTATTTTAATAGTACAAACAGACACTCTAATTTTATTATATGTATAGATTATTATATTATTATAAATTAAAATGGCCGATTGTTTGCGTCAAATAGTCTCAAAACTCCAAATAACTAATTTTTTCACAGTTAAAATCACGTCTTTCCTTCGCCTTAGCCTCTTATGGTTGAATTTTAAAACAATATCTCCACGTTATCTGTCATTTGACACTTTTGACATGTTT
This sequence comes from Helleia helle, assembly GCA_963853865.1. Lineage (NCBI taxonomy): Eukaryota > Metazoa > Arthropoda > Insecta > Lepidoptera > Lycaenidae > Helleia > Helleia helle. The sequence continues at coordinate 11,312,230 of OY971436.1, forward strand.
TCATTTTATACAAGTTTTACAAACGAACGAAAATGTGTGATATTTTACCAGAGTTTGACTTTTGTTGTTTCTGCCTTTCTCTGCGGATCGGGATGCTGCTTATATCTGTATTAGCTATAGTAAGTATGTTATCTTTTTATAGAGGGGGCAAACGGACAGTGGGTTCACCTGGTGGTAAGTGATGCTTAGTACCCACTACACTAGAGGATTCGGTGCGTTGCCGGCCTTTGAGTCTTCTTAGACCAGCGTTCTCAATTCAGCTCCGTTCGTTTCAGACGTTAGATTTTTAATAATAATAATATCTATGGACGGTTTCACACCACGTCAATCTGGTCCAGTGGTAAGTTCTCGTAGAACTGGTGTTACGGGTACAACGGAAATATATTTAATACTTTTATACTATACATAAATTTAAGATTTTTAATATATAATATACATATTTAATACTCATCCATGACCCAGGAACACAGAAAATATTTTTGTTCCCTGGCGGGATTCGAACCCGCAACCTACAGCTTGAGCGCCATCGCGCTTACGACCGAGCCACGTAGGTCGTCAAAATAACAATAAATTTTAACAGTGCTAAAATAATAGGTTACTTGGTGAGAGGATGTATGCCGCGCTACTGTTTCGAAGCTGTGTTTCGGAGAGAAGGGCAATTCAGAAATCGATTTCTTATATTCGTGCCTGACCATTGAAATGGTCTCATTTTTTTATATCATAGGGAAGCAACCGAGCAGTTGGAGCCTTATGGTGATCGACACCCTTAGACATCCGCACAACCAAAAGTTATGCAGATGAATTGCCCTCCTTTTCCCTATCCCCTCTATTGGCCACTGGAAACTCACAAACTACCTCTTACTAATATTTTCTTATTATCTTCTAAGTTAGTTTCTTGACAAAATATTAATTAGTTTTACTAATTGAGACAGTGGGATATAATATAAGGATTGATAATGATAACCCAAGTACCTAATAGTCCAAGGCCCCAATAGGTCCTTTTTTTTAATTCTTTTTTTTTACGCCGGGAAATGCTCTGAGGCATCCCGCCTGGGGAGTGGGTCTCCCCAGGTGGGTATGTGGGACTCGCTGCGCCCGAAAGATGGTAAATGGACGCAGCTCTACCCACTAAAACCCGGCGAGTGCCACCAGTGCCGCCTTGCTGAGGTGCCCCGGATCTGTTAAGCTAACAGGGCACTTCGACGGCTAGTCAGTCCCATAAGGGACCGACGCCACTCCCACTGAGGGGTCTCCCGCACCACAGAATAACCCCTCCCAACGTCGGGACAGTACAATGGGGTGAGGTTCCCATCCTCACCCTTTGCCCCCTGCTCTTTTATTCCCTCTTCTTATAACAGGAGAACAAAGAGCCCCCTCGGCTCAATTAGCTTCGCCCAAGGTGTTGGGCTCACCCTAGGCTACTGAGCCCCACCGCCACGTCAAGGTTTGAACCATGGTGGGGCCCAATAGGTCAATGCTCTCATCGGTGATAAGCGGGAAACTCGTTTGAAACCATTGCAAACCTCTGTAAACCTGTATTCCAGGAAAATCAATGTCTATCTATATATAGAACACCCGGGCATTCCCGATACAGGATTAACCTACTTTGTATATCATGTCATGTACTAGTTGATACACCGGTTTTACCTGTTACACTTACTGCAGTCCATCACCGGTATTATACGCCTTAGCCAGGCCCTTCTAATGAATACTAAGATAGCCGATCACTAGGGCCGAGCACCGCAGTATTATCGTCCCATTTAGTCGTTTGACCCTTTCAAGAATGGAATTAATTAGGCAAACTATTTTGAAGCGTTTGCCTTCTATACGGACGTTCCGGCCGCTCGCATATATTTACTCGCCGTGCAGCCAGTCTAACCGTGTTAAGCGTCAGATTTTACCATTACATTAAGGCCCGGTTCGCACGAGCACTTATGCGTCAATATGATTTAACGTCTAACGCTCAACTTCTAAAATCCAACAGCGCTCAATAAAAAATAATATATTTTGTTTTGCGTTCGTGTGAATAAATACATTTTATAATAAAACAATGTTACGGATTTTACCGCGGTTTTATTAAGATTTTTTTACAAGCCGGACGTTTCGGATACTTTAAAAAAAATGTTAATAAACCACGATAAAATCCGTAACATTGTTTCATTATAATGAGTGAAATTCGCGTAAACATTAGTAATACATGGGTATTCGTTTGTGTGATTTAAACGTTTTTTTTAACGCTCGGTGAAAAAGCGCTCATGCGTTCCAGGACTTAAGCTTCGCTTCTTAAGTTCATCCCTAAAGGGCACTTCTTATTTATTCCTAGTATGTACACACATCAAATATCTCCAATTGTTTTCACACATGATTCAGTTTTAATATTGTAATAAATAAATAATTATATAATTATTCCATTTCCAGATGACCGGTGCGATAGGACTCAGTGTGATAGAGCAGCGTACCAACATTAACCTGAAAAGCGTCATGAATATGACGGATATTAAAGGTACTTTACCTCGAAATAAAGCGAGAAGGGACAAGGATCCATCGTTTCCATTCTGATGATGTATAATAGTGGCGAGAGAAGATAGAGATAGAGAGTTTCAAGGTGGATCAAACTACACACTGGGTTAATTTCATTAAAATTGGTTCGGTAATTTAAGAATAGGCCCGCTTTGGAAAGCGCTTATCTAAAGAATTACTTTCGAATTTAAAAAAACCCTTTTGCGTTTTATATCCCGATTGTTGTAATGAGGTATTCTTCGAAACTGCTCATCAGATTAAAAAACATTTACAATGCTTTAAAAAAATCGTCATTCCATTACACCATCACCCCTACGCGGGTGAAGCTTCGGGTGACAGCTAGTCTTTGTAAGCCTTTAAATAAAGCTATGTCATCAAGCATATAACCGGATAGAGTAGTAATGTGAACCGTAAAATTCCGAAACTGGTCAGTGATTTGTCCCTTATGAAATAGAATTTCAACCAACCAGTGTTTTCATACAAAACACATAACATGACCGCTCTATTGCGGTTATGAGGCATGTATAAGCCATATCCATGTACCGCCTGGACTAAAATATTATATCAATCAATTTCCTAGGTCATCCAAATATCGTTACAGGTCACGAGGATGCCATGAAGAAATCCAACGTCATGATACCCTCAGTGTATGCCTTCATGTCTGGTGTGTTCATGGTCACCGGAGTAGTTCTGCTGATCGGCACGCTGTGGGTGAGTGTACATACACACATACATAACTATATATACATTACATACATACATATATACCTACATAAATATATACATACATATGTGAGTGACGACCGTCTAGTGGGTATGGACTCTGCCTCTTGAGTGAGAGCCGAGAGGTCGCGGTTCGATCCTGACTCCCCTGTGGTGCCTAGAAATTGTGGGTGTGTGGGTTTATCTTAATTTCTACTTACACCTGAATATGAGACCATCGCTCTCTCACTAGTAAAGGATGTCCCACTGCTGGGCACGGGTCTCCTCCTCGAGATCAGGCGTGGAGGGTTTTGGGCCATAGTTCACCAATGCGCTGGCCCAATGCGGGTAGTTCAACTTCACACAGGGGGAGGGGGTCAGGATCGAATCCAGACCTCTCGACTCTCACTCAAGAGGCCGAGCCCATACCCACTATCGACGCTCACTTATTGATATTAGATGTTACAATTTTTATAAACTTCCAATCATCACGGCGCTTAATTTTTTTCATTTTAGTAACAATATTCTGACCCACTAAGGGTTCCGTAAAAATATTTTTTACGTAAGATACCAACAAAATAAGGGTTTGCAGCTTTTTTCTTTCCCCAGCTTACCCAGTAGTTAATCAGATAGACGGACAAACAGGATCCTATAAGGGTTTAGTTTCGTCTAGAACGGAACCCTAAACATTAGTTTCTTTCACACATACGGATTGAGAAGTACAAATAAAGAAGTTTAAGATCATCATCATCATCATCATCATCATCAGCCTCTATCCGTCCACTGCTGAACATAGGCCTCCCTCAATGAACGCCAAGATGGCCGATCCCTTGCCACTCGCATCGAACACGGACCGGCCACCGCACGGAGATCGTCTTCCCACCTGGTCAATGGCCGACCAACACTTCGTCTACCTGCTTCTCCCGTGAAACAGCTTTGCTGTGTGTCAGAGAGAACACGCCAGGCAGTGTAATTACTGGCACCGAGACTTAACATCTTATGTCTCAGGAGAGGCACATAAATGAACTCATTTATGTGCCTGGGCTCGTTCCAGGTAAACTAGTTTATGTTCATGGGCGACGTCGACCACTTACCATCAGGTGGCACGTCTGAAAAAGCTTAGCTTTGGCACACGGACTTACCTCATACCATATTTTGGCAGCACGTGGATGTGTTACCTTTTTTTCTTTTACGCCGGGAAATGCTCTCAGGCATCTTGCGGGAGAGGGGTGACTCCCACGGCGGGTATGTGGGATTCGCTGCACCCAAAACATGGTAAGTGGACTCTACCCACTAAAACCCGGCGAGTGCCACCAATGCCACCTTTGGTGAGGTGCCCCGAATCTGTTAAGCAACAGGGCACCTCGACGGCTAGTAGGTCCCCATAGGAGACCGACGCTACCTCCACATAGGGGTTGTCCCGCACCACAGAACAACCCCTCCCAATGTCGGGACAGTGCAATGGGGTGAGGTTCCCATCGTCGCCCCTTGCCCATCCTACTCTTTTGTCTCCTCTTCTACAAAGAGCAGCCCCCCCTTAGCATCGTCCAAGGCGCTGGGTTCACTTGAGGCTACTGAGCCCCACCGCCACGACAAGGCTTGATCCGTGGTGGGGTGTGGATGAGCTTCTTAGGCTAGTCTCAGGTGTATAATGGGCGACGCTGACCACATACCATCATGTAGTTCGTCTGTACGTTTGTCTGTCCAGTTAACATAAAAAGTGTATGCAGTGTGATAACGATCTTTTATCCTCAGGACGTGGAAGGAGCTGTCCAAGTGTTCGTATTCGCGACCTTCATCAATATCCTCATAGGATTCGTCCTGGTGATGGCCACGGGGGTGGAGTGTTTGTCTGGGAAGAAGTGCCTCCTCAGTAATTTGGACTGGCTCTCTGGGGCGGGTGTGTTGCTGACGATTCTTGGATATCTCTTCAGTTAGTATTTAATTATATAATATTTTAAGTGAACATGGTTATTTTCATTACTAAAATTATTTAAAACGAAAACCTGTGAACAAGAAATTCGTAGATAATGTCGAAATAAGTAGTAGATAAAATAGAGCTCCGCGAAATAAAAGTGAAAAAAAATAATTAAAAATAAAAAATCCGATGGAAAAAAAGAATAATTTTAAATTTTCGTTCGTAAAAATGAAAATTAAATAAAAACTGAAAAGAAAAAAAAACAAGTGCAGGAGTCTATCTATATATATTATGTTGAGTACACGGAATTTACGAAAGAAATAAGCAAGTTGGTACCCATGCAGACGAGCGGGCTGCTCAGCATCCTTCCTACTGGTACAATGTTAGGCGCCAATTTTTTTTTTTTTTTTAATGTTAGTTGGATAGGCAAACTGGCAAACGTGTCATTTCTTTGTGTTTTTGTACATAATAATCTTTGTTTCAGTGTGGGTGTATTTCGTAGCCATCGCCAACAGCTACGTGGCGGGGAATTAAGAAAATGTACAATATTAAACATAACGACACTTTTTCACTTGTTTTCTTGAGTGCTTGGTACAATTATGTAGGGGATGTCCGGTGGACAGGGGCATGGACAGACTGACAGACTGAGGGTCAGTGTGAGTAATAGGTATAAGTTTTAAAAGTTAAAACTAACTTGATTATTGAAGTAAAACTTCTTTGCGCGCATGAGGGTAAAATACTTACGGATGAAACGTCACGAAAATGTGTAACATTTTGTCCAAGAAGAGGAGAGAGTGATTGAGACCGATTGAGAGAGAGTGAGAAAGGGCGAACGTAGCATAAAGCACATAGCCATGGAGTAAGAGTAGGGAGCAAGCGAGTGAGAAAGATCGAGAGAGAGAGAGTGAGATAGAGCGAACGTTGCATCGCAATTCTTGGAAATTTAAAGCTTTAGATGAGTATAAATATAAACGAGATTTAAAAATTAGTTTGCCAAATAAGTTTCACTTTGTACTTTGTACGCACGCACTTTTTTTTCATTAGGGTGTTGGTAGACAATTCCGAAATATCGAGTTCCGCGATACATATACAAGAGTTATCAGCGAGACGGTAATAATAAATAAAAAAAAAATAAAAAAAATTAAAAAAAAAATATAGTAGAATGAAACCCATTAGAAAAGGAAGAGAATATAAGAGAGTTCAATGGCAAAGTTGTAGGTAATAAACAGATCTACAACCTCCATATAAGTTTTTGGTTTTTTTTTATTTTCTGCTGTAATTACAAGTTAACGCGGGCGAAGCTGCGGGCAAAAGCTAGTCTATACAGATGTATACACGGTACATATACCAAAATCGCCATTTTTACAATTTTTTGTATGTCTGTCCGTCTGTCTGTATGTCTGTCTATCTGTTTGTTCCGGCTAATCTCTGAAACGGCTGGGCTGATTTTGATGGGGCTTTCACTGGCATATAGCTGATGTTATAAGGAGCAACTTAGGCTATAAAAATAATCATCATCAATCCGTATACGGCTGTAAATCTAAGTTAACGCGGGCGAAGCTGCGGGCAAAATATAGTAAATAAATAAAAGGATGTCTTCCTGGTAGACTCTCGGAAAATCCTGTAAATGGTAAATATTTTGTCATGATGCAGAAACGCTTGTTATAAGACGACTAGCCAGAGACATCTGTCTTAGGATTCATATATTTAATATAAATCTATACTGAAAGATGCACGAAATGAGACGAAAGAGATAGCAGAAAGGTAACGTCATGCCGTTTTCGTCACAGCACACAAGTTTTTTCAACGCGCCAATATCATATCAAAAACATAACTCTTACTGAGTATAACAAATAGAAGACCGTATCAAGGATTATGGACAGAGGTCAGGAGGGGGTATTCCCCCTTTTTCCTCCTTTCGTATTTATTGTATCGCATCTGTTGACATTGTGTGGGTTTTATTGCGGTTTGTCGCTGTTTACTCTGTTATTTATAGGTGAAATGTACAGAACGTGGATCTATCTATATATCTTCTAAAAGTTTTGTGACATTGTAAGTATAAATTAAAGGAAAGTACGTCAAAACTAGAAAAAAACCTGATTTATTTACTTACAAAAAAATATTACATCTATAAAGAGGTATTAAATAGCCTTAAATCCTTTTATCCTTTTTTCTGAGGTATCCCGCGGGGGAGTAGGTTATGTGGCGGGTATGTGGGACTCGCTGCGCCCGAAAGCTGGTAAGCAGACGCAGCTCTACCCACTAAAGCCTGGCGAGAACCACCAATGCCGCCTTTGGTGAGGTGCCCCGGATCTTTTGAGCAAACAAAGCACCTCGACGGCTAGTCAGTCCCTCAGGGGACCGATGCCACCTCCACGGACCACCTCCACCTCCCAACATCGGCGCGAGGTTCCCACCTTCACCTCTTGCCCCCTGCTCTTCTGTCCCCTTTTCTTATAAGAGGGGTACAAAGAGCCCCCTCAGCCCAATTAGCTTCGCCCAAGGTGCTGGGCTCACCCTAGGCTACTGAGCCCCAGTGCCACGACAAGGCCTGAGGCCTTAGACAAAGTAACATTAGAAAAACGATAACGAAGTTCGAAAAGAATAAAATGTATGGGATTGACATAAGCCGTCGTCAATTATGTCACTCGTTATCGTTATCGCAAGTTGGTAGACAATGTTAAAATTTGTAACAAAATCATAAACTGTCAATTGGTTATCGAACACTTATGTGAAACTTATGTTATTTTATTATTGATATTGATTCGTTATCCGTGGGCGTGGGCCATGGGGGGCAACTTTTTACAATTTTTATGAGTTATAATGTGTATGAGGTCTATTTACATAGAAATTAATTTTAATTTTTTGGTCCGATTTGACACTTCTTGTCGAACTTTGTTGACACTTGACAGTTGTTGTCGTTGCACTGTCACGATCTTTGATTGATCATTGGCTAGAAAATTATTATCGTTATCTCAAAGACGATAACGAATTTCGGCTACAAAGCGATGTCACTTTGTCTACAGGCCCTGAACCTTGGTGAGGACATCCTTATATCCTAAGTATATATAATAATAATAATATATATTAATATAGTCGTCGTCGATAGTCCCCAAAAGGCTGTGACTGCTCGTTTGTCCTCCTATGTTGTGTCTGTTTGTAATATTAAAATAACCGCTTTTTATTGAATGCATATGGATGTATGTAACACGGTATATATAGGTACCAAAATAACATTTTTTTACATTTTGTCTGTCTATCTGTTTGCTTGTTCCGTCTAATATCAGATAGCTGATGTTATAAGTAGTAACTTAGACTATAAGAATAATCATCATCTATCCGGGTAAGGCACTAAATCTAGGTTATCGCGGGCGAAGCTGAGGGCAATAACATTATTTTATAGTTTGAAGTTAATAAAAAAAACTTTTTAACCTAGTTTTTAACTCGTAAAAAGGTAAGTATGAAATTTTAAAAAGAATCGCCATTTGCAATTCTTAGAAGCTTAATAAATTCAAAAGCTCAGACAATGGGGCTTAATGAACGGATATTGAGCGAAAACTTTTGGAATTCATTTCGTGGTTGAAATTATTAAATAACCATCCTTTTTTAAAATGGCGCAGGACTTGAAATTTAGAATACGAGGGCGGCACTGAAAATTTCAGGAATCAAGGAAGTGACATAATATTACTATTTAAAAATCGAAGTATTCTCCGCGAAATTTGACACATTTTTCCATACGATGGGACCAATCATTGAAGCAACCATTCCATTCGGAAGTTGGGGTCTCCAAAATCGCCGTTTTGTAGGCGTCCACAGCTTCTTCAGGCGATGAAAATCTCTGACCACGCAATTTATTCTTTATTTTAGGGAAAGTATAGAAATCATTAGGGCTTAGGTTGGGGCTGTACGGCGGATGGTCTAATATTTCTATGTTTTCTTGCTCTAAAAACTCTTTTGTTCTGTGCGCGGTGTGAGAACTCACATTGTCGTGATGGAGGATGATGCGGCGGTTGCAGTTCTCTTTACGAAGTTCAGAAACGACCTGTGGCAAACAAATGCTAGCATAGGCCGGTTTTGGAGACAAACGTGGCCATTTTTGCAACACTCCGTGAACGAACAATTTTTGTTAGCTTTAACACATTTTCGAACACCCACTCGTGACAGGTTTTTTGTTTTGGGTTCGTACACGTATATCCAGGATTTGTCACCTGATACAATGTTGTATACAGTATTTGAGGATCCTGCGTGGAATCTTTCGAGAGTTCTGACGCACCAAGTAACGCGAGCCGCTTTTTGCTCTTCACAGAGCAAATGCAGTATCCATCGGGAAAACAACTTTTTTACACCTAATTGTTCATGCAAGATTATTTGTATTTGACTCATGCCAATGTCTAAGGTTGCCTGAATTTCGCGGTATGTCACATGTCGATCTTCCTCAATCAGCTTACGCACAGCATCAACGTTTTCTTGGGTGACTGCAGTTTTTGGACGACCTTGACGGGGATCATCACTGAGCTTGACACGTCCACGTTGAAATTCAGAAAACCAGCTATAAATTGTGGTTTTGGATGGGGCTTCATCATCAAATGCAGAAATCATCCGGTCAACACACTGTTTTTGTGTTAAACCACTTCGAAAGTCATAATAAATCATCGCTCTAGAATTTTCTCGAGTCAATTCCATTTTCTCAACGACTAAACAAGTTTGACAAGACCTTGTGACAAGACCGAGAATCTTTTTTTAAATAAATAAATAGTATTCGACCAAAACCAAGGAGTTTTCTATTAAAAAGTTTTTAATATGACAGGAACAGTGGAAATATTCCATTCCCGATACTTTTAGTGCAGCCTATGTATGCAGAAAGAGATCACTGTTCACGGTACAGATAATTTAAATGCAAATGTAATATTTAGGTACATTTAAGCCTAAATAATAGTTCCGGTACCTATAACGATATTATACTTGCCAACTTTTTTATTTTAGGTTAAATTAGTCTTAACTATTTTTAATACGCTTTTATTAGCTTCAGACGTATGTATGTTAGTATTAAACGGAATCTTTGAACATGATTTTGACCCCCTACAAAACGTCGGATTAACTCGAAATTTGGCATACTTATTAAGGACCTATGACAATTCAATGTTTTAAACAGTTTGACTCGTTATCCTTACTAGGATATTCAGTATTAGCGATTTAGCGTATTTTTTTAGTTTTTTTAAACTATTTAATTTTATTATTACGTTGAACTGTGTAAATTCGTCATTCGTTCCCAAACTCGATTTCGATACGTATCGACTTCAATATATTGTTAAGAATGCGAAAAATGTACGAGATTGCCAATTTCAATTAGATACATAAAATTGCACCATGATCGAGTCAAATCGCGCGCTAGTGTAGCGTACAAGAGTACCGATTGACAAGTTCTCGATCCCAATCCTAAATTTCAATAGGATCGAGTGTCAAGAGTAAGCCTGCAGGTGTTACTTTGCTTACACACGTATAATAATCGTAACATTAGATAACAAAATTATAAGGGTTCCGTATTTGGAGTGCTATATCCTTCAAAAACAGAGCATACTCAAATTTGAAAGGCAACGCACCTGCTAATGATGTAGTGTCTATGGATGTCAGTTATCACTTACCACCAGGTGAATCGTTTGCCCCCTCTTCTACTCTGAATCTAGTTGATAAGATTCCATAATTACTACCAGGAGAAGAAATGTGATGGTGCATTTTATGAAGCTTCTACCGGTTCCTTGTGGAACTGACTCCGAGACCTAACAATATGTAAAGGCGACGTTGATTTAATCATGTATTTCGTGTAGCAGCTTGCCTTTATTCATCATCATCGTCATCATCAGCCCCAATCCGTCCACTGTTGAATATAGGCCTCTCATCATCTAGTGACTAGTATACGGGTTAGTGAACTTCACACACGTTCAAATACTTTTTAATGTCATGCATTTGTTTCTTCACGATGTTCTCCTTTGTATGCCTTTGGTAAGATAGAATTATATACAGACAGACAAGTCAGTAAATTTTCTCCACGTAACAACTGACCCGCAACTCAATTTCTATTTGTTGTGTATCAAATCACTCGTGGTTGTCTTGATTCCATTACACCCCTGGGTGATGGGACTGTGGTGCTCAAGTATTGAGGATCCGGCTTCGTTACCGAGACAAGTTTACTGTACTAATTACATCTATAATTGAGTGGACATACCCTAAACTTGCCGACCTTTTGATACACGCACATACAGACCAACATACGCACATACTTACATATTATATGCATACATAAATCTTCCGGTTCGTGTTGGATGCGCGCGGCGAGTATCGGTCGTCTTAGCGGTCATTAAGGGAGGCCTGTGTCCAGTAGTGGACGGATAGAGGCTGATGATGATTATGATATATTGCGTAAATTGTACCTTAGCTATCCGTTGCAATTCTAATTAGGAAATAAAAATTAGACTTCGTTTGTCCTTTTTAGGCTTTAACCGCTATACGATCACACATACACGATCAAAAATGCAAAGCAAAAAGTATGAAGAACAGCTATTTTTAACTTTTTTTATACCCTTACCCTTCTCCTGTTGAACTGCAAGTTTTTAGAAGACTTCCTCCAAAGTGCGAGTAAATTAGGAGAAATCCTAAAATTTTGATCAAATATGTGCACGAAGAACTGATTGCCCGGTTGATGAGGGGAGGCCTCGTTCGGGAAGAATGAGGATACTCCAACGACGATCGTGCAGCCAGTCTAAGCCAGGATCTTGGAGCCATTGAAACAGATTTACAATGGACAGAAAAAAGTATTTAATGCCGATGATGACGGAGATGAAGATAAAAAAGAATAAAAAGAAGGTGATAATAATAATGATGATGAATACCTCCTCCTCCTCCCCAAGTGACGTGCATTTTAATAACTATTATTGGTATAGCCTGACCAGAAAAATAAAAACCATTGTCATATTGCGGAAAATTTCGGAACTAATTTCTGTATGGACGATACTATGTGTTACCGTATAAAAGATACAGTGGCGACACCAATGCAGGGTTTATATATTTCTGGTCGGGCTATAATTAAGATATATTTTTAACAAACATCCGATAGAAGAACGTATTGCGACAAATACTAATGCAGGCCTAACGACGACTTGATCCGATAGTTTCCGTATCCGGTATAGTGACCACGCGGTTAACACTTTAAGGACAGGAGTTAGTTACTATTGCGATCACCATGTTCAGGCAGAGAGTCTGAGAACCTTCTACTTACTAAGACAATCTCCCTGCATCTAGTTGCGAGGGATCATTCTTGGCGCTCATTAAAAGTGGTATATTTGTTGTACCAAAGGTAAAAAATTTTCTTGGACTTTGCGGATCTAAAGCCAAATATATTTATGTTATTGTTCATTAAGGCCTATGAGCAGCAGATGTAAAAGTTTATAATGATAGTGAATGTGTTAGGTTAGTAGTATGTAAAGAGGCCCCACCATGGTTCAGGCCTTGACGTGGCGGTGGGGCTTAGTAGCCTAGGGTGAGCCCAGCACCTTGGGCGGAGCTAATTGAGCCTAGGGGGCTCTTTGTACCCCTCTTATAAGAAGAAGGGACAAAAGAGCAGGGGGCAAGGGGCGAGGATGGTAACCTCACCACAATGTACTGTCCCGACGTTGGGAGGGGTTGTTCTGTGGTGCGGAACAACCCCTCTGTGGAGGTGGCGTCGGTCCCTTGCGGGACTCACTAGCCGTCGAGGTGCTTAACAGATCCGGGGCACCTCACCAAGGCGGCATTGGTGGCACTCGCCGGGTTTTAGTGGGTAGAGCTGCGTTCATTTACCATCTTTCGCGCGCAGCGAGTCCCACATACCCACCTGGAGAGACCCACTCCCCAGGCGGGATGCCTCAAAGTATTTCCCGGCGTTAAAGAAAAAAAAAAAGATAAAGAAGTGATAATAAGGTATCATAATTCATCATAATAATACACAAGTAATGCACTAAAGTATCTTATGAGATATGTTTAATTTTTCTATTTCAAATCACGTATCCAATCTATTTAATTATAGCCTTACCAGAAAAATAAGCACCCGACAAAACAGAAATTAGTTGCATAGAAATTATTTGCCATATTGCGGAAAATTTCGGAATTAATTTCTTTATGGACGAATGACGATACTATGTGTTGACGATACTGTGTTTTGGAAGCAGGCGGTGTAATTACTGACACCGAGACTATATTACGTACTAGCTGGTGCCCGCGACTTCGTCTGCGCAGGATAAGATTTTAGTTTTTTTCATAAAAAGTATCCTATGTTACTTCTAATACCTCCAAGAATAAGTGTACAAAGTTTTATGATGATCGGTTAAGTAGTTTTCGCGAGAAAGCGTAACAAACATCCACGCTTTCACATTTATAATATTACAGCTTGGCAAAAAAGAGTATGACGTGGTGACAAGTGGAACTAAATATTTTACTAAATGGAAACCTGTGATGTTGACAATACTTGGCCGACAAATACTAGACTTTGAGTAAAGCTTAGTGTTTCACATTTATTTTTAACGATTTGATTAAATTATCTTGCTGATTTTCCATATTATGATGAGACCTAAGTGAAAGTGGCGCCCTCATTTTTTCCATACTCTTTTTTGCCAAGCTGTAAGTAAGGATTAGGATAGTATAGTAGATATATATATGGACCCCACCAAGGTTCAAGCCTTGTCGTGGTGGTGGGGCTCAGTAACCTAAGGTGAGCCGCTACACCTTGGGTGAAGCTAATTGGGCCGAGGGGGCTCTTTGTACCCCTCTTATTAAAAGAGGGGACAAAAGAGCAGTGGCTGGGGGTGAGGATGGGAACCTCATCCTATTGTACTGTCCCGACGTTGGAAGGGGTTGTTTTGTGGTGCGGGACAACCCCTCTGTGGAGATGGCGTCGGTCCCTTGCGGGACTGACTAACTCGAGGTGCCCTGTTTGTTTACTAGATCCGGGGCACCTCATCAAAGGCGGTATTGGTGGCACTCGCCAGGTTTTAGTGGGTAGAGCTGCGTCCACTTACCAGCTGTCGGGCGCAGCGAGTCCCACATACCCGCGTGGGGAGACCCACTCGCCCGCGGGATGCCTCAGAGAATTTCCCGGCGTGAAAGAAAAAAAAAAGTAGATATATGGATATGCATGTATGAGTTGTCTGGGCTGGCCCAGGTGAACTCTGATGATAAATGGTCAGCATCGCCTATGAACATAAACAAGTTTACCTGGAACGAGCCCAGGCAACTCATCCATAATATGTGGCCTATCCTGAGACTTAAGATGTTAAGTCTCGGTGCCAGTTATTACACTGCCTGTCATTTCCCTTCTCTCCGAAACACAGCAAAGCTGTTTAACGGGAGAAACAAGCGAGATGGTGGTACCCATGCAGACACAGCGCAACCTGGGAGGGTTGCGCCAATGAAGTAATGATAATGGTATTAGAAGGCGCTACTTCATCCAGTTTGTCCAACTAACATAAAAAGTCCCCACATGACGACCTCTGTGGCTCAGTGGTAAGCGCGTTGGCGCTCAAGCCGGAGGTTGCGGGTACGAATCCCGCCAGGGGACAAAAATATTTTCTGTGTTCCTGGGTCATGGATGTGTATTAAATATGTGTATTATATAGTAAAAATCTTAAATATATGTATAGTATAAAAGTATTAAATATATTTCCGTTGTCTGGTACCCGTAACACAAGTTCTTCGAGAACTTACCACGGGACCAGATTGACGTGGTGTGAAAGCGTCCATAGATATTATTATATTACATGTCCTGAGCGCCACATGCACCATGGCCACACTAGCATCCGTTAAAGTTGTCGCTGCAGGCGTCCCGCCGGAAATGAACCCCCGCTCACCTACTGACTTGATATATTCACATTATGACATCCTTATACATACAATTGTGCCACATTATGCGGAGTGAACTTTTAAACTACTGAACCAATTTTATGACGTCGCACATAAATATAAACGAGTTGTTTTTATTTTATATAAAAGGGGGGAAACGGACACCCAATTCACCCGCTGCACCAGACGGTTAGCAGGCGCTTTACCAGCCTTCCATCCGAGTACATACAGTACTAGCCCAAGTTGTTTATACATGCATTGCCTTTATTTTTCTTTTACGTCGGGAAATGCTCTGAGGCATCCCAATGGTGAGGGGGGGGAGACTCCCCAGGCGGGTATGTGTGACTCGCTGCGCCCGAAAGATGGTAAGGTGGACGCAGCTCTATCCACAAAAACCCGGCGGGTGCCAACAAGGAACAAATTGATGAGGTGCCATAGATCTATTGAGCAAACAGGGCACCTCGACGACTAGTCAGTCTCTCAAGGGACTGACACTACCTCCACAGAGGGGTCATCCCGCACCACAGAACAATGCCCCCAACGACTAGATAGTGCAATGGGGTGAAGTTCCCATTCTTGTCCCTTGTCCCCCTACTCTTTTGTCCCCCCTTCTTATAAGAGGGGTACAAAGAGCAGCTCCCTCGGTTCAATTTACTTCGCCCAAGGTGCTGGGATCACCAGCTACTGAGCCCCACCGCCACGACAAGGCTTGAACCTTGGTGCACATACATTTATTATCTTTAGTAAGACACTAAGACAAGTCTCGGTATCAGTATTCATGCCTGTCCTGCCCTTTTTTCACACAGCAGAGCTATTCGAAGGAAGAGACAAGCAGGATGGTGGTATCCATTTCAAATCAAAATTATCAAATTATTGTTTAAAAATGTATTCAACTAAGCTGAAATTATTTGAAATATAAGCCGAAAATCCAATTAAAATAAGCAAACTTAATTCAAGATTATTTCTAAGCAATCCGTTGGAAAACCAACATTCCTTGTTATTCTAGAATTTTTCGAGTGATCGGCGCCGTATATGAAGGTTAAATAACTGGGCTTTCAAAACGGACTTTATGTTGAGGGTGTAAGGTGGGATATGGCGTGGTGATGATCGTTATTAAATGCTTTGAAACCAGGTGATCAATGTTTAAGAAGCTCTCGTGCCGTGCGAGAACGTAAGGGCTTGTATATATTTAAAATTTTACAATTAAAATTGTTCATAGATAATTAAGTATAATACATACCGTATATATACTTAAAAAAATCGCAACGCATTAACCGATAAAAAAAAAACAATCACCGCTAGGATGCTTTGTAATATAAAACATGATAATCGGCTCATCCGATTAACCAGTGTGATGCCACACACAGACACACATCGCCGGCAAATATTTGACACCCCTCTTTTTCCATCAGGGGTTAAAAACACCCTCACCATGGTTCAGGTCTTGACGTGGCGGTGGGGCTCAGTAGCCTAGGGTGAGCCAAACACCTTGGGCGAAGCTAATTGAGCCGAGGGGTCTCTTTGTACTCCTCTTATAAGAAGAGGGGACAAAAGAGCAGGTGGCAAGGGGTGAGGATGGGAACCTCACCCTTACTGTACTGTCCCGACGTTGGGAGGGGTTGTTCTGTGGTGCGGGACAACCTCTCTGTGGAAATGGCGTCGGTCCCTTGCGGGACAGACTAGCCGTCGAGGTGCCCTGTCAGCTTAACAGATCCGGGCACCTCACCAAGGCGGCATAGGTGGCACTCGCCGGGTTTTAGTGGGTAGAGCTGCGTCCATTTACCATATTTCGGGCGCAGCGAGTCCCACATACCCACCTGGAGAGACCCACTCCCCAGGCGGGATGCCTCAGAGCATTTCCCGGCGTAAAAGAAAAAAAAGGGATTAAAAATACAAATGGTTGGGTAACATAAGGGGCCATTCGTAAATTACGTCACACAAATGTCATGATTCTTTGACCCCTTCGTCGTCCTTGTCACAGTTGGTCACATTAGTGTGACTCCCCCCTTCCTAGTGTAACGTCACTTATTCGGTTTATGTAATAAAACTGGTTGTCTGTAAAGTTGGTTTACGGACGATAGTTTAACGTGACAACGTCATAACAAAACGCAAGCATACAATGAGGGTAACGGGACAATGAGAGTTACGGGACAATGAGCGTTATGGGACAATAAAACTTCTTTTTTTCCTGCATACAGCCGGCGTTCATCGATTTATTAGACGTTGTCATGTCAAAAAGTAAAAAAAAAAAATAGCATATTCTTGTGTCTAAAGCTTACAACCTCTGTGGCTCAGTGGTAAGCGCGTTGGCGCTCAAGCCGGAGGTTGCGAGTTCGAATCCGCCAGGGAACAAAATTTTTTTTTTTTTTTTATGTTAGTTGGGTAGGCAAACTGGCAAACGTACCACCTGATGTTAAGTGGTCGACGTCGCCCATGAACATAAACTAGTATACCTGGAACGAGCCCAGGTAACTCATCTATGTGTTGCCTATCTGATACATAAGATGTTAAGTCTTGGTGCCAGTAATTACATTGCCTGTCTTGCCCTTCTCTCCGAAACACAGCAAAGCTGTT
Source organism: Helleia helle (assembly GCA_963853865.1). Lineage (NCBI taxonomy): Eukaryota > Metazoa > Arthropoda > Insecta > Lepidoptera > Lycaenidae > Helleia > Helleia helle. The sequence continues at coordinate 11,329,811 of OY971436.1, forward strand.
TCACGGGAGAAAAAAGCAAGATGGTGGTACCCATGCAGCCGGGAGCGCGGCACAGCGCTTCTCTGTGTTCCTGGGTCATGGATGTGTATTTGTTATTATTATTATTATTATATTTCCGTTGTCTGGTACCCGTAACACAAGTTCTTCGAGAACTTACCACTGGACCAGATTGACGTGGTGTGAAAGCGTCCATAGATATTATTATATATTATTATTGTTATTACCTTACTTTTTCTACTAATCATGCTTTTATAGCGCAATCATTGCTATTTTAGGACCGGAAAGTATCAACAAATAATAAATCATCAAAATCCGTTCACCTTCTTTTGATATCACAGGGAAATCCTTTATGGGTGTAGTCTGGACCTTGGGGTAGACCCAGACCCTATGTGGGACTCGCACCTGGGAGTACCCTACCATAAACTAAAACCACTGCGAGCCCCTTCAGCCGCTTTTTGAGGGTCCCAGATCTGCAGGCGACAGGATCACCTCAGCGACAGGCTGGTCCCGGTGAAGGCCTGACTACTCCTCGTAAAGGGGACTGCCCAGCTGCTACTAAGCAGTAGCCTTGACATCGTGTCATACTTGGCCCAGGTTCCCAACAGGGGTGTTACTGGAGGCACATTACATCCTACACAGCCCTGTTCGTCGCCCGCGGGGGGCCTCGTCGGCGGCCTCGTCTCTCACCCGCAAAAAAATCGGTTCACCCAGTAAAAAGAGGACACAAAAATATAGTTCAATAAAAAACCTCCTCCTATTTTAAAGTCTTACACAAGTTATTAAGAACCGGTAAAATTCCTCACTTTCATGGTAGACGCGCCCTAAGCGTTGCTCACTACGGGCACTCGAGTTTTCCCCAGTGGTAAGTGGCTTCGAGACCTGACGAGAGCCTCAGACCTATTTCGCCTTACTAGTGACCTAGATACAAAATTATATTTACATTTTACTCATTCATCAATAAACTTGTACTATTTTGTACAAGTACATTTCATCTACAATGTCGTTTGAATGTCGAGCAAACCAAACGAGCAGTCGAAGCCTTTTGTCGACTATCAATGCCCATACAAATCCGCACAACCAGAGATTATACAGATGCGTTGCCCTCCTTTTCCTTATCCCCCTAATGGGCCACCGGAAACTCACAAACCGCAAGAAACGCGACAGCATAGCTGTCACTTGACGCCGGTTTAATGTGAGTGAGAGGTACCACCCGGGTCGTGCAGGCAAAATTCTACTGCACAGCAGCATGGCACTGCCTCTTACGATTGTTTTTACAGTTGAGAGGAAGCTTGCTTAGTAATACCACAGGTAATACCGTGACACAGCTTTGTTGTGTGTTGCCTTTACTGTAGTGTTTCAGAGAAAGGCATGACAGACAGTGTAATTAATGGCACCGAAACTTATCTCGCATCAGTAAGGGAAAAAAATAATGAGCTACCAGGGCTATTACCGGTTTAAAATGTTTATGATCATGGGTGACGCTAGCCACTTACTCTCAAGTGGGTAATCTGCCAGTTTTCCTTTCCAACTGACATAGTGTTAAAACTTGTGTGCGTGTGTGTGTGTGTGTGTGTGTGTGTGTGTTCAAGTGGATGCGAGAATGATCTACATTCACAGTTAATACAAAAAAATGTTTTATACAGGACGTATGTCGGATCCAATAGTACATAAAATGTTTCACATAAATAAACGAATAGCAGAAGTATAATATCGTTCCGTAATAGACCGTATAACGTACGTGCACGTTTCTCGGTAAAAAGTCTTATGAGCTAATTAAGCTTCCGCGGCTTCAGCTGCAGGATTGTTAAGTTTATTACCCACTGCACTATAGGAAGATATACTATTTATCTTTAGAACAAATTAAATTGACACAAAATATCCGGCTCGAAGGACCATTTAACAATATATTTAAGATGGTTCGAACTTTGAAAATAGAGCATAAGCATAGCATAACGTATGTCTTAATATGCCCTACTGCTGGGTCTCCTCTAAGTCAAGCAAGGGGAGTGACAAGACATTACAGTCAACCATAGACTACGTGCTCACCCAATGTACGGCTACTTTTCACACACCCACACTTATGGTAATCTTGCTGAAAGAACAATATGTTGATACATTTTTCTTTCGACGAAATGGTCCTTCGAGCCGGATAGTTTAAACAATAATATAAATCAATCAAATTTATTATAGTAGTAAATTTTAATAAATTTATCTTCCTATAGCTATTAGATTATTGATAATGAACTTGACATTTTAGTATAAATGCAAAAGATATTAAGTACGAATCGCCTCGCATCCCACTGGACTGCACATCTTCAAAAGAAACCCACACTGAGAGCTTATTCCCCCACAGGGTGCATTAAATGTACAGCACTGCGACCTAAGTATCTTGGCAGTTGACTGTAATTGTCTTTAGAAATCTTATAGATCTTAGAAATTCTTGGAACACTGAAAATATATATCTTTTGACGTGTATATTATTTACCCGACTACATTATTCAGGAGCGGATTTAAATTAAACTTGAGTTGTCTGAGATGATACTGACTATATTTGTGTCAAAACATCTCTTATATAGTGGTTACAGTCACATGATTTAAGAATAATATAGAAGCATATTTATACACGACAACATCATACAGTACCCCACCATGGTTCAGGCCTTGTCGTGGCGGTGGGGCTCAGTAACCTAGGGTGAGCGATGCACCTTGGGCGAAGCTAATTGGGCCGAGGGGGCTCTTTGTACCCCTCTTATAAGAAGAGGGGACAGAAGAGCAGGGGGCAAGGGGTGAGGATGGGAACCTCACCCCATTGTACTGTCCCGACGTTGGGAGGGGTTGTTCTGTGGTGCGGGACAACCCCTCTGTGGAGGTGGCGTCGGTCCCTTGCGGGACTGACTAGCCGTCGAGGTGCCGTGTTTTTTTTCTAGATCCGGGGCACCTCACCAAAGGCGGCATTGGTGGCACTCGCCGGGTTTTAGTGGGTAGAGCTGCGTCCATTTACCAGCTGTCGGGCGCAGCGAGTCCCACATACCCGCGTGGGGAGACCCACTCCCCCACGGGATGCCTCAGAGCATTTCCCGGCGTTAAAGAAAAAAAAAACATCATACAGTACAAAGAAGGTTTTTTTTTTCAACTTTATGTATGATATTTTTTGGTATTTAGCTTGAAAAGTGTCGTTAGATTAACCTTAAATATGAGTGATACTAGGTATACTTAAAGAATGGCGATCTTTTGCGACCATGATTGACATATAATTTGTAGGCGGGTATGTGGTCTAATACTTGGTACAGGCTTGGTGAGTACAGGTTAAGTTCCCCCTGAAGGAGGCCGACGAGCGGGTGAGAGAGGAGGCCGCCGACGAGGCCTCCCCCCGTGGGCGACGAACGGGGGTGCGCAGGAGGCGCTACCTAATGCGCCTCCAGTAGCGCTCCTGTGTTCGTGTCGGGTTCAGGATGGGAACCTGGGCCCAGTATGACACGACGTCGCGGGGACTGCCTAAGCAGCCGGGCAGTTCGCCCCTTAAGAGGAGTAGTCGTAGTAGTAGCCTGTCGCTGAGGTGATCCTGTTGAATGCCTATCCGGGACCCTCAAATTAAAGCGGCTGAAGGCGCTCGCAGTGGTTTTAGTTAGAGTGGGCCCTCCCAGGTGCGAGTCCCACATAGGGTCAGGATCTACCCGAGATCCTGGCTACATGCGTAAAAAGCATTTCCCTGCGATAAAAAAAAAAAGGTTAAGTAAGAAGGCCTTCCCCGCAGGTGACGAACGGGGGTGCGTAGGAGGCGCTATTTAATGCGGCTCCAGTAACGCCCCTGCTCGTGTCAGGCTTCAGGATGGGAACCTGGGCCCAGTATGGCACGACGTCGCGGGGACTGCTTAGTAGCGGTCGCGCAGTCCCCCCTTACGAGGATTACTCTGGCCTTCACCGGAGCCAGCCTAAGGTGATCCTGTCTGTTGCCTGCATATCCGGGACCCTCAAAAAGCGGCTGAAGGCGCTCGCAGTGGTTTTAGTTAGGGTGGGCACTCCCAGGTCCGACATTGGGTCAGGATCTACCCGAAGATCTTGCCTGCACCCATAAGGTTTTCCCTGCGATATCAAAAAAAAAAGGTTAGGTTCCAGTCTTTTTTTTCTTTTTACGCCGGGAAATGCTCTGAGGCATCCCGCCTGGGAGTGGGTCTTCCCAGGCGGGTATGTGGGACTCGCTGCGCCCGAAAGATGGTAAGTGGACGCAGCTCTACCCACTAAAACCCGGCGAGTGCCACCAGTGCCGCCTTGGTGAGGTGCCCCGAATCTGTTAAGCTAACAGGGCACCTCGACGGCTAGTCAGTCCCACAAGAGACTGACCCCACCTCCACAGAAGGGTTGTCCCGCACCACAGAACAACCCCTCCCAACGTCGGGACAGTACAATGGGGTGAGGTTCCCGTCCTCGCCCCTTGCCCCCTGCTCTTTTGTCCCCTCTTCTTATAAGATTGTAACAAAAATAATGTGTTTGTTCCTGTGAATGTAAGACGTATTGAGAAATTTAGGAGTAGTATAATGGCAAATATTACATATTTGAAAGATAACAAAAGTCCAGATTTCGCTTTTGGTGAATTGTTTAAATTAATTAATACACATTTTAAAGCCATTTTTACTTCTAAAACAGTCAGTTCCACAAATAAAAAGGGCTTTAATGATTGGGCAACAGCAGGAATCCACAATAGTAGACGCAAATTATATGACCTTTACCAAGAACGCACATACAATCAAAATCAATCATTTAAGCAGTATGTCAAAATATATTCAAAAACATTCAAACAAGTTTGTATCGCGGCCAAATCGCTTTATATTAAGGAAAAAATTAAAAACGCAAAAAATAAAATAAAAACTACTTGGAACATAATAAAGGATGAAACTGGGAGAGTGGGTAGTCGTAGCTCTGAATTTAATTTAAATATTGAAAATAGAATAATTAAGTCTGACGAGGAAGTTGCGACAGTATTTGAAAAATACTTTTCTGACATCCCGATTTCGACTACAAAAAATTTAATCTCATGTCCTGCAATTGCCGAATCATTGCTTAAAACCAATGTCAAACAATGTGAAGCTAACTTTAAGTTTAAAGAGATAGGACCCAAAGATATTTTAAATGCATTTAACTTATTAAACAATAAAAATACCCCAGATTTATGGGTAATATCTGTAAAAGTCACTAAGCTCATAGTTGATGTAATTGCACCCCATCTAGCAACAATTTTTAATAAATGTATTGATAGTGGCGTTTTTCCAGACTTAATGAAACATAGTCGAGTCTTGCCTCTTTTTAAATCTGGCAGTACATCAGATGTTACAAATTTTCGACCAATATCAATACTCCCCTCATTTAGTAAAATTTTTGAAAAAATTATGTTAAATCAGTTACTATATTACTTTGAAACCAATATGTTACTACACAAAAAACAATTCGGATTTAGAAAGGGTCTCTCCACAACAGACGCTGGCGTTAACTTAATTGACCACATTTATGAGGCCTGGGAGGAGTCACGTGATGCTTTGGGAGTTTTCTGCGACTTATCCAAGGCGTTTGATTGTGTACAGCATGAGACCTTGATCAGGAAATTACGCCACTATGGGATAGACGGTACGGCACTGGATCTTTTGAATTCCTATCTTAAAAACAGGACTCAAAAGGTCGAGATAAATGGTAAAAGATCATCCGGGACTAAAATAGAGATGGGGGTCCCACAGGGGTCCATTCTAGGTCCATTTCTTTTTCTAATTTATGTAAACGATTTACCTTACCTAGTTAAAGATAGTCAAGAGGTAGTGTTGTTTGCTGATGATACTTCACTTATTTTTAAAATCAAACGACAAGAAACTAATTATGACGAGGTAAACAACACACTTTCGAGAATGGTACATTGGTTTAGCGTTAATAACTTGCATTTAAATAGTAAAAAAACTAAATGCATAAAATTTTCCTTGCCAAATGTTAAGCAACTGCAAACAAATGTACTCTTAGACAGTGAAAACTTGGAATTGGTGGACTCCACAGTTTTCCTAGGAATAACTCTAGATCTTAAGCTGCAGTGGGGTCCCCACATAGCTAAATTGGCGAATAGACTCAGTTCAGCAGCATATGCAGTGAGAAAAATAAGACAGTTTACTGATGTAGATACAGCGCGAATTGTATATTTTAGCTACTTTCATAGCATTATGTCTTATGGCATACTTTTATGGGGAAATGCAGCCGACATAAACAACATTTTTGTGCTGCAGAAGCGGGCTATTCGTGCAATTTACAAGTTGCCTCCCTATTCATCTTTGAGAGAAAAATTTAAAGAAATAGGAATTCTGACTGTCACCTCTCAATACATCTTAGAAAATTTACTGTATGTCCGTAAAAACATAAATGAATTTTGTAAGAAAAGTGATATTCATAGTAGGAATACACGTAATAGACACAGGTTACATGCACCAATGATTAGACTTTCGAAAGTAAGCAATTCTTTTAAAGGCAACTGTATACGCTTTTACAATATGATCCCAGAAAACGTTCAAAAGCTCTCCATAAAAAAATTCAAAAAAGTTGTTAAAGAACGTTTGTGTGGTAAAGCATATTATAAAGTAAAAGATTTCATGGAAGATACCACACCCTGGGAATAAGGCGTTCCTCCCGGGCATTTCAAGATAAGATGTTAAAATTGTTATTAATATATATTATTTGAAAAGATTAGTTCCACTGAGTTTGTTTCGCCGGTTCTTCTCAGTGGGCTTACCTTGGAACCGGTGGTAGATTCAATTGACGTTCAAAAAGATACTGTATTAGTACTATTTTGAATAAAAAAAAATTGATTTTGATTTTGATTTTAAGAGGGGTACAAAGAGCCCCCTCGGCACAATTAGCTTCGCCCAAGGTGCCGACTCACCCTAGGCTACTGAGCCCCACCGCCACGACAAGGCCTGAACCATGGTGGGGAGGTTCCAGTCTAGTAAAAATCTATTCGTGGCTGAAGGAAAACATGATGAGGAAACCTTCTTGCCTGAAAGTCTTTGAGGATGTGTGACATTACAACCCCGCATTGGCCCAGCACATAGGTAAACTATCGAATACCCTCCTAAAGAAAGAGGAGAAGTGTATAGTAAGCTCGGTGTGTCGGCTGTACATATTTTGTAAATTTATGTCGTAAACGTATACAAGCGTAGTGTTAAGTTAGTAAGTAAATATATGGCGGTGTCGCCTCTAACCGCATTACTGGTGTACGGTGCCGGGTCACCCTTACATATAGGCTAATTTTGTCTTGGAATATAGAGTTCGGAAGCTTAGAAGTGGCAGAATTTTGAAAAATCCTAAACTTACAATAAAATTTTCTGTCTATTATTATATATTTACCGGTGGTATGGATGTGATGTGCCGCGCTCCCAGCTGCATGGGCACCACCATCTTGCTTGTTTCTCCCGTGAAACGGCTTTGCTGTGTGTTGGAGAGAAGGGCAAGGCAAGCAGTGTAATCACTGGAACCGAGACTTAACATCTTATGTCTCAGGATAGGCAACACATAAATGAGCTGACTGGGCGAGTTCCAGGTAAACTAGTTTATGTTCATGGGCGACGTTGATCACTTACCTACCATCAAGTGGCACGTCTGCCAGTTTACCTATCCAAATAGCATATAAAAACATCAAAAATATCCATGCCACCTCTATTTCGTTCTAGGGTGCACACAATTTCTCAGACCACCGGGCTCTGTCCGCGCGGGGTGGGGGGTACTAAGTGGATATTTTGGGCTTCAATACACCTGCCCCCTCCTTAGTCCTCCCCCTTATTAATATTATATATTCATTCAGGTTTACCGCAAAGCTGGGCACGTTTCTTTGCTTTCTGCTTATAAGCGTAAGCTTTGCGAATTCTATTTTCCCGATGTCATGAAAAACGTAAGTAAATTTAATTTGTATATGAATGTAATTTTAAGTATTGTCAATACCTAGGTAACACTGAAAATGTTTAGAAAATGAAAAACGGCTTAATGTAGAAAGTTGCCAATACTTTTATTGTTTTTCGAAGTAATCTCCGTTTCTTTCTACACATCGTCGCATTCGATGGAACCACTGAGAAAAGCAGTGGGCCCATTCTTCCTTAGTAGTCCCTTCTATGGCATTTTCGTACGCTTTCACCGCATCTTCAGGGCTCGTAAAGCGAATACCTCGAATTTTATCTCATTGGGCGCCAGGTCAGGACTGTAAGGCGGATGACTCATTATCTCGACACCTGCCATAGTCAAATATTCAACAGTCCGTTTTGCGGAGTGCGCTGAAGCATTGTCGTGGTGAAGGAGGATCCTGCTTCGAAGGCGGTGCTGTCGAATTTTTTCCAAGACAACAGACAAACAGCGATTGACATACCAGTCTGCAGTAACTGTCCTTCCATCTTCTAGGCACAACTGTCGCGAACTGACCTTTCCGACCAAAGAATGAGGCAATCATCTTTTTTCCTTGACTTCTTCCTTTCTTTACCTTAGTTGGCCGATCCTCGAAAGGAAACATCCACTGAGCTGATTGTCTTTTGGTTTCGGGTTCGTAGCAATATATCCAGCTTTCATCACCTGTGATGATATCAAATACAGCATTTGAGTTACCGCCGTTGAAGTTATCTAACATTTGGCAACACCAGTCCATGCGGAGGCGTTTCTGGTCGTCGGTTAAAGTATGGGGAATCCATCTGGTACAAAGCTTCCTGACGCCTAAATGTTCGTGTAATATTTTTTGAACTTGACTCATACTAATGCCTAGGCTTGCCCGTATCTGCTGATAGGTCACTCTCTTATCTTCCTCTATCATGCGTCGCACAGCACTGATGTTATCTTCAGTAGTCGCTGTTAAAGGACGTCCCTCACGCGGATCATCACTGAGACTGCTACGTCCACGCTTAAACTCGTTAAACCAATTGTAAATAGTGGCACGAGATGGGGCTTCATTAAAAAATGCTAATCGCAGCCTATCATAGCTTTGTTGTTGAGTAAGCCCACAACGAAAGTCATAATAAATCATTGACCGAAAATTTTCTCGCGTTATGTTCATTTTCACGTGTAACGAGGGTTTTAGATTTGCCGCCAATTCACAAAAACAAATGACAAATGAATGCAATATACTACATTAGGTTACCAAAGATTTCTAAAATTGAAATTCAAAAAAAGTTTTCATTTTCAATGTTTCTAACTGGCCAGTTCTAAACATTTTCAGTGTTACCCACGTATTGTGTAATGATATATCTTATTTGCTTCGTCTTCATCACTGTTATTATCATTAACCGACTTCAAAAAGGAGTAGGTTCTCAATTCGTCAGAATATTTTTTCTTAAAGGACAGTCTTCATTTCTTACTTCAACCAGTTTCTAAGAGATATAATTAATTTTCTAGATACTTTTGTAGGAGGTAGTGCCATGCTGCTTTGCAGCCAAATTAGGCCGATTGCAAAAGCGACTGGGGTTGTACCTCTCGTTCATATAATACCTGCGTAAAATGACAGTTAGACTGTCGCGTTTTGTACTGTTTGTGAGTTTCGACTACTCGTTTGCCCTCCTATGATATTAAAAAAAAATACTTAGCGTCATGATATTTAAAACTACGTCAATATCAATCATCATCATTTTGTGCTATCCAAAGTCAAAGTCAAAGTAAACTATATTCTGGCATGAAGTTCAATATGCATTCTAGCTTTTAATTGTAAAATACCCGATGGATTTCTACTCCGTAACTTTCGCTTGGTTGTTAAGAGTCGTTGTGAATGTACATTTTTGCAACCAGTAATCGTCATAGGTTAAAAGAATAGAAGAAAATTTATTTAGGTAAATTATTACATTATTACATTTAGTGCTATACACTATTATAGTATAATAATTATTATCTACAAAAGTTTACTAAGGTAGAAAAGAAAAAAAAAAATTAATTATTCTAAGGTACATATTATGAATCATATTATGAAGTGTACAAAAGTATGAAATAACAAACACAATACCTACATTAGTATATGAACGCACTAACCTAAACTATAATAAAATGAACAGTGTAATACAGTTCCTCAAGTGGAAACCACTCAGTTGAATGACTGTGGGAGAAAACAAGTCCTGATTTTATGTGGCCCCAAAAATATTATAAGTAAGGTAAGTGATATGCAACATAACATAGACACCTGCTACATCATTACCAGGTACGTTGCCTTTCAAATATGAGTATGCTCTTTTCTTGAAGGACCCTAATTCGTATCGGTAATGTAAGCAAATTACGCCGGTACGTTTGAAAGCTATTATACACGCCCATACACTTCGCTACCGGATACCCGGCGCCGGCTACCCGGCAACCGGTACGTGTGAAAAAGCGCTAAGAGTTTGTTTGAGGCGGAAATCCCCGCAATTTCTTGTCAAATTTGTAAAATTATTTATTGGCCCAATTACTGAGGAAAGTTATAGCTTTTTGTGAAAGGAAAGTATTTTTTTTTTTCAATTTTAGGGTCGGGTAAAACTGCAGAGAACTGCTTGTAATTTAATAAGCTGAAGAGATTTTGTATGGGTATGGATTCGTAATTAAAGTGTAGCATAAAAATAAAAGATTAATTTCAAATTCAAGGTGACAATGAGTAATGCTTTTTCGTGCGTGCAGTCGGTGTTCGTAGATTTATAAGAAGTTATCACTTCTAAAAATTATGCTTAACAACACTATTAGAATACAGGCTCTTGAAGGTGAAGAAAAAAACAAATCTTTTTTCTACAAATCGAGTGTCTGCTTTTAATATTCTAATCTTATTAATATAATAAAGGCGAAATATTGTTAGTTTGGATGTTTGTTGATCTTTCACGGCAAAACGGCAAAACTGATTTGGCTGAAAGTTGAAATGGTGATGGCTTATACCTTGGATTAGAGCATAGGCTATAAAAATAATCATCATCAATCCGTATACGGTTGTAAATCTAAGTTAACGTGAGTGAAGCTGTGGAAGCAGTGAAGACACTGCAGACCACACCCTGGTGATGTGTCCAGCTTGGGCGGAGGCACGAGCGTCCCTCATTGTTGAGGTTGGCGCGGACCTGACGCTCCCTGACGCCACCACCCTGTATCCAGAGGAGAGTGCCTCTAGGCACACCGTCGCTGGTGCGGACGACCATAGTTCCCGCATGACGAGGAGAACACCGCCGGGTTTTAGTGGGTAGAGCTGCGTCCACCTACCCGCCAGGGGAATCCCCCTTCCCACTGTTGATGCCTTAGAGCATCTCCCGACGAGAAAAAAAGGTAAAGTTGTGGGCATCCTAATTTCCCATAAATACCCAATATAGAAGCATTTTACTACCTTCAATAACTATCACTAAACTACAAAGTGCTAACCAAACTTGTGTTTGTAATCTGACCTTAACTCAAACAATATTTCAAATGTTGGGAGCTCTCTAACTTATCAACAAATGAAGTTGGTCTTGTTATTGGATTTATTGAAGATCCCACGGGAACATCAGGTGATCTGTTATCCCAGCCTTGGAATGCTTTCTTACGAAGATATAATTTTATTTTGGCTTGGAGTTCGGAAACTGCTTTCAAGATCTGATTAACAGGTTTGTTCTTCTAAGAGGAAACACAGGTAAACTGTTGAGCTACAAATTTGTAAAAGGTCATCAGCGCCCACAAATATTCACAAACAAAATCATCCGATACTTGCATCATCATCATCAGCCTCAATTTGGGTGAAATGGTCCCGTTAATGAGGACTGATCACCCGTCTGGCCTTGCTGGTGTCCCCACCCTTAAATAATAATAATCATCAGCCTCTATACACTGTTGAACATATGCCTCCTGAGTGAGGCGAGGCATCAGGCGTTATGAACGTCAAGACGACTGATCCCTCGCCATCCGCATCGAACACGGACCGGCTACCGCACGGAAAACATCTTCCACCAACACCGTTCAGTTATGCTTAATAATTAATACCTGAGAAGAAGAGAGTCTCAGTGCCTGTCCTGTCCTTCTTACCTGAACACAGGATAGCTTTGACGGAAAAATAAGTAGAATACGCAAATTGACGGGCAATTTTAATATACAAAAATCTCTTGCCACGGTGTTTGTGGTCGCACCCCTACGGATTTTCGTATGTATCAGAATAAAATAAAGTATATATCATATCGCTAGGTGATTACGGTATCCGTGCCCAGAATTTGTTTTATGGCAGAAGAACTGCCGTGTCAGCTGGTATTTATATAAATTACAAAGTTATATTATACTAACAAATGTTGGACAACCGAGATTTTTTTTGCATTTTTAATATCAATTTTCATACATAATCCCCATATCTGTATTCACGAAACCCGGGCTATACCCGTCCCATATCAGGAGTAGAACAATACACTCATAGCGATCGATCGAGCTAACGCAGCTGTGTAAAGGACGGTTTTGAGTTTGATTAAGAACGAGGACTGCACAAATACGATTTTAGAATAACTCAGTTTTTTCTTCTTCAAATTCATCCATGTCTGACTCGATATTCATCCTATTCTATAAATATTAATAAATGAGCAAAATAATTCGTTTGACAGAATACACCAACCCACAACTACCAGTTAGATTCGAAAAATATTTTTGCCTTTCGCCAATTCACTCTCACACTCAGTCCAGGCGAAATAAAACTCTCTTCCTCAATCCCTAGGGTATACATGCCAAGCAGATACTCTGTTATACTTAGTTTAAAAAACATACAAGTTATCAAAAAACTGGTCCTTTGAGCCGGATTTACTTGTTTGAATTACTTACCCGATTGCCTTATATGCCGATATATTGCTTGCAATTCTGTTTTCTACAGGATACATCCTGTTTCCGGAGAACAAATTTAGAACAATACATTTTAAAGCCTTTGAGTTTTCAGCGCTATTGAAAGACACAACTTTCTAATAAAAAGATTTTTTTTTCAATTTTTTAGATTATGGTATACAGTCATGGATAATAATTATTGATAATTGTGGATCAATCTTGATATTGTGTAAAGTTTCAGTTAAATTCGAATGAGTAAAAGTCTATTCTTAACATTGCAAATGAGGCTAAAAAAAGAGTATAAAATTATTCCAGTTGAATCAAAAAGCTATATATTATTATATTTTACAAACATAGAATGCACATACACAAAATAACATATCCGTTATTTAAATAGCGGTTGTTACAATATACGCTTTTAGTTGTCAGAGCTTAGAGTACAAAGGCCTGTTTGAAAATAGTCCATTTGAGATAAGGAGCAGCCTGATACGCCACTTGTAAAGCTGGTTATAGTCTAGGAGGCAGTTTAAAAATAGAAAGAACTGACAGTTATGAAACACCGGTGACATAGAATTACATTTATGCACAGAACATACAAGGAACTAACAAAAATAACAAAACAGATAACATTTGTAATTTTATAATAAATAAAGGCATCAATATTATTTATTGAGCACACAAATACGATTATACTAACATAACATATTGTTACAAAAAAAAAACAAATTGAGAAAAGGCAAAATAAAAATCCTGGTATGAGGTTCCACAGTCTGTTCTCAGGAAAAGCCAAAGAGGACTCCATAAAAAATTTTATTAACCGGTACTAACTATAAAATAAGCAAAAAATTAAATATTTGAAATTAAGGATTTGAATATACAGGCTTTTTTATAACAATATTTATAAGAATCCCCTATTCCAAGTAACTGTATAAGTTGTTTACAAGAAATGTACATATATATAGAGGAACGAAAGATTGCCAAACTTTTCATAGTTTTACGATGAATGTAAATAAATATTTTTACTGTGTATACTAAGTGTTCTCTGCGGTTGCACCCGCCAGATATTAAAAAAAATGCTTAAAGCCTCTTTTAATAATCGTTCGTATTTCTGGAGCTTGATGTGTCCAAAAAAACATCAGCTTTAAAATATTTAAATAAACGTAAAGTTAAGGATGTGAAGTTCTTGCTTTGATGAACTTGCAATTATATATTGTAAGTCTTTAATTTTTATTACCAAATCAAAGCGATTTACTCACTTTTCCATAGAGAGCGATGAAAATAAACTTTTTTTCTTACGCCATTCTAGAGTACAATGGGAATCAAACTTTACTACACCTTAACATATATCATATATATCAAAGAAGTATTTTTTGCATTTATTACTATGTGAAGCTTTTCCTTCACTTCCTCCTAGAGTAAGATGGAAATTTAGCCATACTTACAGCATCTTGACACACTTTATTGAATCTTGCAACGTTTTGCCCTGCATTAGGTTGGTTGCTTCATCATTATCATTATCATCATCATCACCCCCTATCCGTGAACTGCTGAACATAGACCTCCCTCAATAAACCTTTTGTTTGCTTCACTTTACTTCATTACAACCATATTTATATTTCGTTCTAATTATGACGATCTCTGTGCAGTGGTCGGTCTTGGTTGCATGCAATATGCGAGGAATTGACCGTCTTGGCGTTCATGAAAAGAAAAAGGTTGATTTATTGATACATTTGTTTTCTTTTAATATCATATGGAAGCAAACGAGCAATCAGAGACTTATGGTGACTACCGACACCCATACACATCCGCATTACCAGAGGAATTGGCCACCGGAAACTCACGAGCCCCAGGAAACGCGACAGCATAACTGTCCTGTTAAAAGTGTCATAATCGCGACCATAATTACCACACGTTTTGAAATGCCATCTCACATTATAAGGATATATTTATATCATCATCATCATCATCAGCCTCCCACTGCTGAACATAGGCCTCCCTCAATGAACGCCAGGCTGTATATGTCCATAGACAAATACCTTAACTTAATTATACATGTAAGCTTAGAGCTTAAGCTCGTTGAAGTGGCAGAGGACTGGTCACAAAATCAGAAGAACGGATGGCTGATGAGTAATAAGGTAAACTAAATGAGTGGAGAGCACGTTAAGGTAAACGAAGTGTTGGTCGGCCATTAACCAGATGGGATGACGATCTCCTGGCTGATGATGATGATAAGGACTTTTCAGTAAACCTCCCACTAGAGGGATGACTATTTCTATGTAAAAGGGGGTTGACTGTCATTGCGTTTATTGAGATAGGAGTCCCGCAATGGTTACTTATTTAAAATGTATTAAAACTCAAATTATCGGTCGTAAAATTGGTAACATCGTATATGTCTTGTCAAAGTATCGTAACTATAGTTACTGAGTTACTGAATGCATTCCTTTGACAAGGTCGAGAGACTCGACCACGTGTTGTTGTGGTTAAGCCGTAGCAACGCGTGGTCGGATCTGCTATTGTTTCATATAAAGATAGTGTTAACGTAACACCTGTGTTAGTCAGATCCGGGACACTCCCCTTTAACCGGCTGAAGGCAACTCGCATTGTTTTATTGCGGTATACCGGCGCTGGAATAGCGGAGAGCTCCGGAAGTCCCACATATTCCCGGGACGACTCATCCCCGGCGTGCGCCGCGCGAGGTGCGGTACGTATAGTAATGTAAAGCAAACGTAAAAATATAGTAATTATTAACAAAAAAAAGTCCTTGCCAGTAATGTTCGCTAACCTAAAAGTCCTTGCCAGTAATGGTCACTAACCTAAAAGTCCTTGCCAGTAATGGTCGCTAACCTAAAATTCCTTGCCAGTAATGTTCGCTAACCTAAAAGTCCTTGCCAGTAATGGTCGCTAACCTAAAAGTCGTTGCCAGTAATGGTCGCTAACCTAAAAGTCCTTGCCAGTAATGGTCGCTAACCTAAAAGTCGTTGCCAGTAATGGTCGCTAACCTAAAAGTCCTTGCCAGTAATGGTCGCTAACCTAAAAGTGCTTGCCAGTAATGGTCGCTAACCTAAAAGTCGTTGCCAGTAATGGTCGCTAACCTAAAAGTCCTTGCCAGTAATGGTCGCTAACCTAAAAGTCCTTGCCAGTAATGGTCGCTAACCTAAAAGTCCTTGCCAGTAATGGTCGCTAACCTAAAAGTGACCGGGTTGCCATAAACAAAAGTTGAAGTTGAATAAATCCCTTTCTAATATTTAAATTTTTGGATATTTTGGCTTCAACCCCTGATGATAATAATTACGCTGGTTCCTGTAATCAGATAGGTAAGGTTATCACCAAGAAGTTTGTAATGTATCCTGGCAAGACTGTACCGGACAAACGAACAATATAGTCACTTTATCTAAGTACTACTCTAGTGCAAGGTCAAAATGATAACTGGCCCCTCAGTCCCAGGGCTCCTGTCGCTTCGCGCCAGTGAGGTAATTACGCGACAGCTTGGAGAGGTTGTCAAAAAACAGGACAAGTTCGAGTCGGATCTTTTTTTAAGGGTTCAGTATAAAATGTGACATATAGTAAAATATAGTACAATAATGTTGTGTTAATATTTAGTTAAGTAGCTGCTGACAATGATGCCGCTCCAAGAGAGTGACAATAAGGAGTCACTGAAAATCAGCGTCTCACCATTGCTGTAAGGGTGTGGCAAATGCTGAGTGACTGCCTCCATTGTTCGCAATATTAATATCTTAGTGAAACTAGTTTGTTTGATTAAGATTTTTGTGGTGAACAATAAAATATTTTTCTTTCTTTCTTTCCAAAACCAATCAGGAAGGATCTTTCTTGAAGACATGTTCAGGAATTGCCTTTATGTAAATCTGAGGCATCTCAATTATGGCTGGTTGTTGGTGGGAAGGGTTTTCAACTACGAAACACAGTATTTCTTTTTACCTGTGGGGCGGATGCGATTGAGCGCGCTCTGGTCGGCATGGGTAACACCATCTTGCTTATTTCTTCTATGTCAGCAGTATTTCGGAAACAAAAACAGAACAGGCAGTGTAATTACGGACTCCGAGATTTATCTTATATTTTTGGATAGGCGTCGCATGGTGAGGTGCCTCGACCAGTTCCAGGTGATTTTTACCCCATTACCACCAGTTTTCACCCAGGTCTAAAATCTAAATCCGGAGTAAATATATCTGAGTGGTTATCGTTCTGCTTGAAACTGCCCTGAAATAGTGTATTACGTAAGTAGGTGCACGGTAATCTATTACCCCGTTCTATCCCGTAACCTTTCCCATTACTTTTTTCTTTCTTGGATTTCCTAATGAAAATGGTAAGCAACGTGCTCACAATTGAGCGTCTGTGGGCTATAATCACCTACCATCGAGGTGCATGCTCGTTCATATTGCGTTCAAAATTCTTGTCATCATAATCAGGCTTTATCCGTATAAAAATCTCATCACTTCTTGTAATTTTAGCTGGCTTCTTCCTAAAGCTAGCCATTAATTTACCACTGAGCGCCCACCTGCATGGGTACATTCTTGCTAATATCCTGCAGGGACGTAGCAATCATTGTATCAGCATCATACTAAAGTGGATTAAAGGGGGCCCCGGGCTATAGGGCCCCCGACTATAGAGCTCCTGGGTTACAGGAGCCCCTGGGGTACATATACCACCAGGGCACGGGGCCCCCACCATACAAAGGCCCCCAAGCTACAGGGCCTACCGATCTATAGTGGCCCTAAAGTATTTTGCATGACGTCAATACGGGGCCCCGCCAGAACAAGTTACACCTGGTTATAACTCCATCGTACGAATCCCTAAAAGAACTTTATGCTTAGTTTGATTTTTGTATCGTTGAAAATAGCGGTATTCTATTATTCGTTAATGTAATTATATTTGAACTTCGAAGCCTCAATAAGTTTTAATTACGGTTTCCAAGGTTGAAGACTTGATTTGTCCAGAAAAATAGATAAATAGAATAATACTTGTACGGGCTATGGTGACCGTACAGAATCCCGCGGGCGACGAACGGGGGTGCGTAGGAGGCCCTACTTAATGCGCCTCCAATAACACCCCTGTGCTCGTGTCGGGTTCAGGATGGGAACCTGGGACCAGTATGACACGACGTCGCGGGGACTGCTTAGTAGCGGTCGGGCCGTCCCCCCATACGAGGAGTAGTCTGGCCTTAGCCGAGGTCAGCCTGTCGCTGAGGTGATCCTGTTGCCTGCAAATCAGGGACCCTCAAATAGCGGCTGATGGCGCCCGCATAGTAGTCTAAGTTTACGGGAAGGGCACTCCCAGATGCGAGTCTCACATATAGTCAGGATCTACCCAAGATCCTGGCTACATACGTAAAATGCATTTCCCTGCGATAAAAAAAGTTAACATACAGAAGATTTACGTATGGTTCGTAAATTATAAGATTAGGTTTAGTATATGGTTGGTTTATTTAATTTAATATAATAATAATAATAATATCAACCCTTATATTATGTCCCACTGCTGGGCACGGGTCTCCTCCTCAAAATCAGGCGAGGAGGGTTTTGGGCCATAGTTTACCGATGCGCTGGGCCAATGCGGGTTGGTGAACTTCACACACCTTCAAAGACTTTTAATCTCATTAGGCATGCAGGTTTCCTCACGATGTTTACTTCACCGGTGAGCAAGTGATGGTCAGGTGCAGGTAGAAATTTAGAAAAACCCATTTCTAGGATGCCTACAGGGGGGGGGTCAGGATCGAACCCGGACCTCTCGGCTCTCACTCAAGAGGGCGAGCCCATACCCACTAGGCCATCGTCGCTCACCCATGTAGCGTTGCGCTTGCACGTTACCTAAATTTAAGCTGATAATTAAATAATATAGTGATAAATAAGTTTTAAACTTAATACTATCAATAAATAAGCGCCATCTATCCTTGACTGACGTTAACGATTTACTGTTTATCGACCTATTGACGTCGTGTTTCTAATTTCCTCAATAGATGTCGCTATGAAATCCGATAATTGTTTTGTAATGGAAATGTCTCTTAAATAAAATCAATTTACATGTTATAATTAATAATCCTAAATCTAATAATTTAATCTAATCTTTAAACTAAAATAACAAAATGTCTAACTTAACTAATTATAAAGTCAGTTTGACATTTAACTGTA
The DNA here is from genome assembly GCA_963853865.1 of Helleia helle. Classification (NCBI taxonomy): domain Eukaryota; kingdom Metazoa; phylum Arthropoda; class Insecta; order Lepidoptera; family Lycaenidae; genus Helleia; species Helleia helle. The sequence continues at coordinate 11,348,713 of OY971436.1, forward strand.
GAACAGGATGTTGATTTTTGAACGATGGATCGGATGTGTTGAGGTTCTGTGGTTTTTGACGGCCAGACTAATTGTCAACGTGAAGTCTGGGGGACATCGCCGCCGATGGCCCTTCGGCCATCTCGAGGCTAATCCTCGAAAATTAAACACGGCTTAAATTCCGCTGGGAATTTACTAAATTAGGCTACCTATCTAAATCTACAGCATCTTATTTTGAACCCTACTTCTATCTGTTCGCATCGTGGGTCCTACCACCCACCAGACGCGACACCCATTTAACTTAAATTAATCTAAAATGGCATGGTTGGTTAATGGTTATCAGAGCACGCGACTCAATCGGCTATTGGACGTGTAGTGTGTACTGAACATATTAATTAAATATGAATAAAACTAATTAGCATTGCCCTCGTAAAACGCTGACACTGCGTAGCATGATGTACGATTATTACACCGTACATACTAATAGTTAAAATAAAATTTAACCTTATAAAAAAAACCGGAAATTTAGTGCGAGGTTGTTGAATTATAACATCTACTTTTACACTAAATACTATCTGGTGCCCGCGACTTCGTCTGCGCAAGATAATTTTAACAGACAGACAGACAGAGCGACAACAGAGAGATCCATGAAGGATTCCATTTTGTAATATTGATGCACACTTTACCCTAGACGATGAAGGACGCCGTCGAATAAGATTAGGTTGGTTTATTTGACTTTTTCTTTTTTTTTTTCTTTAACGCCGGGAAATGCTCTGAGGCATCCCGCTGGAGAGTGGGTCTCCCCACTCAGGTATGTGGAACTCGCTGCACCCGAAAGCTGGTAAGTGGACGAAGCTCTACCCACTAAAACCCGGCGAGTGCCACCAATGCCGCCTTTGGTGAGGTGCCCCGGATCTAGTAAATAAAACAGGGCACCTCAACGGCTAGTCAGTCCCGCAAGGGACCGATGCCACCTCCACATAGGAGTCGTCCCGCACCACAGAACAACCCCTCCCAACGTCGGGACACTACAATGGGGTGGGGTTCCCGTCCTCGCCGCTTGCTCTTTTGTCCCCTCTTCTTATAAGAGGGGTACAAAGAGCCCCCTCGACTCAATTAGCTTCGTCCAAGGTGCTGGGCTCACCGTAGGCTACTGAGCCCCTCCGCCACGTCAAGGCTTGAAACATGGCGGGGAGGAATATCTAGCCCTAACTCACTTACCCGTGTATCTAATTTATATTTTTTACATTTTTCCGATCCACGTAATCATATTTTAATAGGCGGTCTAGGATTATATCTATACTAATATTATAAAGCTGAAGTTTGTTTGTTTGAACGCGCTAATCTCAGGAACTACTGGTCCGATTTGAAAAATTATTTCAGTGTTAGATAGCCCCTTTATCGAGGAAGGCTATAGGCTATATAACATTACGCTGTGAGTAACACGGGCGATGCTGCAGGCAACAGCTAGTATAAGAATAATTAAAAACTCTGTGTTGACAATAGACTCTATATTCATTAAATCTTTTTTTAAGCGCCACAGACTGTAGATGATAACACAAAATGCTTTTGATGGGAATCGAACCGGAGACCTCTGCCAATACACATACATGGTGTCAACAGCATTTACATAAGCTCAATACAAACGAAACTCGAGAGCTCCAGGTAATGCTCACCATAAAAGTAAGTTACAAATCGTAGACGTCGCGGGTCCATACGTGACGAGAAAAGAAATCGCACGGATAAACTTTACTGGAAACGACTATTTATTATCACCTTTTATTCTCTTTCATCAACATCATCAGCTATTTCCATCCACTGAGGCCACTTGCAATGATCGCCAAGACGGCTGACCCCTCGCTACTCATATCTGAAGAGAAAACAAATGATTCTATTTAATATTTGCATTGTCGAGGTTTTGTGGCTGTACTGTGAAGTTAAGGGCAAGAAAGAAACAGTGTTATAAAAAATTGTTTGCCTGTAAAGTTAGTTTACGGACGATAGTGTAACGTGACAACGTCATAACAAAACGCAAGCGTACAATGAGCGTAACGGGACAATTGACGTACCGGGACAATGACGCGACATTTCACGAAAATACAGCCGTGTCACGTCAAATAAATTGTTGTGTTGCTGAAAAGAGCATGGGTTGTTTCCATAATTATTTATTTGTTTGGGTGGAGGGAACGCTTATCCTGGGCACCAATATCCCTGAATACTATCCTGCTTATTTCTGTCATGAAACAGCTTCGCTGTGTTTCGGAGAGAAGGGCAGGACAGGCAGTGTGACCGAGACGTAACATTCTGTCTCAGGATAGGCAACACATGAATAAGTTGTCTGGTCAGTTTATGTTCATGGGCGACGCTGACTTACCATCATGTGGCTCGTTTGCCTTTTTTCTATCTAATTTTCATAGAAAAACAATATCATTTTCTAAAAATTTCCGTACATAGGCCTCTTTAAACGAACACCAAGACCACCAAGTCCCGTCTAGTGGGAAGTCGATTCTCCTTCTCCTGAACGTGGCTTCCACTCCATTCTACCCCTCCGGTCATCAGTATCCTTTTTTCTTATACGCCGGGAAATGCTCTGAGGCATCCCGCGGGGGATTGGGTCTCTCCAGGCGGGTATGTGGGACTCGCTGCACCTGAAAGTTGGTAAGGTGGACGCAGCTCTACCCACTATATCTCATCGACTGCCACCAATGCCGCCTTTGGTGAGGTGCTCCGGATCTGGGCAGGGCAACAGGGCACGACTGTCAGTATCCTGGACAGTTTCATAAATAATATATTTTATCGAATAATTTCTAAAACCAAACCCATTTTAGATCAATTTCATATAACCGTTTGTTATTTGTGTGATAAAGTTATAAACATCCAGACTTACACATGTGTAATACTAACCCCCAAATACTCAAACGAATCTCAAATTTAAGACGTACTTAAACTCGTGTTGTCCCTCTTTTTTCTTTGAATCTATACACGTCGTAGCATGAGTTTAAGTACGTCTTAAATTTGAGATTCGTTTGAGTATTTGGGGGTTAGTAATTAAAAGCTAATTCAAGTGATAAGCGCCCGTTTCACTAACGATGTCATCTAATGACGATAATTAGAGTCGCAGCTGTGACTCAGGACCAAAATCGGTTTGAGACCAACGCGACGGCACATTATTAATACTTAAACTAATATAATATTTTACCTGCATATAAATAAATGTGAGAAAGAAAGAAACGTTTATTCGACACAAACAAGCGACACACAAAGACAACCAATGATTCAATTTAATATTTGCATTGTTTGTTCACACTCAAAACGGAAGGCCGATGGGCCAATAAGGTTTAAGAGTGGAGGCCGCGTTTAGGTAGTGGAGGTGTAAGTCGGCCATTCACCAGGTGGGAAGACGAGCACCGTGTGGAAGCCGGTTCGTTGGATGCGATTTGCATCGTCCGTCTTGGCGTTCATTGTGGGGGCCTATGATCAGCAGTGGACGGATAGAGGCTGATGATGATGATGATGATGATTGTTTGTTTGTTTGTTTCGGTTGTTACAAGCATAATGAATGAATCTATGAACCTATGAATTTAAAGTAAAGAAAAAAACAGCGTTATTGAAAACCATAATCATAATGCTATTTTGGTAGTCAAACTGGCAGGCGAACTACTCAATGATAAATAATTAACGGCAAGACTAGTCCAATTTCTGTGAAACAGCTTTGCTGTGTACAGGAACGAGCAGGACAGGGAATGTTACTGGCACAGAGATCTGCCATCTTACGTCTCAGGGTAGGCAACGCTTTAAATCATGGACGAAAATGTCCACCAAATTTACTTGCATAGCTAACTACTTAACTAGCATAAAAAATACTTTTTGTGCCTACTGCCTAGAAAAAAGGTTATAATATAAGTGGTTTGTAGATGATAGGTAGATGCTACCAAAAATAATTTTGGTAGTATCTATCTTCATTTCTTTACAATTGAGTTTATTTCTTTTCCGAACCTTGACGATTCCAGCATGTAATAATCGCTATAAGTTATAACTTATTATTGAAATGTATGGGCAGCGTGCGTAACTTGTTTCCAGAACATTTCGAGAATATTGAGCAGAAAAATTATGTAGATCTGTAGTCTGTAGCGAAGTTTTCGAACGTATCAAAATGTATCCAAGATGGCGTCTAGTTTGAAGTGAAGTGAATTACAAAAAAAAATATTTTATTTTCACCATAAATCAATAACTATACTAATATAACTGAACCGTTTGTTTATTTGTATGAAATCGGATTTAAAATTTTCCTTTCGCATGTTTGCAATCCAATTGTTAAAAAAGAATAAAAAATACTATATAAAGACTATATATTTTTAAAAGACTTTTTTTCAGTTTCGGCTTGGCAAAAAAGAGTTTGGAAAAAATTAGGGTGCCACTTTTACAGTGGGGTAATCAGTAAGAGAGTAATTTAATCAAATCGTTAATAATAAATGTGGAACACTAAACTTTACTCAAAATCTGGTATTTTTCGGCCAAATATTGTCAACATCAGAGGCTTCCATTTAGTAAAATATTTAGTTCCACACATAAGTGGCAAATGTGCTACCTGATTGTTAAACTTGCCCATAAATATAATCGAGTTTTTCCGGGACCAGCATGGAGGCTAGACACGAGTTCAATCTCAATGCGAGAAAATTTCAAAAAGTGTCTAGCTGATGCTATAAATAACTAGGTAGTTCAAAAACCGTCCACAATGGCGCTGGTGAACTAACACGGTATAGCAGGCTATGGTGTTTGTAGACATAAATAATAATAATAATATTTTGGGAACTTTAACTTTAACTTTAACTCACACACGGCCATCTGATCCCAAACTAGGCAGAGCCTGTAATATGGCAAACAGACAACAGATACATACTTATATATTTCTAAATACATACATATTATAGATAAATTACACCCAAACACAGAACAAATGATCATGCTCATCACACAAATATTTGTCCTGGGTGGGGATCGAACCCACGGCCTTCTGGTTTAGTAGTCAGGCTCACTAACCATTAGACCAACAGGCCAGGCAATAAATGTGAGTGTGTGCGTAATTTCTTGACGCACACACGCTTAAAATTTAACGCTTTTCGACGGTCCCTTTTCATACACGTAGATTGTCCTCCTTGTGCCTAGTCTCCATGGGGACCAGTACACTTTCATGCTTCGCCTATCCTGTCCTTCTACCGGCAGTGAAGTTACTGGCATCTTACGCCTCGGGATAGGTGACACGAGAATTACCTGGGCTTCAGGTAAACTCGTCTACGTTCATACGTGATGCCGCTGGGTGGCACGTCTCTCAGATTGCTTATCCATTTTAATAAAGGCATTCCTAGGTTGAAGCCATGCTCACCTACTCTTTCAATGAAGCTTAAAGATTGGCCTTTAAGCCAATTTAGTGGCCTTTAGGCCAGCAGCATAGGTCCACCCGAAAAAAAAACATCCATATGTAAGCAAACACATTTTATAAACAGTACTTTATACTTCAATCCCTGACCGTCCAGGATAAATTGCATCAGAAGGTTTCCACTTATCTTGATCTGGGTATTGGGTTCGAATCCAGGCCTGTTATTGCTTCCATTACGTGCGTTGAATGTTGACTGGCTTGAACCCTTTCTTGTTACACATTTGTAGACTTTCTTTTGTTGGTCTAAGTCTTGGTATAATATTGATTTATATATAAGGTACATTATATACAAACTTATTGTTGATTGAATATATCTACATTCTATTTACACGCTGTAGAGTTTATTAGTTTTCCATGCAGTAACCGGTCCGTGTTGGATGCGAGTGGCAAGGGATCGGACGTCTTGGCCTTCTTTGAAGGAGGCCTATGTATATATAGCTACTCTTGTTGTAAATCTATGTAATACTGATAAGTAAAATTGGAGTGTCTGTTTGTAATATTAAAATAACCTAATAACTTTTTACTAAATGCATAATATGGATGTATACACGATACATATACCAAAACAGCATTTTTTACCATTTTTGTCTGTTTGTCTGTCTGTCTGTTTGTTCCGGCTAATCTCCGAAACGGGTGGGCCGATTTTGACTGGACTTTCACTGACAGAGAACTGATGCTATAAGGTAGTAGTGTAGCTTAGGCTACAAAAATAATAATCATCAATCTGTATACGGCTGTAAATCTAAGTTAACGCGGGCGAAGCTGCGGGAATTAATTATAGATATCATGATAATAATATGCCTAGGTTATATTTAATACTAACTAGATACAAACGAGTCCTACAGCTAGTCAGTGACATTACTTTGTGCCGTGTGTCAGCAAGGTTGACCCTACTCAAGTTATTTTTTGGCAGATTATTATTTAATATAGCTACAGATTTTATTTTAGACCCAACCTTAAACCAGTTCGAATAACGTTACACAGGACTAGTTGTAAAACATCAGCAACCTCGCAGAAAGCTACCAATACAAACAACGAATGTTATATCAGTTTTAACATAGGTAACTCAATACATTAATTAAAAATGTTTTTGACGTGATAACGTCTTAAAAATTAACACCGGCAGCGCGCACGAAAAAGTGTGTCGTTCCGCCGTCAAACGATAGACAGAGGCCCAAGCGTTGGCTTGGAAACCATTATTTATAACAAACGTTAATACGCGATAACGTGTTTTGTGTTTTTGTGTTTATTTCTAGAATTTAATAAGATGTAATTGATTTCGAGTCGAGTTGCCTTCAGCCGCTTGAAGGGGAGTGTCCCGGATCTTTCTAACACAGAACACACCCCGCGACCGGCCGGTTCCCTCAAAAGGGCTAACCGGTCTTCTTCCTAGTATGGGGGAGCTCCGACAACCTGGAGCACCCCCGCCGACGCCGGAACTTTTCTCCGGGGCAGGTACCCAACCTTACCCCGAGTCCCGTTAGGCAAGAGGCAGGAGGTGCGCGTAGCGCCTCCTCCGCACTCCTGTCCTACGTCGACGGAGCGGGACGGACGTGGCGTCGTCCTCTCTGTTCCGCTCCGCGGCCTCCTTCTGCGAAATAACGCTTTCGCAGAAGGTGACCGCCGCCTGCCAGACCTCATCACTCTCGAGCATGCAGCGCACCAGAGCGAAAGGTCCCCTCCAAGCACAGCCACGAGATCTTGACCCTGTGCGGCCCATCTATCGCACACCTCTAGGGTGTGCTGGGCCGAGACCTCCACAGCACCGCACCCGTGGCAGGCTGGCGTCGGCTCCCTCCTGGCAACATGACACAGGTACGCACCGAAACATCCATATCCGGTAAGCACCTGTGTCAAGCGGAAGGTGAGGGGTTTCTTCCGGTGACGCATCCACGCTGCCAGGACCGGACGCAGTGCCTCGGCCGTACGTTGGCCGTTCGGCGACTGTGCCAGAACTTCCCCCCACCCTCGCAACAGCCACTGTTGCGCCAACCTCCGCATACGTGAAAGCTCCTCCCAGCTAGGTGACTCACCGAATTCTGACCTCCTCTGCAAAACGAGGAGGCGCACCTCGGCAAGCACCAACGCCACGAGCTCCCACGGCGGATCTCCGGCCAGGGCAGTGGCTGCCACCCAGGAGACCGTACGGTAACCCCTGATTACCCTCACCGCTATGACCCGCTGCATTCTCCGCAGCAGGGCTTTATTGCGAGTGGTGAGGGAATCCGCCCAGATAGGGGCACCATACGTAGCCATACTCCGACAGACTCCGGAGTACAGCCGCCTGCAGGCTTCGCTGGGCCCTCCTATGTTTGGCAGGAGTCGGCCCAGCGCTGACGCCACTCTTGTGACCTTCGGCCCCAGTTGTTGGAAATGGGGGCCAAAGGTCCACCTCCCGTCGAGGGTGAGTCCCAGATACTTCATCGTGGGGCTCACCCTGACCTCCGTCTCTCCAATGAGAAGTCGTGCTCCCGGTGGGGGCCCTTTCCTCCCAGGTCCGCGGAAGAGCAGGGCTTCGGTCTTGTCAAAACGGACCCGAAGCCCCAGTCGCTCTATGCGGCTGACAACGAGGGCTACTCCCGCCTCGGCCAGCCGCGCAGCCTCCATGTACGTCCGTCCCCGGGATAAGACTAGAGTATCATCTGCATAGCAGATGACTTCCATCCCGGAGAGAAGGCCGCTCCGCAGGACCCAGTCGTAGCCGACGTCCCATAGGGTAGGACCCAGAACCGACCCTTGCGGGACGCCGCACTCGACTCGCCGCCTCACTAAGGACCCCGACCGGTCCTCGTACACGACCTCTCTATCGGAGAGATACGCCCTCAACAGCCTTCCGAGATACGGAGGCACGCCGAAATACTTCAGTGCCTCCCGTATTACGCTGTGGGGAAGGCTGTTGAAGGCGTTGGCTATGTCCAACGACACAGCCTCTCCCCGGAAATTGATTAGATTTACACTACCCAATGTTAAGCGAGTACAAACCAATGTAACATTAAGTGGGGAGATAATGGACTTGGTGAATTCAACTACCTTTCTTGGCATTACCTTAGATGCCAATCTCCAATGGGCGCCCCATATAGCTACCTTATCGAGTAGACTCAGTTCTGCAGTTTTTGCGATTAGAAAAATTAGGTTAATTACGGATGTTAATACGGCTAGACTAGTATATTATGCGTATTTCCACAGTCTTATGTCCTACGGCATTTTGCTTTGGGGACATGCCGCTGATGTCAATACAATGTTCATACTGCAGAAGCGGGCTATACGGGCTATCTACTGTCTGGGTCCCAGAATATCATTAAGAGAGAAATTTAAAGAAATAGACATTTTGACTGTAGCATCTCAATACATTTTTGTAAACGTGATGTATGTTCGCAAAAATATAAACGAATTTGTAAAAAAATGCGATAATCACAATAAAAATACAAGGAACAAACATAAACTTGTTGTGCCATATTTTGGGCTACATAAGGTCAGTAATTCTTTTATGGGTCAATGTATACGTTTCTACAATAGGATCCCAGAAAACGTTCAAAACCTATCGATAAATAAATTAAAAAAAACTGTTAAAGAACGTTTGTGTGGTAAAGGATACTACATTAAACAAAAATTAAAACCGACTTCACATTTTTAAAAAAAACAACTAAAAAGTAATAAAATAATTTCCTTAATTTTTGTGCCTAGTACCACGTCATTATTGTTACTTTTGAAGCCGGTGTCCTATTTGTTGATGTACCTACCTCCTAACCTTCCTACCTTGGCTGACACCGACTCCAAAAGTAACAATAATGACGTGGTAAACGCAAAGATTGTATATTAGTAGAAGAACAAGTTGATTATAAATTGTAGGCACAAAAATTAAAGAAATTATGTTATTACTTTTTAGTTGTTTTTTTTTTTTTTAATTTTAAGTCGGTTTTAATTTTTGTTTAAAAATTTTTTTTTCTTCATTTTTAGTGAGTTCAAAATTTGATAACTGATTTTATTTGTCTGAAATATGGGTAGAACTATTAAACGCGTTGCTTAGATTAAATAGCGCTGTATTAATGAGATGACCGTAGAAAGGGTTTAATTCATTACATAACAAATGAAAAAACGGAAATGGAATTGTGTAAAACTTTATATACATGTAATTGAAAGCAATCACGGCAGATTTGCTGCTATTCGTTAAATAATTCCATTATATATAGGTATAGAACATCACCAATATATAGGTATAGAATGGATATTATGATGACCTTGAAAAACTATGATGCGCTTCCAAGGCACAGTTGTTTTTTGTTCATTTAACAACGACAAGTAATAAAATTACATGATTTTGGCATAATATTATTTACCGTATGAAGTAAGCCCAATAAAAGCTGTAAATCGTCGAGGATTCCCCTCGACTGTGTATGGTCTCCATCATCATACCTGTAATGGCGCTTATAACCCATATGGGTATAAAGTTCTCATCAATTTAAATTAATTAAGTCCAAACACAAGGTAGCTACTGTAAACTGTTGAGGAGTTCCCTTAACTGTCCTTTGTCTTCATCATCAGACCCCTAATGACAGTCACAACCCATCTAGGTGTAAAGTTCTCATCATTATTAATTAATCAAGCCCAAACACAAGGTTACTGATGTAAATCGTTGAGGAGTTCCCTCGATTGTCTTTCGGCTCCAGCATCAGATCGAACTCCAGACCTTCATTAAATTGTAGTCCTTCAAAACACTTTATAAAAAAAATATCAAACGCACTAGTCGCCCCTACGATTTTCGAAAGTTCCCCTCGATTTCTCTGGGATGCCATCATTAGATCCTGGTTTCCTTATCATGGGACCATTTGGGAAGTATACCCTTTAGAACAAAAAAATATTTTTTCAAATCGGTCTAGCCATCTTCGAGTAATCAGGTAACATACATTAAAAAAAAAGAAAAAAAAAAAGATTCCGACGAATTGATAACCTCCTCCTTTTTGAAGTCGGTTAAAAATAAAAGAATTTATTGAAGATACCACACCTTGGGAATAAGGCGTTTCCTACATGGCTTCTATGTATAATTATATCATATTATGTACCTATATTGTATAATATTGAAAAGATTAGTTTCACTGAGTTTGTTTCGCCGGTTCTTCTCAGTGGACTAGTTTTGGAACCGGTAGTAGAGTCATTTGACGTTCAATAAGCTACTTTGACGTACAACATTGAATAAAAATATTTTTATTTATTTATATTTATTTATTGGTGGCACTCGCCGGGTTTTAGTGGGTAGAGCTGCGTCAACCTTGTATTGTAATAATAAAACAACAAATAATCATTAGTATTTATTTTAACTGTAAAAAATACCAAAAACAATACAAATTATAAATAATTGTTAGAGAAAAATATGTTTACAAAAGTCTAACCTAATGGCACTATATTTAACTAAATTGAAATTCATCAAAACAGGTACACTTGTAATAAAAATACTTTGTGACGTCACAGATGTGGGAGCGAGACAGGAATATGGAGACAACTTTTGCTTCTAATATAAAAAATGTAATGAAATTTATTAAATGTTTCTAAAATAGTGAACATCGCATTTATCTCGTCAAAACACAAAACTCGTCACCTAAATCACTTTAAAGTTAATGTGAAATTCATCGTTTTTGTTGATAGACAATACTGTTTTTTTAATTGACAACACCAAAACATTTGTTGTCTATGCATATAATAACTGTTTCCTAGTTTCCTGTTTTACTATATCTTTGTAGCAAGAGTGTTAAAACAAAGGCGGTTCAGTATATAGTTATTATAAAAAATCTTTATTTCCATCAGTTTTAGCGACACCACATGCCAGCCATTTGTTCAAGGTGAGTTCAATAAAATAAACATAAAAAATGCAATTATTACTTTTGGTTTTTTTACTTCATGATATAATTCAAAAATGGAAAAATGTTCTTGACTTCTTCCAAAATATGAAGAATGCATTAGGATTGTCATTTGAATATGACAAACCGTTATTAAAAAAAAGTAATAAATGGTCATGACATGTGATTTGAATCGGTTATTATCAATTTTTATGTTTAACTTGACTTAACAATTCATATTATGTATAGTCTGATCGATTTTAGGGTAAAACTATTAAAAGTGTGAAATTATGAACAATCTTGAAGTGATAACCCTAAAAGTCAGATGTTGTGGTTCGTTAACAAACATTCTACATCGATTTTGGTTGGTATTGTTGATCGAAGACTTCAAAGAAAGCCGTTTTCTACACTAGCGCCATTGTGGAATGTTTTTGAACTGTGCAGTTATTTTTTCTTCCATATTACTTCTATACTCCGTGTTTAAAATCCGTGACATCACCCGTAGCTTTATATCAAGTTATATCGCACTGTACAGTTGTAAGATATAAACACGAAGAATACCTAAACTTAACTAAACAGAAAATGTGTCTTAGAAATTATTTACCTCAAGTAAAAGTTACTTTTACCTTTGGTAAATATTTTCGTATTTTTTCGTAAATGCTTGTCTTGGCTATGGCGCTTTTATTGACCCTATAAGATGTGCAATACTTATTTAGGTATTGTTTGAACTTAATACACGATGCTAGGAAAACTATCTTATTCTATAATTGTGCATGAAATACATAAAATTGATAAAAAATCACAATAATTAATACATAGTTCTAATACTAAATGGAATATTACAATCTAATAAATAATAATAAAAATATGTTGGCCATCACGGGACGCATATGTTATTATCAGAGTTCGTTAGTAAAAATCTATAGATAGAATGACAGCGTCATACCGTCACGGCATTCGAGTCGATTTCACTAAGATAGACGTTTGACATTTAAAATTGTGCAGTTCTCGAGCATTTTATCGTGAATAAAATGTATCGCTATACCTAAATTAATATAAATATTTACATCATTTTATTAAACTCTTGGACGGATTCCGTTAAAATCCTTAAAGTAACATTCAGCCTTGTTGTACATAATTATTTATTAGTAAATATATTTTATTTCACGAAAGCGGGCGAGCCATCCTTGTGTTTGTAAATGTACACATTGTCTTTGCGTGCGTAAGCTCGGGAGCGCTCAGGTCAATACGTTGATACGCTGTAGTTACGCACACAAGGACGCACGTCTGTATCACAACTATAAATATGGCCCACCCGCTTTCGTGAAATAAAACAACTGTATTCGAAAAACATACCAGACATAAATACGTATAAATAATCAAGACGAATTTTATCATTAATTAATCACTTATACTTAAATAATCAATACTAATCATTAATTAATCATACACTCGCCGTGATCGTGACAATGATTATAAAGATAATTGTGTGACCATTATGATAATGAAATAATATACTTAGTTTATATATACTCGCAATAGGAAGGCCTTCTGCAGTAAAGTTCATATTATATAGGATAGGAAGACATGGAAAAGAAAAGGGGATTATAATGATAATAGTAATGATTAATGATTGGTAATGATAACGATATTGTCAGGAATGATGAGTAGAAACCTTCCAATAATAGGGATGTTGACTCATGTTACAAATTCATGTAAAGTTATATTTTACACATGAAATACAATATTTGAAAGCCTAAAATAATATTTTAAAAGTCTATTCATTTGTCTGAAATTAAATGAAATTAATTTAAAATGCGTTATTTATCGCCCATTATCACGTGACTGCGAACGCCATTATAGCGCGATGACGTCACTGACCGGTAAACAAACTGTCATAGCTGTCATAACTAGTGGTGGTCATTATTATAGTTATTATATTTTATATTTATTATTTTATTATAGTTATTATTATAGTAGTAATAGTTGTAGTACAATAGTTGAACGTAATGAAGAATCCATTATTAAATAATCAATTATTATCGTGTTGTCAGTTGTCATTATTGAAACGATGACGCAATGGTAAGAAAAGGCACGCAATAGGCAGACATTAGGTGTGAGAGGGAGATAGCGTTGCGCAATTGAAACACGATAATTTTGTGATTATTATAATCACTAATCCGAGGTAATAAAGTTCAAATTTGCTTATTTTTTTACTACGAATATCTTATTGTCACAATTCGCATTTTTCATAAAACGATTTTGCGCCTTCTTCCATTGAAGTAAAGCCTAATTTATCTTATCGTGAAAAACAACGGGCGTTGAAAAATAATTGCGCCGGGCAACAGGCCTGTTGTTATTATTAATATTATTGGAACAATGTTAGTAATAGATTTCTGTCGCCATTGCGTAGTCGCATTGATTGCATTACTCTTTTCGATAATAAAACAAACACTGTATTGACTATTGAGTGATTTGTGTGATTTATAACAATAACTTTAGTGAATATAAGATGTAGTGTATATATAAGTTAAAAGTGTTGTTACAAAATAACACAACAGGATAATTCATTATTGTAAAACAGTCGTTATTGCCATCACCAAGGGTCACCGGCGAACTGCAAGGAGCATTTATCTGCTACGTGCTTTGACAGAGCTTATCGGTCTGTGACGTAATCATGGTCACATGACAGCTCGGAGCGCTTAGCGGGAATTTTAATAACTATATTTATTTATGTCTTTTTTTATTAAAATTGGACATACCTCTCGATAAAAATGTTTTTACGTGTTTATAATCTATCAAATAAAATCAATAAGAAAATATTCAACATCCCTATTGTTGATAACTTTTGATAATATTCTATTATTTATTTCTAAAACATCTCATCATTTCGATGATTCAATCGCATAAAATTTTATAATGGAAGTGATGACATGTTTCTGATAATGAGTATAACGATTATGATGATTAACGATGACATAAATAAAATGAATAGTCATGCATCATGCATGCAAAGCTTTATGATAATTACTAATAAATGAATATAATAATTATGATATAATGATAATGAAAGTGATGAAAGTGATGAAAATGATATAGAGTGATAGTTAGATAATGGCGATTATAGTTATAAAAAAAATACATGCATATAATATATAAAATCATGTCCTGCTTCATTTCCTTCATCGAGCATATAACCGGAAAGATAGCCATAAAATTCTGAAACTGGTCAGTGATTTGTCACGGACGTAATAGCAATTCAACCAACCAGTGATCTGTAAGTGTGCTAATCATTAATCACTAGCTATCAGTCGGCCAATCAGAGCTCAGAACCGCAGCGTCGCAGCACAAAGGCGGAATTTATTTTCATACAAAACACATAACATTACCGCTCCATTCCGGTTATATGCTCGACGATATACCTTAATTCCCAGGCGTATTTTTTTTATTGTGATAGAAAATCAATTCTATTATTCTATTCAATCAAAAATAACCAAGAATATTTGACGAAAAACTAGTCAAAGGATTGCTAACATGATATCTAGGATAGATTATCTAATACAGCATTATCGCTCCGTTGACCTTCTCTTCCAGAGCCGGTGCTATTGTGTCGATCTCTCTACCATCAGCCATCGCTATCAAGATGCACACGTTGTTGACAAACGCGGTGATAGTAGCTGCCACTACCAACCTGGAAATGAAGTAAATGCAGGAAATTAACATTTAATACTACAATACAATAGTAACGATAACAGTTATAGATGTAACTAGCTGATGCCCGCAGCTTCGCCCGCGTTAACTTAGATTTACAGCCGGATACGGACTGATGATGATTATTTTTATAGCCTAAGTTACTCCTTATAACATCAGCTATCTGCCAGTGAAAGTCCAATCAAAATCGGCCCAGCCGTTTCAGAGATTAGCCGGAACAAACAGACAGACAGACAAAAATTGTAAAAAATGCTATTTTGGTATCTGTACCGTGTATACATCCTTATGCACTTAGTAAAAAGCACATAAACAATACGTTGCACATATATATATATATATATATATATATATATATATATATATATATATATACACTCCAATTTTATTTACCCGTAAAGATGAAAATGTTGATAATATAGCAACAAGGAGACATTTATTTTGAACACATGTAATTATTTATAATGAAACAACTTTTACGGATTTTATCGCGGTTTATTACGATTTTTACAAGCCCGACGTTTCGGATACTTTACAGGAACCATGGTCACATGAGTGAATAAACGAACAGAGGCAAAGCTTCATACAACCGCGCGAATCGATTGCACTACTACAAGCGTCGTAACGCATGTGTGCGTAAGCACTCGTGGCTCGTCACGTACGAGTAGAAACCGGTCGAAACCGGTTCGACGAGTGTTCGAACGCGGGTTCTTAAATTTTTGTTAATCAAAAGCAAAAAGTGTCAATATTGTTTATTATACTGTGTGTATGAACAATAATAAGCATTTGCTTATTATTGTTCATACACACAGTATAGAAAAGAATCATATTTTATAAAATTGTTCTTAAATTATTGTTGATAATTAAAAGTAAAAAGTGTCAATATTGTATACTGTACTGTGTGTATGTATCTGTGTGAACAATAATAGAGCAAATAAAACAAATCATATTTTAGTTATCCCAAAGATTTCAATAGGTAAGTTGTATTTTATTATTTTATTTCTACTAATTATTATAACTTTTGTTCACTAAGTTTGTTTTTTGTTGTATGGATGTGCCTAAAGTCTAGTTAGGGAAACATTTGACCCGACATTAAATCTTAAATCTTAGCTAAACTTTACAGTAAAAATACAATAAGTATAGGTAGTTCGGAATATAAATATTATAATAGTTATGATAAAAACTGATATGCAATGAGAGTGCTTTCCATTAGAATTTACCACTCTATTAAAAGGTACAACAGATTATTGCAAATAAAAAATATAAACACAAAATATTTAGAAAAAATATTTTGTAGGTAATAAAGATAGAATATTTACATAGATTACTACTCGATAAAAAAAATCGTTTTGTTCGTTTAATTTTATCCACCTGTGACAACCCTACCACAATAGGTAACAGTTTTACGCGTAGTATGGAAGCTTTGTCTCTGTACGTTTACTTACTCATGTGCCATGGTCACGGGAGGACTGAAGTGTCATACGTCCTAACGTTACAAAGTTATTCGAAACTACCCTATGATATTTTAATTAGTCCTCTCTACGCTCTCTACGTAATTATGTATATTAAATGATGGCTAGCTGGTCGAGTGGGCAGGCTACTGGACACTACGCAGCGGTCGCGGGTTCGAATCTCAAGTGCAGATAATTTATATGATGAATATAGTGTCAGCACTGGGTCATGGACATTGGTGGCACCCACCGGGTTTTAGTGGGTAGAGCTGCGTCCACCTTACCGCAGATACGGCCGCAGCTAGTCCCACACACCTGACTGGGGAGTCCCCCCCTTCCCAGCGGGATATCTCAGAGCATTTCCCGGCGTGAAAGAAAAAAAAAGGCAGGTACCCATGTAAACTGGCTCTCCCACGGGTAAGATAAAGAAGATATAACACTTTAGTTATTCACTTACCAAAATGACAGACCCAGCTCCGCTGTCATGTCCGTAGTCCAGCCGTTGGCCAGGTCCTCATCAGGCAGCATGTTGTGCTGCAGCCTCAGGAAGAACTCTGTCAGCCACACTGATATAGCTCCCAAGGTGAACAGCACTGGAAGGTGAAATGTCTAGTGTTAACATTGAAGTATAGCTTGGTGCGAGCGAGAAACAACATAGTATACGATAGATAAGTCCTTTCTAGTGGGCCGTGGGCCCAAACATTACTATAAAATCTACTATCACTACTAAAATACTTCTAGCACAGTCTCTTCTACTTCCTCTTCTAGATTATGTCGATGCCTGTTACTTAGATGTTACAGAGGAGCTTCTAAATAAACTAGAACGCCTACGGAACTTATGCATATGTTTTATATATGGTCTGCAAAGATTTGATCACATAACAGACTTTTAAAAAATAAGTATACGATAGACGACACCATTCTATTGGTCCGATCAGTCCCTGACACCATCACCCACGAACTTGTAGCACAGTTGCACACCCACATGGCCCAATAACCCAGTTGCACCTCGTAGGAGTTACTAACTTGTGGCACAGTTGCACACGCACATGCGCTCACATAGTTGCACACACCAACTCACCTGTGGCGCAGTTGCACACGAGCAGCGGGCGCGGCGAGCACCTCGCTCGAGCTGCAGAGCCGAGCGCCGCGAGCACGCACGCGCCGCCCGACGCCGCTAACGCCACCGCTAGTTGAGCAGCCGTACCGCACCACGCCCATCGCCGGGCGGGGTGGGTGCCGTCTTTTACTGGAATTATGAAAATATACATTTAGCAATAATACATTATATAGCCATTGCCCGTATTTTTTCATAAAAATATTCTTGATAAAACTTTTGTATGTGTTAATCTATAAAATTTGTAAAAGCTAAGCCCGTTGTTTTTTAATCTTTTAGGTGAATAATTAAAAATAGCCTTAAAAACATTGATGGTTAAAATACGAGCATAAAATATTTTTTATACAAAAATTTTTTTGAATAATTTAGATAAATTATTATCATCAGATTTAACAAAAAAAAACCCAGTTAGTAATAAATTTTTGAGAATCATCAAATGGACATATTTTATCCTTGCTACCTCTGCATCTGTTAGCTACCACAGTGGAGAATTTTCACAAATTGTTGGGCGTCTCATCAAAATTAGGAGAATTAGCTTAGACAAATATACAGAAGCAAATTTTTTATATATATTTATAGAAGACAATATCTATAATTAATAATTATCAACCTTTTTCCGTTCATTTCTGGACATAAGCCTCTTTCAACGCCAAGATTCGTTGGTCTTCTGGAAGGAGGTAGATCGGGAGATTGACTACCATTTTGCCAGAACAGTTTTGTTGGAAGACGGCGTAAGAAAAATACGACATCGAGCCGAGTATTTTCGCGATTTTAAAACCGCGTAGGTACATTAAGTTCGTACGTCGATCACCCAGTTAACATTATGGACTATGTATGAAAAAAAGTGCGTGCGTACAAAGTACATACACATGTCCAAATTGAAACTTATTTGGCAAACTTATTTATAAATCTCGTTTATAATTATACTAATCTAAAGCTTTAAATTTCCGAGACTTGCGATACGACGTTCGCTCTATCTCACTCTCTCTCTCGATCTTTCTCACTCGCTTGCTCCCTACTCTCACTCCATGGCTATGTGCTTCATGCTACGTTCGCCCTTTCTCACTCTCTCTTAATCTGTCTCAATCACTCTCTCCCTCTTCTTGGACAAAAACGTTCCACATTTTCGTGACGTTTCATCCGTAAAAATTATACCCATGCGCATGAGGCGCGCAAAGAAGTTTCACTTTCATAAAAAATAGTAATACTCACTGCTTATCTCATAATGCCGGTCCCCATACTTGATGTTTAACGACTTGTGTCCCTCAAACAGGCCAACGCTTATCCATCCCTTCGACATCTTGTTAGACAGGACCCTCGCCTTCGCGTCCACCCAGTGCGTGGTCCCTAAGGACGCGACGATCAGGGCTATACATAGGCAAGCGCCGAAGAAGGTCGCGAATATCATGGAACGCTTGAACAGGTTAAGCTTCATGATTCCGATGCTGTTCTTCACATTTCTGGATTTTTCTAGTGCATTGTATTTTGTATTTTCGTTCTCACGGTGGAAATCTGTAACAATGGCAATGTCAAGGTTTACATGTTATGATTGTGGAAAACATACTGGTGCGTGGTATTTTTTTTATAATAATAATATCTATGGACGCTTTCACACCACGTCAATCTGGTCCCGTGGTAAGTTCTCGAAGAACTTGTGTTACCAGTGGTACCAGGCAACGGAAATATTATATTTAATACTTTCATACTATACATATATTTAAGATTTTTATTGTATAATACACATATTTAATACATAAGAAAATATTTTTGTTCCCTGGCGGGATTAGGCGTTTTTCCACTCACCGGCGACGGCACGGCGACGGTAACGGCACGGCGTTGCGTCCCAACGGTACCGTGCCGTTGCCGTGTTAGCAAGCTTCCCACACGGTGCCGTCCCGGTAAAACTGCATGTGTATTATATATGAATTGTAGCCGTGTGCGTGTGTGAGTGCGCGGGGCGTGTAAAAGGACGCGGAGCGGTCAGCTGACTCGTAGTTAATATCATCTATATATTATGATACTTATATTATTATGATGATAATATATCATCAGCATCATCATCATCATCACTGACTGGCTTGTTGGTCTAGTGGTTAGTGACCCGGACTCCTAACCAGAAGTCCGTGGGTTCGATTCCCAAGACTAATGTTCGTGTGACCAGCATGATCATTTGTTCCGTATCTGAGTGTAATTTTTCTATAATATTTATTATTTATGTATTTAGAAATATATAAGTAGGTATTTATCAGGTACTGGTTACCATAACAACAGAATTTGTCTAGTTTAGGATCAGTTTTTTTTTCTTTAACGCCGGGAAATGCTCTGAGGCATCCCGACTAGGGAGTGGGTCTCCCCAGGCGGGTATGTGGGACTCACTGCGCCCAAAAGATGGTAAGTGGTCGCAGCTCTACCCACTAAAACCCGGCGAGTGCCACCAGTGCCGCCTTTAGTGAGGTGCCTCGGATCTGTTAAGCTGACAGGGCACCTCGACGGCTAGTCAGTCCCGTAAGGGCCCGACGCCTTCTCCACAGATGGGTTATCCCGCACCACAAAACAACCACTCCCAACGTCGGGACAGTACAATGGGGTAAGGCCCCTGCTCTTTCGTCCCCTCTTCTATTAAGAGGATTACAAAGAGCCCCCTCGGCTCAATTAGCTTCGCCCAAGGCTACTGCTGGGCTCACCCTAGGCTACTAAGCCCCACCGCCACGTCAAAGCCTGAACCATGGTGAGGAGTTTAGGATCAGATGGCTTTGTGTGAGTTGTCCCTACATATTATTATAAATTATTATTATTATCTATATTATTATTATCATCATCATCATGTGTATATCGCCATCTATATCGTGGTAAAGATTTGGCCGTCTTGGTGTTCAGTGAAGGAGGCCTATCTTCAGCGATGGGTGGATAGAGGCTGATGATTGTATATCATCATCATTATCATCATCATGTATTGTCGTGGCATGGGATCGGCCGTCTTGGTATTCAGTGAGGGAGGCCTATCTTCAGCCATGGGTGGATAGAGGCTGATGATGGTATATCATCATCAACACCATCATGTAATGTCGTGGCATGGGATCGGCCGTCTTGGCGTTCGTTAAGGGAGGCCGTATAAATTATAATAATATTATGATCTACGTGTGTCGTCTTGCTGAAGTCCGTGCTAGTACTGAACTACGTAAACACAAATGACAAAATTGATTCAGTTAAATACAAATCACTTATGATTTATCAAAAATGTCTATAATTTATTTGTACGATATATCGCAAAGTATCGATAGAACACTACGATATATTATATCGACAACAAAATATCGATATTATTTTCATGAACATCCCTAGCGTAAGCCGTGTTTGACAACGGCACAGTGGAAAAACGAAGCCACGGCGCCGGTTCCGTGCCGTGACCGTGCCGTCGCCGTGGCCGTGCCGGTGAATGGAAAAACGCCCATTCGAACCCCCAACCTCCGGCTTGAGCGCCAACGCGCTTACCACAGAGCCACAGAGATCGTCGATCGGTATTAACAGGTTTGAATCCCGTCAAGGCTGTTATGTATGTGAATAAAATAAAGGCATATTGTTTCCATGTTTACGCGAATTTCACTCATTATATTGATGAAAAAACTTTTAAGGATTTTATCGCGGTTTTTTTACACGCAATATCTAGGCATATAAAAACTTGATAAACCGCGATAAAATCAGAACAAATTGGAAGCATGAAATTTTAACAGATAAAACCTTTGATGTTATTTCAATAATTTGACGCTATCCTGATGTTTGAAATTCCTCCTATTCAGGCATATATGACAGCAGAAGCCAGGGCCTAATACGGAGGCTATTATATACATAATCGCTTTTTACTAAATGCATATGGAAGTAAACACGGTACATATACCAAATTAATATTTTGTACAATTTTTATCTGTCAGTCTGTTCCTGCTAATCTCTAAAACGGCTGGGCCGATTTTGACGGGACTTACACAGGCAGATAGCGAATGTTATAAGGAGTAATTGAGAATTGAGGCTACAAAAATAATCATCATCACTCCGGATACGGCTGTAAATGGGCGAAGCTGCGGGCAACGACTAGTATTATCTATACATGCTGACGAGCTGATAATAACGAGCCCATGAGATGAGTTACATCTAGTAATTTCCCTACAAGGCGGCTCGGAATGTAGCACGCCTTTCTAGATAGACACGCAACATGCGATAATTACATCGTTCACTCTAAACCACGTTTTAAACTAGCTATGTGGAATGGTTTCACGCGATTTGAAATTTTTTTTAGACAAAAATTACGTGATATTTTCTGATAGTGACGATACCCCCTCTGCCCCATGTGAGTTTGGGTGAGATTTGGCTCGGCCCCTCCCCCTGAAAAACCTCAGATATTTAATGGACGCCGCCTATACAGTTAGACGTCATCATCCTCATGTCAGCAAGAAAAACAGATTCGAAGACAATATAAATGTATATATAGCATTCAAATTTAAAACACACAAACATTCATCATCACCATAACCAGAATGTATCCATCCTCTGCTGGACATAGGCCTTTCAATGAACGCCAAGACGGCCGATCCCCGCCACATCGAAACAAGACCAAATGTCACCTCGTATCAAACATCACATCTTTTTATATTATAAAGTATAAGTTTTCGCGTTTATTTAAAAACACCAGCAAAGCATAAAAATGCTGATGATGATCTGATGATGTGTATGTAGTAATAAATATAGGTCAGTAATAACCAGATCGTTAGCACGCTCCACACGCCAGCGTTTTCACCCGGCACCGCATGTTTTATTTAACACTTGCCACCACTATGTATGCGGGGACGGCGTGATAATGTAGATACATGCATTATGAACGAGCAAGCATTTATATTAGTGATGAGCAACGCAAGAACAACAGACCAGGTCTAAGAGAATCTTGGTACCTATTGGCCTTGGTTGTGCTTGTTAACCCCACCATGGTTCAAGCCTTGTCGTGGTGGTGGGGCTCTGTAGCCTAGGGTGAGCCCAGCACCTTGGCGAAGCAAATTGTGCCGAAGGAGCTGCTTTGTGTACCCCACTTATAAGAAGAGGGGACAAACGAGCAGGGGACAAGGGGCTCCGATGGGAAACTCACCCCATTTTACTGTCCCGAAGTTGGGAGTGGTTGTTCTGTGGTGCGGTGGACAACAAAAATTACAGATAAAAATCATATTTCAACCCCCTAATTTTATGTTTTGTATACAATTGGCCCAAATATTTCAAGTGTAAAGAATGTTAACTCCACGCTCCACCATGGTATGGCCCTTTATAAACATTCTTTTTAGAGTGAAGTGTTAAGTGGTACACTCAAGGGAACAAGTGGTGCGGAATATGAGCAATCAATGACGGTGATGATATTTTTTTAAACATGCCGCACTACACATAAATATGCAATATGAAGGAATTTTTTATGTTACTTGTATAGGCAAACTGGCACACGTGGTAAGTGGTTGACGTCGTCCATGAACATGAACTAGTTTACCTCGAACTAGCCCAGGCAACTTCTTTATGTGTTGCCTTTTTTTCTTTTGCACCGGAAAATGCTCGTAGGCATTCCGCGAAGGACGGAGGGCATGTGGGAATCGCTGTTTCCGAAAGATGGTAAGGTAAGCGCAGCTCTACCCACTAAAACCCGGCGAGTGCAACCAATGCTGCCTTTGGTGAGGTGCTGAGCCCCACCGCCATGGTGGGGACACTGCCTGTCCTGTCCTATCCGAAAATCCGAAAGATAACATTTGATGGAAGAAAAAAACAGGATAGTGATAACCATGACGACAAAATTCGATTGAGTTAAAAAATATTGAAAATCGTCGTGGCCGTTCAAATGTTCTAATAACTCCAATATAGCCAATAAAATTCCAAATAATATAACCCTCCTATTACCTTCCCCGACTGTACCACGTAAACGCTCAATCATCAGAGAGTACTTCATTTAATTTCACATCGTACGTAGTTTATATCTTTTTGTTATAAAAAATCTCAGACAAGCACGAGTCTTACCGCACGCTGAGGGTTCCGCAGAATGTGTTTTTATGTGATCGAATTTTCACAGATCAAACTCGATTTCGAAGTCGATACGTCAAAATAATGTCAAGAGTGCGAAAAATTTACGTGATTGAAAAATCAAAATTTCAATTAGTTACATAAAATTCCACTGTGATCGAGTCAAATCGTGCGCTAGTGTAGCGTACAAAAGTACCGATTGACAAGTTCTCGATCCCAATCCTACATTTAAATAGGATCGAGTGTCAAGAGTAAGGCCGCTGGTCCGAGCGTTCCACGTGTTAACTTACGTATCTGTTGAGTATTTTATTATTTTATAATATAGTAGCTGTTGTCCGCAGCTACGCCCGCGTTAACTTTTGTCCAAAAAAAAAATTGGGGAAGCATGATGTAAAACTAAAAAAAAAATTTTTAAACAAAAATTAAAACCGACTTCAAAGTACTTTTGAAGCCGGTGTCGTATTCCTTGATGTTCCTTCCTCCCTACCTACCTTGGCTGACACCGACTCCAAAAGTAACAGTTATGAGTGGTAAATGCAAAGATTGTATATTAGTAGAAGAACAAGTTGATTATAAATTGTAGGCACAAAGATTACGGAAATTATTTTATTCCTTTTTAGTTTTTTTTTAAATTTTGAAGTCGGTTTTAATTTTTGTTTAAATTTTTTTTTATTTCTTAATTTTTAGTGATTGCAAAGTTCGATAACTGATTTTATTTGTCTGAAATATGGGTAGAACTATTAAACGCGTTGCTCAGATTAGATAGCGCTGTATTAATGAGATGAACGTAGAAAGGGTTTAAATCATTACATAACAAATAAAAAAACCGAAATGGAATTGGGTAAAACTTTATATAAGTACATGTAATTGAAAGCAATCACGGCAGATTTGCTGCTATTCATTAAATAATTCAGTTATATATAGGTATAGGACATCATCACCAATATATAGGTATAGAATGGATATTATGATGACCTTGAAATACTATGATGCGCTTTCAAGGCACAGTTGTTTTTTGTTCATTTAACAACGACAAGTAAAATTAAATTAATTAAACAAAATTACATGATTTTGGTATATTATTTAGCCGTATATGAACTAAGCCCAATAAAAGCTGTAAATCGTCAAGGATTCCCCTCGACTGTGTAAGGTCTCCATCACCACACCTGTAATGGCGCTTATACCCCATATGGGTGCAAAGTTCTCATCAATTTAAATTAATTTAGTCCAAACACAAGGTAGCTACTGTAAACTGTTGAGGAGTTGCCTTAACTGTCATTTGTCTTCATCATCAGACCCTTAATGACAGTCACAACCTATCTAAGCGTAAAGTTCTCATCATTACAAATTAATCAAGCCCAAACACAAGGTTACTGATGTAAATCGTCGAGGAGTTCCCTCGAGTGCCTTTCGGCTTCAGGATCAGATCGACTCTAGACCTTCATTAAATTGTAGTCTGAAGGACTTTATAAAAAAAATATCAAACGCACTAGTCGCCCCTATGATTTTCGAAAGTTCCCCTCGATTTCTCTGGGATGCCATCATCAGATCCTGGTTTCCTTATCATGGGACCATTTGGGAAGTATACCCTTTAGAACAAAAAAAAAATATTTCAAATCGGTCTAGCCATCTTCGAGTAATCAGGTAACGTACATAAAAAAAAAAAACCGACGAATTGATAACCTCCTCCTTTTTAAAAATAGTTATAAACCTATTCTCATACCTACTGAATATACATATGAAAATTCATCAAAATCGATCAAGCCGTCTAATAAAATAAATAATAAACACATATATAACTCATAACTAACAGTGATTGACAATGAGGAGCCACTGAAAATCAGCGTCTCACCATTGCTGTAATGGTGTGGCAAATGCTGAGTGGCCTCTATTGTTCGCAATATTAATATGTATGTCAAACTGTTGTGTACGATTATTAGTCCAGTTGGGGCAGACATAAAACTAGCCCTAAATAGAATAAAATCATGGGGGCGATTTTTTTAACGTCGTTTTTGGACGTATAAATCTCAATTTTCTAACTAATCCTGGTAGAGGATTCGCCGCCATCTTGTTTTAAAGTTAAATTTTTTTCGTTTTTAATTTTCAACTTAAGAGCAAAAATGGCGGTATCCAAGGTTGTTGGAAATTTAATTTCTCACAAGTTTGGTCATTATCATTTTTACGCTAGGATCAATATCGTAGTCTTCCTCCAGCAGGAGATCCCTTATGTTTCTTACATTTTCACATTTTGTTGCGTTTTAAAAAAAACACTCCCCGGAATTTTTTCTATTTAAATGTCTGCCCCGACTGGACTATATGTTTTATAATAACATATCTTTGTTGCGGACAATAAAATATTTTTCTTTCTTTCTTTCTAATACTTAACATAGCACTAAAACTGTGACACAATAATTTTATATATTAAATTTTATACAGAGAAAAAGAAAAAATTACTATGCCACTTGTATCATTAATATATTTCCTAATATATAATATCATAAGTGTAATTATGTAATTTAATTTTATTTAATACATTATGTATGTGTCAATAAAATGAATAACAATTTTAAACTTGTACTGTATGTAATCTTCATCGTTCTGGACGCGGCTGTAATTCTATATAAATGTAGGCGAAATAGATATAATATGATGAAACTTAGACATATAAATCAACTAACTAATGTAACTCTTGTGACGAAGCATAATATCTTTTAGTAACCCGATCATACACATTACCACAATCTCACAGATGGACTTTTCCATCAAACGTGTCCGAAAGCTACTGACCTTCACGACATACAATAACACTCGTGCCCATCAGTGCCCACAAATGCCCGCTTACCTCCGTGCCCATCCATGCCCCTGTGCCCCTCGTGCCCACCGGACCGGAGCGGACACGTATCAGCTGGCATCTTTTAATTATATCCACGCATACTGACCGGGTGAAGCGCGAAATAAAGTGAGGCAACACGGGTTCTGTACAAATTTTATGATTTGCTTAAAACGTATAATATAAGCTTTTGCCCGCAGTTTTGCCTGAGTTAGCTTAGATTTACAGCTGTATCGAGACGGGATTTTCAAGATGAATTGGCAAGAAAATCTATACTAATATTATAAAGCTCAAGAGTTTGTTTGAGCGCGTTAATCTCAGGAACTACTGGTCCGATTTGAAAAATTCTTTCAGTATTAGACAGCCCATTTATCGAGGAAGGCTATAGGCTATATAATATCACGCTGTGATATATACGAGTTGAGTAACGCGGGCGAAGCTGCAGGCAACAGCTAGTAGATAATATGACATGAAATAACATATACTTAATGTATTTACTATTTATTATCAGTCTAGACTCTAGACAGTCACCGATCTTAATAAAGTTATGATCGAAAGTTACAAAAAACCGCGTGCGTACAAAGAACCTACACATGTTAGAAGTACAACTTATTTGGCTAACTAATTTTTAAATGTCGTTTATATTTATATTAATGAACTAATCTAAAGCTTTACATTTCTGAGACTAGCGATGCAAGTCGTTCACTCTATCCGAGTCTCTCACTCGCTTGCTCTCTATTCTCACTCCATGGCGATGTGCTTCATGCTACGTTCGCCTTTTCTCACTCTCTCTCTCAATCGGTCTCAATCACTCTCTCCCTCTTCTTGGACAAAAACGTTGCACATTTTCGTGACGTTTCATCCGTCAAAATTTTACCCTTACACCCGCGCAAAGAAGTTCAAACTTTTTTTTTTATTAAGACCATGGAACCCTAGAGAACGATGAGTACATCCGCCGAGTAAGCCGGAAGTTCAATTTAGTCAAATGTTCTAAAAATAATTATAGCAATACCACTACAGTTGGACAACGGGCTTCACTCGTTAAAAAGCGAGGATGGACGTAAAGCGTCTAATTTGTAAAACTAGTTCCCCGCTGCTTCATGGACCCCAATATTTAAAAAATCCTCTAAAATTATATAACCTTTCCCAATACTGGGTTTATCAAATGCAAAAAAAAAAAAAATCTCTTAACATATTTTTGGATCAGGTGGAGCTGCCTGCGAAGGGGAGTGCTCCGTCAGTGGAAGGAGAGGCTGGAGGAGCCTAGTGCGAGGCAGCGCATCGTGTCAGCCGTTGGTCCACTCCTGGTGCAGTGGATTGACCGGCGCACGGCATCCTCGCTGACGGGCCACGGTTGCTTCGGAAGGTATCTGTGGAAGGTGGCAGGGACGGAGGACTCGCCAGGGTGTCATGCAATGCAGAACATACCCTGGCGGAGTGCCTAGCTTGTGCGGAGGCAAGGGCACCCCTCATCGCTGAGGTTGGCGCGGACCTGTCGCTCCCTGCGCTCATCCGAGCAATGACCGTCAGAGAGAGCACATGGCAGATGGCCTCTCCTTCTGCGAGGACGTGATGTCGCAGAAGAAGGAGGCGGAGCGGGAGAGGGAGCGCATTGGCGCCGGCGGCGACAGAAGGTCGCACCGCCGTGAGAGACCTGTGCGCGGCCGATCAGAGTATCCACCGCGCGTGCCTAAGTTCCGAGCTACGGCACCCTTTGGTGTTCAGTGTACCTTAAGCGGAAAAGGAAGAGGGGACGCTACCCCCCACCTCCAGAGAAGAGTGCCGGATGGCACACCGTTGTGGCCAGGTGTGGATGTCAACAGCTCTCGCGCCGGGTCACCCAGACGACGAGGAGAACACCGCTGGGGTTTAGTGGGTAGAGTCTGCGTCCACCTTATCTTCTCGGGCGCAGAGTCTCACATAGGCCTCGGGCCCCCCGGACCCGGTGGTATGCCTAAACGCATTCCCCAGCGAAACCAAAAAAAAGTAACACCAGACGTCTCAGATGACAGTAAATGATATCTCAAATATCGGAAATGTATAGAATTTTTAAAAATAAATCATCTAAGACTTGGGATTCTTCGATCTTGGGATTGTCTCAGCATTAAAAAAAAATTAAAGGGCTATTTACACTCAGTTCTATGTCTTAGGTTTAAACATCGAGCAGACAGAAAACATTATTCAAATGCGATTCGAACCCGCTACCCACGTACTCAGCGCCAACATAAGCAAGTCATTACCCAAACAATGCGATATTAAAGATTCACTACAACCGTTTCACTTTCACCGGTGATATAACTCTTAAACGTTTATATAAATTATTTTATATTAAAAACTAGCACGTGCCCGCAGCTTCGCCCGCATTAACTTAGATTTACAACAGTATCCAGATCGATGATAATCATTCTATAGTCACTCAATTTTAACGTAGAATTCTAACGGTGAAAGAATACAGTGAAACCTGGTTAATTGGGATCTCAAGGGACCAAAGATTTTGTACCATTTAAAGAGGTTTTTCATTTATCCAGTTTTTCAATTAGACAGGTTTAAAATTTAGTTGTCTCATTTACAGAGGCCCCCGCCTATAGAGGTCAAAATGTACCGTTATTCTATTCAAATGTTTGTAAGCAATCGGGTCGAAACCTGTCCCAACCTGATAAATTGTCTCACTTATAAAGGGAATTGAGCTCCACAGTCCCAATTATAGAGGTAAACATCGAAAAAATCCTAGAAATCAAATCTCATTTAACCAGGTTCGAAAAGTCCCATTAACAGAGGTAATTCGATGAAAAAGTGCCGGGACCTCATTGTAGTTTCAATAATAGAGGTTTCTCACTTATCCAGGTCCCAGTTAACCAGGTTTCATTGTATTTATAATCGGCCGAGTAGTTTTTGAGTTATTTTTTTTATTGACAGTGAAAACTGTATCGAAATCGGTTGTGTAATTTAGAAAATGTCCTCCACAGAGGAGTAATCCGTGCGGGACGAACCCTCCCAACTAGGGACAGTGCAATGGGGTGAGGTTCCCATCCGCAATCTGTTCGCCCCTAGTCCACCCTGCTCTTTTGTCCCCTCTTCTTGTAAGAGGGGTACAAGAGCAGCTCCCTCTGTCCAATTTGTTTCGCCCAAGGTGCTCGGTTCACCTTAAGCTAGTGAGCCGCACCGCCACGACAAAGCTTGAACCTTGGTGGGGCTGTCTTTAAATATCAATGACTGGTTGTTACGAGTCTACTAAAAATGAATAAGTCCTCAATATTTGGTGAAGGTTTTAAGGTTAAAGGGTTGATTGTCCCACCACGGATAGTGAGAACTAAAAAAAACTACATGATATCCATCTAACAAAGACAGAATAGGTGACGAAGATAGAAGCAGATCAAATTGCTAGCAAACGATACATCAAAATAAACGTAACATTCTCATCACATCTTTATAATAAGATCTCCGAGACAATGACACTTTCGTTCCCGCCAAATTCCCACATCTTCTAATCACAGAATACTAAAAACATAATAAAAACACAACGATAACTGCATAATTAATTACAACAAACGGCATCGTTAACAATCATTGCGAAAAACGTTTTGTTGAATATTTTTACACGACGTAATCATTTGGTATGGAATTTTAGAGTGGGACAGCGCCATCGCTATCTCTCTCTCGAAAAATATGTAAGTTTTTTTTTAAGTCTCGGTGCCAGTAATTACACTGTATGTAATATAGTGCCCTTACAATTAAATATTCAGGTGTATTTTTGAATATTTTTTTTTAGATTTCATTATTTTTCATAGCTCTTTAATTAATAAAAAGGATGTCGTACGTAGGATCTAGCTTTACTTATATTATAAAGAGATACCTAAAGTTTATTAGTATTGATGTATGCGGTATTCTTCGAAACTACTCATTAGATTTTTTAAATCTTTTACAATTATATTACTTTTTCACTGACTGACATGAGTTTTCATATAACATCGAGCATGTAACCGGATAGAGTAGTAATGTAAGCCATAAAATTCCGAAACTGGTCAGTGATTTGTCACTGACGTAATAGCAATTCAACCAACCAACCGATGCGCAGAACCGCCGCAGCGTCGCAGCACAAAGAATTTGTTTTCATACAAAACAACTACACTAAACTAACATTACCACTCTATTCTGTTTATATGTTCGATGTCATAATCATCAGTCCGAATAGCGCTGAATAACTAAATTATATCCATCTAAATCATAACTACCATTTGACTTTGCCATAGTCGGGTAAAAAGGTTTGTGAGGAGTCATTAAGCATCTCAGAATGTCAATGATCATCATCACCCATCGTGTGAAGTGAACCATCGGTACGGTTATGAGTCAGTTAAACACTAACTACCAGATCAATTAACCGAGCCACGTTAACGGTTAACAGTTAGTGCGTTTGTTTAATGTGTCTGTAACTGGGTTAACGGTTATCGATCTGACCTCAGTCGCTTCGATCTTAAAATTGATTGGTTCGTCAAAATATTTTAAAAAGCTTAAAAATATCAGTCGATACTCATGTTCAAAGAATTTTTTTGTTAGTTGGATAGGCCTTTGTATGAGGTAGTGCCATGCTGTAGCCGAATTGGGCCGGCACGACCGGGGTGGTACCTTTCGCTCACATAACACCGGCGTCAAGTGACAGTTTGTGAATTTCCGTTGGCCCACTGGGGGAAAGATAAAGGAGGGCAACGCATCTGCTTAAATTTTGGTTGTGCTCTAGGTTTAAGACTCGGCTGCCTCCTTGTGATATATTTTTTTTATTAGCTATTGCCCTAGAATGTCTTACCCAGAAGGTTCGTTTCGCATTTAAAAAGGTCTGCAAGGGTAAATTGATCAAATCATTAAGCTACCTTAACGGCGAAAATTGATTCCGAGATTGGTAAGTCAAATCTACTCGAAAGCGGAATTTCTAATTTGATATGATTTCTTTTTCGTGAAAACAATAGCCATTGCTTAATAATGATAGGTTTGGACTTGAATATGTCAAGTGCGTTCTTATCTATACATCTATACAAGTGCCTGTTTGTATTATAAAATAACCGCTTTCTATTAAATTCATATAAATGTATACACGGTACATATATATACCAAAACTAGCTGTTACCCGCAGCTTCACCCGCGTTAACTTAGATTTACAGCCGTATACGGGTTGATGATGATTATTTTATAGCCAATTTTATTTATCTGTGTAGATAGCATTTTTTACCATTTTTGTCTGTCTGTTTGTTCCGGTTAATCTCTGAAACGGCTGGGCCGATTTTGACGGGACTTTCACTGGCAGATAGCTGATGTTATAAGGAGTAACTTAGGCCATAAAAATAATAATCATCAATCCAAGTACGACTGTAAATTTAAGCTAACGCGGGTGAAGCTGCGGGTAACAGCTAGTATATGTATAATATAAAAGTATTAAATATATTTGTTGTCTGGCACCCGTAACACAAGTTCAACAAAAAAATGAAAACAAAAAAAACCTAAAAATAAAATAAAAAATTAAGGAGTGGACCACCCTTAACCTTTATGGGGTGAGAGATTGATGTTGACCGATTCTCAGACCTACCCGATTTTTTTTAAACTCTGCAGACCATTGGTCCGCACCATTGTTTGATTACAGTAGTAAAGTAATGATCCGATATGCACACAAAATTTTATGGTAGTATTTATTAAACAATAGTACGTACAACATAATCTACAAACTTCTTATTTATTATTTAAAAAAAACATTCTCGACGTTTGTGATAGTCTTTATTTTTTATTACTTATACATTTTGTTTATAATAAAATTACGATCTCGGTCGTTAAGACACATTTAAGACATAACTATAATGTCTTCTCGTTTTTAAATTAAAAACCGGAAGTCAAATGAATGTCAACAGTTCCGTATTATTTTCTTAAGAAACGTTTTAATTAGAACCTGCTCGCAAACTTTCGCTTTTATCAGAGAGATTTCTTCTAATTTACTGGTGGAATTGGCTCCAGCCAATTTTTTTCTTTAACGCCGGGACATAATGCTCTGAAGCATGCCGCGGGGGAGTGGGTCTCTCCAGGCGGGTATGTGGGACTCGCTGCGCCCGAAAGCTGGTAAGTGGACGCAGTCTACCCACTAAAACCCGACGAGTGCCACAAATGGCGCCTTTGGCGAGGTGCCCCGGATCTGTTGAGCAAACAGAGCACTTCGACGGCTAGTCAGTCCATCAGGGGACCGACGCCACCTCCCCCCGCACCACAGAACAACCTCTTCCAACGTAGGGACAGTACAATGGGGTTTCAATGCTCTTTTGTCCCTTCTTTTTATAAGAGGGGAACAAAGTGCCTCCTCAGCTCAATTGGCTTCGCCCAAGGTGCTGGGATCACCCTAGGCTACTGAGCCCCACCGCCATAAGGCCTGAACCATGGTAGGGAGATACCTCCAGCCTGCTTGTTTCTTACGTGAAACAGCTTTGCTGTGTTTCGGGAAGTAGGTACAGAGCACTGAGACTTTTTTTATACATCGCAGAAATCCTTACTACTACTCGGCCGGTACTAAGCAGTCCCGATGTCGTGCCCTACTGACACAGGTTCCCATTCTGAACCCGACACGAATACAGGCGCGTTACTGGAGGCACATTAAGTAGCGCCTCCTACGCACCCCCGTTTGTCGCCCGCGGGAGGCGGCCTAGAGCACCGAGTCTTTTGATTATATGTCTAAGTGTCATTACGCCGCAGGATAGGCAATTCACGAGTTGCTGGAGCTAGTTCCAGGTGAAGTAGTTTAAGTTCATAGGCAAAACTGCACTTACTAGGAAGTGGGTCTCACGTCTGCCAGTTATCTAGCCTATCTAACAAAATAAATCTACACTAACACTTCTCCGCGTAAGGCAGTGAGGCTGTTTGGGCGGAAAAAACATTAAACAGGAAATTCGTCAACGAATAGTTCATAACTGTTTACCGGTGGGAAGGTTGCGCTGTGCCGCCTCCCCGGCTGCATGGGTACTACCATCTTGCTTGTTTCTCCCGCTTTGATGTGTTACGGGAAAAGGCAAGACAGGCAGTGTAATTGCAGGCACCGAGACTTAACATTTTATGTCTCAGGATAGGCAATACATAGATGAGTTGCCTGGGTTAGTTCCAGGTAAACTAGTTTATGTTCATGGGCGACGTCGACCACTTACCACCAGGTGGCACGTCTGCCAGTTTGCCTATCCAACTAACATAAAAGAACTATTAAACTACAAATCCATTTTAAAAACCCATTATTATCATGTTGTAACATTTGTTAAAACTTTGAGCAATTTCGTTGCTTCATCCGTCAAAGATTCATTCATTGTTTTCCCAGGTTTCATCATTTATTATGTGACTTCAACTATTGTTGATTAATTATAGGCTGGCCAGAAAAATAAAAACCCTCGCCATATTGCGGAAAATTGCGCCATACTACACAAATACAGACAGCAAAATATAACGATGTAGTGAATGCAAGCAAAATATAATGAAGGGTGTCTACGGATGTCGCTTATCACTTACCCCACCAGGTGGAACGATGGTGTATATGACCTCTTCTATAAAATAATAATACATTGCTTAAGCAAGCTATGCTTTGCACAGCGCTGGGGGGTAATTCAGTCTGAGTGAGAATCTTGGTGTACCTCAATAAAGATAATGAACTGGTTTATATTTATACGCAATGTGTATGGTTTATACCAACAATACTACTTCATGTTAAAAAAAAAAAATGGGTTGTCTGTAAAGTTGGTTTACGGACGATAGTTTAACGTGACAACGTCATATCAAAACACAAGCGTACAATGAGCATAGCTGGACATTGAGCGTTGCGGGACATTTTCGTGCATGCAGCCGGCGTTCATCGATTTATTAGACGTTGTCAGGTCAATAACTGACTAAAGAAATGTTACAAAAGATGATATAACTTTAAACATATCACAATTCAATATCCAAGCAATATCAATTGAAAACTCACATATGTGTGATGTTAAGATTATGCATAACTATGCAAATTCGATCACCTATGTAATATTTAGGCATGCCTCATATTATAAACATGTCATATTTATGCGAGGACAGACATTTAACATTTAAATTATATATATTGACCTTGTCACTATTGAGTCATGGAGTAAATTTTAATGCCTGTTTTTGACTTATAAAGGAGACGGTCCATTTCTGGTCTTGTCTTGTACAGTGTACCATAAACGGAGAAAAATACATAGATTTCATTAAAAATAAAATAAATTAGTATAAGAAACTAATTTACATGCAATAAATAAAAATATATTTCATGTTTTTAACTTGTTGGCAATTCTTAATGAAGATGGCGCCCTTCAGACGGATGATTATTACTTACTAAATGTCATTTCTGACAAACCAAATGATGACAGATCGAACAATTCCAAATTTCTTACATTTGAACGTAGACTGAGAATCCTATTCTCTGTCTACGCATTCGACAGATAACACCAAAGAATTGTTGAAGTTTAACACCAAAGAAAGTGTTGCAAATCTTGGAAACATTAAATTAACCTACCGCTGAAATTGAGATGAATTCATGGATATGAACAAATCAAAACTGTTTCAATATTTTCTTTCCTTCATCTCATTACATGTACAAAAGTAGACCAACGTCCCATACAATTTTGGACCGTCTCCTTTCAGCACATGAGTTGACTGTGGCCCGCCATATTCCGTGTCTGCTTTAAGAGACCCATGAAAGCAGTGGGACACATTGCCATGAGTGTTGTTCATGGTGATGATATTATATATAACAAGGATAATATATTTTTAATTGTCACATCATTTTCACACATGATGTGTTATGAAAAAAGTGACAATCATTTTAAGTCTGGAATATAAAAAATTTGATCATTATCATTATTATCATTAATCTGACTGTCCACTGCTAAACATAGGCCTTCCTCAATGCATGTCGAGACGGCCGAACCCTTGACACACTCATCCATCCTGGGCAGGCCACTGCACGGATATCTCACCAGCTGGTTAATGGCCTGTCAAAACGTCATCTACATCGGCCATCCATTATCCTGAGTGTGTAACCAGCCTACATCAATGAGCTTAAAAGATTTATGTAACCTTATTTATATTTATTAAAATACAAGGCATGGCTACAGTGCAGATGTTTACGTTAATAATTCCAATGGTCTCATTACTGTAGCTTTTGGCTTGATCAAATAATATACAAATTCTTATTATATAAACACAGATAAATATATTTAAAAATAAACTGATCCTATAAAATAGTATACCTATTTTATTTTACAAGCACTTTACCAAAAGCAACCTCAATTTTTTGTCAATCAGTGCCATTTCTCGACTGGCATAAAAAACGTCTGTGTACAATAAACATATTGCATAACATGTTATAGATTTTACGACATTTAAAAGGTACTTATGTATTCATATTGATATATTTTTCAACTTTAACAGTGTAGCTCCTTTCAAAATTTGCCAGGGGATTGTTTATTTTTTATAGAAGAGGGTGCAAGCGACATCCACTGACACCCGCCACACTATAGGATTAGCAGGTGCGTTGCCGGCCTTTTCATTCATACATTCTTCCTGTGAAAGCCTAAACAGGATTTATTATATTACTTGTAAATATTGCTAGCGGGCAATTTATGTAAATTTTATTAAACGGTAAGTTATTTGAAAGAAGCCATATTTATTATGATCAATATAATAAACATTAAAGGGTTTTATCACTGTTTATTAAGTAAATGGAAGGGCTTACCCCCATGGGTGGGCCCATGCCCATGATTATATGGTTGCTGTTACGTATTAGAAATGTTGGCCATGTAAACATCTTAGAGAGCCACAATAAAATCCATAAAAGTGGTTTCATTACGAGTGAAATTTGTGTAAAGATAAGAAAACCATAAATGATTAAGGGTTAACTTTTTTTCGAAATGTCTAAACTAAATTGGTTTTGTTAGCTTGATACAAGATTATGTTTGAAAATTATTAGCTCTTCTTATTGTAATTATGATTTGATTTAGGGTTCGCAATTTCAATTTATTATCTACATTAAATACTTAGCTTGACAAGTTTTAATTAGAACATTTATAGATTCAAGAATCATCTCTTTGGGCATATCATATTTGAAATGTTATAAAATATTATGTGTGTTAGTTGGATAGGAAATCTGGCAGACATGCCACTTTATGGTATGTGGTTGAATAGCCCATGAACATAAACCAGTTTACCATTGACTAACCCAGGCAACTTGTTCATGTGTTGCCTATCCTGAGATGTTAAGTCAGAGTGCTAGCAATTGCACTACTGACTGTCTTGCCGAAACACAGCAAGGATGTTTCACGAGAGAAACAAGCAAGATGGTGGTACCCATGCAGCCAGGAGAGTGGCACAACACATCCCTCCCGCCAGTAAATCTATTATAGATATTATGACAAATGCAATATAATACTAATCCAAAAATAGAAATTGCAATATG
Organism: Helleia helle; assembly: GCA_963853865.1. NCBI lineage: Eukaryota > Metazoa > Arthropoda > Insecta > Lepidoptera > Lycaenidae > Helleia > Helleia helle. The sequence goes on from OY971436.1 coordinate 11,385,582, forward strand.
TAAAGATGTTTCACTTTTACTCATCGTACTTATTTAGGTAAAAAAAGACAACTTGTAAGAAATGTTTTTTTAATTCTCTAATTTCTCTAAATTCTCAAGTCCACAATTGCTCATATAAACCAATTTTAAATCAAAATACAGCTGTTGTTTATTGAAATAAAATTCAATAAAATGTCACGTGCTTTATTAATTATTGAGATGTTGCAATGTAAATATATCTTATTTTACCTGTTGACGGCGCTCTAAAAACTCGGCCTTGTTTCGAGTCTTGTGTTCAACTACGGATCACCACGGAACAGGATGCAACTAATATAACAGAACTAGATGAAAACTATATAGGTAACTTTTGAAAGTTAACAGCTCACAGGCCCAAGACACATAATGTTTGTAATATATAAAATTTCTTCACCAAGGAGCATATATTATCTCCTCTGTGATTTCACTTTGATCCACAAGTCACAACTCGCAAGTGTCGAGAGAAAATAACTTTCGTAATTCGTGGCTCACGGCTGACGGCTCACGCGATGCAAAATAAAAAACACTGACAACTGACACTTGACAGTGATAAGTCACAAGTGACAGCTGACAGTTTTTTTTCTTTATGGACTGCACTTAGTGCATTGCCAATGGCGGGTTAATATTTAGTCTGTAAAATCAAAATCAAAGGAAAACCTCAGGAAGGAACGCAGCTTCGCCCCTCTAGTCTCCATCAATCAACTATCACTTCCCATTCCAACCACCCACCATACCATACAGTATCATCAATCTAACCGTTATAACCCGGCGCAGCTAGGTCTTATTCCTCACGATAAGATGACCCACCCAAATAGTGCACCTATTTGGGTGGGCCTACGTGCAAAAGGCGATGGGTCCTTCCAGGTTCGGGAGGAGTCTGCCTAGGGCTGTTGCCACCTTCACGATCTTCCTGGTCCCAACATGTGAGAAATGTAGGCCGAAGGTCCACTCCCCGTCAAGAATGAGTCTCAGATATTTGCTATAATATAGTAAAAAAACGACACAAGCCAAAATAACAGTAAATATATTATAAATACATATTTATATTTAACAACTATACATTATACTTAAATAAGTTCTTTGAAGGGGTACATCCTACGAATAAATAATAAGTCAGGAAGTCTAACTCAGAACAAATGCCACATAAAAAGTGGGCCTACTTCAAACCAAAACGACGTATGATTAAAATACCAATCACTTTCGAGGTTACAAATAGACGTCATTGGTGATTTGTTTAATTTCTGAATAAATGCAGGTATTGGTCGGCGCGCATGCTGCAATGTCACCTATGACAGTCGAGTGATAGCTGCGTGGACGATGTCATGCAATAAGTGAACCAAGTCAATAATAAAACAATATTAATTAATATTTTATAATGATTTCTTTCGGCCGAGTCCACCGACGCGCCACAATCGTAACATACTGTTACTGACCGTGACCTGTGGGCCGTCCGGCACAGGTACTCACCAAAGCAACCATGCCTGGTGAGCACCTGTGTCAGACGGAAGGTGACGGGGTTTGTGCTTATGGCGCATCCAACGCTCGAGGACTGAATGCAAAGCAACCGTTAGGCTTTTGTCATACGACGGCCGTACCTGGTCCTCCCCCCACCTCCGTATTAATGCTCCTGTCCTAGTCGGCGAACCCATAGGATCTAGTAAAACGTAAGGTTCTCGCCGGGAGCCCGCCTAACCAAGACATATGAATGCGTCTCGGCAAGAACCTCCGCCACAAATTCCCACGGGGGGTCACCGGCTAGGGCAGTGGCTGTCACCCACGATACTGTTCGGTACCAGCTGGGCCTTATCCCGCGCGGTATGGTGACCCGCCCAAATGGATGCACCATACATCGCCATACTCCGGAGTATAGCTGCCTGCAGGCGGCGCTGTTTCCTTCGAGGTTCGGGAGGAGTCTGCCCAGCGCACTTGCCGCCTTCACGACCTTCAATCCCAATATTGACAAATGTGGGCCGAAGGTCCACCCTCCGTCTCTTGATCTGGGGGCTCATCCTGACCCTCGGATCTGGAGGGTAGCTCCCGGACGGTGTCCTTTACGACCGGTCCCACGGAAGAGAAGGACTTAGGTCTTCTCAACTCTGACCCGAAGCTCTAACCTCTCTATGCGGCTGATCACGAGGTCGAGCCCGACTTTGCTCTTCCCCGGCTCTTCCCCGGGATACCCTTGTCTTTCAAGCTTAATTGCAGCTAACTACTTATTTTGCCGAATTGGATCGGCTGGGATACTAAAAAAAACAAAGCAAGCAAAATGCACAATCATTTTTAAATACCTTTTTTTTTTTGTTCTGCAGCGGAAATTTGCAGACCAAACCGTAACTAGGACCGGGGTGAGTTTTAAACCTAGCCGTGTGTGGGGTTCGCACATGGAGATGCGTTACCCACTAAAACCGCTGCAAGTGCCCTCAGCCGCCTTTTATGAGAGTCCCGGATCATGCAGGTAACGAAGGACCCTCGGCGACAGGCTGGCCCCGGCGAAAAGGCTAGACTCCTCCTCTAAAGGGGGACTGCTCGGTTGTTCGTTTGCACGATACTTTTAGCAGTCCCCGACGACGTCGTGTCTAGCTGGACCCAGGTTAAAACCCCATCCTGGGCCCGACACGAGCACAGGGGCGTTACTGGAGGCGCATTAGGTAGCGCCTCCTACGCACCCCCGTTCGTCGCACGCGGTGGGAGGCCTCGTCGGTGGCCTCCTCTCTCATCCGCTCATCGGCCTCCTTCTGGGACATTACTGCCTCGCAGAAGGAGACCATCGCCGTCCAGGACTCGGCAGAGACAAGTCCCCTCCGATGACCGATGTCAGATCATGACGTTTTTTTTTAAATACCTCAATTATATCGATATACATTTAAATAATGATAAAAATATAAACATATTAGGTATATTATACATTTAATGAAGAATAAATACCTTCTACATTGGTTCAAATATTGACTGACTTCATTTTGCATAGTATTGACCATCTCGGTTTGCTTATTACATTAACGTATTTGAATATAATATAATTTTACTACTATTTACTAATGAGAAGTAATCCCTGGAGGTTTTGATTTCGTATGGCTCCTGCACCACTTCACTACAAATGATGGCATGATGCCATCATTTGTAGTGAAGTACAGCTGCAATTCATAATGAAAAAACGAAAACATAATGCGTAAGTTTGGCGTGTGTTCGCTTGCAAGAAAAATGTCCGACTGATGACGCGCTGGACACGACTTTTAAGCCCCGCCTACTTGGACACGACTTTTGTTGGGTCATTTTTATAACGCAGTTACATTTCCTGACTTATTATTTATTCGTAGGGTACATCAATTGAATATTGTAATGAGGCATTAAGGCATTCATTGCAATTTAAAAACTGTCATAAACTAGATATAAGTAATTAGCAAATAGTACTTCAACCATTTTTTGGTGTATAACTAATCTTATTTTGTACTGTATTGTCCAACAGATTTTTAATCTAGCCCCAAAACCTAGCTTAAATTATACTCGGCATTTTATTTTGAAAGCCCTATTGAAATACTATATTATAAATGAATATTATTTATTCTTAGGAGTTCTAGCACCAAATATTACACTGCCAACACGAACTGTTGTTGCTCCTAGTTCAATCTGTAAAAAATAACATTTCTATTTTATAAAAATCTGTAATGCTACAAGATATACCCACTTGATAAATAATGGGCAAAATTTTTGCTTACTACTGCTGTTAACTGAAAGTGCTAAAGGCTGCTTTAAATTAAAAAAAAACCCAGACAAGTGCTAGTCGGATTTACATGCTGAGGATTAACAGTTTTCATGTTTATTTCTTTGCTTATGTTGTGAGACCTAGCTTCTTAAAAAATTTCATGTTTCTTAAATAGATTAAATGGTTTTCGTTAAATAGACTGACAACATATAGATTGCAACAGTAATCCTATACTGGTTCCGTTTTGTTGTCAATCTGATGAACGGAACCCTAGTTCGGAACAGAACGGAAGCTATAGTACAAGTGCAGACTCGTATGATAAATAGAGGTTTTGGGAAGTGGTACCATTATAAATACTTGTATGATGACTGTATTGTGAATTGAAGGATTAAAAAAAATATGCAAAATACTTACTGCGTGTTCAAAATCTGTTGACATGCCCATAGATAATTCCACATTATTTATATCCAACTTCAAATTTTCACACACATCATGTCTACATTTAACTAGAGTTAGGAAGTCGGGATTGGGTCCCTTGGATGTGTCGTAATCATACTGTCCAATCGTCATTAGACCTTTGAAGTCCAGATTGGGACAGTTATTCAGGACATGTTCTACTAGCTTGGTAGTTTCTGGAGGTTCAATTCCATTTTTGGCTGAAAAACATAGTTTAAATTTGATAAACAACTATTGTACTGGACACCAGTAATAGGATAATCTATACTAATAATATAAAGCTGAAGAGTTTGTTTGTTTGTTTGTTTGAACGCGCTAATCTCAGGAACTACTGGTCCGATTTGAAAAATTCTTTCAGTGTTAGATAGCCCATTTATCGAAGAAGGCTATAGGCTATATAACATCACGCTGTGACTAACAGTAATTAAGTTGAGTAAGTTAATGCGGGCGAAGCTGTGGGCAACAGCTAGTAGGATATAATATAGTTTGTATGGACTATGTTCAGCAGTGGACGGATAGAGGCTGTTGATGATGATGATGATAGTTTTTTTGTCAATCAGCTACTTTTAATCGTAAAAAAATGGGTGATTACTGATTTCTTAGGGGATTGTCAATGACTAAATTTACTAACTAGTTTGCACCAAGTAGTAGATCTAATTATAATTACCAAAATATAATTTTTAACATATTTAAAATCCTATGCAGACAAAACTACTTTTTACCAGTGGGAGGGTTGCGCTGTGCCATGCTCCAGTCTGTTTGAGTACCACCATCATGCTTATTTCTCTAGCTTTGCTATTTCGGAGAAAAGGGCAGGACAGGCAATGTAATTACTGGCACTGATGATTAACATCTTATGTCTCAGGATAAGCAACACATCAATGAATTTCCTGGGCTAGTTCCTGGTTAACTTTTTTATTGTTCATGGGCGATGCTGACCATTTGCCATTGTGGCTGATCTGCTCATTAGCCTATCCAACTATCATTTAAAAAAAGCTACATGTATCAGCAGCAGCAAAAATTTGTATTAATTTATGCTGCTTAACTTATTGTAATTTTAAGTACTATGAATAATTATTAATAAAAATTCTATAAAATCTCTTGGTTACTTAATATATGTTAATTGTAATTTACCTTCCTCCAGACTGGTATTAACTTGCACCATGACCTTTAGTTTTTCATCAGCTTTTCTGTATTTTACCCATTGTTTATTTAAGTTATCTGCTAATTTATCAGAGTCAATCGTTTGTACCATATATAACATTGGAGAGCCTAACAGTTTGTTGATCTTGTTAGTTTGTAAATGCCCAATAAAGTGCCATCTGATATCTTTACATTTATCAAGTATCTCTGGGTCGCTAGCTTTCTCCGCTAGCTCATTTACGTAGTTCTCACCAAAATCTCTTTGACCAGCCTCGTATGCTTCAATGATTAACTTTGGCGGTTTTGTTTTAGATACTGCTAATAATGTTGGCGCATTTAGTGGTAGATCCTGTGAAGAACAAATTAATGACAACAGAACATTTTTAACAAAAGAGCAGTAGAATTGGACACAGGCATTGATAAGGGTATAATAAAGATTATAGTGATAACAGAATAATTATTAATTAAGTACATTTATTTAGGTCGATTATAACCTTATGTTACTGTATTTTTAATTATTATAAATTGAATTCATATCAATTACTACAATGTAATGTATATTCATAATGTGTTTTATACTAGTTATAAAAACATTAACATTACCTTGCTTCTTCTAGCAACGGCATTTTCAATTTTAGATAAAACAGTTTTAAGTCCATACATAACGTCTATTTCTTCTTCGTTCAACGAAGACATCGTTGAACTTTCACCTCCCAATAGTATAATATAGATAGTGGAAGGACCAGATACCTAAATATTGAGAATCTTTATCTTATTTACATAGACACATGAATAACAAACAAAAAATCATGATATTACGGCCGCAAATTTTACAAATAGAAGAAAACTCAAAACACAACAGATGACAGAAAACACGGAATACGGATGACAGCAGTCAGCACAGTCACAGATCAGATATTTTATGGCCTGGTTACGAGACCTTTAAGCCAATTCACAGATCAGAAAATACAGTTTTTTTTTTTTTAAATTAATGGACTGCACTTGCATTGCCAACGACGAGTTAACTGTTAATATTAAGTCAGTACTATGGAAAAAGGGGATTAATTTAATCGAATAAAAATAAGGGAAAATATTGTATTTTTTCCCCTATAGGGATGTTGACAGTATTCATATAAAAATATAATTTTGATGTTAATTGGTAGTTTATATGATAGAATTCTAAAAGAAATGAAGTGACGCAACTACATTGACAACTTGCGACAGCCGTGGCTGTTGATATGCTTGTATCGATAACTTGACAAATCGGTAAGGAAAATCAGGTTTCAAAGTAATACAAATACCTATGTCTTAAATAAAACCGACTTCAAAAATACAATACTAAAAAGTAATAAAATAACTGTGTTTCTTTAATTTTTGTGCTTACAACCTAACCTTCTACTAATGTACAAACTTTGCGTTTACCAAGTCATTATTGTTTCTTTCGGTCGGTATCAGTCAAGGTAGGTAGTGTACAGCAACAAATACGACACCAACGACACTGACTCCAAAAGTAACTAAGTATAATGACGTGGTAAACGCAAAGTTTGTACATTAGTAGAAGTTAAGTTTATAAGTTGTAAGCACAAAACTTAAAGAAACACAGTTATTTTATTACTTTTTAGTATTGTATTTTTGAAGTTAGTTTTAATTTTTTGTAAAATAAAAATTATTTCTTAATTTTTAGTGATTCCAAAATTCGTCGTCTTGACGTTCATTGAACGATGACCGCGGCATACTATGGTGTGCTGCCAAAGCATCCTATACAATTGTTACATCGACAAGTAATAAAAGGAGCACAATATCGTCAAGGTAAAGAAAACCAACGTAATTTTTTAAATCTCAGTGCAAATCTTGTTATTGTATAATATTTTTGGTCCAAGCAATAAATATACATAAAGAATTTAAATATAAAATAAACATTGTAAAATATTATAATATTAATATGTATCATGAAAATATTATAAGAATAAAGCTGTCAAATAATTTATTTCAAAACTACATATATATAAGGTTTCTGAACATACAGAGAATTGAGAAATGTCAAATATTTGGCTACTCGTTTTGGCTTAAAGGTCTCGTAACCAGGCCATAAAATATTATTAAAAAAAAAAAAAAAATTGGCTACTCGTTTGATTGATTTTCTCTGTTTAGTGTTTGTTTGGTGAATGTCACATCATTGAAAACTTAAACGATTTTCATCCTGTTTTGCATTATAACGTGCAGTAATGTTTGCGAATCCGAATCATAATGATAAGTGATCTATTCTCGTAGAGCCTATATTGACAGTCATGAATGTGCTCGAAAAAGCCGAGAAGTCTTTAGAGTATTTGAAAAGTAGCGAGAGTTTTTCAAAGTATGTTATTATTTAATATGTGCCTAGACAATTGTCATTTTAATAAATTTTTGTGTTAACTACGATCTATTATCCCTCAGAAGTCATGACATTCAAACGGCGGCAGGAACATTAGGAAGATGCCTAGGAGTTTTAGGTAGTCGGCACAACTATGCTCGACATTATGCAAATTTACTGCACTCAGCTATACCGATACTGTTAAACTTAGCAAGCAATGAAAGCGTAAGTAGATAAATGATTTACAAATAATAAAAAGAGATTGCAAAAATATATTTTAGATAATTTACTGTTTAATTACTTGGTACTAACATAAACGTTTTGTATTGACAGACAGACTGAAATCCTATGGGTATAATTATGATGAGAAGGTTCCATTTTGTCACTTTTAGGAATAAAAAAAGTGTGTGTGTGTCAGCTCCGACGCACGATTGGAGTTTACTCCTTACAAATGATAATTATGATATATATCGAGTAGAAAAAAAGGGTAAATGAACGCATATGCTAAAATGATAAGAGAAACAAACATATATCTGTAGTTATTCAGATTATTTATATTACTTCAATAAAGCGTATTACATAAAATATGTTACAAAATAATAATAATAATAAAGAGGAGGCCCCAAGAATAAGAGCAGGGAGGATCAGGGGCATTTCACTTAGTACATTTGGTTTTTTGTATGAGATTGGAAAGTCGTTATATTGTTAGATGGCGCTATTTTTAACATGTTTTATGTTGAAGACTAGATATTCTTATATAAAATATATGTGATTTATTTTTTAACAATTATAGGTACCTATTTATTACTTAATCGAAATCAAATTCTTTACTTGACAAGTTTGTTCAATTAAACTTGAACCAAGTGTTCAATGGTCACACCAAATATATTTAGGGAGGCAACATTAATATTTTAAAGTTTCTGATTGGTTAATTATCAAATTGAAGAGTTTCAATTTACTCAGAAAATTTGTGCAAGTTATTGTATTATTGTTAGAAAGAAATTGCAAATTATAAAGAGAAAATTATAAATATGATTTTGAAAATACGAAAAAGAATATGTATTTGAAAAGAATAAATATATATTAAATTTAATAGACTTTTCTGGGCTGAAATTTAAAATAATTTTAAAATCGCCGCAAATATTGGAACATAATGACTTTTTTTAGTCTGTGCTAACATTTCTCAATTTTGAATTTATTTTTGTTATTACGTAGTATTCCCTAGTTTGTGTATTTGATTATTCAATCTTGAATGTGCTCTAGTTGTTTTATTTTCTTATTTCCACTCAATTTTGTAATTTCCCGGACCCTGACGACTCGCTTTTGCATTATCGAGCAAAAAGTTTTATCAACACTTTTTCCAAAAAAATATTATTATTATTATTTTTACATTGCAGTGTATGTTTTAAAAAACCATTGTGAGTTGTGACTATGATAACGTAAGAAACTACATGAAGACAGTTTTCTATACGGAAATTAATACAATGCCAATTACATAAAAATTAAAATTGTGATTTCATATGCAATTTGGTTAGTAATTTTTCACATACATCAGTGGTGCAAAGACATAAATAATATATTAAGTGGACGCAGAAAAGACACAGTGATAGTGATACAGTAAAAATTTACCTAGTTAATATTTTAATAATAGACGAAAAAATAAAATAATAATTAGTACCTACCTACACATTGTTTTATTTAAAATCCTACATAATAACGTCACGTCAATTTTAGCTAATGCTGACCAAATGGGGGATACTTATTTGTCTTGCAAATCATTGCAACGGAATAAAGTATTATCCCCATTTTTTCAGCATTAGCTAAAATTGTTTAAATATCTTATAATATTGCATAAATTATATACTGGTCGTGTGATTGACTTTTAGTGCTATAATATTGCGTTAGATGGCGTTGGCGGCATTATTTTAAGATACGCTGTGTAATGTATTCCATCTCATTCTTTTACATGTTCAATCCTACAGATATATATGTTTGTCTCTTTCTACGTAACGCCTCAACTTTTAGTGTTACACTTGATTTTACTCCTTATAATATTTCCGTACCGGGCCTTATAACTCAAATTGTTTCTTAAGAAGTAAACTCCAAAAAAAGAAAATAATATAATAGGAAAATAATCCTATGCTAATTTTGATATCCATAAAATAAAGGGCAAAATTTTCTTTCAATGAGAGAAGAAGAGACTGAGACTCAATTTTTTAAAGGTTTGTCTTAAATATTTTTTACAGGCAGAAGTGCGACTACTCGGCGATGAAGCTTTGAACAGGGCAGTTGCAGGAGGATTTGCTTTCCATTCATATAAAATAAACATAATTTTACAAAATCAAATAGACGCAACTAAAAATGGAAGGTACCTACACACAACAATTTATAATTTTATGATACATATAGTATCTAATGAGGTACTGTTAAATTGGCTGAAATTATGTTGTAGGGCATTATTGAAGGCAAAATCATTTTACTTATTCATTGGGAATTTTATATGTTCGATTGCTGTAATAGTAGCCCAGGCAACTTATTTATATGTTGCCTATCCTGAGACAAAAGATGTTAAGTCTCGGTGCCAGTAATTACACTGCCTGCCCTGCCCTTCTCTCCGAAACACAGCATACCTGTTTCACAAGAGAAATAAGCAGGATGGTGGTAGCACAGGGCAACCCTCCCACCACTAAAAAGTTAGTACAGATATAAGATGAAAATGCTAACAAATGCTACGAAAACAAGACTAATATAGTCACTCATAGTAGTAGATATTCTCCAAACAAAGTTTTTGTCGTCAGAGATTTATGTCAATTCTATCCTTTTCAGATGGATCAGAGCTGCTCTTTCTCGAGTCTGTCTTGGTGAATGTTGGCTAAGACCAGGAGTCGGAAAGATTAGGTCACAAGCACAAACGCTGTTTCCTAAGCTCAGTCAAATTGTGCGTCAGACAAATGAAACCCAACTGATTGTGGAGGCATTAGAGAACAACTTGCCAAGAATATTGAATGCATTGGCTGAGTACACTACTGATGAGGAAATATCAGGTACATAGTTTTAGTTAATGTAGTTTTTTTTTGTTGTCATAACTCATTATCCTTCTGCCACAAATTCTTATTCCTTATAAAGGTATTGTAAATGGTAGTGCTTATATCTATTGATATATTATCAGTGTAAATTTAAACACTATTTGTATATGATACCTGTAGAAGAGATTTGTTCAGTGTATTCCCTTCACAGTTGTCTAATTGTATGCTATTTCATACAATTAATGGTTGTATTTATATATTACAGAACTGTCAAAGTCACTCTTGCCCCTGGTGGAGAGTTCGGAGCCAGCAGTGAGGAGGGGTGTCGCTAACTGTGTGGCGCATTTATGTTCACATAGAGAACCTCTGTTGACCAATGTGCTGGGGAAAGTATATGGTAATTAATTACTGACATGAGAGTTATATCCCTGCCAAAAGGCTCATGATGATGGTGAAACAGATATTTTTAAAATTTAAATAAGTGTCTTTGTTTTTTTAATATTTGTTACTGTAGGTTTGAAAAACGATTGATTAATTATTATTACTTAAAAAAAAAAAATTTTGGTATATCAGCCCCTATAAATTGCCCCTTCTATTCTATAAACGAAAAGCCACTTGTCTACAGGGGCAAATCAATTGGTAATAATTCAACTATTTGTTTCTCGCGTATCTTGCAGCTTCTCTTGCTTAAACTTTATTTATAACCGTAAACTCTGGACTGATGATAATTATATTTTTGGTTAGAGGGTTGTTCTGTGCCGCACTCCCGTATGCTTGGGTATCCTGCTTGTGTCTCCTGTGAAACAGCTTTGCTGTGTTTCAGAGAGAACTAAACATACAGTGTAATTACTGGAACAGAGACCATACATCTTATGTCTCAGGATATGAGATGAGTTTTTATGATCATGGGCGACGCTGACATCAGGTGGCACGCGTGCCAGTTTGGCTACCCAAGTAACAAAAAATCAAAAACTGTGATAACATAGCATTATACATTAAATTTTTTTTAAATCAGACGAGTGGCTTCTAAGATTAGCTCATACATCACAAGCATTATGTCTTTATAATATTAGTATAGATGTAATTTATGCTGATTGCTGACATATCAAGATTTGAATTTTAGTACTTGGAATACTAAAATTATTCATATAACAATTTCTTTTTCAGAAAAATTATGGCCCAGTGCCCAAGAAGACACCATAATATTGGGATGGTTTTCTATTATAAAAGCAATATTCCAAGTGAATGATATTGCTAAGTTTCAAGAAAGTGACGTTTTTAGTGTTCAGGACTTTTTGGAGGTAAGAATGTGCCCATAGGCAAACATGATTATATTGTTGTTTTATTAAGATTACAAATGTGCGAGGTTGTATGTATGTTAGTTTGTTTGTTAGCTTAGAAAAAAATAAGCTGCAGCTGCCTCCTACAGTATTTCTGAACCAATACGACTTAGGGACGTTCAAGATAAGGGAATACTCGTATTTGGACTGGCAACGCATCTGCTAATGATGTAGCGGGTGTTATGGATGTCGCTTATTACTTACCACCTCTTATGTAAAAGAACAGCAGAATTTGGATATGATTTGGTATGTAGATATACCATGACTGGGATCGGCATATATAATAGGATACTTTTTATCCCAGTATAGGCCTTGTGGGATACATTTGCTTATCATGAAGGACATCAGGTGGCTTGTCTGCCCGGCCACTCAACTGACTTCTAATATTATGTTTCCAGCTATACCAATTGTGCATCCATTACATAGAACAAACCACCACGGAGCACAACATACAGAACACAGTGATGGAGTGTATGTGTGTGTTGCTGGGGCAGGCGAGCGGGGCGCACAAGAGAGGCCTACTGGACAAGAACCCCCCACCCGTGTCCCTGGATAAAAGGCATGAGAAGGGGCATAGGAGGAATATCAGTGAGTTATTATCATATCGTTTTCTAAGGCTTGTGAAAATCTTAATAAACCGCAATAAAATCCGTTATTCTGTTTTTTTTTTAAATATAATGAGTTATTATCATCTTTTGATCTGAAACATGCAATGTGGCTTTTCTGCCAGATTGCTGGGTTTTTATGTCAGTCAGATAGACTGACATAAAAACCCAGTCAAGCTGAGTGTTCCGAAAATCCATTTTTTTTTACGTAATATTTCATCAAATTAACGGTTTTCAGATTCCTTCCTTTACTTATCCCCCCAAATGGGCCACCGGAAACTCACAAACCGCACGAAACGCGACGGCGTAGCTGTCACTAGACGCCGGTGTTATGTGAGCGAGAGGTACCACCCCGGTCGTGCCGGCCCAATTCGGCTGCAATGCAGCATGGCACTACCTCTTACTTTTATAATATACAATTATTATTTATGGCCAGTGAGGCCAGACGGGTGATCAGTCCTCATTAACGGGACCATTTCACCCAATTCCCCAGGATATATACAATACATTATTGACTAATTTGAGAGGTGTCTTGTCTGGTTAGTCTTGTCTCATTGGGAGAGTGACATTAGGTATATCAAGATTAGAAAACAAAATGGCGGACTTTTGGCGCCAAATTATGTGCCGTGTTATTTTATGAATTTCTCAACGATTCTAGGCTATTCGTCCGCAATTTCGGGGCGCACGCTTGCCAGCGCTCCGTTGGAGACGCGGGAGCCCGAGATAGTATTTAGTGGAGCACTGCAGCTGGGTAGCCTGTTACAGCTGGCCACGCCCAGCCTTAGTGTCGAGGAGCTGACCATACAGGTATGGAATGTTTATCCAACCTAACTTTGATATTATAAAATTGTATTTAGATCTAAAACTACTGAAATTTGCATGCCTTGAGCAGAATATGTGTTCTAAAAATTTACTAAAGTAAGCCAAAACCAATTTTGTTACTATAATATTCTTGCAAATAATGATTATAATTATGATTATCAGTTTGTTCTTCGTTTGTCTGTCTAACATAAACGCTTTCTTGTGTATCTACATATGCAATCCTACCATAAAGAGCCATGTACATTGATGTTGATCACACATTGATTACTCACGCTTGTCTATTCGCTTATCTCAAGTAACATAGAAGTCTAAGGACATGGGTGATATTGACCCCTTCGACGACCTCTGTGGCCGTGTGAGCCGGAGGTAGCGGGTACGAATCCCGCCAGGGAACAAAAACTTTTCTGTGTTCCTGGGTCATGGAAGTGCATTAAATATGTGTATAATATAATAATAATATTAAATATATGTATAGTACAATAAAAGTATTAAATATATTTCCGTTGTCTGGTACCCGTAACACAAGTTCTTCGAGAACTTACCACGGGACCAGATTGACGTTGTGTAAAAAAGCGTCCATAGATATTATTATCATATTATAATATTATCATCACCAGACCCCAGGGTCGCCGGTGAGCGACACGGAGCTGGCGCCCGACCCGGAGCAGCTGTCCCGGGACGTGAGCGAGCGGCTGCGAGAGTACGAGAGCGATGGACACGATGATGACGTCTCCAGGGACGGGGTCAAGGTTAGTGTTAAGGTCACAATCGAGACCAGGGTAAGAGTCGGGGAGAGATTTCAAATCAATATAATGTTTCAGATAAACATCGGCTCGTCATCCGATGATGAGGTCCGACTCAAGTACTGTGTCAGGCTGCTCGCGTCAAAGTTCCTGGTGACGGGCAATAGAGGAGGCGTCATATCTGATAGGTAAGTCCGATACATTACATATTAAAATTATATATTACTAGCTGTTGCCTGCAGCTTCGCCCGCGTTACTCAACTCCTATATGTCACAGCGTGATGTTATATAGCCTGTAGCCTTCCTCGATAAATGGGCTGTCTAACACTGAAAGAATTTTTCAAATTGGACCATTAGTTCCTGAGATTAGCGCGTTCAAACAAACTCTTCAGCTTTATAATATTAGTATAGATTTAGCAATAATCCCGCGAACCATGCAGTCTTTACTGCGTATTTGTATGTGTGTAAATCATTACGTTTCCAACCTTTGTAAGAGGTAGTACCATGCTGCTTTTCAGCCGAATTGGGCCCGCACGACCGGGGTGGTACCTCTTGTTCACATAACACCGGCGTCAAGTGACAGCTATGTCGTGTTTTGTGCGGTTTGTGAGTTTCCGGTGGTCCATTGGGGGATGGGGAAAAGGAGGGCAACGCATCTGCATAACTTTTGGTTGTGCGGATGTCTATGGACGTCGGTATATAGTCACCATAAGGCTCCGTCTGCTCGGTTGCCTCCTTGTGACATAAAAAAAACTTTCGTGTATAATTAATAATGTACCTACACCTAGTAGATAGATGCATTCGGATCTGTGCAAAAATTGTCTTATCATTTCAGCAACCTCTCTGCTATGTCGGTGGTTACTTACCAGGCAAACCGCCTCTTGGCTCGATCGACCTCTATTAAAACATACTACATGAGTCATGCACTGCTTCAATGTCTTTGGTCACTTACTCACTTGTGGTCACATTTCAGGCAAACCGCCCTGTCCTGTTTGCCTCATCCTCTATAAAAAACGTCCGTAAAGGACCCACTGACCCCCCCCCCCTCCCTATGTATAAATCAATTACCCATCCACATAAAATAAAATCTTGTCTTCAGATGCGTGAGGGTCTCGGTGAAGTCATCAGCACTGTCGTGTATAGCGGCGATCATGCAGCTGTACCCGCAGGCCGCAACGCTGTATCTGGACAAAGACGCAGATATCAAACTACAGAATTATTCCGGTAAGTTAGTAAATCCACAATAG
Organism: Helleia helle; assembly: GCA_963853865.1. Taxonomy (NCBI): domain Eukaryota; kingdom Metazoa; phylum Arthropoda; class Insecta; order Lepidoptera; family Lycaenidae; genus Helleia; species Helleia helle. The sequence goes on from OY971436.1 coordinate 11,401,032, forward strand.
GGATGTTGACTAATTTATTGAATTCATTTTATTTGATAGATATACCCCATATATACACGAAAATGACTTAAATATGAAGAAAGAGTCCATATTTCATAAAAAAAATTAAAAAAAAAAGAAATGCTCCAAGCTGTCATGTGACCATGATTACGTCACAGACAGTCAAAGCATCATCAGTCAAGCAAAGTAGATAATACGCTCCTTGCAGTTCGCCGGTGACACTTATTACTTAGTTATGACATCTATGACAGTTTGTTTACCGGCTAGTGACGTCATCGCGCTTTAATAAGCGTTCGCAGTCATGTGATAATGGATGATAAATAACGCATTTTGAATAAATTTTATTTAATTTCAGACCAATAAATAGACTCTCATAATGTTATCTGAAGTTTTCAAACACTGTCTTTAATGTGTAAAACATAACTTTACATGAATTTATAACACGTGTCAACATCCCAACATGAATTATTATTTGATTTTAAACTAACATATTAAGCAACACATTATTTTCACTATTTAAAGTGTTTAGAACCTGTTTGTCGTGTATTCGCTTTAATTTCCCATAGCTCGATATTTTGGCACTGCCTAAGAATACATTGTTCATGAGAACTGTAAAATGTAATTATGTATCTTGTTTTAAACAGTTTTAAAATACCCTCGTTTATACATACACGTAAACGCACCTGCGTTTATACATACACGTAAACGCACCTGCGTTTACACATACATGTAAACGCACTTACGTTCATGCGTTTTGATGATGCGAACATATAAACCCACAGGTAATACAAACATGTAAATGTCCCTCACAGTTACTAGTACTATTTCACACATAAACATACCCGCACTCATACACATCGACACATCTGCGCTTATGGATACACGAAAATGCTCTTGAAATAGTATGCGTTAAAGTATTTTTCACTTTTATTTATTCGAGATAAATATTTCTCTTAAAAATATATAACATTATTATTTATTTTTGTGCAGGATCATCAGAAGGCACAGATTCCAACCAGGACCACATAAATGAGTTCATTCTTGAGCGAAATGTGTGCTATCAAGACTCCATCACCGAATCCCTGAGCCAAGACCTACTCAACAGGAGCACAGACAGCCAAGTGCAGATGTCTAAGAAGGACAGCAAATCTCTAGAAAAATCCACGGACAGTGAATTGAAAAGCTCCAAGGATATACCGAGTAACATACTAGATAGCAAGGCCAATCTAGTCGCTAGTGGGTTCACCGATTGCACTAACATGAACATGACGAACAGCAATTTTACCACCAACTCCAATATGACTGCTAGTAATGATCACATGTCCACGGGATACCCAATGTCCAGTAGTGGAGATATACTGTCGTCGAGTATTGACTTGGATATGAAGTTTGATCACTTTGGCGAGTCCACAACCAATTTGGATAACTCTGTTAAATATGAAACCGAGAGAGAGTGCAAAATGAAACAAGTGGAGAAAGAAACGAGAGTAGAGAGAGAAGAGATGAAAGTGGAGAGAGAGATGCAAATAGATAGAGAAGAGGGAGAGTTTGAGTTTCAGCATCTATCTGATATTTTTGTGTTGTTGGAGAGTCATAACGACCCCCAAGTTAGGGGGTTGGTGCGGGTGTGTATTGGGAATTACTTGGCATCTGCGCTGGATCTGTCCCACGGTGACTACCACAAGTGGAGGAACTATATTGCTCTGCCCAAGGATGTGAGTGACAATATTAGTACGGAGAAATTGTTGGACATTCTCTTGAAGGTGAGACTTATTGCTTCTTGTTATTCTATAGTTGATGTTTTGAGGGCCGTCTAGCCGAGAAGATACCAAACGAAGTGGTCACTGCTTTGAATCCTGACAAATGCAGATTTGTGAGATATAAATGTCTGTCACGTGATGCAGACATTTATATCTCACAAATTATTATCTGTGTAATTATGTATTCATATCATAAATTTATTTCCGTTCCTTGTACTATCACAAGGGCATACTAACTTACCTTTTTTATGTTGGAAAATGCCTTTTGCTCTTGCTAAAATGGGACTGGCACCCACTAAAATGATGTTCCTCCTTTCTGCTATTGGACAGAGTCATGGAAACGCTAGGCATACAACCTATGACCCCGTCAGCAGATGCCCTTGCAGGCCATCATCATGTGAATAAGGGACATCAATATGCTGTGATTGTTAGATAATATTTATTTATTTATTACATATTATTTTAATGTACTTGTGGCTTGCTTGTTGATTTTTATGGTTTCAAGGAGGAGTCCCTTTTCGATAACGCAGGGAAATGCATTTCGCATTTATCCAGGTTACCTCGGGTAAGGTTCCCTGACCATATGTGGGATTCAGACTTGGGAGTGCACTATCTGGACTGAAACACATGCGAGCACCTTCAGCTGCTTTTTGAGTGTCCCGGATCTGCAGGCAACAAGCATCACCTCAGTGAAAGGCTGGCCCGTCGCCCGCGGGGCGTCGTCCGCGCTCCCCCTTATGCTGTACCTATTCTTTGTGGCTTGTATTAAAGGAAATAATCAAATTATATAATGTTATTTCAGGGCCTGTCAGATGAAATCCACTCGACCGTGAACCACACTCTGTCGTCCCTGACCCAAGTGTCCGTGGTCCTATGTAACAGCGTGCACTGCCCACTGCTGGGCAACATCCTCAACTCTCTGGTCTCGGTCCAGAACAACTCGTACTGGCTGTGCAGGGTCAACCTCGCCAAGTTATATGAGAAGCTACCGTATGAGAGGTGAGTCTCTTTACCTGATTACAGCAAAAGTATCAAATGGAGCTGTTATCGTTTAAGTTGTCTATCTATGTATATGTTACAGTCAAACCTCTTAACCAGTCAAAAGTACTATTGACTAGCAAAATCAGCCAAAAGTACTTTTGACCGTATGCTTTAGTCAATAATACTTTTGTAATAATGTTAATAATATATATGTTTATTTGTTTTTGTGTATGACCACATAGCCCCTAAACCACTTATTCAATTATGATGTAGGTGTCAATCGATTCGTTATTAGGTGTGACAGGCTACGTTTTAACCAACTACCAAAAGATGGTTCAAATTCTTCGTAGGCGTGCCTTTTTTGTGTGGGGGGACTCCCTAGGCGGGTATGTGGGACTCGCTGCGTAAGATGGACGCAGTTCTATCTACCGGTTGGAGGGAAGCGCTGTGCCGCGCTCCCGGCTGCATGGGTACCTCCATCTTGCTTGTTTCTCCCGTCAAACAGCTTTGCTGTCGGAGAAGGGCAAGACAGGCAGTGTAATTACTGGCACCGAGACTTAACATCTTATGTCTCAGGATAGGCAACACATAAATGAGTTGCCTGGGTTCGTTCCAGGTATATTATTTTATGTTCATGGGCGACGTCGACCACTTACCATCAGGTGGTACGTTTGCCAGTTTGCCTATCCAACTAACATAAAAAAAAAAACTGAAACCCGGCGAGTGTCACCAATTCCGCCTTTGGTCAGGTGCCCCGGATCTATTGAGCAAACAGGCTTCAAAGAGGGGTCGTCCCGCACCACATAACAAACGTTATTATTTATTTATTTCTATTATTTTGTCATCAAACAGTCATAAATTATAAATTATGGCGTTCGCAATCGGAGGTTCCAAAAAATACCCATTTTAATTTATGATTTTATTTTAATAAAATATAATTACAATTTAACTAAGGACTCCTCGCTTCTATCTAAGCCAGTAAGTTAGATCTGAAGTAACGAGACTTAAAACTACATTGACGGTCCCACGGAGCTGGCCGCTGCGATGAACCAGGAACCCTGCGTTGGCATTTCCATTGTCAGATTTCTGTTCATTTGTGAAGGTGCCGTAATTTCTACAGAAAATACTTGAGTTGTGCTTTCAACATAGTCCAGGAGCGTGACTTTAATAATTTCATGTTATCAATATTTTATTTTAATCATAGTCCGAGGCCTTATTGAGATTTACTTTAACTCACTGATACTAATGATTCTGTACTATGTCCATTTGATATTGGTATAGGTTACATACGTAACATATATGAAAATATTTGCAGGTTATTCATGTTGCTCCCCGGCTACAACGCGCGCAGTAGGGTCGTCATGGCCAGTCTGTACGGCCTGCTGAGGGACCAGGACCAGAAGGTCAGGACCGCGGCCGCACAGGCTATAGCCAGGTGAGGACAGGATTTAGTCTGGTGAGGACAGGATATATCTTGGTGGGGACAGGATATAGTTTGGTGAGGATATGATATTGCCTGGTGAGGACAGGATATAGCCTGGTGAGGACAGGATATAGCCTGGTGAAGATAGGATATATCCTGGTGAGGACATGATATTGCCTGGTGAGGACAGGATCTAACCTGCTGAGAATAGTTTATAGCTTGTTGAGGACATGATATAACTTGATGGGGACAGGATATAGCTTGTTGGGTACGTACACGGTAAGGGTACAAAGAGCAGCTCCCTTTGGATTACTTTGCTTCACCCAAGGTGCTGGATTCACCTTAAGCTACTGAGCCCCACCGCCATGAGAAAGCTTGAACCATGGTGGGACTATTTCTAGCACCTATCCTAATAGCTAGCTATCCTTTTTGTTAAATGTATTCAGTCCTTGTCATGTATTTGGATTAGAATTCGGTAAAATCAAATATTTCGTATAAAATATTTATGTGGTCTAAAGTGTTGTACACATTCTTGCCCAAATTATTTAAGTATAGCGAACATGATTTACCGGTGGGAGGGAAGCGCTGTGCCGCGCTCCCGGCTGCATGGGTCCTTCTTGCTACCACCATCTTGCTTGTTTCTCCCGTGAAACAGCTTTGCTGTATTTCGGAGAGAAGGGCAGGACAGGCAGTGTAATTACTGGCACCGAGACTTAACATCTTATGTCTCAGGATAGGCAACACATAAATGAGTTACCTGGGCTCGTTCCAGGTAAACTAGTTTATGTTCATGGGCGATGTCGACCACTTACCATATTCAGCAAGAGTAGCCTAAGCGTAATACCAAAACCTCTTTCCTCTCACTTACGATTTTCCCTAACTATACTGATAGTTATCTTTTTCCCACAGTATAGTGCCCAAAATCTACCCACCACCGGGCAGCACAGCTACGAGCATGATGGATTACCTGGCCGCTGAGCACAGCAAGTTGTTCACCTTCAACGCCAGCACCTCTCTGGGGCTGGTCAGGGAGATATACTTCTACAATGACCTCCCCGATCAGCTCAAGAGCGGAGCTTTGACGGATGGGGATAGCTTGATGGAGATCATCGGGGATCTGATGATGAGGCTCATGGCGTCTAACAGCAAGAATTATTCGGTGAGGGATATTTTCAATGTCTGTACTATCTATCTATACTAATATTGTAAAGAATTAACGTTTGTGAGGTTGTAGGGTCTTGAACCACTGAACCGAATTTAGTAAATTATAATAATACGTAAAAACTACGGTAAGCAGACATAATATGGTTTCGTATTAAAATTAATGTTCTTTAAGTGTTGATATAACTTAAATGAAAGACTCAAACAATAAAAAAAAAAGACAGCCCCGGCTGACGTGTCCCGAGCGAGTGTATGGCAGCTCGGGCTTGCTACCGCCCCTCTCTCACCGCGCAAACCCCGCACGATTGCTCTGTCTAGATGCGTCCGTTGGCCGACTGTAGTTTGTCTATAGACTGTGGTAATACGCTGTTTTTTCTGCAACATTGTTGGGCGCGTGAAAACGCTAGCTAATATTATATGGATTTTTCTCTTCCAACTAACCTTTTTGTTATGTCATAAGGAGGCAACCGAGCAGTCGGAGCCATATGGTGACTAGCGACGCCCATAGACATCCGCACAACCAAAAGTTATGCAGATGCGTTGCCCTCCTTTTCTCCATCCCCCTCAATGGGCCATCGGAAACTCATAAACCGCACGAAACGCGACAGCATAGCTATTGACGCCGGTGTTATGTGAGCGAGAGGTGCCACCCCGGTCATGCCGGCCCAATTCGGCATGGCACTACCTTTTACTACTTCATCTTCCACTTATTATCAGGCGGATTAGAAATGTTTTCGCATTTGGAAGTTTTGTAAAACGAGTAAGGTTATAGGGCATTTTCGACGAAGATATACTTCTTCAACTGTCAAGTGAGTGAAATCGCGAAGACGGTAATATTATAATTGTACTCTTCCAGCAAGGTCTGTTGGAGACGCTGCAAGCGATATCCCATCGCTGGTCTCCCTGGAGACACACGGAAGCCTACTCCGGCCACGGCATCGTCGGCTACTGCCTCGACCACTTGGAGTACTGCAACGGTAACGTCATGGTGCGGACCATGCTTCTTGACGTAGCCCGGCTCGTGTATCCTGGTGAGTTCAGAACGTTCTTAATAGTCTTAGAAGACGTTATGAAAGGTCCTAGAAGATACAGGAACATTCTGGCAGCATGGCATGTTACTGACACAGTATATTGCTGGTTCCGGGTGGACCATGGTGCTGGATGTAGCCTGGCTAGTGTAAGATTTGAAAGGTTCTAGAGCTACTTAGGCTATATTAACATTTAAGTGGAAGCTTTCTTAAAAGTTTATTTATGTAAGGAAGGACACTGTTTCCACTGATCCGGTGTGGAGATTTCGACCACTATGATTAACTAAATCACGGTCCGCTCATCTCCACCCCCACATCCTTCAGATCTGCGTCAGTGGAAAAGCACCATAAATCCTGACCCGATTTGGCATGTCCAAATGGTTTTGATACCTATGTCCTACTTGAAAATATTGTGACATAGGTCGCCAGATTTCTTCACCATCTTCATGTCCTTTTTTCATCGTTGACATCCTTAATCCTCTATAATTATCATGTTAGGTTTCAACTTTCGGACGTCTGCCGTCGGTATCACTTCAACTTATGGTATCAAGTCATCTTAAAATATATATTTTCCCTCAGTTGAAGTACACAACATAATGCGCCACAAGTCCAATCGGGACATCTTCGAGCGGGACAGCCAAGTTGACAGATGGCAGCACTTGGGCGACGGGCATGTCGCCGGGCTGGCGGAGAAGTTCCAGCAGGTGACCTTGAAGATGCTCAACCTCTTGGCACACCTGGTGGAGGAGGTGAATCCTAATGTGCACCTGAACAAGAGCAGCATCGCCCTACCGGGCAGCCCAGTGAGGAAGAAGACGCAAGGTAGGTTCATAGAGGATGAGTGGGCTTAGTAGGACAGGTTTTATGGTAATAGAGAAAGAAAGCGACAGAAGAAGAAGAGAGTGTGGGAGTTTAATGATTGGTTTTTTTAAATAAAGATGTGTTACTATGTTGAGTGGTGAATGTCACCTAATGTCCCGTGTCACAGTCTCTTTGATAGTGTCTAGTAATTGGTCGTGGCTTTTTGTTGAAAATAAACTGCTGTAATTTGTGATTGGGTGTAAACGTCTTTTAAAATAATTTTTAGCCGTTTCAAAACGTCGGAATAAATTGAAACTTTGCGTCCTTATCAAGGATTTTCCGAACCGATACGACTTAGGGACCTTCAAGAAAAGAGCATACTCATATCTAAAAGGCAACGCACCTGCTGATCCTCTGGTATAGCGGGTGTCTGTGGATGTCGCTATTCACTTATCATCAGGTGAACCGACTGTCCGTTTGCCCCCTCTTCTATAAAAAAAAGCATCGGTGACAATACAATATTCCACTAAAGAAACTAAATATTTTTTATGAAAAAAAAATTGACATATTTTACTTGAAAAGTTTGTATGTATGTATGTTCGGATCAAATCTTGCAAGTAATAATAATTTGAAATAAAGTGCAAGAATAACGAATTATTATCAGTTCTTCTGCATAATTATATTATACTAAGCCGATTGTGTCAATCGCACTGTTTTTTTAGTGTTTTAAAATAATAATTCTTAAGTGATATTTGTGAAACTCTTGTAAATCATAATTCGGTGTAACAGATGCCACTCACAGGAAGGGCAGTCTCACACCAGACTCGCTGGACGATAAGGGTCTCAAGAAGCGGGTACATGTCCCCCCCACTAGTCTGAAGGCCAACCTCGCGGGACACTTCTACACCCAACCGTTCTATATGAAGTTGTACGATAACCTGCGGGCTACATACTCCAACCATAAGGTTGGTTCATGAATAGTCTATATTGGAAACACTTTAATCCTGATAGGTAAATAAGTATCTATACTAATATTATAAAGCTGAAGAGTTTGTTTGTTTTTTTGAACGCGCTAATCTCAGGAACTACTGGTCCGATTTCAAAAATTCTTTCAGTGTTAGATAGCCCATTTATCGAGGAAGGCTATAGGCTATATAACATCACGATGTAACTAACAGGAGTGAAGTTAAGCAAGTTAACGCGGGCGAAGCTGCGGGCAACAGCTAGTTAGTAATAAATTGAAACTTTGCACAGCCACAGACTGAATAAGCATGCGAGTATATATTTTTATTTTATGTTTTTTTATGTTAGTTGGATAGTCAAACTGGCAAACGTACCACCTGATGGTAAGTGGTCGACGTCGCCCATGAACTAGTTTACCAGTTTGTCCAGAGGTAGTGCCATGCTGCTTTGCAGCCGAATTGGGCCGTCACGACCGAGGTGGTACCTCTCTCTCACATAACACGTCGTGTTTCGTGCAATACATTTGCATAACTTTTGGATGTGCGAATGTCTATGGGCGTCGGTAGTCATAAGGCTCCAACTGCTCGGTTGCCACCTTGTGACATGAAAAAACCAGGAACTAGCCCAGGCAACTCATTTATGTGTTGCCTATCCTGAGACATAAGATGTGAAGTCTCGGTGCCAGTAATTACATTGCCTGTCTTGCCCTTCTCTCAGCTGTTTGACGGGAGAAACAAACAAAATGGTGGTTTCCAGGCAGATGGAAGCGCGGCACAGCGCATCCCTTCCAACGGTATGTCTCGGTGTTAGTAATTACTCGGCCTGTAAGTTGTTTCAAAAATAAATAAACATGGTGCCCTCCCATTCCTTTTTTTACTTTTTTAAAATGGTTTTTGATTAAATTTGATTCATTTTTAAAATGTACCCGTTATATTGCAGATCAATTTGGATCCCAAAGGCAGCATCTTTTACGAGTTCCTCTCCACCACTCTCAATTGCCTCATCATCCAGTTGGAACTGTCAACGGAGAGAGAGTTCGGCGCAGTCACCGAAGAGATCCTATACTACCTGCAAGTGATAATGCCTCTCTGTCCGGAGCTAACCGTGAACTGCGTCACCCAACTTCTCAAATGTCTGTTCGGCACCAACATGATCAACCAATACGCAGACTACATGAGCATAGCCGATCCTGAACCAGTAAAAAAACGACCCAGCTTCTTTCAGGATGTGATGCTGGTGAACCAGTTCCACGTAGACGGTGATGAGAGTGATAAGTCAGATGATAAGGTCGATGAGAAACACCTGCTGATGATGATGGAGAATTTCGCGAAAAATAGGACGGACAGGAAGTGGAGCACGAATAAGAAGGAACTGGAGAGATATATACGGTTGTTCGAGCCGGTTGTTATACAAGCGTTAAAGGTAGGATTATGTTTGGTCACGTTGCTTAAATCTCAAATTATCGGTCGTCACAATAAACTATCCCAAACTGAATAGTCGCCTGAGTCGCCAAACTAGTCCCTCGATTGGTTGGCTGTTCAGACGCTCGACTAGTCGCTAGAACAGTCTCCTGCTGGGCTAGCATGCGTACAGTATCGGTACAGTAAGTGAACAGATGGCTCACTTAAGAAATATTCGAAAGGGGGACGCTCCCCTCCGCGCCCCGCAGGGGGTGCGGTTTATCGCGCGCATTGCTCGGGAGAGCAGGATTTGGACTAGTCAAATCCGATACGGTTGACGAATCAACTTAAATTACTTTATCTTGTCCTTAATATTGAAAACGCATGTTAGCTACTGTAGACAGAGAGATAATACGAGAAACGGGGTAGACAAAATTTTGTCGTGCGCGCATGCTAGGCCGGCTGATCAGTCGGTCTACCAGTCGTCCGAACAGTTCCCCGATCAGTTGCTGGACCTGCCTGCCGCTCAATTGCTCAACTTGTGTGTTCCAGAGCTACACGATGCAGAACGACGTGCCGCTGCAGGTGGGTGTGTTGCGGCTGCTGTGTCAGCTGCTGGCGCTGCGCGTCAACTACTGCATGCTTGACAGCGACCAGGTGTTCATCGGGTACCTGCTGCGACAGTTGGAGCTGGTGGAGCAGCACGAGATACCGTGAGTATAATGTGAGAGTCATACTTAGAGAATGTTGCTGTGTTTCGGGAAGTAAGGGATAGGCAGTGTAATTTTTTTTTCTTTAACACCGGGAAATGCTCTGAGGCATCCCGCGGGGGAGTGGGTCTCCCGACGCGGGTATGTGGGACTCACTGCGCCCGACAGCTGGTAAGTGGACGCAGCTCTACCCACTAAAACCCAGCGAGTGCCACCAATGCCGCCTTTTGTGAGGTGCCCCGGATCTAGTAAACAAACAGGGCACCTCGACGACTAGTCAGTCCCGCAAGGGACCGCCGCCACCTCCACAGAGGGGTTGTCCCGCACCACAGAACACCCCTCCCAACGTCGGGACAGTACAATGGGGTGAGGTTCCCATCGTCACCCCTTGCCCCCTGCTCTTTTGTCCCCTCTTCTTATAAGAGGGGTACAAAGAGCCCCCTCGGCCCAATTCGCTTCACCCAAGGTGCAGCGGCTCACCCTAGGTTACTGAGCCCCACCGCCACGACAAGGCTTGAACCTTGGTGGGGGCAATTTCGGCTACTCGTTTAGTTGATAACCTAGAATTACCTCTTTCTTCCCTAACTTGACGTTTATTCTACAATTATTGGCGCTGGCCGAAGTCTAATAAATAACTACTTTCAGTAACTCCTGTGAGCTGGTGAACGGTATCTTGTTGTTCCTGGTCCAGCTGTCATCATCCAAACACCACACTAAACAGATCATCGAGTTACCCAAGGTGAGTTTAAAGAAGATTCTTAGGTATAATAAAAATAATATTAACTGTTTTGACTACCAATTTTGTCAGAGTGGTGCGAAATTTATGCACTACACTATTGTTACTGTGGTATACTTTTGCTATTGTAGTATACTATTGTTTATGTAGTATACGATTGCAACTGTAGTAAACCATAGTCACTGTAGTATAATATTGTAACTGTGGTATACTTTTGTTATTGTAGTATACTATTGTTTATGTAGTATACGATTGCAACTGTAGTAAACCATAGTCACTGTAGTATAATATTGTAACTGTGGTATACTTTTGTTATTGTAGTATACTATTGTCTATGTAGTATACGATTGCAACTGTAGTAAACCATAGTCACTGTAGTATAATATTGTAACTGTGGTATACTTTTGTTATTGTAGTATACTATTGTCTATGTAGTATACGATTGCAACTGTAGTAAACCATAGTCACCGTAGTATAATATTGTAACTGTGGTATACTTTTGTTATTGTAGTATACTATTGTCTATGTATTATACAATTGCTACTGTAGTAAACCATAGTCACTGTAGTATAATATTGTAACTGTGGTATACTTTTGTCACTGTAGTATACTATTGTCATTGTAGTATACAATTGCTATTGTAGTAAATCATAGTCACTGTAGTTTAATATTGTAACTGTAGTATACTTTTGTTACTGTAGTATACTATTGTCTATGTAGTATACGATTGCAACTGTAGTAAACCATAGTCACTGTAGTATAATATTGTAACTGTGGTATACTTTTGTTATTGTAGTATACTATTGTCTATGTAGTATACGATTGCAACTGTAGTAAACCATAGTCACCGTAGTATAATATTGTAACTGTGGTATACTTTTGTTATTGTAGTATACTATTGTCTATGTAGTATACGATTGCAACTGTAGTAAACCATAGTCACTGTAGTATAATATTGTAACTGTAGTATACTATTGTCATTGTAGTATACAATTGCTATTGTAGTAAATCATAGTCACTGTAGTTTAATATTGTAACTGTAGTATACTTTTGTTACTGTAGTATACTATTGTCATTGTAGTATACTATTGCTACTGTAGTAAACCATAGTCACTGTAGTATACTATTGTTACTGCAGTATACTTTTATTATTGTAGTATACTATTATCGCTAGTACCTATTTATTACCCTTCATAATATATGTAATATTGTCATTGCAGTTTGCTACACTACCAGCATTATCGTTGGCACTCACCAGATACAATCCTTATTTCCTGCTACAAAAAAACTAGCTCTTGTTACTGATTACTGCTAAAAGAGGCAAAGTTAACGTGTCCTGATTGTTAGTTAGTATTTTTGATGCGAAACATCTATTCACTACTTTTACTTCGTGTATCGAACAACCGAAATTTAATGATGAAGAAGTGTTAAATAACATATATATTTTTAAAAACTACATCGGCTTGGTTTCTAAATAAAACATGATTTAAAATGCCGTTTATCGGGAAATTCCCGTCTTAAAACCCCAAAATATAGAAAATTTTATAACCATCGGAGAACTAAGCTTATCTCTTCACGCTTTTCACAAATATACTGATTTATTGTATAACTGACAATTTTCATAAAAGTGCTAAGACGCCTTTGGGGTCCGCTAGTGTTGCTATAGTAACGCAATATTCTTTCCCAGCTGATCCAGTTATGCGACGGTCTGATGGCGTCGGGCGCGCAGGACGAGTGTATAGCGGGATTGGAGCCCGTCGCCGTCCGTGTATTCAGCAATATGGGCGGTGAGTGCAAACAGACAGATGTTAATAAGTTCACGTAATGAAAACGTAATATAAAATATTTCATTCCAAATTTTAAATGAAGATCCATTACAAATTTACTGATACTAGTTCATGTATTTCAGGCACGAGTGTGCTTGGTAGAGCGCAGCAGCAGGAAGCGCAGGCGACGCGCGAGGTTCTATTCTACATGCTGCAGAAGACGATGCATCAGCCTAAGGTAATATTAATTTATGCTGTGCTGTTTTGTCTTAGTGTGGCATCCACTGAAGTACATAGTCACGAGGCAATACATAGATAAAGTTATATAGAACATATCCGGCTTGAAGGACCAATTTCTTGGGACCGATTGCTTATTATGAGAGCGCTTTTCTGGGTTTACCGCTTAAAAGTTCTTGCTATGTGTTATACTCTTGTAAAATGTCTATGCAAAAACGCTATTACTTCCGCTTAACAGCTTCTTAGAAGGATAGGTAGGTTTGTAGCTTCTAAGGTTGGGAATCCTGTGTAGGTACACAGGATTCCCAACCTTAGTAGTTTATTACTATCCCTCCACGGTCCTGATAACTTTAGGCTTTAGTACAATTAAAATAATTAGGTACATAATTAACTAACCGATTAGTGAATCTAAGGTTTTTATCAGTACACACTGAAGATTATTTTAGACATATTCGTTTCATTGCGCGTCCCTTTCGGATCACAACGCCCTCCGAGTGTCGTTGACTCGACGTTGGTCATTAAGTCTTTGTATATCCACCAGGTATTGGACCTCGTCTCCTCAGTGCTGACTCTATCTCAAGAGCACCCGGAAAGCTACTACCGTTGGTCGGAGCTGGCGAGTGACACCCTCCTCAACCTCCTCAGCGAGAGGAGTCTGGAGTGCGACACCCGCTCCGCCGTCGAATCGTTGGAGAGATTGGTGGGGGCGCTGTACAGAGACGTGCTGCTGGAACAGACCAGGGTGGAAGTGCTGCTGAAGATACTGTTCAAGGCGCCGCCGGATCAGGTGAGTGGGTGTGCTGGAAGTTCAGTTTATGCCGGAAGGGTTTAGATTATGCTGGAGCGTTCAAGTGGTATAAAATACTCAAAAGGGTTAAGGGTTTACAATAGTTCTAATAGAGTTGAAATACCTCAGCGTGCTTGAAGTGATATCATTATGTACTGTTGGATCAGACTTACCTCTGGTCTGGGTGAACTGGTGTGATTTTTAGTATTTGCGTATAAAAACACAACCAGAGATTATGCAGGGCTGGAGCGCCCCAATATCAAATCCATTCGACCGCGTTCAACGCCGGGCGGCTCAAATCGTCGATAGGAAGGTTTTCTCCAATCGGCTTGATTCTTTGGCGCTGCGTAGAGATGTCGGATCGCTCTGCATCTTCTACCGCATCTACCACGGGGAGTGTTCTGAGGAATTGTTCGGACTAATACCTGCAGCAGAATTCCACCACCGGACATCGTGTAAAAGCTCCAAATTTCATCCTAACCATCTCGATGTTCGAAAATCCACAACAACTCGATTTTTACGGCATTTCCTGCTTCGTGAGAGATATGCGGACAAGGGGCAAGTAAAACGCAAGACGGCTGTTAGCGCACTGACTTATATTGTACGCAGATGCAACTGCGTAGTGTATGCATACCTACATATACATCACCTCGAACGACGAATATATGGAATCAGCTGCCACCTATGGTGTTTTCGAACCGATACGACTTAGGGACCTTCAAGAAAAGAGCATACTCATATCTAAAAGGCCGGCAACGCACCTGCTGATCACTCTGGTGTAGCGGGTGTCTGTGGATGTCGCTTTCACTCACCATCAGGTGAACCGACTGTCTGTTTGCCTCATCTTCTATAAAAAAATAAATAAAAAAATGCAGATGCGTTATCCTGCTTTTCCCTATCCCACCAATGGGCCACCGGAAACCTTCAAACTGCACGAAACGCGACAGCATAGCTGTGACTTTACAACGGTATTATGTGAGCGAAACCACCACCACGACCACCTCGGTCGTGCCGGCCCAATTCGGCTGCAAAGCAGCATGGCATTACCTCTTATTAAAGTTAACCAAAACCATTTGTTCCAGGCGACCACATCCAGAAAGCTGAAGCTCCGATACTTGATCATAGTCATGGTGCTCATAAGGAAGGTTCTCATTCTGGTCCCTGAGACAGAGATCCTTTTATCCATCAACTACCTCAAATCAACATGTATATCGCCTTTATCGATCTTCTTCAATGTCAAGCCCAACGTGGATCCCCTCAACGTCCAAAACGTGAACGAGAACTGCGCTAATCTGTCGCCCGACGTGGTGTTAGTTCGATTCCTGTTTAGGACCCTGACCTACGCGATAACAGAGATGGACGAACAAGGATGTGATGATGATTTGTTGTACTCCGTGTGCGTGAATATTATTATACAAGTGAAACATATGCTGCATTTAACAGGTGATTTTTAATAATATCTTTCATTTTACATCACCGGTGTATCGGTGGGGATGATGCGTTGTGCCGCGCTTGTCCAAATGGTTACCACCGGCACCATTCTCCTTGTTTCTTTCATGAAACAGTTTTGCTGTGTTCCGGAAAGAAGGGTAGGACCAAAGTCTCTATTATAACTGAGGTAGACGTACCAAATCTTGAATCGTTCAAACGGAGCTAATTCACACCATTGATGCGCACGCCATCAGTGTCACTCTTATTATCATTAATATTGCTTTCGCGCTAGGTGATGTAACATTGTGTGGTATTTCAAAATTGGTTTTAAAATGTCATTTGGTAGTATGCCACGTCTACCTCAGTTAATTTAGAAGTCTGGGTAGGACACGCTGTGTACTGTTCTCAGGTTCTCAGGATAGGCAACAAATAAATGCGGGCATAATGCCTAGGCTGCTCCTAAGTCCTAGGTAAATTTGTTTATGTCCAAGGTCGACACTAATCACTCACCATCTGCTGGAACATTTGTTCGTTTGCCTATAGTATCATAAGAATATACAAATTTAAGTTTCTAGCACCGTCACAAGTTCTTTTGAGCTCATCAGACTAGATCACGTGGTGGGACTGTTGGTTAATGATAATCACCCCCCCAGACGGCTGCCCGTTCCCGCTGACCGCGAAGACGGCTCAGACGATCGTGCACGGCGAGCAGAGCGGGCTCAACACCGGCCTGTACAGCCCCGACGAGAATGTGCCGCTCGCCGCGCTCAACGTCGCGTGCGTGGCCCGCGCGCACTCCGCGCCGCTGCTGGCCGCGCACTGGGCGCATCTGCTCATACGGTCGGTATACATATATACTACACCACCAACACCACCATCATCATCACCAACACCACCACCACCACCACCATCATCATCATCATCATCATCATCATCATTACCATCATCATCATGACCACTGCTCCACGTCATGTCTGCTCATATGGTCAGGCTTTTTACGTGAAACATTCATTGGCGAACCTTGGCAGTAAAATCGGCTCGAATAGCGTGACGCTGTCATGTCGTGATGCCCTCACTACGCCTCTCTAGATTTAAGTGTCTGCGTATATACTATTTTATTTATTCTTCATTGTAGATTGAAATAAATTATGCATTCTACAATGATAAATTTTATCAAAGAAAATTTAATGGTATATCAAATCAATGTTTGACATTATAAATGCGGAATTAGATTTTAAAAATATTTGTTTTTGACAAAGTTATGAGACTGAAAATATGCATATTTAATTGAAATTATATGGTCACAATAGTAAAATACTACAAATAATACATTGACTCAACGACCACAAAAAGAGTAGCTGAACTGTCGGTTATTACGTTTTCTCTAACCATTATAATACTTCCTCACCCCTCCCCTCCTGTTCAGACTGAACCTGCTGTCCCACAAGTGCTGGCACCGGCTGGTGGGGTTCGTACGAGGCGTGCCGGAAGGGGACGCCGCGCCGCGCGCTGACGTGCTGCAGACGGCGTGCGTGCTAGCCTACTGCGAGTACTTCGTGAGTATATTAGGATAGTGTTATTTTTTTAGAGTTTATACTTAGAAAAACCAGCTCAGGAACTAGCTGCCACTAGCATATCCGAACCGATAGGATCATTTCAAGTATGATGACGTTTGACGACGCCTCAGTGTTCATCGGGAAGCGAATGAGAGTGGACGCGTATATTATCTTCATTCTGGTTTTTATTATTATATAATTTCTAGCAGGCCCGGCCACGCGTTGCTGTGGCTAAGATATACGTTAAAATATATTTTAGTAAACTAGTCAATACGGTAAAATTATTATTTATGAATAAAAAAATGCGATTATAAATTGAGATATAAACTATCCTATTTCTCAAGTTAAATCAAACTGCACACTGTGTGCAAAATTTTGTTAAAATTGTTTCAGTAGTTGGGGAGTTCATTGCGGACAAGCAACGTGACACGTAATTTTTATATATTAACTAAAACAAAACAAAAAAAAAAAACTAAATATATAATAAACAAAATAATAATAATTATTATTATAGTATATTTGTATATGCACAATCAAATAATACTTAAAAGTGGTAAATAAACCAATGGACATTGAAACCGCAGAAGAAGAAGAATCGCAGAATAGACATGGAACGCCTTCTACGGTTTCAATGGCCATTTTCCGTGCGTACGTGTTGCCTCTGTCGCGAACCAATGCCGACTGATCGACCTACGGACGTGTGGATGCACGTCGGTAGATGCATCCACAGACGTTGGCGGATGCATCTGCTGACGTCTGCGAAGCTTCTGTCTCGTATGGGAGGGGGGTAGGGTGGGGGGGTTTTAGAGACGGTATAGGTACTACCCACCCTATTCCCAAGGGCGGACGTCTTATACCTCGGACATTTGTATATGAACCTGTATAATTTTTTCACTGGACCAGGTGGACAACGGCCTGTCCGAAGCCGTGCACCTGTCGTGGCTGCTGGTGGGGCGCGTGCACGCGCTGGTGTCGCGCGCGGGCGAGGGGGCGGTGCGCGCGCTCCTGGCCCGCGTGCACGCCGCGCCGCCCGCCTCGGGGCTGCTGCTGCACGCGTTAGCGGCGCGCTGCCAGGGCTGCCTGCAGGTATGACGTCACCCTCTTTTGGTTGGCGATAACAGGGATGACGTCATTATCACTATTGTTATTGACGTGGTGTGCGCTCGTGCAAAATTCACAAATTTCAAAAGAGGCAAGAAGGGGAAGAGGCAAGGTGGGGGGAGTCCTTACTAGGATCTATTGGCCGCTTATTTATTAGCCGACCCGTCACCGGCATCGGCCCGGCACCGACAGCTATATTCTTCATTAGACCAACACCGACACGCTCCGACCCGACAATGTTTTATATAATTATTCCGAAAAGAAAGAAAGAGCGTTGTGCGATGCCAGCGTATAGTAATAGATTGTATTTGTTGTATTTACTATATTTATGACGCAAAAAAATAAGTTTTTTTGAGACGATTTTGGGTACCTACACATTCAATTATCTTTGGGTGACATGAACTAAAATTTATTTGAAAAACTAATAATTGATGACCCGGATAAGTTTTACAATTATTTTCAAAAAATATTTTATTAGTGCGCCGGCACTGACATGCCGACACGTTTAAAAACATCGTGAGGAAACATGCATGCCTGATGATATTAAACGTCTTAGAAGGTGTGTCAAGTTCACCAACCCGTATTAGGCCAGCGCATTGGTGAACTATAGCCCTCCTCGCCTAATTTCGAGTAGGAGACCCGTGCCCAGAAGTGGAACATAAAAGGGTTCATTATTATTATTATTTGATTCTAGCAGCGGACGGGAAGAGGTAGATGATGATGATTATAATGATCTATTTCTACTTTCGCCAGGACGAGTTCGCGCTGAACACGCACAGGATCCTGTCGTCGTGTCACGAGGGTCAGTCGGGGCCGCTGGTGTTCCTCGTCTGCCGAGTCATAGGCAAGCTGGAGCCAGCTATCGCCGTGCGGTGAGTAGTAGCTTGGGTATAGTCATAGGCTCTGTGGTAAAGACCTCGCTCCTGAGTGAAGGCTCGTGAAGGCTCCGGAGCGGTACAGGAAGAATATAAGATTAGAGTAAGTCCGCTTCGAAGACAAGTACCTAGATTATTTATTTAAACAAATCCCGGCCAAGTGCTAGTCGGACTTGCGCACGAAGGGTTCCGTACCATTACATAATATACAACATTAGACACTTTAACAAAAAATATGGTTTATGTTTATTGAATGAAAGGTAAATTGCGGCTTACGATTTATGACGTATTAAAAAAAACTACTTACTAGATCTCGTTCAAACTAATTTTCAGTGGAAATTTGCATGGTAATAATGTAAATCATATATTTTTATCATTCTCTTATTTTAGAAGTTACAGGGGAGGGGGGGACACATTTTACCACTTTGGAAGTGTCTCTCGCGCAAACTATTCAGTTAAAAAAATGGTATTAGAAACCTCAATATCATTTTTAAAGACCTATCCATAGATATCCCACACGTATGGGTTTGATGAAAAAAAAAATTGACTTCAGTTTAAAGTATGGGGACTCCCAAAATTTATTGTGCTTTTCTACTTTTGTGTAAAAATCTTAATGTGGTTTACAAAATACATCTATTTACCAAGTTTCAACAGTATACGAATTTATAATGGTTCCATTTTTTGCCATTTGGATACGGAATCCTAAAAACCAATAGCTTAATTAGCAATAATAACAAGTAATTTGTGATAAAAATGTCAATTGTAGGTTTTTGTAACATAAAATTTAATTCGTTTGTAATAAATGTTTTTATAATAATAATAATATATATGGACGCTTTTACACCACGTCAATCTGGTCCCGTGTGGTAAGTTCTCGAAGACCACGGCTACCAGACAACGGAACCGTCGACCACTTACCATCAGGTGGCTCGTCTGCCAGTTTGCCTATCCAGTTTACATAAGAAAGTTCACTTTTATTTCGCGAATGTCTTGTTCCTGAAAAACTTGGTAAACTCCCCGTTTTAAATAGTTTTAGCAATGCTTATAGATTATTAATCAGACACACTTGAGGATCACTGTATCCGTTGACGATCATTAATTTGTGAAATTGCATCAATTACTTCGTAATTAAATTTCCTTTTATATACGCTTGTGAAATATTGTGACCTTCACTACCAGTTTTAATTAGATGCCTTCACAAATTTATAATTACTTTACGCAGCTGAATACTATTTTGCACTAGTGGCGAGGCGCATCTTCTACTCTGAACTGGAGGAGGGCGAGCGGAATCAAGGCGGGCCCCTCCTCCATGAAGAGATGCAACATAGAGCCGTTCTTCAATTATACAAGGCGCAGATCCGGCCTCACATCGAATACTGCTCTCACCTCTGGGCTGGAGCGCCCCAATATCAGCTCCTTCCATTTGACCGCATTCAACGCCGGGCGGCTCGAATCGTCGACGACAATGTTATCTCCAATCGGCTTGATTCTTTGGCGCTGCGTAGAGATGTCGGATCGCTCTGTATCTTCTACCGCATTACCACGGGGAGTGCTCTGAGGAATTGTTCGGATTAATACCTGCGGCAGAATTCCACCACCGGACATCGCGTAAGAACTCCAAATTTCACCCACACCATCTTGATGTCCGGAAATCCACAACATCTCATTTTTACGGCATTTCCTGTGCACCACAAATATATGGAATCAGCTGCCGCCTATGGTTTTTCCGAACCGATACGACTTAGGGACCTTCAAGAAAAGAGCATACTCATATCTAAAAGGCCGGCAACGCACCTGCTGATCCTCTGGTATAGCGGGTGTCTGTGGATGTCGCTTTTCACTTACCATCAGGTGAACCGACTGTCCGTTTGCCCCTCTTCTATATAAAATATATATTAAAAAGAGCCCTCTCATTGGGAATGTTTAGCACAGCGTCCAGAATGGCGTAGGATGGTGAACAGCCAAGTCCGAGAGTTCGAGGTTCACCTTAAAGCTGACCTTGATACCTGATGCGACCAACTGAAGGCTCGCCAACCTGGTGACATAACGTAGAATTATGTAAAAAAAGAAATTTCGCCGCGAAGATAGGCTACATTCATATAGCCACCTTCAAGCGCATCAGCGCCAAATTTTTGTAAGAGATAGAGCCATGCTGCATTGCAGCCCAACTGGGCCGGCACGAACGGGGTGGTACCTCTCGCTCACATAACACGGTTTGTGAGTTTCCGGTGGCCCATTGGGGGAGATAGGTATAAGGAGGGCGGAGCATCTGCGTGGCTTGGCTGTCGTGGTTTGCCTCCTGATGACATAAAAAAAATCACGGTTAGGAGTCATGAGTGGTCGCCATGGCCGAAACCGGTCAGATAGATCTGACGAGATTATATCATGGGCATTTTTCTGATAGCTCATTATTCTGCTAAAGTATTGTTCAAGTCGGATCGAAATCGAATCGCAGTACTTTCGAAGATAACCTCCAACATCCAAACTCGAAAACATTAGCTTTTGACTAAGTTTGTATGTATGGATGTTTGTTGCACTCGCACGTAAAAACGACAGAATGGATTTTAATCAAATTTTACAATAATATAGCTTATTCATTAAAATAACACATAGGCTATAATTTATCCCCGTACTCCCGCGGGAATGGGAATGCTGGTGAAACCGGGCGCTGCTAGTAATAGATAATAATAATAATAATATGTTGGGACAACTCACACTCGGCTATCTGATCCCAAACTAGACAGAGCCTGTTCTTATGGTAACCAGACAACTGACACATACTTACATATTTCTAAATATATACATATTATAGATAAACTACACCCAGACACAGAACAATTAATCAATTAATTTATTTATTTATTATTTATTAGACAACAGAAATATAACACCATAACAGATAAAATCCAAGACGATGCTATATGAAACATGAAAAAAAAAGACATTAAAAGTATGTAACATACTTTTAATTTGTTATAATAATGACCATGCTCATCACACAAACATTTGTCCTGGGTGGGGATCGAACCTACGACCTTCTGGTTTAGCAGTCAGGGTCACTAACCACTAGACGAACAGGCCAGTCAAATAGGTTATAGGTATGATACTAAATTACTGCGCAAAAAATATTAAAAAAATATTTGTTTGTTCAAATTTTTTGTCCGTATTTACATTCTACATTCTTGCAATTCTTAAATTATGTTTATTTTTACCTACACTCTGTTCAATCACCTTACAGATGCTCCTAAAAAATATAAAAATGAACATGCGTTTGCATTTCAAAACTAGTTGATGCCCCTAGCTTCGCCTGCGTCTACTTTTGCAAATGTATGATAGGTTATGAGAGTGACGGGGATCGGCCGTCTTGGCGTTCACTGAAAGAGTGATGATGATGATGATGATCTGGTATGATCGTTTTGATGTATATTATACGATTCTTTTATCGAAATTTGGGTATAAGTAGAGTAACATCAGTGTTTGAAAATAATAATAATAATAAATAAACTTTATTGCACACATACATTATAATATAATTTACACATTAAAGAAGGTACAGTAAACAGGTACAATGAGCGGCCTTATCGTATTAGAGCCATTTCCTCCAGGCAACCATTACAAGTAGGTAATGCACTCATTAGAAGTAACTCGTGTGTGCACGAACCATTTTTTTCTTTAACGCCGGGAAATGCTCTGAGGCATCCCGCGTGGGTGTGGGTCTCCCCAGGCGGGTATGTGGCACCCGCTGCGCCCGTTAGGTGGTAATGTGGACGCAGCTCTACCCACTTAAAACCGGCGAGTGCCACCAATGCCGCCTTTGGTGAGGTGCCCCGGATCTGTTGAGCAAACAGGGCACCTTGGCGGCTAATCAGTCCCCCAAGGTACCGAGGGGTTGTCCCGCATCACAAAACAACCCCTACCAACGTTAACAACAGTACAATGGAGTGAGGTTCCCATCGTCGCCCCTTGTCCCCCTGCTCTTTTGTCCCCTCTTATTATAAGAGGGGTTCAAAGAGCAGCTCCCTCGGCTCAATTAGCTTTGCCCAAGGTGCTGGACTCACCCTAGGCTACTGAGCCCCACCACGACAAGGCTTGAACTATGGTGGGGCTTTATGAACAGCCCTGGCCTTAGGTATGTGTATGATGATATCATATCATGTCCTTCCTTCAAATGTTTCAACAAGACGTATTAAAAAGGACGATTTTTATATTTACCATAGGTCAAATCTTTCCCATCTTTTTTTATTATTTAATCACAAAGTTAGACTAGGATTTGTGGTAAGTTTGTAACTTATGTTACCTGCACTAGCTTTGATACCCCGTCTTTTCGTCGAAATCAGGCAAGGGAGAACGTGTGACGGTCTTTAGTAAGTTTGTAACTTGTATTTTTTACTATCATAACGGGGTCAGGATCGAACCTACCTATACCTATAGTATAATATGGTGTATATTACACTATATGGTGGTGGTAAGCACCCGGCTTTTAGCAAATAATACAACCAATAATTAAATATCTATTTATTATGTTTAAAATACTGATAATCTTAAATATTTATGTATACTTAATATAATACCTATGTAATATACATAAGCTATGAGAACATTAGATAACCTTATTACTATATTTTTTTTTATATATCTATGGACGCTTTCACACCACGTCAATCTGGTCCCGTGGTAAGTTCTCATAGAACTTGTGATACGGGTACCAGACAACGGAAATGTATTTAATACTTTTATACTATACATATATTTAAGATTTTTATTATATAATACACATATTTAATACACATCCATGACCCAGGAACACAGAAAATATTTTTGTTCCCTGGCGGGATTCGAACCCGCAACCTCCGGCTTGCGCGCCAACGCGCTTACCACTGAGCCGCAGAGGTCGTCAATTATATCGACTATAGTCTTGTTTTATATTATTATCACCGGATATCGCAGCCTTCGCCCACAAGTAGTAGTTTGTCGAAGTAACAAATATGCATCTCAAAATACTAAGTCATTTTTATTTCATTTTTAAAGAATGACAGCTTTAACTCGAGACGGGATAAAGGTTTGGTCGCTGGCGTTATCCTACTCAATGGGATACTAGATAGGCGAGGATGCAGACCGCTTCTTACTCCTATGGGTGGTGAGGTGTGGGGCATTCCAATGGACCGCCCGAAACAGTTGTTGTTTTTATGTTTTTTTTAGTTTTTGTACCGAAAAAGTGAAATAAATTAAATTTGAATAAACATAGCCTACGTAGTTTGAAAAGAAGAAAATTATGGTATAAATTTCAAACTTTTTTTTCCTACAAATGCATACAGGGCTTTGCTTCAATTTATGTTATGTTTGGTTTTTTTTTTGATCCAGTCAAGTTAATTTAATCGTGTAATGAACTTACAATGGCCCAAGATATTCTTGAATATATCATATCTTTTTTCCGGGCCGATAAATTACGCGGGAATAATTTTCCTGATTTGTTTCGCAAGCGTTTCTCACTGTACATTTGCCAATACACGGCCGTAACATGGTTTTGCGGCTTTAAGGAAGAAAAACTGTCAGATACGCTCGGGGCTTAGCTGTGACCTAATGGGAAACCTAAACTTAATGAATGCCTATTAACGCGAATTTCACTCATTATAATAAAACAATTTTTTACGGTTTTTATCGCGGTTTATTAAGATTTTTACGTCGGGCTTGTAAAAATTTTAATAAACCGCGATAAAATCCGTAAAAAATTGTTTCATTGAATGAATGCCTATTTTAAGTTTCATAGAAATTAAGTTATGCCTCACTAATACTTATACAGCTTAGATTCTAAGATGTCGAAATGCTTCCCGCTCGGATCGTATTTCCTTCTGAAGGTCACGTAATCTTCTGGGAACAGTTCTTTGATGCGGGCGAGGAAGACTTTGAGGTGGTGCTTGAAACGGGGGGTGCACTTCTTGCACGCTTGGGACACGTCCTGTGGTATTCTTCCTGTTGAGGAGAAATCAATAATATTAAATGTTATCTAAAAACCACTTGATGTGAACTTGTGTTACGGACACACCCATAATCCGGTGCTATCGAGCATATAGCCGAATAGAGTAGTAATGTGAGTCACAACATTCCGAAACTGGTCAGTGATTTGTCACTGACGTAATAGCAATTCAACCAACCAGTTATCTGTATGTACATCCCATCGGCCAATCATCTGGCAATGACCACTAATCGGCCAATCAGTGCGTAGAACAAATTTGTCTTAATTTGTTTTCATACAAAACACATGACATTACCATTCTATTCCAGTTATATACTCGATGACCCGGTGCAAATATCTATAATCATCATACAAATTATCTTCACTGAACGCGATTCGAACCTGCAGCCGCCGTGTCTAGTAGCCTGACTACCGGCCGGCCGTCATAGTGGTGATTCTTCTGAATACAGTCACCGTAAACTATTACTAATTGGAGTTTATTGAAAAAGGAGACAACAAGATTGTTTTTTATGTTAGATGGACAAACGGACAAACATGCCGTCTAGTGGTGAATGTTCGGCGTTACCCATTTACAAGTTGGGAATAGCCCTGGCTACTCATTTAAGGGGCCTCAAAATGCGGCTGAAGGCGCTTGCAGTGGTTTTAGTTGACGCGTAGGGCACTCCCAAGTGCGAGTCCTACTAATTAATTAATTAATTATTATTTATTTATTTATTATCATAAGTACACAATATTACATAAGTACACAATATTACGTAAGTTACAAACAAGTGTTACCTGGCTGATTATTTAGGAATCTAGTCTTCTAGCATCTAAACTAGGCCTGGCCTGTATCTTAGATGCCAGTATTACATCCAGTTACCTGTTAATCAATCAATCAATCAAATTTTTTTATTCAAAATAGTACTAATACAGTATCTTTTTGAACGTCAATTGAATCTACCACCGGTTCCAAGGTAAGCCCACTGAGAAGAACCGGCGAAACAAACTCAGTGGAACTAATCTTTTCAAATAATATATATTAATAACAATTTTAACATCTTATCTTGAAATGCCCGGGAGGAACGCCTTATTCCCAGGGTGTGGTATCTTCCATGAAATCTTTTACTTTATAATATGCTTTACCACACAAACGTTCTTTAACAACTTTTTTGAATTTTTTTATGGAGAGCTTTTGAACGTTTTCTGGGATCCTATTGTAAAAGCGTATACAGTTGCCTTTAAAAGAATTGCTTACTTTCGAAAGTCTAATCATTGGTGCATGTAACCTGTGTCTATTACGTGTATTCCTACTATGAATATCACTTTTCTTACAAAATTCATTTATGTTTTTACGGACATACAGTAAATTTTCTAAGATGTATTGAGAGGTGACAGTCAGAATTCCTATTTCTTTAAATTTTTCTCTCAAAGATGAATAGGGAGGCAACTTGTAAATTGCACGAATAGCCCGCTTCTGCAGCACAAAAATGTTGTTTATGTCGGCTGCATTTCCCCATAAAAGTATGCCATAAGACATAATGCTATGAAAGTAGCTAAAATATACTATTCGCGCTGTATCTACATCAGTAAACTGTCTTATTTTTCTCACTGCATATGCTGCTGAACTGAGTCTATTCGCCAATTTAGCTATGTGGGGACCCCACTGCAGCTTAAGATCTAGAGTTATTCCTAGGAAAACTGTGGAGTCCACCAATTCCAAGTTTTCACTGTCTAAGAGTACATTTGTTTGCAGTTGCTTAACATTTGGCAAGGAAAATTTTATGCATTTAGTTTTTTTACTATTTAAATGCAAGTTATTAACGCTAAACCAATGTACCATTCTCAAAAGTGTGTTGTTTACCTCGTCATAATTAGTTTCTTGTCGTTTGATTTTAAAAATAAGTGAAGTATCATCAGCAAACAACACTACCTCTTGACTGTCTTTAACTAGGTAAGGTAAATCGTTTACATAAATTAGAAAAAGAAATGGACCTAGAATGGACCCCTGTGGGACCCCCATCTCTATTTTAGTCCCGGATGATCTTTTACCATTTATCTCGACCTTTTGAGTCCTGTTTTTAAGATAGGAATTCAAAAGATCCAGTGCCGTACCGTCTATCCCATAGTGGCGTAATTTCCTGATCAAGGTCTCATGCTGTACACAATCAAACGCCTTGGATAAGTCGCAGAAAACTCCCAAAGCATCACGTGACTCCTCCCAGGCCTCATAAATGTGGTCAATTAAGTTAACGCCAGCGTCTGTTGTGGAGAGACCCTTTCTAAATCCGAATTGTTTTTTGTGCAGTAACATATTGGTTTCAAAGTAATATAGTAACTGATTTAACATAATTTTTTCAAAAATTTTACTAAATGAGGGGAGTATTGATATTGGTCGAAAATTTGTAACATCTGATGTACTGCCAGATTTAAAAAGAGGCAAGACTCGACTATGTTTCATTAAGTCAGGAAAAACGCCACTATCAATACATTTATTAAAAATTGTTGCTAGATGGGGTGCAATTACATCAACTATGAGCTTAGTGACTTTTACAGATATTCCCCATAAATCTGGGGTATTTTTATTGTTTAATAAGTTAAATGCATTTAAAATATCTTTGGGTCCTATCTCTTTAAACTTAAAGTTAGCTTCACATTGTTTGACATTGGTTTTAAGCAAATAATTAAGCAAAAAATAATTTAATAATAAAATAATTTAAATAATTTAATAATTAATTGGTTTTAAGCAAAAAATAATTAGTTTAAACCTATGTACACCACTATTTAACACTCTAGCATCAAAACTTACCAATAAAAGTAACAAATATAAGAACGCAAGTTAAAAACGATATGTTGCTTAAGTAAGTGAGGGTATTTTAATAACATTTTTATTGAACTAAAACTGTGAACTTAAGACAATTTGCAATAGGATTTTTTTAAATTATATATATTTCTTTTATCTATATACCTATATAAATAAATATATATTTATATTACACTACAGATTTCTATACAGTATGCATATTCTTTAAAATGTATGTGTGAGTAGGGTGTGTGTATGTATGTATGTATGTATTGTAAGTGCGAGTTTTTGTGTGTGTTTGTGTGTGTGTTGTGTGTGTTCTGGGTGCGTTACATGTGCTTTTACATTATGCTTAGACATAGACTCAATATCATTATAACTTGTTGTTTTTAAATATAAGTTAAGTTTATCTTTACATTCTTTATAACTCAAGGGGTATATATTAAGGTGAGCGTTTATTTTGTTATAAAGCATTGGGCCCAAATAATATTGGATTTTTCTCATAAAACTTGTTCTGTAGGGTAAAGAGGCACATACTTTATGTTTACGCCTAGAAATCATGGCACCATTCAAAAAGACTAACTTTTTGTGTTGGTTCAAGACAGATTCTCTAACAAAGAGCTGTCTGACTGTTAAAACATCACATTCGGTATATAAATCAGTAGTGGGATATCTGAATGATTTAAAAATCATTACTTTTAGCAATGCTCTCTGCACCCGCTCTAGTTTTATTAAACATGTTTTATAGGATCCTCCCCAGGATATAATACAATACGTTAGAATTGATTGGGCCAAGGCGTAATATACCTTCTTTAAAAGTTGGAAGTCAGCTATGTTGCGTAAAGTCTTAAAAACGTAAATTAGTTTCCGGGCTCTTTTCGAAAGTAGTTTATGTGTTGCTTCCAACATAGTGTTTCATCTATAGCAACACCTAAGTAATTAAGACTATGAGATTTTTTAAGACTCGGACTTTGACAGCTGGAGCTGCTTCTATCGATAGGATCACATTAATGTATACGAACACAAAACTCTCGATCTGTTGGTATGGTCTTTTTGGATATAGCAAATGTGAGATATTTTGATTTAGTTCTTCCGTAAAATATTAATGCGGTATCATCTGTTATGAAATTGTGTTACGGGTACCAGACAACGGAAATATATTTAATACTTTTATTACTATACATATATTTAAGATTTTTATTATATAATACACATATGGGTCATCCCAAGAACATAGAAAATATTTTTTGTTCCCTGGCGGGATTCGAACCCGCAACCTTCGGCTTGAGCGCCAACGCGCTTACGTCGTCAAATTTAAATTTATATATATATATATATATATATATATATATATATATATATATATATATATATTTCGCTATATTATTGTAAAGTTTAATTAAAATCCATTTAGTAGTTTTTGCGTGAAAGAGTAACAAACATACATCCATAAATTCATACCAACTTTCGCGTTTCTAATATCAGTGGGATTACACAAGAATCGATAACATTGTTTCAAATAACCGCTTATTATCTTAATAGCTAGTGTGGCGTTGTTATGTAATACAATCGAAAATCACCTCGCGATGACCGATTAGCTATGCTTTCACAACTTTATGGCATATCAACCCAATAAGGTATCTCAATTGTCCCCACCATGGTTCAGGCCTTGACGTAGCGGTGGGGCTCAGTAGCCTAGGGTGAGTCGCTGCACCTCGGGCGAAGCTAATTGAGCCAAAAGGGCTCTTTGTACTCCTATTATAACAAGAAGCAGGGGGGACAAGGGGAAGGATGGGGACCTAATTCCATTGTACTGTGCCCCGGATCTATTGACGACCTCCGTAGCTCAGTGGCAAGCGCGTTGGCGCTCAAGCCGGAGGTTGCGGGTTCAAATCCCGCCAGGGAACAAAAATATTTTCTGTGTTCCTGGGTCATGGATGTGTATTAAATATGTGTATTATATAATAAAAATCTCAAATATATGTATAGTATAAAAGTATTAAATATATTTCCGTTGTCTGGTACCCGTAACACAAGTTCTTCCAGAACTTACCACGGGACCAGATTGACGTGGTGTGAAAGCGTCCATAGATATTATCTAATATTATCTAATTATCTAATTGAGCAAACAGGGCACCTCGACGGCTAGTCCGTCTCTCAAGGGACCGATACCACCTCCACAGTGGGGTCGTCTCGCACCACAGAGAACCCCTCCCAACGTCGGGACAGTGCATCCATCCATCCTTCTCCTTGTTCTGCTTCTTCTTATAATGGGGGTACAAGGAGCAGCTCTCTCGGTTCAATTTGCTTCGTCCAAGGTGCTGGGTTTACCTTAAGCTACTGAGCCGCACTGCCACGACAAGGCCTTGGTGGGGCCCCTTTATGGGCGGTTGGAACCTTAACGGAGACTCAGATAACAGTTTTTTAGGGCGGTTGAAATTTTAAAGGCCACTCAGATAAAGTACCTCAAATTAAATAATTAGAAACTCATTCCTAGTTCTAGAACTTAAAGGCTCATTTCTGTTTGCTTGTCTAAACGTATGCATAATTACTTTTGGTCTAGATTAAAAAGGGTGGTTGATTTGTGCCATTGAGCATATATAGCCAGATAGAGTAGTTATATGAGCCATAAAATAAATTCCGAAACTGGTCAGTGATTTGTTACTGACGCAATAACAATTCAACCAACCAGTGATCAGTATGTCCCACATCCGGCCCATTGTCCCACGGTCAATCTTCTATCAATGGCCATCAGTCGGCCAATCAGAGCGCAGATCCAGCGCAGCGTCGTAGCTCAAATTTGGCGTAATTTGTTTTCATACAAAACATATAACATTACCGCTCTATTCCAGTTATATTGTTCCATGAATTGTGTTGATATTTCACAGTTGGTTTACTGCTCAAAGTAGTGTTAATTAAAGGTATTTTTTTCCCTTTTCATCAAGTAACCAAGTGATTGAATTTAGACAACGTATAATATATAACGTGTTATAGAAACTTCGATAGCGTGATTCAGTTACGTAACTAATTTTACATAAAGTACTTACTCTTGCAAGCTGCGCTGATTTTTGCGCAAGCCCCCTTGTTGATGAAGCAGTCCAGATCGTTCTTCAGATGCTTGACGTTGTACACGTTCGACTGCATCATTGCCAAGTTCTTTTGGCAATCGATTGCCAAGCACGTGCATATTAGCAGAGGAATTATTATGAGGTACAGCATGCTTGCGTGCTTTTGTTGCATACCTGTAAAAAAGTTACGTTGTTATGAAAGGAGCTCGTCTGGTTATAAAAACATATTTTTTTTACTTTTTTTTCGGATGGACCTATGATGCTGGCCTATTGGCTTTTAAGCTTCATCAAAGAGTAGGTGAGCAGATGGCTTCAACCTATGGTGTTTTTTTACTTAAATGTTTTTTTTTTGTATGGATGCTAAGACAAATTGTCGGTCAATCATACCAAAGGCAATTTTTTGTTGATCTCTTATAATATGGTTAATGGATAAATATACATATTGGTAAGTCTATAGATGGAGAGAACTTTGGGGCCGATAATGGTTTTTTTTTTCAACAAACTATTCACGGAAATCATTAAAATAACAAGATATGAATTGAAATTACCAGAAATAACAAGTCTATTTATGGATATTCATTTTTTATAGCATAGGAGGGTAAACGGACAATCGAAGCCTTTTGGCGACCATCGACGCATGATCGACGCTCATACACATCTGCACAACCAGATGCGTTGCCCTCCTTTTCCCTATCCCCTGTCATTTTACATCGGTGTTATGTGAGCGAGAGGTACCACCCCGGTCGTGCAGGCCCAATTCGGCTGCAAAGCAGCAATGGCTCTTACAATTAAGGACATTCAATAAAATAGCATCCGTCCGTCTGTCCGTCCGTCCGTCTGTCCATCCGTCCGTCCGTCCGTCCGTCCGTCGTATGTTGGATACGAGTGGGGAGACCGGCTTTCTTGGCGTTATGTTATGAGCAGTTTGCATTCCTAACATGTTTTTTATTTATTTGAAAAATGCTTTCTTGATTTTTATTCTTTGACGCTTTTCGTGAGTTACAAATTATTAATTGCCTACGAAATAAATACATTTTGATTTCAATATAATAATGTTTAGGGGGTTTTCTATACATCTATACAGATAATTAAAATTGGAGTGTCTGTTTGTAATATTAAAATAACCGCTTTTTCATCATCATCATCATCATCATCATCATCAGCCTCTATCCGTCCACTGCTGAACATAGGCCTCCCTCAATGAACGCCAAGATGGCCGATCCCTTGCCACTCGCATCCAACACGGACCGGCCACCGCACGGAGATCGTCTTCCCACCTGGTCAATGGCCGACCAACACTTCGTCTACCTAAACGTGGCCTCCACTCTAGAACCTTATTGCCCCATCGGCCATCCGTTCTTCTGAGTGTGTGACCAGCCCACTGCCACTTCAACGAGCTGATTCTTTGCGTGATATCAAATTGAGCAGAATAGAGGGTCGAAGGTTTTTGTGGAAAAGCTCGGGAGAAGCCACCTGTCGAAGATTAGGACCGCTACTGGCGCGACCGTTTCTTCTAAGCCTGGGATCTTGTCGGAGATCGAAGATTTCTATGGCAAACTGTACGCGTCCCATGCTCCTCAACCTGATCCCCGAAACAACGATCCGCGTGCTAGCCTAACACGACACCTCTCCGGCGAGCTTCCGAACATCAGCCTAGATGAGGTTAGTCTGGCTCTTAAGCAGCTTAAAGGGGGGAGGGCTCCGGGGAGGGACGGAATTACGACTGAACTCCTTAAGGCAGGTGGCGAACCTGTTTTAAGAGAGTTACAAAAGATTTTTAATTTCGTCCTTCAACGGGGCAT
Organism: Helleia helle; assembly: GCA_963853865.1. Lineage (NCBI taxonomy): Eukaryota > Metazoa > Arthropoda > Insecta > Lepidoptera > Lycaenidae > Helleia > Helleia helle. The sequence goes on from OY971436.1 coordinate 11,433,374, forward strand.
TTCCCCCAAGGAGTGGCATGGAAGTGAAATCGTTTTGTTTTTTAAGAAGGGTGATAACTCCCTTCTTAAAAATTATAGACCGATATCACTTCTAAGTCATATATACAAGCTGTTCTCGAGAGTCATGACGAACCGCCTCACTAAAAAGCTCGATGGATTCCAGCCACCGGAGCAGGCTGGGTTTCGAAGAGGATTTAGCACCATAGACCACATTCACACTATAAGGCAAGTTGTACAGAAGACCCATGAGTACAACCAGCCACTGTGCCTTGCCTTTGTGGACTATGAGAAAGCTTTTGACTCGGTTGAAACCTGGGCTGTTCTGGAAGCTCTGCAGCGATGTCAGGTCGATTGGCGATACGTCGAAGTGTTGAGAGGATTATACGACGCCGCCTTTATGTCCGTTCTGGTTCCGGGAGGTCAAACAAGACCAATCCAATTGTATCGAGGAGTGAGACAGGGGGATGTCATTTCCCCGAAACTATTCACTAATGCTTTGGAGGACGTCTTTAAGACTTTAAACTGGACAAAATGTGGCATAAACATTAACGGCGAGAATCTCTCACACCTTCGTTTCGCCGACGATATCGTTATTCTGGCCGAGTCGTTGGAGGGCTTGCAGGAGATGCTGCACAGTCTAAATGAATCTTCCCGACGTGTGGGTCTTAGGATGAACTTGGACAAGACGAAAGTCATGTTCAACGAACACGTTCTCCCTAGGCCGGTTAACGTTGATGGCATAACTCTCGAAGTCGTGCAAGAGTATGTCTATCTTGGGCACACTTTGCAGCTAGGTCGACATAACTTCGAGAGAGAAACCGATAGGAGGATTCAATTGGGATGGGCAGCATTCAGGAAGCTTAGCCATATTCTCACGTCGTCTATACCGCAGAGTTTGAAGACGAAAGTCTTCGACCAATGCGTTCTCCCCGTGATGACCTACGGGGCTGAAGCGTGGCCTCTAAATATAGGACTGGTCCGCAAGTTTGCCGTAGCTCAACGTGCTATGGAGCGTGCTATGCTGGGTGTTTCTTTGTCAGATAGGATTCGGAAGGAAGACATCCGTCAGAGAACTAAGGTAACCGCTTTTTACTAAATGCATATTAATATAAACTAACAATTACCAAACCAATTAACCAAAATAACATTTTTTTTTACAATTTTTGTCTGTCTGTTTGTTCCGGCTAATCTCTGAAATGGCTGGGCCGATTTTGATGGGACTTTCACTGGCTGATAGCTGATGCTATAAGGAGTAACTTAGGCTATAAAAATAATCACCATCAATCCCGGTACGGCTGTAAATCTAACTTAACGCGGGCGAAGCTGCGGCAACAGCTAGTTAGGTATAAATATCATAAAAACCATAAATAGTTCTAATACAATTGTATTTAAGGCTGTATATACACTTATATTTATAACTTATACAAAACGATTTCCTGACATTAAAGCAGATGGGAGATTCGGTTTACACATAAATATTCAGTAAGTTTAGCTTTGGCAAGGCCAACGATCGTTCGTACACCTGATGAGAAGTGATCGTAAAGTTCGCAGTGACTAATTTCCTTATTAGTCAGTTTTTTAATATTTGTGATGGCCGTTTGTAAAGTTCTTTAACGCGGGGTCGCGGGTTCAAATCCGCCAAGGGTATTTGACGAATAAAAGTAGTGAGTGGGGGCGCATAGCGCATATCTTTGTGGCGACCTCTGTGGCTTAATGGTTAGCGCATTGGCGCTCAAGCCGGAGATTGCGGGTTCGAATCCCGCCACAACAAACGCAAACAAAAAGTTTTCTGTTTCTGGGTTTTTTGATGTGTATTAAATATATGTATTATATACTAAAAATCTTAAATATATTATGTGTATAAAAGTATTAAATATATTTCCGTTGTCTGGTACCCGTAACACAAGTTCTTCGAGAACTTACCACGGGACCAGATTGACTTTTTTTATGTTAGTTGGATAGGCAAACTGGCAAAAGTACCACCTGATGGTAAGTGGTCGACGTCGCCCATGAACATAAACCAGCATACCTGGAACGAGCCCAGGCAACTCATCTATGTGTTGCCTATCCTATGATGAGACATAAGATGTTAAGTCTCGGTGCCAGTAATTACACTGCCTGTCTTGCCCTCCTCTCCGAAACACAGCAAAGCTGTTTCACGGGAGAAACAAGCAAGATGGTGGTACCCATGCTGCCGGGATCGCGGCACAGCGCTTACCTCCCACCGGTAAAGCGTAAAGTGACGTGGTGTAAAAGCGTCCATATAGATATACTTATACTTTGTATGCATTTGTACGTGTGTACGTCACTGAACTCCTAAACGGCTGGACCGATTTTGATGTTTTTTTTGTGTAAAAGTGAATTCGAGTATATGGTTTAGATTCAAAACTCAGTCCACAACAGAATATTGTTCCAGGAGAACGTTTGTCGGCACCGCTAGTTGTGTTATATATTTTTGAAATTAATTTTTTTTTCCGGATGGATCTATGCTAACGGCCCGAAGGCCCTAATGCTACATCGGATTAGTGTGAGCCCATTTGGCTCACTTTTGGTTTATTAAAGTGGGGGGTTGCCCCCCGCCAACCGTGCAGTCTGCATCCAGTATATTTAGTTCTTATAATAAAGCTGACGAAACTAGTGGCGGTGGGTCTCAGTAGCTTAAGGTGAACCCAGCGGCTTATAATTTTTACTCTTATATTTGTCCCCTCTTATAAGAAGAGGGGACAAAAGAGCAGGGGGCAAGGGGCGAGGATGGGAACCCCACCCCATTGTACTGTTACGACGTTGGGAGGGGTTGTTCTGTGGTGCGGGACAACCCCTCTGTGGAGGTAACATTGGTCCCTTGAGCGAATGACTAGCCGTCGAGGTGCGCAGGTGATAGCTCAACAGATCCGGGGCACCTCACTAATTATAAGGCTGCATTGTGGCACTCGCCGGGTTTTTGTGGGTAGAGCTGCGTCCACCATACCACCTCTCGGGCGCAGCGAGTCCCACATACCCGCCGGGGGAGATCCACTCCCCTGCGGGATGCCTCAGAGCATTTCCCGGCGTTAAAGAAAAAAAAGGTAAAGTGGTTTGATGTTCATTTAAAAATTCAACTAGTTCTCACGGGAGTGGGTTACCGTGGTGTGATTGTTACTATACCTAATATAATAGACGTAGACTCTTATTTGGCTATGTAGAGTTCCCTTATAGTTCCGACGTCTGTCCGTCTATCACAAAAATCATAGCTCGATTGATCGCAATAGAATTATAGAGGAAAAGATGAACGAGAGAAAGGTGTCGAAAATATTCTTGGTAGTTTTAATTTTGGATGCTCATCAACCGGAGGCGATGATGATAGTCAAAATATGCAAAGAGGACCGCATTCCATGGGGACCTTGGAGTGGACAAAACGTGGGCAACTTCCTTACTTTCAATGTTTGTCACGATCTTAACGAGGTCAGCTCGGTGCAGGTTATGGGTGAAGATATTTGATGCACTTACGTAACTACACTAATATAAATAAATGTATAATAATGTATTAATAAAAAAAATTGCTAATATGCCAAGTGATGTTTGTACGCGCCAATCTCCTGAACTGTCAGTCGGTATTGTTTTTTTTTTCAGGTAAAACGTTATTTGACATAGAGTCATAGAGTGTCATAGAGTGCGCTGTGCCGCGCTCCCGGCAGCATGGGTACCACCATCTTGCTTGTTTCTCCCGTGAAACAGCTTTGCTGTGTTTCGGAGAGAAGGGCAAGACAAGCAGTGTAATTACTGGCACCGAGACTCAACATCTTATGTCTCAGAATAGGCAAACATAAATGAGTTTCCTGGGCTCGTTCCAGGTAAACTAGTTTATGTTCATGGGCGACGTCGACCACTTACCACCAGGTGGCACGTTTGCCAGTTTGCCTATCCAACTAACATAAAAAAAAACCAACGTCCAACGACCCTTAGGTGGTTAGCAAAAACAAAAAAAAAAGTAAAAAGTATCTACTAGCGCGAAAGAGAAAAGATTATTTTGGAGGAAAGTATTAAGTTAAATTATAATGAAAAAATAATAATTTGATTTTATGGTGGCCTATTAAGATTGCGTGTTCGACGTTTCGTATACTTTACAGTAACACATGGTCACGGGAAGTCTCGAGGGTCGAAGATTAAAAGTTCTTAATAAACCGCGCTAAAGTTGTTTCATTATAATGAGTATAATTCGCGTAAACATTAGAAAACAATACCTAAGGGCCTGTCCGCACAGCGATATTTCAATGCGGGAATAAAATCTGTGATTTGATGCAAAGCGGTGCTATTTATTTCCGCGCGAATATCTTGTGCACTATAAAGTAAGTACTTAGGGCTTTTTTTAGATTGAGGTGGGGCAACTAAAAAAATGAAAAGTTCTTTCATGGGTCTCCATGCCGTAAGTGGGTGTATCCAATGTTCATGACATCTTTTGATACGTATTAACGCTGCCTTAGTATTAGATAAATAAAATTTTAGTTCGGTTGTCCATTACACGTGTAGGTGACACGTGCGTCTCAGACGAGAACTGAATTAAACTAACAATAAAAACATTTTACAAAAAAATAAAACCGACTTCAAAAATACTAAACTAAAAAGTAATAAAATAACAGTTTCTTTAATTTTTGTGCTTACAACATAATATAATCAACTTAATATTCTACTAATGTTAACTTTGCGTTTACCACGCCATCATAGTTACTTTTGGAGTCGGTGTCGTATTTGTTGCTGTACATTACCTACCTACCTACCTTGGCTGACACCGACTTTTATTTTTGTGTAAAATGTTTATATTTCTTAATTTTTAGTGATTCCGAAATTCGTCGTCTTGGCGTTCATTGAAGGAGGCATGTTCAGCAGTGGACGGATAAAGGATGATGATGATGATGATGATGATGATGATGATGATGATGATGATGATGATGATGATGATGATGATGATGATGATTACGATGACCGCGACATACTATGGTGTGCTACCAAAGCATCCTATACAATTGTTACATCGACATGTATTAAAAGGATCATATCATCAAGATAAACAAAACCAACCAAATAGACATTATTGGGAATAACTAAAAAACGGCTTGTCAGATCTTGAAGCACCAGCTTTCAAACAAAACCTTAACCATCGAAATCCATTCACAAACGGCGGAGATATCGTGTCACATACATACAAAAAAAAAAAAACAGACGAATTGAGAACCTCCTCTTTTTTTTGAAGTCGGTTAAAAATTGTACGAAATTTTATTCGCAATGCGTACTAGGTGTAATTTAACAACTTCGCGGTGAAATATTGCTGTGTGTACAGGCCTTTACCTAAATATTTTATACAAGCAGCGCCCCACGGTTTCATCCACGTGTTATTCCCGTGGGAGTACGGGGATAAAATATTATGTTATTCTGATATAATATAAGCTATGTTATTGTAAAGTTTCATCAACATCCATTCAGTAATTTTTGCGTAAAAGAGTAACAAACATACATCCATACATAATAATAATATTATCTATGGACGCTTTTACACCACGTCAATCTGGTCCCGACAACGGAAATAGATTTAATACTTTTATACTAAACATATATTTAAGATTTTGATTATATAATACACATATATTTAATACACATCCATGACCCAGGAACGCAGAAAACTGTTTGTCCCCTGGCGGGATTCGAACCCGCCACCTTCGGCTTAAGCGCCAACGCGCTAACCACTGAGCTTTACGAACTTTGGCGTTTATAATATAAGTGGGACTAAGATATTTGACTATATATTTTTAATAGTTTCGAACACTTATTAATTGATTTTTTCGCGCATTCCACAATTCATTTTTTATATTATTTTTTAAATCTATCTCGATTCTCTTTTAACATGAATATTAACATAGTGGCTAATGATTAGTTGATTAGTAGAACGGGTTTTCGGATAAAAAGATTTATACGAAATAAAACGTCAAATAAATGTTAATTTAAGACGTTTTAATGGAATGTGCTTGCAGTTTTATACTTGAATGACGAGTTTAGTAGATCCCAAATATCTAGCTTGACGGTCGTCTGGTCGAGGGGTCAGGGTACTGGACAATTATCGCGGCGGTCGCGGGTTCGAATCCCGAATGCAAATAGACAGACACCGGGTCATGAACGTGTAGATATATAAATAAGCAGTATGGTGGTACCAATGTGGGTATTTTTACAAATTGAATTTTACATTTTTTTTATTACACTGCCTGTTCTGCTACTTTTTAACCGACTTCAAAAAGGAGGAGGTTCTCAATTCGTCGGTTTTTTTAAATGTATGTTCCCTGATTAGTCGAAGATGGCTGGACCGATTTAAAAAATTGTTTTTTGTTTGAAAGCTGGTGTTTTCTATTTGGTCCCATATTAAGTTAAAAGTTTTCTGTACCTCGATGACATTGTGCTCCTTTTATTACTTGTCGATGTAACAATTGTATAGGATGCTTTGACAGCCATACTCTGTTGCGGTCACCGTAATCATCGTCAGCATCATCATCGTCATCATCATCGTCATCATCATCGTCATCATCATCGTCATCATCATCGTCATCATCATCGTCATCGTCATCATCGTCATCATCATCATCATCATCATCATCATCCTTTATCCGTCCACTGCTGAACATAGGCCTCCTTCAATGAACGTCAAGACGACGAATTTTGGAATCACTAAAAATTAAGAAATATTTTTTTTTTACAAAAAATTAACACCGACTTCAAAAATACAATAAATACTAAAAAGTAATAAAATAACTGTTTCTTTAATTTTTGTGCTTACAACTTATAAACTTAACCTTCTACTAATGTACAAACTTGGTGTTTACCACATCATCATAGTTACTTGGTGTGTGTGGTAAACACCAAGTTTGTAAATTAGTAGAAGGTTAACCTCTGAGGGATCCTGTCCCCTGTGGTGCAATGAAATGGGTTTTTCTAAATTTCTACGTGCAGTGATCATGAGACCATCGCTTGCGCTCACCGGTGAAGGAAACAGCGTGAGGAAACCTGCATGAATGATGAGATTAAAAGTCTGAAGGTGTGTGAAGTTCACCAACCGGCGTCAAGCCAGCGTATCGGTAAACTATGACCCAACACCCTCCTCGCCTGATTTCGAGGAGAAGACATTCCTTGATATTGTTATATAGATAAGCCGCAATAACATAGTACTTTTACTATGAGCTTAATTAACCTTCATAATCAACATCATCATCATAATCTTTCATTATTTTCTTTCTTTAATTTTTTCATTCGTCCATTGCTAAACATAGGCCCCCAATGAACGCCAAGACTGCTAGTTAACCTTATTTTCATTTAATATTAATCTTGTTTCAATAAACATCTATAATTACCTATACAGTTGTATAATAATTCAATTTGTATTTTCGTATGTTCGCATTTTATTCAAGTTTGGAAAATATTAGAAATTTTCCCATAATTAAATAAACTTAAATAAAAACCTATGTATCAGATGACGGAAGTTAACTTAATTTATATAATGTATTGGACGTTGCGACATTAAATATAAGCTCATATACATAATGGTATGCAAAAAACAAAAGCTCTAGAATAGTTGAGTCGCAATTTTTTTCGACGTGATCTGCTGTTAGTATTGTTTTCATAGAAGAGGGGGCTAACGGACAGTCGTTTCACCTGATGGTAAGTGAAAGCGACATCCACAGACACCCGCTATACCAGAGGATCAGCAGGTGCGTTGTCGGCCTTTCAGATATGAGTGTGCTCTTTTCTTGAAGGTCCCTAAGTCGTATCGGTTATCGGTAGTCGGAAACACCATAGATGGCAACTGATTCCATATAGGTCGTTGTCCGAGTCAGTATATAAGTCTACGAAAGGTGGTAAGGTTAAGGTAAGGACGCAGCTCTATCCTCTAAAACCCGGCGAGTGCCGCCAATGCTGCCTTTGGTGAAGTGCCCTGGATATAATGAGCAAACATGGCACCTGGACGGCTCCCCTCGAAGAACGAAGTCAGCCCCTCCGGAGACCGACGCCACCTCCACAGAGGTGTGTCCCGCACCACAGAACAACCCCTCCCAACGTCGGGACAGTACAATGGGGTGAGGTTCCCATTCTCGCCCCTTGTCCCCCTGCTCTTTTGTCCCCTCTTTTTATAATAGGGGTACATAGCGCAGCTCCTTGGCTCAATTTGACTAGCCCAAGGTGCTGGGTTCACCTTAGGCTACTGAGCCCCATCGCCACGACAAGGCTTGACCCATGGTGGGGAGTAATTACACTGCCTGTCCTATCCATGCAGACAGGAGCGCAGCACAACCCCGGGATTAGCTGCGCTCCCGTCCACCGATAACCGTTATAAAAATATGTTTGCGAATCACATTATACGTAGTTTAAACTTTGATATTAATATTTAATATAATAGGATTTTATCTCATACAATATTATTTCGATTAAATTTGCATAATCGATTATCCAGATGATAAGGAGTATAATGGAATGACCATCAAAATAAACGATTTTTTGTAGGTAATACTAATCTAGTAGTAATAGTTATACGGAGGTTGCTCTGACCTTTCCTAGGCCTGACGTGCGAATATGAGAAGGTATTTTGTTTTTTTTATTTCTATCGGCAAATTGCTACGAAAATACCTTAAGAGTTATCACATTGAGGGCAAAAGACCCCGTGGCCGAAATTCCATAAGATGGTCAGGCCAGGTATCAGAACAACTTGGATCAACGGTCAGCGCTGTACTACATCAAACGACGGAGTGGAACCGATGGCGACAACTGACAGTCAAGTTTTTTTTATGTTAGTTGGATAGGCAAACTGGCAAACGTGCCACCTGATGGTAAGTGTTCGACGTCGCCCATGAACATAAACTAGTTTACCTGGAACGAGCCCAGGCAACTCATTTATGTGTTGCCTATCCAAGATGAAGAAGAGTCACGATCCTCAGCAATGAACGTTCGAGAAGAAGAAGAGTTATCAGCGAAATAGAAAAACAGGTTCATGAAATGGGCCATAAATTGATGTTGACGCGTAATGGTTTTTCCCCTTGTTAACAAAAAAAGATAATAAAACTACAAATAAACGAAGTTACACAGCTGTGTTTTATAAATTTCGCCATCTTTTTTTATACCATAGGAGGGAAAACAAGCTGTCGAAGCCGTATGGTGTCTATCGACATCATTCACATCCGCATAACGAGATTATGCAGATACGTTGCCCTCCTTTTTTTAGAGAACTCGTCTTCCAATCTGCTTAGACATAAGTGTACTTGAATTCACCAAAGCTGCTTTGAATATATAGGCTGAAACCCATGCAGCGTGTGAGAATGCCACAACTTCATCTATGGTATCCAAGCAGGGGGTATCCCCACCACGGAATACCACAGGTTCATCCAGTGAGGTCGGATTAGGGTCACGGCTGTTCCTTTCACATATTGTTCGCGTTATGGATTGTGAACGCGGATCACGATGGAAATAGAGCCTTGGCAGAAGCCTCGCCCGCTTTGATGATCTTATATTTGATAGGCTAATCTGCAGACGAACCAGCTTGTTAAAGTAGAGGCTTTGTGGTAGTTGGATAGGCAAACTGGCAAACGTGCCACCTGATGGTAAGTGGTCGCCGTCGCCCATGAACATAAGCTAATTTACCTGGAACGAGTCCAGGCAACTCATTTATGTGTTGCCTATCCTGAGACAAGAGATATTAAGTCTCGGTGCCAGTAATTACACTGCCTGTCTTGCTCTTTTCTCCGAAACACAGCAAAGCTGTTTCGCGGGAGAAACAAGCAAGATGGTGGTACCCATGCAGCCGGGAGCGAGGCACAGTGTATCCCTCCCACCGGTATTATTCCCTAGTGTCAATATATTACACAAATGAGGCGAAATACATCGTGTAGTACGTGCGCCAAAAGACCAAATGCACAGCGAGAGTGCAGCTACTGGAGTCAAGCCGCAACGTCAACTCCAAGGCTTGGTCTTGGCTCGTGGTGCGAGTGCCGACATGCTTTCTGCACTGCTCCTCGTCATGCAGGAGGACTTCTGGCCTCAGGGCGAGGAGTTCCGCTTCCACAGACAGGTTCCACCAGAACGTAAAAGGATTTAAGTGCAAGTGGAGCGATTAGTTTACATTGGTTTTAGTTTTATTTATTAGTAACAACATTGTTAACTGAATTCAAAAAGAGGAATCTTTTTCTTTCCTTCCTTCGAAAACAGACAAAAGAAGGAAATCGTTCTCCGTATGGAGAACACATGGAAGAGCTTCTGGTTCATGAAGCATTTTATGAAGGGAGATCTCCTATCATATATACCTGGGGTAACACTCCAACCGACAGTGACGCGGCGCAGACCAGCCACTGAAACAAAATCAGGCGTGGAGGGTGTTGGGCCATATTTCACCGATGCGCTGGCCCAATGTGGGTTGGTGAAGTTCACACACTTTAAAAGACTTAATCTCATCAGGCACGCAGGTTCACGATGTTTTCCGTGTTCAGCTGAGTGCACGTAGAAATTAAGAATAATCCATTTCATGGCACCACAGGGGTCAGGATCGAACCCAGATCTCAAGAGCCTAGCCCATATCCACTGGATTATCGTCGCTCTACGTCATAGGTCGTCACAATATGATTAACTTTAGGAAGAAAAAAGTCAGTTTTCAAATTATGAAACAAGAAATCAAATATGGAAGATGAGTCATACTAATTTTATTAATATTATACAAATATTCAATAATATGTATTTCTTTGATAAACTAGCTTTTGCTCGAAGCTTCCCCGTGTATACATTTACAGCCGTATTCGGACTGACGGTGATTTTTTTTCCAATTTCATTCCTATGACAATCTACTTTCAAGCCAAATTTCATCGATATCTATTCAACTATAGGTTTGAAGACATAACGAACAAAATATCATATTAATTATCTGTACTAATATTATACAGCTGAAGAGTTTGTTTGTTTGTTTGAACGCGCTAATCTCAGGAACAACTGGTTCGATTTGAAAAATTATTTCAGTGTTGGACAGCCCATTTATCGAGGAAGGCTATAAGGCTATATAACATCACGCTGTGACATATAGGAGTTGAGTAACGCGGGCTAAGCTGCAGGCAACAGCTAGTATTTCCATATTATTTCGACGTATTTTTTAAAACATAAATTACTTTTACTTACTGCTTACCAAAGTATTAGTGGAAACAGCATCCGAAACGGTCAGCGCGTACAAACGCACATACAAAAGTTCTAAGAATCATTGTTTTGGATTCTATAGCGATGATAAAGACCGATAATGGTTTGTCTCGTATGTTTTTATGTATAAGCAAATATAAAATTTTAAAGCTTTTTCGCTTATTTGTTTGTTATTCGATTTGCATAGAATTTTTGGAAACAGGTATGATTATTTATCCACTAGCAGCGCCTATGATCCACTAGCAGGGCGCCGCGGTTACACCCGCGTACTTCCCATTCCCGTGAGAGTACACTCTGTACTTCCCACAGGAATGGGAAGGACGCGGGTAATGGGAAGTAGGCTATAATTTATCTCTATAAATTATAGCCTATATGTTAGCCTGATGTGTAAGCTATATTATAGTAATGTTTTATCAAAATTAATTCAGCAGTTTTTGCGTGAGAGAGTAACAAACATTCATCCAGATTCCAGCCATACATTCAATACATTCATGCAACGCCATCCCGAGGCCAGGAGGCCGTGTGGTCGCAGACTGCACAGTTGGCGGGGCGCAACCCCCACTTTTACAAACCAAAAGTGAGCCAAATGGGCTCACACTAATCCGATGTAGCATTAGGGCCTTCGGGCCGTTAGCATAGATCCATCCGAAAAAAAGACATTCATACAAACTCTCGCGCGTATAATTTTAGTAGGATTTCTTAAGAAATAGTTAGAATCTAAGAAATAGTTAGAATCTGGAGGACTCATGGAGGATATTTCTATTTTGTGAATAAGAATAGGTTCTTTTGGGATTTTTAATTTTCAAGTTATCTGTTAAAAGGTTATTTTGCGGAAAGGCTTAGCTACACCTGGGCTACACCTCATTTGTGAATATAATGCGAGCTAAGTTGTGACTTGTGAGTAACAAGTATATGATAATAATATTTGTGGACAATAATAATATCTGTGGACGCTTTTACACCACGTCAATCTGGTCCCGTGGTAAGTTCTCGAAGAACTTGTGTTACGGGTACCAGACAACGGAAATATATTTAATACTTTTATACTATACATATATTTAAGATTTTTATTATATAATAAACATATTTAATACACGTCCATGACCCAGGAACACTGAAAACATTTTTGTTCCCAGGCGGGATTCGAACCCGCTACCTCCGGCTTGACCGCCAACGCGCTAACTATTGAACCACAGAGGTCGTCATAACGGAATATAAATAAACATAAGTTAGTTGTATATATTTGTTGTGTATAAAGATTAAATTTGTAAACATAAGTTTAATTTCTCACTGGACCACGTTAACGTGGTGTGCTTTTTCGTAGTTATTAATATGTTAAATAAGGTGTATAGTTTATGCAAATGTGGCTTATTATGTCGAACACCTTTATAATATTTTGCAACAATTAAATTTCTAATATAAATGTTTGTTTGTGAAATTAAAAATGCAATTAAAACAGCTTACCTTCAATTAATGAAGAAGCACACTTTTATTAACTTTCGATTATTAACTATTTTATCTATCTTTATATATATCTCAAAATTAAATTCACAATTTTTTTTTATTAATTATGCTCCAGATCACATAAATTTCACGATCGTGCTCAAGATTTGAGCTCATCTAAAAAAACGTCCGCGCTCTGTGAGCATGTAACGTAAAGTAACTGAGTTTGAGCTCACGTAAAAATCTATGAGTGTATTAAGATTATATCGAATTTGAATCTATTTCTAAAAACTCTCGAGTTTCCTAAATAGTATTTATTGTGTGGATTCAAATTTTGTTGCAGCGAGTGATATCGCTTATCCCAATTTTTAAACGACAATTTTTTATCTAAAATACTAGCTGTATTTTAGAAACATACAGGAAATTTTTGATTTCTCAATTTTTAATTAGTTTGCGTAAAAACTTTTTTATTACTTTTGACGACCTCTGTGACGCAGTTGGTAAGCGCGTTGGCGCTCAAGCCGGAGGTTGCGGGTTCGAATCCCGCCAGGGAACAAACATATTTTCAGTGTTCCTGGGTTATGGATGTGTATTAAATATGTTTATTATATAATAAAAATCTTAAATATATGTATAGTATAAAAGTATTAAATATGTTTGCGTTGCCTGGTACCCGTAACACAAGTTCTTCGAGAACTTACCACGGGAACAGATTGACGTGGTGTAAAAGCGTCCATAGATATTATTATTTACTTTTTCTATTTTATTGGAAATTAAACAACTGTTTATGTTTTTATCGCGGTTTATTAAGATTTCACGACATGCAATGACATTCACGAAAAAAAACATTTTATTTTTACCATTAGTAAATTAATGGCATTGACTTTATGGCATTGACTTTTGGTACTAATTAGATATAATTAAGTAGTGGCCTCGCCTTCCTCGCTTGTTTTCGACGAAGGGATGTTGTATGCCCGCGTCCTATTATGAAAAGATTTAAAAATAATATGGTAAACTGAATAAAAAATCCTCGAATGGGAGATATTTCAGGATTGTCCATGGTTCAGGCCTTGACGTGGCGGTGGGGCTCAGTAGCCTAGGGTGAGCCGCTGCACCTTAGGCGAAGCTAATTGAGCCGAGGGGGCTCTTTGTACCCTTCTTATAAGAAGAGGGACAAAAGAGCAGGGGGCAAGGGGGAGGACGGAAACCTCACCCCATTGTACTGTTCCGACGTTGGGAGGGGTTGTTCTGTGGTGCGGGACAATCCCTCTGTGGAGGTGGCGTCGGTCCCCTTGGGGACTTACTAGCTCGAGGTGCCCTGTTTGCTCATTAGATCCGGGGCACCTCAGCAAAGGCGGCATTGGTGGCACTCGCCGGGTTTTAGTGGGTAGAGCTGCGTCTACTTACCACCTTTCGGGCGCAGCGAGTCCCACATACCCGCGTGGGGAGACCCACTCCCCCGCGGGATGCTTCAGAGTTTCCCGGCGTTAAAGAAAAAAAAAAGGTCTGGGGATCTTTCATCATCATCATTAGCCTTTATCGAAAGGTCGAAGTGACCTCCGAAAAACTATTAGCACTAAATAAGTATACCTTTTAGAATATTTATTTTAATGGAGCCCTAAAATAAAATACATGACACGTGAGCACTACATACACTGTGATGTGATACGTCTTAGATATACTCTAAAACCCGACACTTGGGCTGTGTATCGGATTTATTAAATAGTCAGATATCGCACTTAGCCAACTTGTTGTGTCAAATATAGTAATAGTAACCTTCAACTAGAATACGATCTCCATGGAGCCAAGTTAAGAAAATTAAAAAAAAAACCGGCCAAGTGTGAGTGAGTCTCGCGCACGAAGGGTTCCGTACCATTATCTGTAACTTAATGTTGCAAGTTATTAGTATCGAGCAAGAAACGATAAAAAAATGACGTTTGTTGTATGGGATGGGATAGAAAAAAGAAACAAACCAGAGATGGAATGACGTGAAGAGCTGCAGACAGTCGAAATTCTTAATCTCGACGCTTGACAGCAAAAAGACTAAAGAGTTGCTTAAACTCAATAGGAACAACATCAGAACAGTTGTAGGAATATTGACGGAACACTGCCCACTCAACAGACACCTGTCAATAATGAAGCTCACAGAGAACCCTCTATGCCCTAAGTGCAAAGAGAAAGAGGAAACCAGTCTGCACTTCATAACGGAATGCCTCGCATTTGCATACGCAAGATGGGAGCTGTTTGGAGCGGACGAGCTGAAGAAGGAAGATTTAGGATATCTAACTATAAGTCAGCTAAGTAGTTCTTGTAGATCAACACGTAGGTTTGAGGGGGTGACACCGGAGGGGCAATTGGTAACCCGTCCCCGCATCTAATGTCAGAGGCGAATTGGGTGAAATGGAATGAGGACTGATCAACTGTCTGGCCTCGCTGGTGTCCCCACCCTTAAATAATAATAATAATGAGATGGGATAAGGGGGGTCTTTGAGTATGTTATAGCGGCAATAGAAATACATCATCTGTGAAACTTTCAACAGTCTAGCTATCACCGTTCTTGAGATACAGCCTTTTTTTTTTTTTTTTTTTTTATTTTATCGCAGGGAAATGCTTTTTACGCATGTAGCCAGGATCGCGGGTAGATCCTGACCCTATGTGGGACACGCACCTGGGAGTGCCCTACCCGTAAACTAAAACCACTGCGAGCGCCTTCAGCCGCTTTAATTTGAGAGTCCCGGATAGGCAGTCAACAGGATCACCTCAGCGACAGGCTGGCCCCGGCGAAGGCCAGACTACTCCTCTTAAGGGGGGCTGCCCGGCTGCTTGGGCAGTCCCCGCGACGTCGTGTCATACTGAGCCCAGGTTCCCATCCTGAACCCGACACGAGCACTGGGGCGTTACTGGAGGCGCATTAAGTAGCGCCTCCTGCGCACCCCCGTTCGTCGCCCACGGGGGGAGGCCTCGTCGGCGGCCTCCTCTCTCACCCGCTCGTCGGCCTCCTTCTGGGACATTACTGCCTCGCAGAAGGAAACCATCGCCGTCCAGGACTCGTCGTCACCGAGCATCGCGATGATGACACTCGGCAGAGACAAGTCCCCTCCGATGACCGATGTCAGATCATGACGCAGCGCCGCCCATCTCGGGCACACCTCAAGGGTGTGCTGGGCCGAGTCCACCTCCGCGCCACAATCGTGACAAACTGTCAACGGCTCCCTTCGGGCCGTCCGGCACAGGTACTCACCAAAGCAACCATGCCCAGTGAGCACCTGTGTCAGACGGAAGGTGAGGGGTTTGCACTTACGGCGCATCCACCGCTCAAGGACCGGACGCAGAGCAACCGTTAGGCTTTTGCCGTACGGCTGTCGCGCCAGGTCCTCCCCCCACCTTCGCATTAACGCCTCTTGCCCTAGTCGGCGAACCCGAAGGATCCCGTCCAACGTAAGGCTTTCACCAAGAGACCTCCTATCCGAGACATAGGAGTGCGTCTCGGCAAGAACCTCCGCCACGAGTTCCCACGGGGGGTCACCGGCTAGGGCAGTGGCTGCCGCCCACGATACTGTACGGTACCCCCGGATCACTCTTACCGCGATGACCCGCTGCGCCGAGCGCAGCTGGGCCTTATTCCTCGTGGTAAGATGACCCGCCCAGATGGGTGCACCGTAGGTTGCCATACTCCGGCAGACTCCGGAGTATAGCTGCCTGCAGGCGGCATTGGGTCCCCCGAGGTTCGGGAGGAGTCTGCCCAGCGCACTTGCCGCCTTCACGACCTTCGAACCCAACATTGAAAAATGTGGGCCGAAGGTCCACCCTCCGTCAAGAATGAGCCCCAAATATTTGATGTGGGGACTCATCCTGACCCTCACCCCTCCGATCTGGAGGGCAGCCCCCGGTGGGGGTCCTTTCCGCCCGATCCCGCGGAAGAGAAGGGCTTCGGTCTTCTCAGGTCTGACCCGAAGCCCTAACCTCTATGCGGCTGATCACGAGGTCGAGCCCGATACAGCCAGCTCTTGAGATACAGCCTGGTGACAGACGGACGGACAGCGAAGTTTCAGTGGTAGGGTCCTGTTTTTACGCTTTGGGTACGGAATCCTAAAAACTAACTGATCGGCTGAATGGGTTAATAGATTTAACGGAGGTGACTTAAATACTGTGTTCGACATAGGTAACTTACGGGTGGCGAAACCTGGATTTACTGTTATGAACACAGAACTATATCAAGATAGAAGTAAAGAGTTCCGTAATTTGTATGGGGACGTGTAACATTTTGCGTAGGTACGATGACGTCACGAGTGTAATTTAGTGATGTGAAACATATAAGCCGCGCGAAAACAATTCAAAAGCATCGATTCACAGATCGATTATAACACGGCACCGATTTTATCAGTAGTATTGTTCAAATAAACTATTTTATGATAGCGTGCTATGGACAATAAACTATATTTTTATACATTGAGTAGCTATATTATAACGTGTAATCATTTAATAGCTTGTATTTTATTATTGATAATTAAAATATTGATTTGATCAGATAATATAGATAGGGCGCCGACCGTCCACTGGCGCCCTTATTAGAGGGATTGTAATTTCTAATAAACCAATCAATTTCTTTAAAGTCATCAGTGATAATAGTTGTAGTCCTTCTGATTCAACTTTTGGTCTTTGTCACATAGTGTCAATTTGCTTATTTTTAGCTTAATCATCTAAACGGCAAACGGTGACCACTTTTTTATTTAAGTAATAAATCCAAAAATACGGAATATACTATATCACATCACTACATAGTATAAAACAAAGTCGCTTTCTCTGTCCCTATGACCCTTTGTATGCTTAAATCTTTAAAACTACGCAACGGATTTTGATGCGGTTTTTATTAGATAGAGTGATTCGAGAGGAAGGTTTATATTATGTATAATAACATCCATTAAATAGTGGAAAAATACTGTTATTTGCACTTACATTGCAAACGCTGGATGAACACTAACAGATAGATCAAAATTATGTACTACATTATTGTACACCTTAGAAATATCTACAAAAAAGTCCGCGATGGCATATGTGTATCTCTTAAGGATAACATACTATATCCATTTTAATACTTAAAAGATGGGCAATTATAAAACGGTAGTTGGAAAGCTATTTACACAAATGTGGTATTCATCCTTATCATTTTAAATATGTTAGTTAGCTTGAGCATTTCATGAAGTATGTTTTTTCCGTTTACACCATGCGGATGAAATGCATATCTTAGAAGATATAGCAAAATTAAAATAATGCGACACCGTGATTTCGACCGAGTCGCGCGAGCCGGGCGCTTCGTGATGCCGCGCCTCGCGCCCGAGCCGGGCCGAGCCCCGGTTCCGAAAGTTAGGATAATAATTATTATTGTATCAATGTAATATGGTAGAATTGTGTATCCTAAATATGCCTATTGAAAAGTCCGCGATGGCATAATATGTCTATATTATGTTAAATATAACATACTACCTATATCCATTTTAATACTTTAAAAATTGGCAATCTTACGCCAGAATACTCAAACGAATCTCAAATGTAAGACGTTCTTAAACTCATGCTACGACGTGTCAGATTCAAAGAAAACAAGAGGGACAACACGAGTTTAAGTACGTCTTAAATTTGAGATTCGTTTGAGTATTCGGGCGTTAAAGCGGTAATGTAAAAGCTATTTACAAAAATACGGTATTAATCACTTCATATTATAAAATAAATTCCTACGCCCGTCCATAGATAAATAATCATCATCAATCCGTATACGGCTTGATGATGTACATCTAAGTTAACGCGGGCGAAGCTGCGGGCAACAGCTAGTCAATCAATAATTGGAGAATGAATAGGCCTACAAATAATCACTGGTTGAAAAATTAACTGGTTTATTAAAAAACACAATCCATTTATTTTTGGAGTTATACTTCTTATAGCGCGTTAGGGAAAAATGATGAGTCACGAAAAACCGACACCCAGAAGTTAGTTATAGTCAACATTATTCTATATAACAATATTCACATAATGACAGTATAGACGTCAAAAGAAGATATAGTTTTTAACAACACAATAAGCAAAAAGGTTACAGTGTAATGAAATTGTACTATGTATTTTTCTTTAAGTAAAACTTCTAACGCGTGTACATAAGTACACACATGGTACACACACACTTTGTTATATTATAAGGATCATTCGAAAAACTGAAATAAACTTGTAATATAGAAGTAGCCATAACCAGTTAGAAAACAATACATAACCAGTTTCTCAATAATATTTGCTTTGCTATAAAAAATGCTAAAAATAAAGGTTTATTATTTTTATTTTATATTTTACATACATTGCATTATAGCTACATAATAATATAAAATGAAATTATCATTTCCTCTGCTTTCAAAATAGATTTTAATCGAGTAGGAAAATCGCAGTGTAGGTACAGCACTTTTGACAGAAAAAATGAGAAATCGTCTTCAACGTGACCTGTCTGTTTTAATAGCATATTTTACATCGCTGGTTTTGAACGCCCGCCAAGTCTGGCTCGTCAAATAAAAGCCGCAATGGAAGACTAGCGTTAGACACAATCGCCCGCTACTGTTTTGATGAAAATAGTAAAATAAAGGTGTTTAAATGAATATCAGATTTTTTAGGACATATAGTACTTACTGGTGAAAGGAAATACCTCCATTAACAGCTCCAATTTTACTGGTAGTGTTTGAACAATTAATTATTGAACAACGAGTCATTTTGTTTTTAAAACCTTACGTCGCATGCTGACCGCAGTCGGGAGTATACTAAAGTTCGCGGCGAGCGATGGAGCCGTCGAGTCGTCTTTTTGCCACGCGAGGTACATACACTCTTTACTTCTATCTCGATATATTTCTGTGATGAACCTAAAATTAAAAGTCAGTCAGAAACATAGACATAATATAGAAGGACTGGGCATACCTACAAAAAAAAGGTGTATACCTACAACTCAAATTGGCACTCAACATGGTTACCATTGCTAGTGTTCTGACAGCAAAACCACTAACAATATAGAGGATACTTGAGAATACTACTATGAAAAGGGCACTCAAGATGGCGGATCAAGCACTCACTTACAGCTGTCAGTTTAAAGAAAGGGGCATCTCCTCTTATTTCCTAACTTCATGGTCAGAAAGAGGAGTTGCCAACAAAAGTGAAGAGAGGTCGAAGCGTGGGAAAAAAGATGGTGGCCTCGTTCTCCGCGTTCTCTAGAACAGATTATTAAGCAACAATTGTTTTAGAGGATCTAAAAACAGTTATTGCAGAGTGGTACACTAATCCCTTCTTTCTTTCCACTTGTCTTGGAAAAAGTTTGGCAGACCACTAGAAACGGAAATGAATTGGATACATCCCGTTGCAGACATCTATATTCATCCCCACCATGGTTCAAGCCTTGTCGTGGCGGTGGGGCTCAGGTGTGCCCAGCACATTTGGCGAACTAAATTGAGCCGAGGGAGCTGCTCCTTGTACCCTCTTATAAGAGGGGACAAAAGAGCAAAGGGACAAGGGGCGACGATGGGAATCTCATCCCATTGTACTGACCCGACGTTGGGAGGGGTTGTTCTGTGGTGCGGGACAATCCCTCTGAGGAGGTGGCGTCGGTCCCTTTAGGGGCTGACTAGCCTTCGAGGTGCCCTGTTTGCTTTAGATCCGGGGTACCTCACCGAAGGTAGCATTGGTGGCACTCGCCTGGTTTTAGTGGGTAGAGCTGCGTCCACTTTACCACCTTTCGGGCGCAGCGAGTCCCACATACCCGCCTGGGGAGACCCACTCCCCCGCGGGAAGCTTCAGAGCATTTCCCGGCGTAAAACAAATAAAGGCATCTATATATTATATCATATAATTAAAAATTTGCGTGATTCGAACCCCCTGCTATCTCGTATCCAGTTACCATTAAGCTAGCCATCAACTATGGCATTCAATAGAATCTTATACGATTTTCTACCATAGGTCAAAAGTTATTGCGTAGAATTCGATCTGGTTGTTATTGTTTGTTATCAAGGTCGGAGGATCTTTTATCATCATCATCATCATCATCATCATCATCATCATCATCATCATCATCATCATCATCATCATCATCATCATCAGCCTTTATCTGTCTACTGCTGAACATAGTCTCTATGACTCAATAGTTAGAGGTAGGGGGTTCGAATACCGCCAGGGAACAAAATTTTTTCTGTGTCATGGATGTGTATAATTAAATATATTTCCGTTGTCTGGTACCCGTAATACAAGTTCTTCAAGAACTTACCACGGGGGCAGACATAGATAACATAGATAAGTTGCCTGGGCTCGTTCCAGGTAAACTGATTTATGTTCATGGGCGACGTCGACCACTTACCATCAGGTGGCACGTTTGCCAATTTGCCTATCCTACTAACATAAAAAATATATATATATATATATATATATATATGGCTCCTTCGATGAACGCCAAGACGACCGATACCTTGCCGCATTATATCTTATATACTAATAAAAACATTTTACAAAAAATTAAAACCGACTTCAAAAATACTAAACTAAAAAGTAATAGAATAACTGTGTTTCTTTAATTGTTGTACTTACAATTTATAGTCAACTTGTTCTTCTACTAGGTTTCAAGTTACGGAGGTAGGGTACAGCAACAAATACGACACCGACTCCAAAAGAAACTATAATGACGTGGTAAACGCAAAGTTAGTACATTAGTAGAAGATTAAGTTGATTATATGTTGTAAGCACAAAAATTAAAGAAACTGTTATTTTATTACTTTTTAGTTTAGTATTTTTGAAGTCGGTTTTAATTTTTTGTAAAATGGTTTTATTTCTTAATTTTTAGTGATTCCGAAATTCGTCGTCTTGGCGTTCATTGAAGGAGGCATGTTCAGCAGTGGACGGATAAAGGATGATGATGATGATGGTGATGGTGATGATGATGATGATCACGATGACCGCGACATACTTTGGTGTGCTACCAAAGCATCCTATATCTTATATCTTAAAATGAGCAATTCTGGTATATATATATATATATATATATATATATATATATATATATATATATATATATATATATATATATATATATATATAATTGGAATCTCGGAATCGGCTCCAACGATTTTCATGAAATTTAGTATATGGGGTTTCGGGGGCGATAAATCGATCTAGCTAGGAAACATTTTTAGAAAATGTCATTTTATTAAAAAAAAAAAAAAAAATACCGAGCAAAGCTCGGTCATCCAGGTACTAATTGTTAAATCGACATGTAATAAAATGATCATATCATCAAGGTAAACGAAACCAACCAAATAGGCATTATTGTGAATAACTAAAAAACGGCTTGTCATGTCTGAATAAAATTAATATGGGACCAAATTGGAAACACCAGCTTTCAAACAAAAAAATAACCATCGAAATCCATGCACAAACGGCGGAGTAATCGTGTCACATACATACAAAAAAAAACAGACGAATTGAGAACCTCCTCTTTTTTTTTGAAGTCGGTTAAAAATAATTTGAGTAATCCTTTTATTAATGTTAAGAATGTGATGTCTGTTATCGACGTAAATTGGACAGGTTTTGGTTCACTTATTGGTAAGGCATCAACGTCACCGATAAATATAAACGAGACCATGAGTCCTAGCCATTGAGCAATATAACCGGAATAGAGTGGTAATGTTATGTGTTTTGTATGAAAACAAATTTCGAAAAACTTGTGCTGCGACGCTGCGCCCTTTCTGCGCTCTAACTGGCCGACTGATGGTCATTGATGGACGATTGGCCGATGAGACTGATTAGTTGAATTGCTATTACATCAGTGACAAATCACTGACCAGTTGCGGATTTTTATAGCTCACATTACTACTCTATCTGCTTATATGCTCGATGGTCCTAGCCCAAGCAGAGCGTTATGCCACACCCACGGTAATTACCTATATAAACTTACAAGGCCTTTCCCTATAAAAAATATGTTGTTACTCGACCTTACTTTGCTTATCAGATAGCTCTGCTAGTTGAATAAGATTTTGCGAGAGTATATTATGGCTCTTCAGAAGATTAGTGATAATAACGCTGTGCTGCGCTCGTCCGCATGGGTACCACCATCTTGCTTATTTTTTCCGTGACACAGGTTTGCTGTGTTTCTGAGAGAATAGGCAGTGTAATTACTGCCACCGAGACTTAAGGTTACACAAGTCGCTCATCTTTCCATACAAACGCAGAACAGTAATTACTACAATGTTTGACGTTGAACATCAAAAACTAAGCATAATATAAATTGATCTCGTCGTTATCTATGTCTGTATGTACGCAATATCGTAAAAAATATATACATTTAAAAAATACAAGCTTCTAAATATTCGTATTTCAACACTGATTTTAGCCCAACTTTGGGCGTAAATAAATACTATACCGAGCACTAAAGCTCAAAAATAAAGATATAGTTTAGTTATTCAAAGGATAAAATAAATTTATTTTAAAAAGATACACTTAATAAATTTTCTATAATAACTGTTTTGCTAAAAGGACATTTTCGGAATGAATCATTGTGCATTTCATTCTAGCACACATGTTCGCGCACTGTGTCAGGTGAGATAGCAATCATTTTGTTAGAGTTCGCGCCACCGACTAGTTCAACCTTAACATCTTATGTCTCAGGATAGGCAACACATTAGTTACCTGGGAACATAACTCGTTGTTCATTAATTTACGATTCAATCCTCCTCTTATATGTACGGAAATTATTTATTCCTTTAAAAAACTGGCGCTCTCCTATTTATCGGTACTTCTGTACGAGTGTTGTGTTCTTCCAGGTTCGCAAAACTGGCGATCGACAGGTGTAAGCTGTTGAGGGGTCTACCGCCAGACGTGATCAGTAGCCAGCTGTCCAAGGAGGATGTGCAGGTTGCGCTGGAGCTGCTGCAAAGGGACAAGGTTCATATCCGGTTAGTATATTTTTCTGGTTTTTACCCCCCGATGACATGTGTTTTATGTTTGACCGCTGTGTAGTCTTATAAATCGATAAACGTCGGCTGCACGCACGAAAATGTGTCATGTCCCGCCTGAGTCGAGCGTGCAAGTTAGGATTTTTTTGTATACAAGAGGGGGCCAACGGATAGTCGGTTCACCCGATGGTAAGTGAAAGCGACATCGACTGACACCTGCCACACCAGAGGCAGGTGCGTTGCCGGCCTTCCCAATATAACTATGCTCTTTTCTTGAAGGTCCCTAAGTCGTATCGGATTGTGACGTTATCACGTAAAAATATCGTCCGTAGATCGACTTTACAGGCAACAGGTAAACAGGTGGTGGCGGTCTTATAAATGACTAGCTGTTGCCTGCAGCTTCGCCCGCGTTACTCAACTCCTATAAGTCACAGCGTGATGTTTTATAGCCGATAGCCTTCCTCGATAAATAATCTGTCTAACATTGAAATAATATTTCAATCAGGACCAGTAGTTCCTGAGATTAGCGCGTTCAAACAAACAAACAAACTCATCTTTATAATATTAAAGAAAACGTATTCACCAAGTCTAGGTTTTATCGCTAGATATGCATTCGCCTAAAATCGATCGTTCTCTAACCGTTGTATGTATCTCTCAGAAGTAAATGAGTTACTTCGGAATCTACCCAGTCCTCTGAAACTAGTGGAGTGGAGGAATTTCGTGCAAATAAATGCTGATTTCAGGTGAACATAGTTTATGACGGTTAACGTTGATCACGCGCGAACTTTGACTTTGACATTAACTTTTCTACTAACGAATATACAATAAAAATTGAATCTCAATTGGACGTTCTGATTGAGTAACCGCAAATTTTCTGCTAGGTATACCTCGTCCAAGAAACTACAATACTTATATCATGAAAATGTATTTACCAAATTTCTATTCCTCCTTTCAGGTATCCAACATTAGTGATGGAGCTAAACGCGCTGGCGTCTTCTGTGTTCGACCTATCCCCGTTGGACCTATCCCAGGACAGGACCATCAATACTCACTACATTGTTACCACCAACGTTGATGGAAACTGGCTCCTCAACCAGATCAAGACCAGGTTCATTGAGTTTCTACTTAAAAATATATTTTTAATTCAGTGTCGTGTAAGCAAGACTTCGTAAGCGAAGTAGTTTATTTAACGTCAGTGAAATCTACCAGCGGTTCCAAAGTTCACTGAGAAGAACCGGTGAAACAAACTCAGTCCAGCGTACGAGAAAAAATTCGGCCTTTTGTCATAGTCCTTAGATAAAATAGGCTTACAAAAATTTGCACACATTTCCTGTTTTTCGTATTCACTGCATAGTCGTTAGCTCGTACCATCTATCACTGTATTAAAACTTTAGTCT
Source organism: Helleia helle (assembly GCA_963853865.1). NCBI lineage: Eukaryota > Metazoa > Arthropoda > Insecta > Lepidoptera > Lycaenidae > Helleia > Helleia helle. The sequence goes on from OY971436.1 coordinate 11,458,344, forward strand.
GTATTTAGTTGATAATTCTCTTGGTTATAAAAAATATTTCTTGTTCAGGTGTTGTCAAAAGGATTGTATAGCGAAAGTATCGAAACAGCATGAACTGGCTTGCTTGCTGTCGAATCTTTCTACGGAAGATTTGACTACGGTCATGTCCTGTCCCGAATTCGATAGACAGATAATAAAATCATGCTTCAAAGTATCATGCGATCACTTTGTCAAGGAATTTTTAAATATGACAGCAGATAACGAATTGAGAGAAGCAGAAATAGAGGCGATAAGAGAAAGGAAAGAGATGGAGAAGATAAGAGAAGAGATGAATACATCAATAGATAGCAATAAACTTAATGTTGCAAATACTTTGCACGTGTTTAAAAAAAGCGATAACAAAGAATCAAAATCACAATTCTTTATATCAATAACTGATGCAGATGTAAGCAATAAATTTGGAGGTCTGGAAATTTCTGACGACGAAGTAGAAATTGCAGTACCAGATATGCCAAAGTTGTATCAAGTAGCAGTGAGTGTACTAGATAAGTCACTGACAGATATACTTAGACTATTTCCAAAGCAGAATAGACCGTTGAGTCAAACGGAAAACGGCGAACATACTATAGATAGATACGCAAGGAGATGCCACCAAGTATTCCAAGATAAGCTGTTCTATCAAGAATTTCAAACCATCCATACGATTCTGATCGGATTTTTAGGAGCACTTAACAAGATAATGTACGTCATAGACGAAGCAGACTGCGAATTGCTAGACAAATGCTTGGACAACATTCTTCCAAACACCTTGGCGCGTAACATTGCAGCTTTCTCAGTTGTGTCTTTACAATACCTGTCGTTCTTGATCAAGAACAGGAAGACAGTGGAAACTCCGGTACACGCTGACGTTTCGTTCAGGGTAACCAATTCTACTCCTGATCATGTGTCAGTGGACCACGTCATGATGATGACGCTTGAGAATGTGGCAACGGCGTTGAAGGTGAATGAAATATGGAGTGAGATGAACGTGGAGAGTAATGCCCACAGGAATCAATCGGTGATCAACAGCTTGTACGTGGTAGTCAAGTATTTAGTTGAGGTGAGTAAGAAGCATTATGTAGAATTGTTAGTCTTGATGCCAGTATTCACACCCTTCTCTCCGATCCACAGCAAATGCTGCATTTCTACTTAGTCACTACCACTGTTCCTATAGCTGCTGGAAATATTTTCCTAAATACTTCTGCGGCTAATAACGACGCGAGTGAGTGATCACACTCGGCCTTTGTACTTCTAGAATTAGTAACTATTTAAGTGTATTAAAAAAGAAACACCTATTTAGTTAATAATCACTTGATAAAAATATTAATAAAAAAGTGTTTTAGTACCACTAATATTATAAAAGGGGAAATTTCTCGGTCGAACTTCGGGGGCAAGTGAGTGAGAATGTAAAGACTCGCTCGCGCTGGCGCTGCCCGTCCTTTGACTTCCGCTCGAAAAACCGACAGTCAAGGGAGCGCCGGGCAGTGGAAATGGCATGGACAGTAACAGCACGAGTGTCCTATTTACTTACACGAGCTGACCACTTCCCTGCCCAAAAAGGCTGAGTGTAAATGTGGCAAAAATCTCACGCAATAAATGCAGAGTGGTGGTTTGCACACACGACGAGAGCGCAGCACAGCGTATCCCACTTACCGGTAAAATCATACGTTTTATGTTTTCAGGATAAGAAGCCATTGATTTTAAAATCTCATATGCAATACCACGACGAAGGTCCAAAGCCAGACATCATCGTCACCTGTGACAAGGTGATAACGTTGATAGATTATTGGGAGGAGAATTTCTATGAGACTCAAGATAAGAATATATTAGGAGCCAAGTGCAAGAACAGTATTGAAGATCTACTGGTGTCTTTGGCAAGGTGTGTACAATTGTAATATTTATAAATTTCATTAATATGATTTATACTTTCTCATAAAGGTGCGGATTCCCTCATTATGTTTGCAAGGCACAGCGGGCTTCTTGACACTCGATCCTATTGAAATTTCGGATTGGGATCGAGAACTTGTCAAACGGTACTCTTGTACGCTACACTAGCGCACGATTTGACTCGATTACGGTATATCTATACGGTATATCAATACAGTAGACAATACTTTAACGTTGAACTGTGTAAATTCGTCATTCGATCCCAAATTCGATTTCGAAGTCGATACCTCAACGTCAAAATATTGTCAAGAGTGCGAAAAATGTACTAAATTGAGAAAAACCAATTTCAATTAGTTACATAAAATTCCACTGTGATCGATTCAAATCTGCGCTAGTGTAGCGTACAAGAGTACCGATTGCCAAGTTCTCGATCCCAATCCTAAATTTAATAGAATCGAGTGTCAAGAGTAAGCCAGCGTATTAGCTATTAGGCATGAGCTTCCTCTAAAGCAAGTAAGGAAAGTAATAGATCATATAACGCTATTTGCTAGCTCAATGAAAACTTTGTTCATCCTCATACACTTCTTGTAATATTGGACATGTAGGTCCTTTCACGGAGATGGTCTTCAGTAAACAAGCAATAGACATGAAGTATTAAACCGCAATATTCAAAGGCACCACAGTTGAGAATCTCGAGCCTTTAGCCACTACATGGTAATTTCTTCTTAGACTAAGTTTCTTATTACAGGTTAGAACTACTAAGTAACGCTGCTCTGATCCCGCCTATAGCATGGTCCTACGTGGATGTGAAAGTTTCAAAGGACCAATTGGAGAAAATTGACTTACCTCTGCAAGCGCTGTTAGATATGGACGTTTTGGAAAAGTTTTTGTTCAGGTCAGTTCTTTGTGATATAAAAAGTACCTTTCAGAGGACGAAAATTGCTTGATTTGCTTATATTCATGAACTTCCGAAAAAATCTACCAAAAATAGGTAAGTTACTGTTATCCGCCTCTGAAGGACCATTGTTTTAACTTAAATATTCCATCGATCAAAGATCTAAGACGAATTTGATCGATAGATCGTGCAAGAGGCAGTGTGGGTGGGGCACATTAACCTAGTAGGATGGGCTACCAGTCGAAGTAGGCGGTATGGTGTTAGGGCTATTAGTACACGCCCACCAAACTATATATAAAAATAAAAAACTTCTATCTAAAGTCATATATATATATAGAGGTAAATATTTCGAGTTTGAATATATTTCTAGGTTATTTTTAGACGACTTCGTTAATAGATTTAACAACAAACTTAAGGTTTTCTATATAAGTAATAATAATATAATATCTATGGACGCTTTTACACCACATCAATCTGGTTCCGTGGTAAGTTCTCGAATAACTTGTGTTACGGGTACCAGACAACGGAAATATATATTAATTAATATTTTTATACTATTCATATTATATTTAAGATTTTTATTATATAATACACATATCTATGACCCAGGAACACAGAAAACTGTTTTTGTTCCCTGGCGGGATTTGAACCCGCAACCTTGAGCGCCTATGCGCTAACCATTGAGCCACAGAGGTCGTCAAAAATAAGTGTATTTTTAGGGTGAATCTAATCGGATGGTCGTGCAAGAAGCAGTTCGAGGAGGTGTGGGTGGGGTTACTGGGTGCGCTGCAGGGGAACGGCGCGCATTGGGCGGTGCGTGGTGTGACGCAGCTGCTGCTGTCTGCGGCGCCGAACGTGCGGGCGAAGGGGGCGGTGCACGTGCCTAGATATTACGTGCCGCTGACTGACGGGTATGAATACTGTCCTCGACTTTTTTCGATCATTCGTTGGACGTACATGCATTATGTTATAGTCTGAATACAGTCTTCGTCTTTTTTTTTGGACCAGGTCAAACAATGGAGCATAAATGTATATGCTTTGGAAATCAGATAAAGAGTCTATTAAGACAGTGACAGACAGACAGTCAGTACTAATCCAAAAATAATATCCAATAATACTAATTTCGTTGGCTACTTACTAGATATATTAATAAACATTTCAGTATGGCACGCTTACGAAACATCTTAGTGGGCACCTCTGCCTACTCCCTATTTGACAATGTGAATCTGGAGAGGGTGTCAATGACGAAGGACGGCCACACCGGCTTCCAATATGGACAGTTCAGTACGGATTATTTAAAATGTGCTTCCGGTGAGTAAAATACACTTCGTGAGTATAATATGTTAAAAACTTAGCTCCTCCGCTCTAAAATAAAAGAAAAAATCTAACCAGTCATAGGGACTGCCGATAGAAGTGAAAACTTAAAACTTATAATTTTAGATTATCGGTAGAAAGTACTATCATGTATATGGTGTTTCTTTTTTCGTGTAAGTAAAGACAGAGACACAGCAGTGAAGAGCTGCTGACAGTACCTTTCTCGCTAGAGCATACTCGGCAGTTCTGAATTCACGCGATGGAGCCTTTCATCTACGAGCATGACGGATCAGCCTCACTCACAGCCTTTAAAAATTCGTGTATGGTGCGCCAAAAGAAGTTTTCACTTCAAGAAAACGTACCTCCAAAATAAAATAGCATACAACCTTTCTAAGTTACGGGCTTTCCAAAAAAGTTTTTGTCGTGACAACGTCTTATAATTCGATGGAGCCGGCTGCAAGAACGAAAAAACATGACGCATGCGGCGTTACCTCGCTGTGAGGCGTTCCATTTTCTTATGACGTTGTCACGTCATCGTCAGTAAACCGACTTTACAGACAACCGATTTTTTTAAAACCGTGTGGTAGTTCCGTAGATTAGTGGAAATGAACAAACAAATTCTTTAGCCGTATTATACAAGCTACGCTGTCGCGATTTATGTGGTTTGTGAGTTTCCGGTGGCCTATTGAAGGGGATAGGGAAAAGGAGGGCAATGCATGTGCATAATCTCTGGTTGTGCGGATGTGTATGGGTGTCAATAGTTGCCAAAAGGCTTCTGCTAGTTTGCCATCCTATGCTATAAAAAAAACTTTTTAAAATTTTATAGCTCCGAGTGGAAAAAGTAAGTTGTTTTAAAAGGAACGTTACGATATGAGTGTAGAAAAATCAATGACAGATTTGATGACAACGATAATAAAGATCATGACGACGATAAATATGAAATTCTCAATGTAGCTAATTATGTATACGATATAGATGATTTAATTAACACTAAAGATATCAAGCAAGAGATTCAAAACTATGTAGACAATGATAACTATAACATATAGTATATACCAATACGATAAGGACGTAGGCAACGTAGGCAACGATGACAAATACTATGACGATTGACGTTGAGAGTACGAACAATAATTTTAAATCGTAACATTCTAGGTATAAACGAAGGTCCATGCTCTCTCAAGGTACGCAGAGAAGTGAAAAGAACGAAGAAAAACAAAGTGATAGATCTGAACAGCTGCATTCAGATACTGATGGATGTGACCATGGATATGCTGGATCCTAAGGTGAATTGTTTTTTGCGGAGTTGGTTTTACTTGGCACAATAATTAGACATCGAGCATATAACCGGAATAGAGCGATAATGTTATGTATTGTATGGAAACAAATTCCGACAAAATGCTGCGACGCTGCGCCGGTTCTGTGCTCTGATTGGTCGACTGATGGCCATTGATGGATGATTGGCCGATGGGACGTACATACAGTACCTCTACCATGAGTTTTTGTTACAAGCGCACATGACATAACTATAGTAGTTAACGTAAAAACGCAACACGAATAGAAAACTATACCATTCCGTAGTTTTCTATTCGTGTTGCGTTATACAGAATGTCCCAAAACTCAACGATAATCTGGGACCGGATGAATGGCCAAGTTATACCAGTACCAGTTAAGGATGCTTTTAATCGCAACTACGAATTAATGAAGATCACGAAATTAAAAAAATCACAGCGAAATTGTGACATTGGTGATCACAGGACTTGAAAATGCGACCAAGGATGTCGAATTTCGACTTTTTTTACAAAATTGTCTATTATCGCTGAACTGAGTGATATGGAATTTTAATTTTATTTTTCCCGGAACTGGTGTAACTTGGCTATTCATCCGGTACATATACAGGTGTTTTATAGCCGGTTATATGCTCGATGTAATTAGTATACTCATATTTTGACAATGTGCAGTTTGAAACGAGAGCAATAACCATTATAATGTAACGAATTTTAAAGATTTTATGATGGTTTATTAAGTTTTTTACATGTCGGCCTTGGATGCTTTAAAAATCAATTGGGCTAAATCTTATTTACTATGCCTATACTGCCGAAAGAGTTTTGAATTAATAATAATATGTTGGGACAACTCACACGGCCATCAGATCCCAAACTAGGCAGAGCCTGTTCTTATGGCAACCAGACAACTGATATATACTTATATATTTCTAAATACATACATATTATAGATAAACTACACCCAGACACAGAACAAATGATCATGCTCATACATTTGTTCTGGGTGGGAATCGAACCCACGACCTTCCGGTTTAGCAGTCAGGCTAACCACTAGACCAACAGGCCAATTATTTTTTAGTTTTAGACGAAGACCCTCCTTTTATGATGGTTCCCGTCATTTCTTTCTTCTTCTCCTTCCTGTGCCTAGTACATAACAGATACGACCTTACACAGGCCAGTACAGGGGCAGCGGCGCGGGTGTCCCTATTGAGATGTATTTCGGGCGCCAGCTGCGTCTTCGAGCGTGAGATGCACTGGGCGCGCGCGGCGGCGGCGCTCGCTCTACCGGCCCCGGCGCCGCCTCTGCCTGGGTCAACAGCGGCCGCGCTGCAAGCATTAGCCACGTGTCTGCCAGTACTGCACGCGGGGTATGACCAGGTAAGCATATTATGTAGAGCTATAGGTATGTAGAGTAATAAGTAGCCGATTGCTAGCTATGTGTCTTCCAGTGGAACACGCGGGGTGTGACCAGGTAAGCATATGTAGAGATAGAGGTATGTAGAGTAATAAGTAGCCGATTGCTAGCTATGTGTCTTACAGTGGAACACGCGGGGTGTGACCAGGTAAGCATATGTAGAGCTATAGGCATGTAGAGTAATAGGCAGCCGACATCGATAAAGGATTACCTTGTGATATAAAAAAAAATAGAATAATGGGCGTATAGAAGGAAGAGACTGTCCGTTGAAAGTAGCTGCAGAGCAGACATTAACTTTCTGTCTTCCAGTACTGTATGATCAGGTCAATGTAGCTATAGGCATGTACGGGCACAAATAGGCAGTCCCTGCCTGGTAAGTAGACACCTACAATATCTGAGGGCTTGTAAACATTGAGTGAGAGGTCGTGTTTGTCAGTGAGCAACAACATTTTTGCTCACTGGCAAAGAAAGACAGAATAAACGTGCATACTTGGTAAGATTACAGTTTTTTCCTGTTCATCTGGATCAATGTGTGGAAGCTTGATTATCAACCTTTCTGTTCACTGCTGGAAACACTGGTACTTCCATGATCGTCAAGATGGCGTCTAATTTAAGTGTTCTTCCTCCACTCTCAGGAGCTGACGATGGTTCATGAGAAGCTCTTCAAGTCGCTCTCCTCCAGTTTCGCCCCGAACCGCCAGGCGTCTCTCCGCGGCTGGCTGCTGTTGCTCAGCTACAAGTACATACGACACGAGACGCTGTGCATGCTGAGGGACACTACCGTGAAGAACCTCAAGAATGAGAAGTGAGTAGTATTCATGATACCGGTGGGAGAGATGAGAGTCGCACTCTCCTTGCATCAGTGCCATCATCCTGCTGATTTCTTCAGTAAAATTTTGCTGTGTTTCTGAAAGAAGGGAAGGACAGGCAATCTAATTATTGGTACCAAGACTTACCATCTGGCGTCTCAAGATAGGCAACACATGAATGAGTTCCCTGTTCATGGGTGACGCTGACCACTTACTTAATGAATAAATGAACTCCTTTCCAGGATATCAGTATACGAGCAGAGTCTGTACTGGGCGATACTGTTCATGCTAGTTGAGATGGGACACCCTGACCTGATCAGCGTAGCTGTGGACTTCCTACTGACCAGCCCCAAGCATTTTTGTGCTGATTTAGTTGTGAAGGTAAGTTTATAGGGAATAAAAATTAATTAATAGATATGATTGAGAAAACACACATACACGCAGTTACTAAATTGTAAGTAGCATTTTTTCTTCCAACTCGAAATATATTTTACCTGATTGTTTAGATTTTGAATACATGAAAACTAGCGAATAAATAGAGAAAATAATAATATATTAATAAATATCCTCTTCTCTATTAACGTAAATTTTTTTACATGTAAAAACTTTTCAATTGTGTATCCATGTCCATTATTTTAAAAAGCATTTATTGACATCGATGCTTTTAAAGACACCGGAGATAAGCAAAAAAAAATTAAAGGAAATATTCTAATAAACAAATAATAAATATAAGATAAAATCAGTAACACAAAAATATATTTCAGGGAATAACTTCAGTATTAAGACAGCAAGTTCTACCTAAAGACCTGAAGAACAACATAATAGAGAAGATGATGAGCAACATGCAATCGTTGACAGAGCACCACGCCGTACAAATACTGATGGTACATCTGTTCAGTGGTGAGTTACTGTCGTAATAATAGTAAGGAAATGGACCCAGAATGAGACCTTGTGACACTCCGATATAAATTTTGCATTTAACAGATAGCTATGACACTGGATGAGGGACCATACTTATTAATATTATTGATGAATCTTAGGGCATTGAAGAGTAATTTCTGAAAAAAAAAAAAGTTTCACTTCAAAAACTGATAATATAGTATCTCGCTGTTGCTTTAAAAACATCTATAGTTAATATATTTTTTGTTTACAGCCGACAGTAAACTAATTAGTCCAAAACTAGAATCTGATGTATCCAACATGGATCCTGATGTCCTGATGAATTCCATGGAACGTATCACCTTACTATACAAAGTGCTACGCCAATCCAAGTCGAGAGAGACCAAGAGGATAGTGGCCTCAGCGCTCAAATACTTCCTGAGGGAGACCCTGCCACCAGCGGCGACACTCAGTCGGGTGGTCATCGAGTTTTTGGAATGTTGCAAGGAGACAGAGAAGAAGAGGATAGGGCTATTGAGTGAAAGGGACAGATGGATCGAGAGTTCCGTGTTAAATGCTGATGTAGTTTTTGAAGTGAGTTGATTTTTTACAAGTTTCTGGTAGTAGACGTGCTATCTGATGGTAAGTGGTCGGCTTCGCTCGTGATGTTTCCCCGAGACTATTAGTCTCGTTGTTAATAATTATACTGCTAGTTTTTTTTAATCGAGCATATAACCAGATAGAGTAATCTCCACCATGGTTCAGGGCTTGTCGTGGCGGTGGGGTTCAGTAGCCTAGGGTGAGTCCAGCACCTTGGGCGAAGCTAATTGAGCCGAGGGGGCTCTTTGTAGCCCTTTTATAAGAAGAGGGGACAAAAGAGCAGGGGGAAAGGGGTGAGGATGGAACCTCATCCCACTGTACTGTCCCGACGTTGGGAGGGGTTGTTCTGTGGTGCGGGACAACCGTGGTGGACAACACAACAAATACGTGGTGTGAAAGCGTCCATAGATATATTATTATTATTATATTATATTACTAAAACTCCGCTATCCGTCCGTCCGTCTGTCTGTCCGCGTCTGTGACCATTCTGTACACAACAAACGTGATTTTTTTTGTCTAAGTGTAATGTTGTATATATAATGGTACGGAACCCTTCATGCGCGAGTACGACTCGCACTTGGCAGTTTTTTATTCCAACTATTTGTATGTTTTAGGTATTCGAAACGTCGATATCCCAAGACCAGCTGCCCGTCCTGAGTGGGTGGATATTCGAAGCTCTCTGCCATTTGATATCTGGGAAGATCTCCTCCAAACTGCTACCATACTGCCTTCTGGCTTTGCTTATATCCGCGAGTTCCAACTGCCACATACGCAGTATACGCCCCTTGTCCCAGTTGATATTTAGGACCGGTTTCCACAAGTTCCCCGAGAGCAGACCGGATTGGGGTCTTTTTGAACTGTCTCATGAGACCATGTCTTTCTCGGACAGAAGACTGTTGTGTATAGTGTCCTTACATTCCGGTTTTAGTGGGAACCAGCTGGATAAGTTGAGGGAGCTGTGCCAAGGAAACGAGAGTTTGGACGACTTGATGCAGTGTCTCAGTGTTGAAAAGTGACCAGAGGAGTGAAACAGGTAGAGGAAGTGAGATCTAGTGCAGGGTAGGGATTTTATGTAAGGCCAATGAGAAGAGAAGAGAATAAGAGTTCCAGTGCTTAAATTGAGTAATGACATTAAGCCTATAAGTAGATTCCTCGAAATACGTCGAGGTAGATTATGGGCTCCTCGAATTATTTCAGGAAGTATTTAAGTTGCAATGAGATTTATATATTTTATTAGACTCTCCTCAAAGTAATTTTAGGTATACTGTGGCCTCCTCGAAAAATATCGAGGACGAGGAAGATTTATTTATCCAGGATTGTATTTATCGATATATTTCGGGTGGGTACATCTATTTTTTTTTTCGGATGGTTCTATGCTAACCCTACAGCCCTAATGCTACATCGGATTAGTGTGAGCCTATTTGGCTCACTTTTGGTTTGTAAAAGTGGGGGGTTGCCCCCCGCCAACCGTGCAGTCTGCGACCACGGCCTCCTGGCGTCGGGTTGGACATGCATCAGTGCCTAATAAAATCAATCAACTCACAATAGTTTTTCTCGAAGAGCAAGCTAAAACTTAGGAAATAAATAATTTCTTGTGTGACGTTAAGAATATAATCTTAAACCTCGGTGCAATATAACTGTACTTATCTTGTTATAACTAATTTATTTACTAATTCTATGTAACTACGCTGATAGTATTTTCTTACTTAATCTACTTAGAAATCACAATTGCATATATTTTTGCAATATACAGCCTTTAGGTACCCTTTTAGGTCAGAGCTTCCTAAATTCCGCTGCTACTCCTGTGGAGGAACGACAGAAACTAAATGACCCTTTGATACGATCTCAGAGTGCTCGAAGGATACGAAGGTACGTACCTTGAGACCCGCAACGAATTTAATCAGAATTCAGGAGGTTCTCTCCTCCCTCCATGATAATAGGGATGTTGACAAATTTTTTATTTTAATTTTATTTGATAGATATTATATCCTATATAAACAAAAAAAAAACACGAAAATAAAAATTTGACATATTTCTTCATAAAAGTATTATGAAGAAATATGTCCAATTTTAATAAAAAAAGACAAATAAAAATAGTTTTTAAAATTGCCGCTAAAACGCTCCAAGCTGTCGTGTGACCATGATTACGTCACAGACCGGTAAACATACTCGCGCTCTGTCAAAGAACAGAGCAGATGGATGCTCCTCGCAGTTCGCCGGCAATACAAACTTGGTTATCACAGCTATGACAGTTTGTTTACTGGTCAGTGACGTCATCGCTCTATAATGGCGTTCGCAGTCACGTGATAATGGGTGATAAATAACGCATTTATTTTTAATTTAAGACAAATGCGGTCTTTAATGTGTAAAATATAATTTTACATGAATTTGTAACACGTGTCAACATCCCCATTCCATAATAAACTCTGCCTTTCATATATAGAATCATTATTTTATGATTTCACCAACTTTACTCAAAATGTGAAACAGTAATGGAGGGTCATTCCGTTGTCTGTCTGTCTATCTGTAAGTCGGCCAGGGTACTTCTAACAAATGTGAAGAAAAAAAAATCAGAAAACCATTAATTTGTTATATTACAGCTTGACAAAAAAGAGTTTGGAAAAAACGAGAGCGCTATTTTCACTTGGGTCTCATCATAATATGGGAAATCATTAAGAGAATTTAATCAAATCGTTAAAAATAAATGTGAAACACTAAACGTTACTTAAAATCTAATATTTGTCGGCCAAGTATTGTCAACATCATAGGTTTCCATTTAGTAAAATATTTAGTTCCACCTGTCACCACGTCATACTCTTTTTTGCCAAGCTGTACATAAAAACATGGTTACGGAATCCTTGGCGTGTGAGTAAAACTCGCGCTTGTCTTTTTAACCGACTTCTAAAAGAGGAGGTTCTCAATTCAAATGCTTGTATGTTTTTTCTTGAGATCTTAACATTGGTAGCAACTACAAAAGAAATTACAATACATTTTTAAATGCACCTTGTCGCTTACCTTCAGAAATTGCACCAAATAATAATTAGTATATTATATAAGATAGATGAATAAATATTTTAAATAATATAAGAATCCAGTCGCTTTTTTAGGATTTAAATGTTTTTACATTATATGTTGTGATTGTTGTTTATTTATTAAGTGTTGTGAAAATTGTTCCATTCTGTATATGAACAAGGCGTTCGTTGACTATACCGAAATATCGAGCTCAGCGAAATAAGTGAAAAAGTAAATATTTTAGTATTAAACACTTTTGATGATAAAATGACCCTGCTAATTTAGACGTGACAACGTCTAATAAATCTAATAACGCTAGCTGCATGCACGAAAATGTCTCGTTTCGCTCATTGTCCCGTTACGCTCATTGTACCCTTGCGTTTTGCTATGACGTTGTCACGTTAAACTATCGTACGTAAACCAAATTTATAGACAGCCAATTTCTTTTTATCTAATCAATTTATAAATATGTGTCTGGTGTCTTGTTTATTTCGATGTCTGGTCCTTTAAACTAGTCCTTTCGAGACCACGGGACTGTGTTAACGTGGTGTGATCGTTCATAAATGTATGAATTATAATTAAACTTGATATTAATTTTTAAAGTCTTTAAAAATATCTAATGAACCTTCGCCGTTCGATCCGCAATTCATGGGCGACGCTAACCACATTCTGGTGTGTCCGGTATCCCTATATCAACTCGCAACAATCATAAGTTCACATTTTTGATGTTAATATTTTGTGCAAAAAATACACTTACAAATTTACGAACAACGTACCTTTTGAAATTTCTTACGGGGCCTTGGTAAAGTTTAAAATATTTTTTGGTTTGATTGAAAAAAATAATAATGATGTAATAACTTATTTAAATAAGTAATGAAAATATAATTATAATTAAACTTGTAAAATAAAAAAGTAATAATGATGTAATAACTTATTTAAATAAAATATAATTATTAAATTTGTAAAATAATTGCTATAATAAACTGAAAACAATAATATTTTACTATAATACAAAATTAAAATATTTTACAATTACAGTTTCAAAACGAATTATTGTTAATGACATTGAGTATATAACCGGAACAGAGCGGTAATGTTATGTGTTTTGTATGAAAATAAATTCCGCCTTATTGGCCGACTGTTGGCCATTGGTAATAAATGATTGGCTGATGGTACGTACATACAGATTACTGGTTGTTTGAATTGCCATTACGTCAGTGACAAATCACTGACCAGTTTCGAAATTTTATGGCTCACTTTTCTACTCTATCCGGTTATATGCTCGATGGTTAATGAGATGAAATAAATGATGACTTATAGTACCTATTATTTATTTTATTTATTTTTTGTAGTATTTAATTCTTATATTAATTATTAGCTCGTTTTTAAGAATCTATCTTGGTTTAAATATTAGTTTTATTTACTGCACAGATCGTATCTGAACTGTAGTTCGTCTAGTGACACAAACGCTACTCTGGATTTATACAAAATGTTTAACGTGCATAATTAAAGTATAAACATGTTAGGTTATATTAAAAGCCTAATGCACAAAAAGAGCTGATGACCTTGAAATTGATTTTGACATCCAAAAACCACCGCTAGATGACGTGGTTTCTAATGTCTGCTTTAATCGTATCGAGAAGTCAAAAGATAACTTAATTTTAAGCGACTTTTTATAGCATAGGAGAGCAAACGAGCAGTCGAAGCCTTAGACTATCAACACTTCCGCACAACCAGAGATTAAACAACACTCCCTCCTTTTCCCTATCCCCTAATGTGCCACCAGAAACTCATAAACCGCACGAAACGCGACAGCGTAGCTGTCACTTGACCCCGGTGTTATGTGAGCGAGAGGTACAATCCCGGGCGTGCCGGCCCAATTCGGATTTAGCATGGTACTACATCTTGACAAGACTTGTATCTTATTATTTAGATTAAGTCGCTTGAAATTAAGTTATTTAGTTACCTATTTGACTTAAATCAGCATTAATAAAAACAATATCCAAATCGGTTTAAGAACTACGGTGCCACAGCGGCCAAACTTATAAATTCGTGTTTTTGCGTCAAGCGTTAAAATCTAACTTACACCGACCTAGTACCGCGTCTTGAAATGACTTGGGTCTACTATTTTAAAGTGTCTTAAATTATACATAGATTATATAATATACTAATTTAAATTGATAATAAATGCATTCTATAACATCTCACTATTACCTTCTCGAAAAAAAGCCACGAGACTTCATCTCTAGCGAACTATCAAGCATAAAAAATTCACCACAGTATCATTGAAAAAAAAAACTATCGAAACCATTTGCTTGTAGACTACCCACTGGGCTCTCGTGTACACTTGGGAATATTTTTATGATTGTACTAGTGGCACCGACAGACGTTGTCCTGTACATATTTGTGGAATCTAAACCATCCTCGAATCCCCTTGAACTCACACAATTTTTTTTATCAAAATCGGTCCAGCCGTCTAGGAGGAGTTCAGTGACATACGCACACAAGAAATATATATATAAAGATAATAGAGTGCTTGTTGTAACAGATGTATATTTTGTTCTATAAGCTTATAAATAAATTATTATTACATATTATATGCTTTTTATTTTGTTGACTTGCGATTAGATGTCCCTTAGATCTTTGTGAGCGACAGTGGCTTAGTGGGTATGACGCTTGGCCTCTTAATGAGAGGTCCGGGTTCGATCCTGAACCCTGTCTTGAAATGGTTTTTTTTTTAATTTCTATGTGCACCTGAACATAACATCGCTTGCTCATCGGTGAAGGGAACATCGTGAAGGAGCCTGAATGCCTGATGAGATTAAAAGTGTTTGAAGATGTGTGAAGTTCACCAACCCATATTGGGCCAGCGAATCGGTGAACTATCGCCCAAAATCCTCCTCGAAATCAGGCGAGGATTGGTATACTCGTGCCAAGCCGTTGGACAATAAGGGTTGATATTATTAAATCTATAACGATAGTGGAATAAAATAAAGAAATATAGTATATGCATACACAAAAAGTCATCAGTGGAGCGGCGGCGAAAAACATCACGACATGACAACGTCATGCCGTTTGCCGTCATGGCATACGAGTAGATTTTACTGTCGCGTCAATAAATGTTTCACGAAAACTGATTGATAATGATGACAAATAACATACGTTATCTTCATTAATCGTACATTAAAGATATAATCGATAAGTTATCAGCGATAGTGGCACATCCAACATGGCGGTGTCGCGACGAGGATACATATTCGGTGCTTTTGTCTCCAGTGTCATATGTGTTATACTGATAATAGTGTCAGTGTCGAGTGATAGTTGGGTTAGTATACTTTATTTAATAATACATATGCGAATTACACTCTTAATAAAACAATTCAACCAGCTGGAAGGCCACTGGCTGAATGGTTTCATTGAGAGTGTAATTCTCACTCCCATTGCTTGCATGGGTGCCGGTCAAGATCTATGGTGGAAGTTTGTATATATATAGTTTTAAGGGTCTCCCATCTACCATGGGTATATGTGGGCATGTGCCCAGGGGCATCGGCTAGGGCCCTAATTTAGTAGTAAAGGGACAGAAAGGGCTGTGCTGCGCTCACGCTGCATGTGTACCGCCATCTGTCTTGTTTCTCAAGCCAAACAGCTTTGCTGTTTCGGAGAAGAGGACAGGACAGGCAGTGTAATTATTCTAAGTAATTATTCTTCTAATAAACACCTTAATTGTGGTTTAGAAATAAATTTGCACAGGCTGTATCATTACTGAAGACATTCCATCTTACGTCTCAGGATGGACAACGCTTAACGCCTTCGAACCAATCATAAAAAAAAAACTTTAGCCTTCCTGTGACTAAGTGATGTAAAGTATCGAAACGTCGGGAATACAAAACCTTGATAAAACTAAAATAAAAATCATTTATTTCGGGAGTAACAAATACCCAGTGCATTAGTAACAATATAATCTTAAAAACTATGTACGTTATCTAAATTAAAACTATGAGAAGGTCTGGTGTCTTTGACCAAATGCACACGAGTCCAGTGCTGCATTAGAACACTGTCACCGTCCAATCTGGCCGCCACTGTCTTTACGAGACTGTTGGTGCTGCGCCGCACTTGGTGGCCAGCATCTTGACGCACTGCAAGGGTATATTGTAACCACGATAAAATCCGTTTGTTCTTTCATTATAATCGGTATGTTTTACAACAGGAGATTACTCCATTAGAGATTACAATCTTATTCTGTCTATTTATAAAAGGAGGGGAAATACTTATACCAACTTGCTTATAAGCACTTATAGGTAGTGAAGGTATATTGTTTTCTAATGTTTTCGCGAATTTCACTCATTATAATGAAACAGTTTTTACGTATTTTATCGCGGTTGGAACTTGTCAGCGGAAGCGGCGGAACACCACGCCTGTGGCCAGAAGTCCTCCTGCATGACGAGGTGCAGAAAACATGTCGGCACTCGCACCACGAACGCCTTGAAGTTGACGTTGCGGCGCGACTCCAGAAGCTGCACTCTCGCTGTGTATTTGGTCTTTTGGCGCACGTACTCCACGATGTCCTTCGCCTCAGTGGTGTAGTGTAGGCGAAAGATATACACCGGGGTGTTCGGTGCTGCAGCACGTATACTGTTGGGCTCTTTGGGAGCCGTGCCACAGCGGTTCTTGCTAGTCTTCTGACGGCGCTTCCTCCTTTGCACCGTCACAAAACCATCATCATCATCATCCCGCTTCGATGCCTTCTCTGGCAAGGGCTTCGTAGATTGAGTACCGCTCACGGCGGTTCTGCTGGCGACATTTTCATTACTCGCAGACACAGGCAGCGGGTCCGATAGCCGGTAATTTCGTGCAGCGATACGAGGAGGAGCTGCAGGGGCGGAAGTGGGGTCGCGGGGCGTGCACAGTGCGCGCTCAGCAGACTCAATGTTCGGTGACGGCGAAGACAAAAGCGCTGACGCGAAGCTGACGCCCGATAAGTCAAGGCATGCTCCACGACGCGTGTTTACTTTCGATGCATAAGATGGTGACCCAGTTACTGCTACCGATTTACGCAACTCTGTGAGTTCATTGCGCAAATCAGCAACAATATTCTGGGATGCATCGAGTTTCTTTTGCATGTCCTCGAGGCTAGCCTTCAGAAAGACAATATCCTTCAGGACGCTCGTGACGTCGACGTGGTCGAAGGTGACAGGAGGTAGTTTTCCCAAGTCCTTTGCCACAAACATCGGCACGTCGTCGGGGTCGGTCTCCTTTAGCAGCGTGATGATGTCCTGCACGCTCTTCTTTGTCCCGTCACGGCGGTGACCTGTACAGCAACAGCTTGGCAGCGGCGATGTCATCTTCGCTTAAGTTTGTTGAGCAGTACTGAACAGCGGACAGCTCGTCCATCACGTCCAGCTTCTGCTGCAGGAACGCCTGCAATTCGTTCGCCACGAGTTGTTGGCTCATGGCGAAATATAATCACGAGCGACGGCTTGCGCCGCGCTACACGTTTACTTTATTTAAGTAATAGTCAGCAATACGTCCGCATCCAAACGCGGCCGAACGAGACTATAACTGGCACAGAGACTTAACATCTTATGTCTCAAAATAGGCAACACAAAAATGAGTTGCCTGGGCTCGTTCCAGGCAAACTAGTTTATGTTCATGGGCGACGTCGACCACTTACCATCAGGTGGTACGTTTGCCAGTTTACCTATCCAACTAACAAAAAAGACATCTACAGCATTGGGAGTTGTAATCGAGTCTAAATTTTAGTATCGGGACTTACAAAGAGAAAGAAAAATAGACAAGAAAGATGAAACAAAATTCTTCTTCATCGTTTTACGTATAATTAGTACGTTTCACGGGAGAAACAAGCTAGATGGTGGTACCCGTGCAGCCGGGAACGCGGCACCGTACATCACTCCCACCAGTATATGAAAGGTGGTAATCAACTGCCATCTCATGAAACTATTCATTGTTTCTCATTAACCCCCACACCCCCCCCACACAAAGCGTATCCCAATCACTTTTCGAGCTGATGATATTGGAAACCCATAAAATAATCGTCTCAGCTAGTTGGTGGTGGACTCCCCGTCTTCCAGAAGGTTTCCAGAACTCTTACCCCCCGGCTAACAGCGTAAGTAACCGGCCCACTGCCACTTCAACTAGATGGAAAACTAGTGTAAGGCATAGTCCTATAATATCTGCACCCTGGTGTTCATTAATAGAGGCCTATATCCAGAACCCCACCATGGCTCAAGTCTTGTCGTGGCGGTGGGGCTCGGTAGCCTCAGATGAACCCAGCACCTTGGGCGAAGAAAATTGAGCCGAGGGAGCTGCTCTTTGTACCTACCCCTCTTTTAAGAAGATGGGACCAAAGAGCAGGGGAACAAGGGGCGAGAATGGGAACCTCACCCCATTGTGGGTAGTATCCCGACGTAGGGAGGGATTGTTCTGTGTTACGGGACAACTTCTCTGTGGAGGTGACGTCGGTCCCTTGAGGGTCTGACTAGCCGTCAATGTGCCCTGTTTGCTCAACAGATCCGGGGCACCTCACCAAAGGCGGCATTGGTGGTACCTGGCACACACTGGTTTTAGTGGGTAGAGTTGCGTTCACCTAACCACCTTTCGGGCGCAGCGAGTCCCACATACCCGCGGGATGCCTCGGAGCATTTCCCGACGTAAAAGAATAAAAGGCCTTGGTATATCCAGAAGACGAAATAAGGCTGTTAATGATGATGATGATGTTATATGTTGTTAATTGGATCTCGTAAGCTTAAGTAATATACCTAACTCTAAGCTAAGTTATTGTTAAGTGTATATTAAGCAACTTTTGTACTTCGTGGCTTCTCCTTGCCGTTTGATTACTTAAAGTTATGTTGTTATAATTACTTTGTTTCTTAATTGTTATAAAATATGATACAATTATGTATGAATCATTGAATAAATCATCATCATTAATTCATGATTTGACGGAGTTCAATGATCTGACAAATTTGAACTTGTAACCCCATGGGGCTACGGTTCAAAGGAGACGGTCCAAAATTGTATGGGACGTTGGTCTACTTTTGTACATGTAATGAGATGAAGGAAAGAAAATATTGAAACAGTTTTGATTTGTTTATATCCATGAATTCATCTCAATTTCAGCGGTAGGTTAATTTAATGTTTCCAAGATTTGCAACACTACGTGTATAAAACAATGGCGTATGGCGTATATTCTTTGGTGTTATCTGTCAAATGTAAGGAATTAGGTATGTCATTTTTCGATCGATCGATCTGTCATCATTTGGTTTGCCATTTGTCAGAAATTACATTTAAGTAAGTAATAATCATCCGTCTGAAGGGCGCCATCTTCATTAAGAATTGCCAACAAGTAAAAAAGCTTGAAATATATTTTTATTTTTTGCATGTAAATTAGTTTCTTAAACTAATTTATTTTATTTTTAATGAAATCTATGTATTTTTCTCTATTTATGGTATACTGTACAAGACCAGTTCAGGAATGGACCGTCTCCTTTACCCATTATAAGATCAACCCGTTGTCAGTGTACCCGTCAGTCTGTCAAACCAAAGTTTTGACGGTTTTGACATACAATTATAATATATAAAATTGTAAATACTTTTATACGGAACTCTCAACGCGTGAGTCCGGCTCGCGCATAATTTCTATTATCTCGTACCGCTTAAACAGATTCCCACAAGTCGCAGTACCACGTCGGAGTTTTGTTATAACTACATATACTATATACAATTCCGAAACTGCTCAGTGATTTGTCACTGACGAAATATCAATTCAATTAACCAGTGATCTTATGTACGTGCCATCGGCCAACCATCCGCCAATGGCCTTCAGTCGGCAAATCAGAGCGCGGAACCGGCGCAGCGTCGCAGCATTTTGTCGGAATTTATTTTCATACAAAACACATTACATTACTGCTCTATTCCGGTTATACTCGATGTTGCTCACATATTAAATCAGTTATCCGTACAATCTGGTTGTAATAACTGATACGAGTCGATGATGATCTCGTTTACATATATGTCGTAATTACTGGAAGATCATGATTGCTGTATGTATCCAAGACCTCGGGAATGTAAACCTTAAAAAACCTCGCGAAAATCTGTGAAAAATTCTTTAATTAAAATGAAATTCGCGTAAACATTAGTCATAAAAACGGTATAACCTTCTTTAAGTGATATTAAAATAAATATCTATACTATACGAATCATCTTTCATAGCCGGCTTAAAATATTAATGATCAGAACCATTTTCTGTGGTACTAAATTCATTCCGTAAATCTTCGTATAAATATAGATAGCTTTTTGTTTAACAATTATTAATGAGAACTCTCGATTTCTCTTAACTTCGTGGAAATGTAAGGATGCTGGTATAGGGTATAGGGTTCAGCCGTTGAAAGATATTTTAGGCATTTTTATTCTTTTTTTTTTTTTTACTCTGGGAAATGCTCTGAGAGATCCCGCGGGGGAGCGGGGCGGGTATGTGGGACTCTCTGCGCCCGAAAGGTAGTAAGGTGGACGCAGCTTTGCCCACTAAAACCCGGCGAGTGCCACCAATGCCGTCTTTGGTGAGGTGCCCCGGATCGAATGAGCAAACAGGGCACCTCGACGGCTAGTCAGTCCCTTAGGGGACCGACTCCACCTACACAGAGGGGTTGTCCCGCACCACAGAACAACCCCTCCCAACGTCGGGACAGTACAATGGGGTGAGATTCTCGTCCTCGCCCCTTGTCCCCTGCTCTTTTGTCCCTTCGGTTCAATTGGCTCTTCTTATAAGAGGGGTACAAAGAGCCCCCTCAGCTCAATTAGCTTCGCTCAAGGTGCTGGGCTCTCCTTAGGCTACTGAGCCCCACCGCCACGTCAAGTCCTGAACCATGGTGGGGGTCACTTGAATACATTGGCTTACTCTTTCGATGGCTTCCTACTACTAGCTTGTCCTAATGATTCCACTTGTTCTGACAAAAGAGTTTTCCAGATAGTAGCGACGGCCTTTGCGGATGACCAGAGCCAGGACAGCGCAGTGCGTTACGGCCTGTTCCGGGGCCAGTTCGCGCTGCATATCTTCGACACACCCTCCTACAACACGCTCTTCAGTATGTATCTTTTATTCGGACTTTTTGAAGTGAAACTTCTTTGCGCGCATGAGGGTAAATTTTGTAAGGATGAAACGTCACGAAAATGTGCAACGTTTTTGTTCAAGAAGGGGGAGAGAGTAATTGAGACAGATTGAGAGAGAGTGAGAAAGGGCGAACGTAGCATGAAGCACATAGCCATGGAGTGAGAGTAGGGAGCAAGCGAGTGAGAAAGATCGAGAGAGAGTGAGATAGAGCGAACGTCACAAGTTTCGGAAATTTTAAGCTTTAGATTAATATAAATATAGTTTAATATAAATATAAAAATTAGTTTGCCAAATAAGGTTCACTTCTGACATGTGTATTTTGTGCGCACGCACTTTTTTATATTTTTTTTACCACCACTCGTTCCCACCTACTGGTGTATAGTCAGGATTGACAGCGGTAATCGAATGATCCTTTGATACGGTTTTATTGAGCCCGAAGGATACGTTACTCACTTTGGTACCCGTGGCCAATTAATTAGGGGGATTCGGGAGGAGTAGGACATATTACCAGTTTAAAGTACAATCTTATTAATATTTACGTGAATTTTACGCATAATGAAAACAAGTTTTACGGATTTTCGGATACTCTACAGTTACGATGGTCCTCACGTGAAGATGTCGCTGAACATAGGCATCATTCAATAAACGCCGAGACGGCTGATCCCAATACATCCATCTAGAACCGATCGCACGGAATCTTCCACCGATCTAGCTGGAAGTCTTCCTAAATGTAATTAGGGCTATTGACCTTTTAGAATAGCTACCGATAATATTTACACGATTTTGTAAAAACTATTTTGGACATCTGTATATATTCTAACTGTAAGTTCTTATCTCACAAACCGCATACTCATATTTGAAAGGCCGGGAACGCGCCAGCAAACCCTATGGTGTAGAGCAATAACCTTAAAACTGTTTCAAAGATTTCTCTTCCCGTATTATAACATATATATACGAAAACGAATAATAAAAAACATTATTAATCGTTCGACCCTTTTGACCGCTACCCGGTACGGTGGGACCATTGAGGACCCTAGAAATTAGGCCACGACAGTCTTAAAACTCCAGCTTACTTTCAATGACATATTATACATTCCAGTCTGTCATTGAGGGAGGCTTATGTTCAGCATTGGACTGATAGAGCTGATGATGAAGATGAAGAAAATAAACCAACCTCTTCTATTCTTTACATAACACATTATTTTCATCGTACAGATTATTTGACTTGATCAATAAATATCTAGGACTGTCTGTATGTCCTAGATATTTATTGACCAAGTCATCGATATTATGCAATACAATAAAAATTATTATGTTACTAGCTGTTGCCCGCAGGTTCGCCCGCGTTGGCGACGAATAGGGGTGCGTACGAGGTGCTACTTAATGCGCCTCCAGTAACGCCCCTGTGTTCGTGTCGGGCTCAGGATGGGAACCTGGACCCAGTATGATACGAAATCGCGGGGACTGCTTAGTAGTGGCCGGGTAGTCGCCCCTTACGAGGAGTAGTCTGGCCTTCGCAGGGGCTAGCCTCCGCGAAGTCCGGATCACCTCAGCGAGGTGATCCGGTTGAATGCCAATCCGGGACCCTTATAATGCGGCTGAAGGCGCTCGCAGTGGTTTTAGTTTACGGGTAGGGCACTCCCAGGTCCGAGTCCCACATAGGGTCAGGATCTACCCAAGATCCTGGCTACATGCGTAAAATGCATTTCCCGGCGAAAAAAAAAGCTTCGCCCGCGTTAACTTATATTTGTAGCCGTACGCGGATTGATATTGATTATTTTTATAGCCTAAGTTACTCCTTATAACATCAGCTATCTGCCAGTGAAAGTCCCAGACAGACAAAAATTGAAAAAAATGCTATTTTGGTATATGTACCGTGTATACATCCATATGCATTTAATAAAAAGCGGTTATTTTAATATTACAAACAGACACTCCAATTTTATTTATCTGTATAATCTATACTTATAATAAAACTTACAGTTTTATTATAAGTATAGATATATTACCGAGGCATCCTCAGGATGTAGACTCTACGATTAGCTGCTAATCGTCGGGGCGAAACGTGCGTAGATTGTTTGGTGGTGGTCTTTTACTGTGGTTGTGGTGCATGTGGGGTGGTGGTGCATGCGAGTGTACGCATATGCAGTGTGGGAAAGGAGGGCGGTGCTATATGCATGCATATGCGTGCACTCACACATTTGCTGTAAAGACTGCGTGTTTCGCGGGATAATTGCTAATTAATATAATATAATTTAATATCTTATATAATGGATTTCCGCAAAGTAACGCCTGATTCTATTAACTATTTTGAATATTTATTGTGAGAGTCAGAAAAGTTTAAGCAGCTTGGTAGCTTAAATTAAAAACACAGCCATATTCCCTTTAGAGATATAACCAAAAAAGTAGAAAAATGATCATCATCGGTCCGGATACGTCCGTAAATATAAAATAACGCGGGCGAAGCTGCGGGCAACAGCTAGTGTATAATAGATTAGTACACAATATAACAGTTTCTAGATTACATTATCCTAAATGTTAGTTCTGAAATTTAGACATATTATGTATGTTTGCAAATTAAAGTCCAGTCCAAAATAGAGGGAAAATACACATTTAGTGACTTATCTATGACTAATAAAAACAAGCGATATTATTTCTTATCTATTATTACTCGTATAAAATAATTATTCTTCAAACGTTATTTTCAGAACATCATATCTGTACCGATAGGTGTATGATTGATTCCCGAACTAAAATTTCATAAAAAAGACCAATAATCTTCCTCAATGACTATCAAATGCAAAAATTATTTTAAAATACAACGGGTATTGAAGGTGATGTTTCAATAATTTTTTTCATTAATCAATCAGTAAAACCCTTCAAATTTTTGTTCAAAGTAAATGATAAAATTTCGATTTAATGAACCAAGGAAATGCAAAACTATAATATTCCGTATTCATAATTCATTCATAATAATTCATAATTCATTTATTTGCTCAAGTTGTGGTTAGAGATATTATTATGTTACATACAAGGTTGATAAAAGCGAGAGGCATTAAATTAAACCACATATACTATGTACCATTTTCAGGCTACACACCAAAACTTAGACCAATAGAATCAATAGTTTAGTCACAGGATATTTTTAAAGTTTTAAATCCACTCCGCTTTATTAGACCCGGTGAGACGCAACGTGCTGTGCGTCGCACTGCCTTTTAGATTCGAAGGTCAGTGAACATTTTGCAAAGGATGTTTACGCTTAACTTTGGCTATTCTCGTATTTAAGTTCTTTGAAAAACTATTTTTTTATTTCTCACATAAACTGTTTTTAATAGTTTCGTATTAACCGAAAGCATGTGTAGTATATGTGGTTTAATTTTAACAACCTTGTATAAAAATCATACCTCACAATTTACCATTTCCATGGTGTACAAATTTTTCATAGAGTAGGTACCTATTACAATTTAGAATCTAAACAATAATTAATTATAAATATAAATAGTTTACAAATTATTAATTTATTTTAATAAAACTTGTCATTATTTTAAAATTTAAGCACCATTTTTATTGGTCCTTCGAGTTGGATAATCCGTATGTTCATTTTAAAAAGTTATTAATGTAATTATTTTATATGCATGTATATGCATGCACGTATATGTATACGTGCATGTTTTATCTGCTGTATTAAACATAAAGATATTATATATAAATGAAAACGGCTATTTTCTCTATAATAGCAATTTAAAAAGGGATTTTTGCCATATTTTTATATCACGTCTCGTGAACAAGGCATTCAATGACAATGTCGAAGTATCGAGCTCCTGGAACTAAATATGAAAAAACAAAAATGTACCGGTGGGAGGGAAGCGCTGTGCCGCGCTCCCGGCTGCATGGGTACCACCATCTTGCTTGTTTCTCCCGTGAAACAGCTTTGCTGTGTTTCGGAGAGAAGGGCAAGACAGGCAGTGTAATTACAGTCACCGAGACTTAACATCTTATGTCTCAGGATAGGCAACACATAGATGAGTTGCCTGGGCTCGTTCCAGGTAAACTAGTATATGTTCATGGGCGACGTTGACCACTTACCATCAGGTGGCACATTTGCCAGTTTGCTTATCCAACTAACATAAAACAACCAGTTTTGAATAGTTTTAATAAGATGAAAATAGTTTTTGTGCTCTATTAAAACCGAGGGTAATATTTTCCAATTCCAGTGACATGTATCTCCGAGCTGAACGCGTGTGCTGTGAGCTGCAAGACCGAGGCGTCTGCCAGGGAAGAGGAGGTAATATTGAACCAGCAGTCCAATAATGTATGAAATGATGTCACAAAAATACAATTGACCAATCTCAGAACATATAAGTTTGACGACATTAAATGACACATCATTACTGTTTTTCTGTCTTGAGTCAGCAAATGATGTCTGGAACCTAAAGATAGCTGTAGATAACAGTTGCTGAGCGAATTATGAGATCTTTAGTCTAATATGAAAGGAATCTGGTATGATAAGGGTTTTAAATAGTATTTAAACAGATCAATATTTTCATTCAAGTTTCACGACCCCATTGAATCATTTATTCCCCTATATTATCTTCTTGTATTCACTGATAAACACATCCCAATAAATGTCACACTGCAAAAAATATTCTAAAAGGTGGCAATTTTTTTTTTATAGCATAGGAGCACATAGGAGGCCAAACGAGCAGTCGAAGCCTTGCGACTATCAACGCCCATACACATCCGCATAACCAGAGGCCGATACGCCGCCCTCCTTTTCCCTATCCCCCCAATCGGCCATCGAAAACTCACAAACCGCACGATACGTGACAGTATAGCTTTCACTTGACGCCGGCGTTATGTGAGCGAGAGGTTCCGCCCCGGTGACAATTCGGTTGCAAAGTAGCATGGCACTACCTCTTACTATGTCATGATATCTTTAATCTTTTACCTATTAGGGCTCGATTATTATTCCCGTCGCTAAGACAACCTAAAATACCATTTTTTCTTTTCTCCATCCTCTGGAAAACCAATGAAATACAAGGTTCATAAAAGCGAGAGGCATTAAATTAAACCACATATACTATGTACCATTTTCAGGCTACACACCAAAACTTAGACCAATAGAATCAATAGTTTAGTCACAGGATATTTTTAAAGTTTTAAAGCCGCTCCGGTTTGTTCGACCCGGTGAGACGCAACGTGCTGTGCGACGTTGCCTTTTAGATTCGAAGGTCAGTGGACATTATACAAAGAATGTTTACGTTTTATTTTGGCTATTCTCGTATTTAAGTCTTGAAAAAGTTTTTTTTATTTCTCACATAAACTGTTTTTAATAGTTTCAGATTAACCGTAAGCATGTGTAGTATATGTGGTTTAATTTAATGCCTCTCGCTTTTATCAACCTTGTATATTCAAATGTCTCATGTATGAGATGGATCCGTCAAATCTCATTTCATATTCGTTTCTATCTGATTTAAGCCCGATTTACGTTTCAATCTCTCGCGAGTTAAGGAAGTAGGCGAGTAAGTGCAGTTCGGA
Source organism: Helleia helle (assembly GCA_963853865.1). Classification (NCBI taxonomy): domain Eukaryota; kingdom Metazoa; phylum Arthropoda; class Insecta; order Lepidoptera; family Lycaenidae; genus Helleia; species Helleia helle. Next base: position 11,485,123 of record OY971436.1, read on the forward strand.
GGAGAAGACTGACTTAGCCGCGTCGATTTTTTATGATAGTTGGATAGGCAAACTGGTGGACGTGCAACCTGGTAAGTGATCGACGTCGCCCATGAACATAACCTAGTTTAATTGGAAGTAGCCCAGGAACCTCTTTTATATATACCTATGCTGAGACATAAGGTGTTAAGTCTCGGTGTGCTGTCTTGCCCGTCTCTCCGAAACACAGCAATGGTGTTTCACGGGAGAAGCAAGCAAGATGGTGGTACCCAAGCAGACGGGAGCGCGGCGCAGCGCAGACCCCTCACCGGTTGTTTTGTACGAAACAGCTGTTTTAATCCAAAAAAATGATCGTTGAAATGCCAATTTACCTTAATTTATGTGTAGAGAATTAGTATCAATCTAAGGTATCAATACTTTTACAACATTGAAAATGAAATCTAAATAAATAGACTCAAACCCAAACGCCGCATTCTACAAAGTTATGGACTGTATTAAATTCGTTCGTCAAGCCGGCCAGTTTAGATGGCGGGGTGGGAGACGCGACAGGGGCCTACTTCGTACTGGACTAGCCAAAAATAGGATCACGGTCTTTTCAACTCGAACTTAATCAACTTACTACTTATCTCGCTTTTGCCGTTAAAACAATACCAACTAGCTGATGTCACAAGTTATCGCTACTGCATTTATTGAAATGTAAATCGGGCATTACTCTAAATCCGAAGCAAAATTCTAAATCCTTTTCCCAGGTCCGAGCATTAGCAGAAGGGTACAGACCTAATCAAGCGTGCGTGTCAGTGACCACCGTGTCTACCATTGATCCGTGTAAGTTATTCATAATATTACCTACTTTAAAGAAGGCGAGTGCCACCAATGCATCTATCCCGGATCTATTGAGCAAACAGAGCACCTCGACGGCTAGTCAGTCCCTCAAAGGACCGACGCCACCTCTACAGAGGGGTTGTCCCGGGCCACAGAACAACCCCTCTCAACGTCGGGATAGTACAATGGGGTGAGGTTCCTATCCTCACCCCTTGTTACCCTGCTCTTTTGTCCCCTCTTCTTATTAGAGGGGTACAAAGAGCAGCTTTCTCGGCTCAATTTGCTTTGCCCAAGGTGCTGAGTTCACCATTATTTACTTACTACCTTAGGCTACTAAGCCACCACGACAAGGCCTGAACCATGGTGGGGTACATTTACGGACTGTTCCGCGGTTTACTTAAGAGTTTTACATGCCCGACGGATTTCGGATACTTTGATAATAATCTGTCCAACCGAATTCGCCCTTGGTGACCATTTAAGACGCCTGGAATTTGGTGCTGATTGGGAATCAAGTAACGAAAGCCGTCAGATGCACATGTGCATGCATATATTAAGGTGCACAAGAGTACGGCGAGACACAGGTGCACACCCGTCCTTGTCCTTCTGGACCTTAATTAACACTTACTCCCTTAATCGCTTGTTACGATACCCACGGGAAAAATTCGGGTAGTGCTATTCTACTCTACCGGTACCACACGGCTGTGCATACTTTACAGTAACCATGGTTACGAGAGGGCTAAGGATGAACAGGGACTGAGGAGGGATGTCCTTCCGCGATAAAGCCCGTAAGAGTGTTTGTCGAGTTGTTGACGACAAACAAAAGAAGATGATCTCCGTGCGGTGGCCGGCCCGTGTTGGATGCGAGTGGTTCAGCCGTCTTGGCGTTCATTAAGGGAGGCCTATGTTCAGCAGTGGACTGATAGAGGATGATGATGTTGATGAAACAATAGAAAACAATAATGTAAACTTTAAAGAAGTTATAACAATGGTTGTGCGGTAAAGGATGTTCGAAGTAAAAGATTTTATGTATACTCTTGGAAATAATGTTTCGGTTCATAGAGTAGAACCAGCTTAGAAAAATATAGAACAGATCGATTGAGTTGATTTAGCCGATTCTTCTTAGTGGGCTTGGAACCAGTGGTAGATTCATGGATCGTAATGGACGTTCTATAAGCTCCTTTGTAAGAAAAAACAATCAAATTTTTTTGAAATGAATCTTCTGTGCGCGCATGTGCAAAGTCCAAGAAGAGAGAGAGAGAGAGAGAGAGAGAGAGAGAGAGAGATTGAGACCGATTGAGAGAGAGTGAGAAAGGGCGGACGTAGCATGAAGCACATAGCCATGGAGTGAGAGTAGGGAGCAAAATGAGTGAGAAAGATCGAAAGAGAGAGTAAGATAAAGCGAACGTCGCATCGCAAGTCTTGGAATTTAAAGCTTTAGATTAGTATAAATATAAACGAGATTTAAAATTAGTTTGCCAATGAAGTTTCACTTCTGACATGTGTACTTTGTACGCACGCACTTTTTTATATTAGTTAAAGAGGTAACTAGTATCCAAGGTTACTGGAAATAGGTTAGCAACAAAATCTTAATAAAAAGCTTAAAAAAATGAAAATAATTTTAGTTTAATAATAAAATGATAGAAAAAGTATATCATTGGAAAGCGTGGATTGTTTTATTTCTTTTGTAAATATTCCATTTAATCTATGGATCTATTTCTGTAAGTAGAATTTGTATGAAAGCATCCCACGCTTTTTAAGGTTCCGTAGCCAAATGGCAAAAAACGGAACCCTTATAGATTCGTCATGTCTGTCTGTCTGTATGTCACAGCCACTTTTTCCGAAACTATAAGAACTATACAGTTGAAACTTGGTAAATAGATGTATTCTGTGAACCGCATTAAGATTATGACACAACAGTCGAAAAAAAAACAATACATTTTGGGGGTTCCCATACTTAGAACTGAAACTAATATTTTTTTTTTCATCAAACCCATACATACGTGTGGGTCACCCATATCTATGGATAGGTCTTCAAAAATGATATTGAGGTTTGTATTACCATTTTTTTTCTAAACTGAATAGTTTTCGCTAGAGACACTTCCAAAGTGGTAAAATGTGTGTGCCCCCCCTGTAACTTATAAAATAAGAGAATAATAAAAGTGAAATAAAAATATATGATGTACATTACCATGCAAACTTCCACCGAAAATTGGTTTGAACGAGATCTAGTTAGTAGTTTTTTATACGTCATAAATCGTAAACCGCAATTTACCTTTCATTTAATCAACTCTAGTACATAAAAATAAGTACTTAAACTTATGTTTATGGAATTAAATGTTTTTTTTATATTATTATTGTACTTATTTTTATGTACTTGAGTTATTAATATTTGTTAAAGTGTCTAATGTTGTATATTATGTAATGGTACGGAACCCGAACTCGCGCACGTAGCGCGAGTTCGACAAGCACTTGGCCGGTTTTTTTTACAATGATATGATTTATTCGAGCCTATATATTTGTGCTTTAACACAGTAATTTCACTAATGTGAGTGAGTGAGCTCGCTTCAGCCGCACTAATAATATTATAGCTAAATCTTTATATATATAATTCTTCTGTGCGTGTGTATGTCACTGAACTCCTCCTAGACGGCTGGACCGATTTTGATGATATTTCATGTGTGAGTTCAAGGTGATTCGAGGATGGTAAGGATTCACAAAAAAAAAATGTACAGGACAACGTCTGTCGGTGCCACTAGTAGCATTATAAATAACGTTTATCCTACGACTTTTGACATATTTCAATGCATTATAATATCTTTTTTCTTGTTTTCATTGTACTGTCGGAACTTTTGTATGTCTATATTTCATTAATAAACAAAAGGACGCACGCTTGCACGAGTTGCGTTGATAACATTCAACAAATTCTATTTATTTTGTATGAAAATAAAATCCAACAACAAAAAAATAAAGTCGTAGAACAATTAACGTTGTTAGCTATCTTCTTCTGTTACTGGTATTTAAATATAATCCTGTATAAATTTTAAATACCTCCGTTGCTTTTTCCACCCGACGGTGACGCGGCCCAGTCCCGCCACTAACACACAACCGACGCCAGGAGGCCGTGTGGTCGCAGACTGCACGGTTGGCGGGGGACAACCCCCCACTTTTATAAACCAAAAGTGAGCCGAATGGGCTCACACTAATCCGATGTAGCATTAGGGCCTTCGGGCCGTTAGCATAGATCCATCCGAAAAAAAAATCCTTTGCTTTTAGATAAGACTCTAGAAGTTTCTTTACTTTCACAGTAGAAGATCCACCGGTGCTATCTTTCGGTGTCTATGTCGGTATCATGTTATTGGTGTTTACATATAAGCCTGTATAAATCTTACGTACCTCCTTTGCTTTTAGACTAGACTCTACAAGTTTCTTTGCTTTCACAGTAGAAGATCCACCGGTGCTATCTTTCGGTGTCTATGTCGGTATCATGTTATTGGTGTTTACATATAAGCCTGTATAAATCTTACGTACCTCCTTTGCTTTTAGACTAGACTCTACAAGTTTCTTTGCTTTCACAGTAGAAGATCCACCGGTGCTATCTTTCGGTGTCTATGTCGGTATCATGTTATTGGTGTTTACATATAAGCCTGTATAAATCTTACGTACCTCCTTTGCTTTTAGACTAGACTCTACAAGTTTCTTTGCTTTCACAGTAGAAGATCCACCGGTGCTATCTTTTGGTGTATATGTCGGTATCATGTTACTGGTATTTACATATAATCCTGTATAAATCATAATGCCTCCTTTGTTTTTAGATAAACTCTAGAAGTTTCTTTGCTTTCACCGTAGAATATCCACCGGTGCTATCTTTCGGTGTCTATGTCGGTATCATGTTACTGTTATTTAAACATATTATAAACCTGTATAAATCATAATACCTCCTTTGTTTTTAGATAAACTCTAGAAGTTTCTTTGCTTTCACAGTAGAAGATCCACCGGTGCTATATTTCGGTGTCTATGTCGGTATCATGTTACTGGTATTTACATATAATCATGTATAAATCATAATACCTCCTTTGTTTTTAGATAAACTCTAGAAGTTTCTTTGCTTTCACAGTAGAAGATCCACCGGTGCTATCTTTCGGCGTCTATGTCGGTATCCTGACAGTCCAGTTCTTCCAATTGGCATCTGGGGTCTGTGCCGGTGGTCTGGCCTTACTGAACGCCACGAAAAACCCCACAGAACCAGTATTTGGGTTACCCGGTACGTATAACGAATGCATAAATGATTACAATAATATTCAGGAAGGAGAGTCGGCCAACAGCTATATAGGTTACCGACTCCCAAGTCCAAGTTTGATGCTCGATGGATCAGCCATCTCAGCGTTCATGGAAAAAGGTCTTTGTTAGGGGCAGTGCCATACTGCGTTGCAGCCGAAATAGGCCGGCACGACCGGGGTGGCACCTCTCGCTCACATAACACCGGCGTCAAGTGACAGCTATGCTGTCACGTTTCGTGCGGTTTATGAGTTTCCAGTGGCCCATAGAGGGGATAGAGAAAAGGAGGGCGGCGCACCCCTCTGCGTGGCCTTGGTTGTGCGGATGTGTCTGGGCATCAGCGCCGTAAGGCTCAGACTTCTCGTTTGCCCTCTGATGACATAAAAAAAACCAAGTGGACGGAACACGGTTAGTGATGATGATGAAGGCATTTTCAAGATTTTCTGAGACTGGCCTTTAATGTTATGACCAAAAAAAATTCTTCTACAGATATTTTTCTACCCATCATTAAGCCATTAACAAGAATTTCGTTTTTCGAGCAGATGCTTCGCGCAAGCCATTATTTTGTTTTTTGATTCTGAGAAAAATGAAATGGCAAATTTTTTGCACCAAAAGTTAACAATCACTGTATTTTGTTTGTAAATTATTAATTACAACATAAATATAAATTTAAGAGTTTTCTGAGTATTTAAATATCGAACATTGTAACATTTCAGGTTGTCTCTGGACGAATGTCCTGACAGCAGTGCTGGGTGTGACCTTAATGCTCCTCTTCGGGATATACTGGCTGGTGTCCGGCCTGAAGGAACACCTGGCTTTCTCGTACATCGCGCTTGGGATGCTGCAGCCGATACCAGCGCTGGGCTTCTCGTATTGGTAACTATTTCTCATCGTCATCATCAGTGACCCTTATATTATCCTACTGCTGGGCACGGGTCACCTCCTCGAATTCAGGCGAGGAGTCAGCCATAGTTTACTGGTGGTGATATTCACACCCTCAAAGAATCTTATCAGGTACGCGGGTTTTCTCGCGATGTTTTGCTTAAAGCATTATCCATATTAATATAATACAACGAAAAACTTTGTTTGGTTGTTTAAACGTGCAGATCAACACAATCAACACAACAGATTTGATAATTTTTTTTTATTGTTTTCAATATTTTGGATGGTGTTACCGTAGGAAGAGCTAGTTTGTAAATAATTATACCACGTTAACGTAGTGACAGAGATACTTTTACTATAGATACAGGGAAACTGACGGATAAGAAATTAACTCAGGACTACCGTTGTTGTATTTTACCTGTTGATCCATAAATTCTAAGGCACACGATGTTGGGTCCCAATTATGATTATCCTGCCCTTTATAAAACCTGCCAGGAAGATAAATCAGATAGTGGTACATAATTACATGCCAATAAAGACGCGGGCAAAACGGACCCCGCTCACCGATAGATGCTTTAATCTTATGCTATATAGGTTCTAAGTTTGGATGTACGGGGCTCTTCAAAACAACTCATCCGATTGAATAAAAAAATTCACCAGCATAATACCATGTTATCACAGAACATCGAGCATATAAACGGATAGAGAAGTAATGTGAGCCGTACAATTCCGAAACTGGTCAGTGATTTGTCACTGACGTTATAACGAATATGACGAAACGTATGACGAATAGCAATTCAATCAATCAAAGATCGGTATATACGTCCCATCGGCCAATCCATCAACGGCCATCAGTCGGCCAATCAGAGAGCGGAACCGGCGCAGCGTCGCAGCACAGAGGCGGAATTTGTTTTCATACAAAACATTACATCACCACTCTATTCCGGTTATGTGCTCGATGTAACAGAATAATATAGGCTGTAAAAATAATAATCATTAGTCCAGATACGGCTGTAAATCTAAATTAACGCGGGAGATAACATGATAGATTAAATTCAACCGTAAAAGATTCGTCGACCGTATCGGATTTGACTAGTCCAAATCCTGCTCTCCCGAGCAGCGCGCGCGATGAACCGCCCCCCGAAAAAAAACGCGGGAGAGAGGTAGCGGCACGACCGGGGCGGTACCTCTCGCTCACATAACACCAACGTCATGTGATAGCTATGCTGTCGCGTTTCGTGCGGTTTGTAAGTTTCCGATGGTCCATTGGAGGGATAGGGAACAGGGGGGGCAACGCATCTTCATAATCTCTGTTTGTGTGAAATAAAGAGACAAGCAATAGCTTATTTTATTTCTTATTTCAGGATACTTCTGGGATCGATACTATGTTCAGTTGGGAATGTGGTTTTGATACAACTGAGGCAGTACCTTCTAGAACGGGACCCACCACCGCCTACCATCAAGGTTGAGAACCATTCTGATGGTACCATTTTCCTATACTAGAAGGCGAACAAATTACAAAACATTGTACTACTTGGTATTAGAGCAAATATTTCTTAATTGTTAATTAAAGAATAAAGCCATCATTTTCAATTTGGTAACAATGCCATGAATAAAAGATCAAATCAAAATACAGATACTATATAAAAAAAATCGGTTGTCTGTAAAGTCGGTTTTTCTGACGATAGTTGAACGTGACAACATCATAAGAAAATGGAACGCCTCACAGCGAGGTAACGCCGCATGCGTCATGTTTTTTCGTTCGTGCAGCCGGCTCCATCGAATTATAAGACGTTGTCACGTCAAAAAATAAGATACTCAGATATTTTCTGAAATATTTTTTCCTAATATTTTCTAAAAGAATTTTTCCAAATAATTTTGAGAATAAAATCATTTTGTCATATTTTAGTTTCATACCATTTAATTACTTCAGAGTGTAATAAACCGAATTAGCTGTTCTAGAATCTATTCGATTCTAGAATGTATTTTTCCTATCTAGTTCATTACAGAATATTTTGACAGATAGAATGTGATTGTTTTAAGGTAAGCGTCCACATGTCCGCATAGCACGCGTCGCCTCAAACGGACTGTAGTATTCGTTGTAGACAGTCATGACACTTAGTAATAAGTGCGATCCGTACGGTGCAAATAAGTCGACGCACTTCTATGACCCAACCCGACGCCAGGAGGCCGTGTGGTCGCAGAATGCACGGTTGGCGGGGGGCAACCCCCCACTTTTACAAACCAAAAGTGAGCCAAATGGGCTCACACTAATCCGATATAGCATTAGGGCCTTCGGGCCGTTAGCATAGATCCATCCGAAAAAAAAAAAACTTTGTAATTTCTATACTTTTACAAAGCATTTTTTACTAATGCGATGCGTGTGATGCGGGCATGTGGATGCTTACCTTTGGTCAAATGCATGTCATTAAATAATGTATTTTTAACAATTATGTAATTGTTAAATGTAAATATATTTATAGCAATATTTCTTGTTTCATTCCGTACTAGCAGCGCCACGCGGTTTCACCCGCGTACTTCCCTTTCCCGTGGGCGTACAGGGATAAATTAAAAATTAAATATGCTCCTATAATACGTTATTATGATGTTTTATCCCACAAAGGACCGACGCCACCTCCACAGAGGGGTTGTCCCGCATCACAGAACAACCTCTCCCAACGTCGGGACAGTACAATGGGGTGACGTTCCCATCCTCACCCATTGGCCCCTGCTTTTTGTCCCCTCTTCTTATAAGAGGGGTACAAAGAGCCCCCTCGGCTCAATTAGCATCGCCCAAGGTGCACCGCTCACCCCGGATTACTGAGCCCCGCCGCCACGACAAGGCTTGAACCATGGTGGGGACACACGGCCATCTGATCCCAAACTTAGACCTATACCTTATATTATTCTAAATACATACACATTATAGATAAACTACACCCAAACACATTGGTCCTGGGTGTGAATCAAACCCACGACCTTCTGGTTTAGCAGTCAGGGTCACTAACCACTACACCAACAAGTCAGTCGATTTTTTGCGTGGTTTAAAAATAACAAAGCCCTACAGCAAAGAGAAGCATCTGTACAACTCATCAATATTTAAAAAATCCTTTGAGTTCTGCGGAATATTTGATTGCAACAGACATGCTCGAATCTTGAATGAACTGGATGACCTAGATTCTTTGAAACCTGGTTTTGAGACTTAAAATATACTACTTAAATAAATCTTTATCACATTATATAGTTCGTATAGATGCGAAGGCTTTTGGCATGATGCTGAGGGTATGGTGGATTTGTTTACAGGCGGCGTTCTATATCTTTATCACTGAAAAATCCAGTTGGTTTTGAAAATGGATCCTCACATTTGATAGCCAAATTATTGCCAGGCTCCACCGTAGTTAAAGCCTTGTCGTGGTGGGGCTCAGTAGCCTGAGGTGAACCCAGCACCTTGGACGAAGCAAGTTGAACCGAGGGAGCTGCTCTTTGTATACCTCTTATAAGAAGATGGTCAAAAGAGCAGAGGGACTAGGGGTGAGGAACCTCACCACATTGTACTGTCTTGACGGTCGGAGGGGGTTTTCTGTGGTGCGGGACAAACCCTCTGTGGAGGTGGCGTCAGTTCCTTAAGGGACTGACTGGCCGTCAATGTGCACTGCTTGCTCCACAGATCCGGGACACCTCACCAAAGGCGGCATTGGTGGCACTCACCGGGTTTTAGTGGGTAGAGTTGCGTCCACTAGGCTTTTACATCAAAAGTTTTATTATCAACTTGGGGGCCTGAGAAATCGTTGCATATAGTATTTATAAAGAAAATATAACAATAAGCAAATACTTATAACAACTATAGATAATAGCTAAAAATATAATAGTTTGCAACTAGAAGAGGTACGGGGTAAAAGTCACATACATATAGCCAACTTGTCACCAAAAATCACTTTGGTCCTTCGAGCTGGATCTATGATCTATTCAATTAAAAATACAATTAAAGAGTTTGTGATTAAAAAAAAAACACTACTAATATTATATAGTAAAGAGGTTGTATAAGATGTGTATTGGAATTGAAAGCTTTTACCTTAACTCAGTTATTTAACTACACCGCCATGTTTCAAGCCTTGTCGTGGCGGTGGATAGCTTAAGGTGAACCCGGCATCATGGGCGTAGTAAATTGAACCAAGGGAGCCGCTCTTTGTCTCTTATAAGAAGAGACAAAAGAGCAGCCGGCGGGCATGGGGCGAGGATGGGAACCTTACCCCATTGCACTGTCCCAACGTTGTGAGGGGTTGTTTTGTAATGCGGGGTGAGCCCTCTGTGGAGGATGTGCCTAGTTTGCTCAATAGATCTGGGGCACCTCACCAATTGTTGGCACTCGCCGGGTTTTTGTGGGTAGAGCTGGGTCCACTTCACACACACAAATCTTTGCATAAGTTTATTGTCGAAATCCTGCAAGGTTTGGAAGATATTAATAATCAGTCTTCCAAAGAATAGAATGTACAGTTAGTAGCAAAAAGTAGTTATATAATTTTTAGAGGCATCTGCAATATACAAAACTAGCTGTTGCACGCAGCTTCGCCCGCGTGAACTTACTTAATGTAACTCTTATTAGTCATAGCATGATATTATTTAGATTATAGCCTCGATAAACGGGCTATCTAATTCTGAAAGAATTTTTCAAATCGGCTCTGTAGTTTTTTTATAGAAGAGGGGGCAAACGGATAGTTCCATAGTTCCTGAGATTGGCGATTCTAACAATCAAACTCTTCAGCTTTATATTATTTAGTACAGATTATTTTGAGTATTTATTTTGAACATCGTCATACTCTTCGAAATTTATAAAACATCTTATTACAAGTCTTTTGTGATACTCATAAGCCGTAGTCCCTTAATTTCCTGCGAAGCTGACGAATTTCATTTGGATTTGTACCAGCATCGAGATCTCAACAGGGTTGTCGATTGTGATTTTATCCCCGTACCTTAATTTCCTACGAGACGCCTTTCACATGAAGGCGGTTTGTGCTGCGATTGTTGAAGTTGCTTTCTTATTTATATTGGAATTTTTAAACGACTTCGAAAAGGAGGAGGTTATATGTTAGTGTGTATTTTTTTTTATGTATGTTCGCCGATTTCTCTGTCAATTGTGGACCGATTTTCGAAATTACTTTTTTATTCAAGAGAGTGCACTTCCGAGGTGGTCCTGATGATAATAAGGTGATGATAAGGAAACCAGGATCTTATGATGGCATCCCAGAGAAATCGAGGGGAACTTTCGAAAATCGTAGGAGTAACTAGTGCGTGTTAATATTTTTTTAATTAAATATTTTAAAGCACTACAATTTCATGAAGGTCTAGAGTTGATCTGATGATTGAGCTGATAGACAGTCGAGGGAACTCCTCAACGATTTACAGCAGTAACCTTATGTTTGGACTTAATTCATTTATATTGACGAGAACTTTGCACCCATATGGGTTATAAGTGTCATTACAGGTCTGATGATGAAGACCAGAGACAGTCGAGGGAACTCCTCAACAGTTTACAGTAGATACCTTGTGCTTAGACACAATTCATTTATGTTGACCAGAACTTTGCACCCATATGGGTTATAAGTATCTTTGCAGGTCTGATGATGGAGACCATAGACAGTTGAGGGAACTTCTCTACGGTTAACAGTAACTACCTTGTGTTTGGACTTAATTCATTTATATTGACGAGTACCTTGCACCCATTCTCAGTCTCATTATAGGTCTGATGATGGAGTATAGACAGTGGAAATGCGTTTAACAGTTATATCCATATTTCAGACAAATAAAATCGGTTATCGAATTTCGGAATCACTAAAAATTAATAAATAATTTTTTTTTTACAAAAATTTAAACCGACTTCAAAATGTAAAAAATAAACTAAAAAGTAATAAAATAATTGCGTTTCCTTAATTTTTGTGCTAAGAACTTATAATCAACTTGTTATTTTACTAATTACAATCTTTGCGTTTACCATGTCATTGTTGTTACTTTTGTAGTCGGTGTCAGCTAAGTTAAATAGACCGTACAGCACCAAAACCGTAGTCAGTCACCGCTATCATATTTGTTGCTGTACCTATCTACCTGTCTTTGCTGACACCGACCACGTAGGTAGACCCACTCCCCCGCGGGTATTATATATTCTATCACACCTATTATCTTCTTCTGAATCACTGGAACTCGATAGAATATTACTTCTCTATCACTATCTGAACTCGATATTTCAAAATTCCATTTCCATATTTTCGAAAACGGTGAAATATACAACTTGCTCGTTACCGATACCGACCGAAATTGGGGGATAACCAAGTGACATTACCAATAGTAGTCTTTGACGTTTCAAATATTTATAGGAACGCCTAGCCTGTCATCTCCGTACAATACGCTTACCGTCAGTTACCGGTTAACCTCCAATCCGTTAGTAGCAAGCTGTCAGTAAGTTGCCTGACAAGACGTTTTTTATAGGAACGGTTTTAGCTTACGCCTCGTATATTATGCTACTATTCGTAACTAAAACGGATCGTTTCTTAAATATAGGAACCGGGCATTAAAATTAACTGAATCTTCAAAATTTTTTTTTTCGGAGGGATCTATGCTAATGGTCCAAAGGCCCTAATGCTTCGTCGGATTAGTGTGAGCCCATTTGGCTCACTATTGGTTTGTAAAAGTGGGGGGTTGTCCCCCGCCAACCGCGCAGTCTGCGACCACACGGCCTCCTGGCGTCGGGTTGAAAATTCAAAATAATGACAATGGCCATGTGGGTTAAATAAACGTGTTCTGCGTATTGTAGTCGTCGTGTAATAAGCGCTATAATTATATGGTCTCCTTTATATCTCGGTCCAATCCGCGACACAATGTAACATGAATTGTTAATGTATGCGTCGAAATATCTCATTACCGAGTGAGTTGTGTCATCATCAGCTAGTAATTGGTCCCAGTGGCTGGTCGCACGCAGCGGTTGCGGGTTTGAATCTCGTCAAGATATTTTTTATGAGGTGACTTGTATGATGAATAATTATTTTATGTCAACACATGGTCATGAATTTGTTAGATTTTTTTTATCATTTAGAAAGTTTTTTTTATCGCAGGGAAATCCTGATGAATACAGCCAGGATCTTTGGGTAGATCCTGACCCAATGTGGGACTCGCGGCTGGGAGTGCCCACCCGAACTAAAACCACTGCGAGCGCCTTCAGCCGCTTTTGAGGGTCCCGGATATGCATGCAACAGACAGGATCACCTCAGCGACAGGTTGGCCCCGGCGAAGGCCAGACTACTCCTCGTAAGGGGGGACTGCCCGACCACTACTAAGCAGCCCCCGTTCCGATCCTGAAGCCTGACACGAGCACAGGGGCATTACTAGAGGCGCATTAAGTAGCGCCTCCTACGGCGTTCGACGCCAGCGATTTAGAAAGTATAGATCAAACTTATTTAACCTAAAAAATTACAGTTTACGCGGATAAAATCATAACAGGTATTAATAAAGCATACTATGTTCATAATTGGATGTCAGTTATATATTTATTTCACTGAAACTCAGATAATAGACTGACGGACAATCATATTGTTCTGTTTCCTCATTTTCTGGAAAGGTTATTGCATAACAGGTTTGTATTGCACAAAAGTTTATTTAGTAAGAAGTAGTGCCATTGCACCGAACTGGGCCGGCACTACCGGGGTGGTACCTCTCGCTCACATAACACCGGCGTCAAGTGACAGTTATGTCGCGTTATGTGCGGTTTGTGAGTTTCCGATGGCCCATTGGGGAGAATAGGGAAAAGGAGGGCTACTGGTTGTGCGGATATGTATGGGCGTCGGTACCATAAGGCTCCGACAGCTCGTTTGCTCGTTTTATGACATAAAAAAATAACAGAGTCTATATTTTCTATTCTTTTATATCGCAGGGAAATCCTTTATGGATGTAGCCAGAATCTTTAGGTAGATCCTGATACTATGTGGCATTCGCACATGGGAGTGCACTACCCAAACTAAAAACCAATGCGAGCCTACTGCCGTTTTTTGAGGGTCCCGAATCTGCAGGCAATAGGATCACCTCAGAGACATGCCCCCGACGAGGGCTAGACTTCTCCTCGTTAGGGAGGACCGGCCGCTACTAAGCAGTCCCCGCGACGTCGTGTCATACTGAGCCCAGGTTTACAGATCCTGTGTGAACAACGGAAATATATAATACTAAACGTAATTTACAGAACCCCAAAAGCAATATTCCATGAAATATGAAATCAATTGTATTCAAACGGAATCATATAAATCCTCTAATCAGAGCTGAAAAGCTTCGAAAGCCCGGATTATAAGTTAACGACCGAGCTTTTGAACTTAAAGCTCAAAGCTAATGAAATTAGCTATTCAATATAAATAATATTTGACAAGTGTTATATATATATAGCTGTAGAGGATGGGTCGTCTTAATCGTTGATTTCAGAGTTGACTATGTCATAGAGCTGACAATGTCAGAGAAAAAACGATGATATTGCAACGTTTTTGTTTTTGTTGCAACAAAATTGACCATGTCATGGAAATTTCGATGTCAGATAATCCCCATTTATTTATTTATTTTTTATATCTACTAAAATAAAATTCGATGGAATTAGATTTATGTTTGGCCAGCTACCTGGTTATTTGAATTTTGAACTAACGAGAGTCATTTGAATAAACGTAATGAGTCGGTAATTTTTTTGGTGTTTTTCATTGCATCACCATCAACATTATCATCATCACTATCATCATCATTAGCCTTTATCCATCCACGGCTGAACATAGGCCAATCATCCATCAATGGCCGCCAGTCGGCCAATACGAGCGCAGAACCGACGCAGCGTTGCAGCACAAATTTGCGGGATTTGTTTTCATACGAAACATGACATTACTGCTACATTCCGGTTATATATAATACTCGATGTGAGGTAACAACAAGATTATTAACCTCATCATCATCAGCCTCTATCAGTCAACTGCTGAACATAGGCCTCCCTCAATGAACGCCAAGACGGCCGATCCGTTGCCACTCGCATCCAACACGGACCGGCCACCGCACGGAGATCGTCTTCCCATCTGGTTAATGGCCTGTTATTTTATTGCATGCAAGTATTAAAGACCAGGCAAGTAAGAAAGAAGTATTAAAGATTTTAAGACCCTTTTGTGTTTCAATATTTTTGTTGACTCAGTTGATATATTTTCAGAGTTAAACTAACCAACTTATTTCTTTTTATGGCCTCTAGGAAGAGAACGCCAAGCGTTCACAAGTGGTAACGGTGGAGGTGTTTGCTCTTCCAATCTCCCATGTAAATATGAATCAGGATAAACAGTTTACACAAAGTATCTGACCCTCACGTGACGGTTTGACACATTATAAAACACCACGTTAACTTAGTAAGCTTAGAACTTTAACGTTATCGAGCGTCAAAACATTCCCCATTGAAATTGCCGTATGGTACAACATTGTTCATGTATTTCAAATGTGTTTAAACCTTTTAAATAATAATAATAATAATAATAATAACCTTTATTTCGGGCTGCATAGGCCCATAGATAAATACCTTAACCTAAACATACATAATTATAAAACAAGATTGTTAAAACCACATGATGCATCATTACATCATTACATCGTCAACCCAACTTTAATTTTACCCGTGTCCAGACGTACGTGATTGATGACCGGGAATTACTAGGAACGGTCAGTGTTTCCAAACGAGAATATTTTTAGATTTAGGTAATATAGGAACGCTAAGGAGATTATTTGTAACTCTTCGGTGCCTTAAACAGTTAGGCCGATCTTGATAGAATTTATGTACAAAGGTTTAGAAGATTATGTGTAATTCTTCTTTTTTTTACGCTGGGAAATACTCTGAGGCATCCCGCGGGGGAGTGGGTCTCCCCAGAGAATGTGGTAAGGTGGACGCAGCTCTACCGACAAAAACCAGGCGAGTGCAACCAATTCCGCCTTTGGTCAGGTGCCCCGGATCTATTGAGCAAATAGGGCACCTCGACGGCTAGTCAGTTCCTCAAGGAACCGACACCACCTCCACAGATTCACCGGTGGGAGGGAAGCGCCGTGCCGCGCTCCCGGCTGCATGGGTACCACCATCTCGCTTGTTTCTCCCGTGAAACAGCTTTGCTGTGTTTCGGAGAGAAAGGCAAGACAGTCAGGGTAATTACTGGCACCGAGACTTAACATCTTATGTCTCAGGATAGGCAACACATAGATGAGTTGCCTGGGCTCGTTCCAGGTTAACTAGTTTATGTTCATGGGCGACGTCGACCACTTACCACCAGGTGGCACGTTTGCCAGTTTGCCTATCCAACTAACATTTAAAAAACAGGTTGATTGTCCCGCATCACAGAACAAGAACCATCTTCCCGATTACGCTCTATTTACCTTCGTATGACGAAGCTGCGGGCGCCAGCTAGTGTGGTCATACGATTAATTGACAGGGGATAGGTCCAGCAGTGGACGGTTGGTTGGTGATGATGATGATGATACTACGATGAAGAACTGCTGGCTCAAGAGTGAATAAGGTGGAGCGGCTGGAGTGGAAACCAGTGACCGTGAAGTTGGATGTAGCGATAGATCGATCTTGGCGTTCACTAATAGAGGCCTACGTGTGTAACAGGATGATATAGATGGGTCTTACATAATAACACTTTAAAAGGCTATAAATTACCAAAATATCTCGCAGAACATTTCTCGTTGAGAGAAAAGTTTCGAGGAACGAAATTTTATTATAGACCTCATATTCTACAGGATAGAGTTAATTTTGGATTGAATTTTTTCTTTAATATGAAATATGGCTGTAGAACAAAATAAAGAAATATTGGCATGTAGCCTGTATTGAATTATATTATGTTCTTTGATATGAGGCCATTATCATCAGTCTACGGCTGTCTGGAGGAATATGTTTCATAGTTCATCATCATCATCATCAGCCTCTACCTGTCCACTGCTGAACACTTCCCACTCGCATCCAACACGGACCAGCCACAGCACGGAGATCATCTTACCTGGTTAATGGTCAACCAACACTTCGTCTACATAAACGTGGCCTCCATTCTTGAACCTTAGTTATTTCATAGTCTTATTACTTTCTTTTGAGAAACTTATTTGGAGCAAAAATTGTTCTTTTTGTGTTCATTCGATAGGTAAAATGACGTGCCCCAATGTTAACGAGTTTAATAGGTTGCCTGCTCTGAGACGTCAGATCTTGGTGTCAATTACACTGCTCGTCTTGTCCTTTTTTCCGAAAGGCATTATAGCTATTGTAGAAGAACTAAGCAGCATGGTGATACCTATGCAGACGGAAGCGCAGCTTTGTTGTATTTCAGAAAGGGCCAGGCAGTGTAATTATTGAACACAAAGAATGACTCTCTTCTTTTCTGCAGAGATAAAAGCTTATTACTATATCAAAAACTTGAATTAGGAAATGTTTCAGATCCAAAATAAAGTTCACTAAAGCTTTAGAGATAACGCTTTAAATTACGCCAAAAGCTCGACAAGATGACTCGGTACGATAGAAGGATTAGGGCTGTGAGAATGTCAACTAAATATATCGATATCTAAATTGAAATCATATTATAAATGTGCTTTATAAATAATAGAGAAGTAAATATAAAAAAAACGACTTCAAAATATAAAAGAACTTAAAAGTAATAAAATAATTGCGTTTCTTTAATTTTTGTGCTACAACTTATAATCAACTTATTCTTCTACTAATGTACAAACTTTGCCTTTACCACGTCGTTATTGTTACTCTTGGAGTCGGTGTCGCACTTTACACTGTCAAATTAAAGCACATCATCTAGGTAAACGTCAACCAAATAAGCATTATTGGGAATTACTCAAAAACGGATTGATGCAGTATATTTTTCACAAATAAATAAATTTATTATTATTATTAAATATGCAATAAATTTAAGAAATATAGTAAAAGTGTACGCACATGTAGTAGTTGTACTCTTTGTATATATGTATATGCTTATTTGGCTCGCCAACGCACCACCACGTCCACTCGGGCCGACGGTCTGATACATCATGAAATAGTAAATTACAGTCACGGCATTCGAAAACAAGTCGCGCTAATAATAATAATAATATCCTGGGACAACTCACACACGGCCATCTGATCCCAAACCAAAGAGCCTGTGCTTATGATAACCAGACATGTATTTCTAAATGCATACATATTATAGATAAATTACACCCAGACACAGAATACATGATCATGTTCATCACACAAACATTTGTCCTGGGTGGGGATCGAACTCACGACCTTCCGGTTTAGCAGTCAGGGTCACTAACCACTAGACAAACAGGCCAGTCAGTAGATGTGTCACACCAAAAATATCGATATCATAAAATATCACATCACTTACGATAATTCGCTACGATACGGTTATAGTTAATTTTTTAATGTACCTACGCATGTGTTTGTGAATACCAATAGTCTACTTGTTGTGACGAGAGCTCTGGGGCCAGAGTGTAGTCATGTTTTGTATTGCTCTGAATTTCTCTTTCTCTTACTTATTTGGACCTGACTATCTCTTACAACACTATTCTCATTACAACTAAGGTCCTTTTTTTTCTTTTACGCCCCGAAATGCTCTGAGGCATCCCGTTGGGGAGGGGGTATGTGCACTAAAGCTCGGCGAGTGTCACCAATGTCGCCTTTAGTGAGGTGCCCCGGATCGACGGCTAGTCAATCCCTCAACGGATCGACGCCACCTCCACAGAGGGGTTGTCCCGCATCACAGAACAACCCCTCTCAAACTATGGTCTAACCGTGATCAATGACTTTGCTCCTCCTGTGACTATGGTTGCTTTAAAGTATTCGAAACGTCGGGAATGTAAAGATTCTACCGCTGTAGAATTTTAATGTACAAAATAATTATAAGTCAAACCGCGTAAATATTAGAAAACTTCATTTTTGTTAATATTGACGTACAATGATATTCACCCAAGAGCCCACGACGGCCAGACCTTCGTTATAGTATACAAGCTGAATTTTATATAATACTAGCTGTTGCCTGCAGCTTCGCCCGCGTTATTCAACTCCTATAAGTCACAGCGTGATATTTTATAGCCTATAGCCTTCCTCGGTAAATAAGCTGTCTAACACTGAAATAATTTTTCAAATCGAACCAGTAGTTCCTGAGATTAGCGCGTTCAAACAAACAAACAAACTCTTCAGCTTTATAATATTAGTATAGATGTTACTTGGGGACCTATAAAACGTTACCTCAATAACCGGATAGTAGTTCGTTCACATAAGCAAACTATAGCCTGACTTCGATCAGTAACGCTGAACGCTTTCATATTAGATTTGAGAAATTCGTTCCGTGTTTGGTATTTCAATTATTGACGATATTTCTTCAAAAGAAAGAAGAGAAGAAAAAAGATTATTTACTGTAGATGATTTGTTTTTAATTTTAGGGCAGTGAAAATCGCGGGAAATAGGTAGTACTCTTATAAATTTGGAGTCCCGCGAGTAAATCCTAGACAAAAACTAGTTTTAAATAACTGACGTGATCGTAAAATCCACAATGATTTATTTGAAATGGACGGAAACTGTTAGGATTTACGTCGCGGTTGAACTAACTGCATAACTTTTAGTTACGCAGAATGTGAAATACTACAGGCAAGAGAATAACGCAAAATGTCCGGATATGTTGAAAATATTAACTTTTATGGTTAATTGAGATGGATCAACTAATAAGACATTTAAATCAACGATATAAACAAGTTTACCAAATTAAGATTTTACCAAACGTGAATACAGAACAAGCCACACTTGAATAATAATTTGATAAAGTATTTACCAAGAAAGATGAATTTCTACCGTGATATTCATCTATCGTAGCACTTCTAATCTACCATAGTACTTACCAATCTTAGTGCTGTCAAGCTACCGTAGTACTACTGAACTACGGTAGCATCACTCATCTACGGCAATACTCATCTACGGTAACACTACTCAACTACGTAGTATTACCAATCTACCGTAATATTAATCAACTACGGCAGCATCACCTATCTGCGTAACATTTATGTAGCGTAGCACTGCTCAGCTATCGTAGCACTTCTCATCTACCGAAGCACTACTTACCAATCATAGTGCTGTCAAGCTACCGTAGTACTACTGAACTACGGTAGCATCACTCATCTACGGCAATACTCATCTACGGTAACACTACTTAACTACGTAGTATTACCAATCTAGCGTAATATTAATCAACAACGGTAGCATCACCTATCTGCGTAACATTTACAATACTTATTACTCATCTACGGTATCAATACTCAGCTACAATAAGTAATAACATTACTAATCCATCGTAGCATTACCACGACGACCTCTGTGGCTCAGTGGTAAGCGCGTTGGCGCTCAAGCCGGAGGTTGCGGGTTCGAATCCCGCCAGGGAACAAAAATATTTTCTGTGTTCCTGGATGTGTATTATATAATAAAAATCTTAAATATATGTATAGTATAATGGTATTAAATATATTTACGGTGTCTGGTACCCGTAACACAAGTTCTTCGAGAACTTACCACGGGACCAGATTGACGTGGTGTGAAAGCGTCCATAGATATTATTATTATTATTACCAAGCTACCTTAATACTATTCAACTACGGTAGCATCACCTATCTGCCGTAATATGTATGTAGTGTAGCATTGCTCAGCTATCGTAGCACTACTCAAACATGATAGCACTACTAAGGAACCACAGTACTAAGAGTGTATAGATTACTTCTGTAAAAAAATATCGTGGATTTTTTTTCGAATTCACCTATGCTGATGGCCTAGTGGCCTTTAAAACTTCATCGGAAGGATTATTAAGATTTTTATATTCGTATCGACGAAATCCGTAAACCAATGTTTTCTTAGGATAGGAACTACAAATAAAATATCATTCTTGGGATAATAACTTAAGGAAAACAAAAGCTGACCTTTCACTAAACTATTATAAATAATATAATGTACCAAGTATGAAAAACATTACACGGGATCATATTTTGGAATGTAAACAAACGAATTTATTTTAGGAAATATATTTTCTGACCCTCAACTTACGAATGTTTGATTTTAGTACAGGGGGATGAAAGGGGTACTTATGACGTCATCATCGCAAAATCGGGTGGTGCTGAATAAATATTAAGGGTTTTTGAAAGGTATAATTAATAATTATGGGAAAAGTCTACAAATATTGTTTTTAATGCTTACGTGAAATTCTAAATCGAAAACCAAGCATGGTATGTGACGTCATATTCAAGACAGGACCTAATGCGTTCCCACCAAGGTGCAAGCCTTGCGGCGGTTGGGCTCAGTAGCTTAGGCTACTGAGCCCAACCGTAGTTCACCTTAGGGTGAACCCAGCACCTTTGGCGAAGCCTATTGAATGGCTGCTCTTTGTACCTCTCTAAAAGGAAACATATAAGAAGAGGGGACAAAAGAGCAGGGTTCTATTGTGTGGGATAGGCCCTCTGTAGAGTCATTGGTGGCACTCGCCTACCTAATAGCTAGTACCTATTAGGACTAAATAAATTATTTATGAATCTTAGGGTATTTTTAAATAACTTTGTAACGTCAGGACGTCTAACACCTCACCCCTGACCATGGTTACTGTAAAGTATTGTTTTCTAATGTTTGCGCGAATTTCACTCATTATAATGAAACAATTTTTTACGGATTTTATCGCGGTTTATTAAGATTTTTACAAGCCCGACGTTTCGGATACTTTACAACAACCATGGTCACGGGAGGACTGAGGTGACAGATGTCCTAATGTTACAAAGTTATTCGAAACTACCCTATGATACATCATTATTTTAATAAGTCCTCTCTACGCAGAAAGTGCTAACTGCATCTTTAATCTGTGGCATATTATGCTTGGTTTTTGATTTAATTATTTTAATAATGGGATCCCAAGCAGGTGGTAAGAGCCAGCCATCTTCTCTATTGAAATTTGGATGTTTTTTAATTTCAATAGCCTCGCGGATCATCCTTGGTTGGAATCGGTGTTCTTTTGCGAGTATCTGTGGTTTATCAAATCTAATATAATGGCGAGCTTTGTCTAGACTATGTTCACAGATTGCAGACTTAGTGTAGCGACGGTGTTTTAAGTCAGCTATATGTTCTTTAACGCGAGTTTTAATTGATCTTTTGGTTTGGCCTATATAAGAGAGGCCACAATCACAATCAAGCTTGTATACTCCTGCATCTTGTAAGGGTATATGACACTTGACAGATGGTAAGAATTGACCTATCTTTTTAGGCGGCTTGAAATAAGTTTTTATAGAAGCTCGCTTTAGGATGAAGCCAATCTTGTCAGTGACGCCTTTCATAAACGGTAGCACAGCAGGTACTCGCTCGACGGTGGCTGGTTTCACACGTTCACTGTGACGGAGACGCGGTACCCGAAGCTTGTTGTCACGCAGTACTTGCTTGACATGTTGAAGTTCGGTCTCCAGGTGCTGCTCATCACAGATCCCTTGTGCTCTCTGTAACAAAGATTTACCCACGGTAGCTAACTGTGTTGGATGGTGGTGTGATTCGCCGTTTAAATACCTATCCGTATGGGTATGTTTCCTATACACTGTGTGGCTTAAGGTGTTATTGGGATTACGGATAACTAATACATCTAAGAATCTTAATAAACCGCGATAAAATCCGTAAAAAATTGTTTCATTATACTGTAAAGTATCCAAAACGTCGTGTACGTAAAAAAAATTATACACTATATCACCTCGATGTTCGGAAATTCATAATAACTCGATTTTTACTAATTTTCTGCCACGCAATATAAAGAAGTTCTATATATAGATATGGAACCAGCTGCCCCCTACGGTATTTCCGAGCTGACACGACTTAGGGACCTTCAAGAAAAGAAGATACTCGATGTAGTGCAACGAATTAGAAAAGGTATGGAATACGAACTGCGCTAAAAAACGGTTCCTCGCAAACTACAATCAAGTGGGCGGGGCCAAAAAAGTACAATCAATTTGTCTCTCAGTCTACTGCGCGTACTGTGACAGTCTAGACGACCGTTGCGTTGACGAAAAAATCGTTTCCCAGAGACAAAAATGACCTCCTGTGTTGTAAAATGGTGTAAGAGACCAAAAGAAGGAAGTAAAAAGCAAACTGGGATAACTTGTCACAGGTAAGTTAATAATTTCGTATTTTATTCACGCTTAAATAACCTCCATATAAATTTTTGTGGTCAGTATTATGCAATCAGTAGGCAGCCGATTTTATATACTGAAGTGTCGTATTAAATTTTACATTGAGTACCGAGTTTTTATATTTATATTTTTATTCCTTATTTATGTTTTTATCAATTATTTACTTTTAGTTTCCCCATAAACGAGATTCGGCGTTTACAATGAACTGCAGCAGTCCGCTTAGAAAGAAGACAAGATGACTGGTTACCGACTAACGCCAGTAGAGTGTCTTCTATACATTTTGGAGGTTCTTCTCAATACTCATGGAACAGGTGGTACATTTAATTGACGTTCAAAAAGATACTTTAATGGTTCTATTTTGAAAAAAAAAATGTAAATTTATTACTAAAGAGAAATACAACTATTTTGACTTGTGATTTTTATTTTATGCCTCATTTCTATTTTTCAAACATTATTGACATTGTAATAATAAAAAACAAGGTTACAACAGACTGTCAACTACTCTAAGGCTTAAAAAATATACGAAATATCGACAGATTCTGTATAGTGAGTAAATAATGTCTTACTCTCAATTTGATAATAATTATTGGTTAAAACTGTCATTTTATTACTCGTCATATTCAGACAAAATAAATGTAGGTTTCCACATTAATTCATATAATCAATTACTTTATAATAAAATTAATACATGTCAGACTAATGCATAATATCATCCTTCCACATCTCAATTGACATTGTCATTGTACATGTCGCGTAATAGTCCATCACGTTCGCACTCACTTTCTTTGATATTTCAGTTTCATTCTATCACTATCCTCCTAAATTAGATTGCGCCTTATATGGATAGGTGGACGAATTCATGGGCACATATTAAATTTAGCAAAGTATTTTGTATTGCGCGTGTGCAAATCGTGTTAGTATTATCAGTTTAGTAGTGTGAGTTTGGAACCATATTTTTCCGAGCTTTGTAAGAGAGTTATGTTTCCATACCTTTACTAATTCGTTGATGTAGTGTATGTAGCTCGGAACAATAACTAGAGCATGGAAGCCAGGCTAAAATAAAACCCGACCCACTTATATTTTATTCATTATTGTCAAGTAGCAAGTCATAGGTGTGAATGAAACAAAACAACGCTGTTTGTTCTTATTATTTTTGAACGTATCACTAAGATAATAACGATAAACGTCAAATGGTTACCTTTGGTCACCATAAAATACTAACAATTTTAAAAGTACTGTCTTATGCGTCAAAATACATGAGCCGTATCGTCAACGTATTTTTGTAGTTCTATGATTTGTTGATACAAATTGTGAATTGTCAAATAAAAATTGAGAGAAAATTATTAATTTAACATTGAAAATGTGATCTGGAACTGTAAATATTTGGTGAAAAGACAGTCTCAGTGTCTAGTTATAATATCTTGTGTTGCTGACGGGTGTAAAGCCCATAGTTCAAGAATAGAAAATGAAAACTAATCTTTAACATTTCATTGGTAAATATTTTTCATTTTAGTAATTTAATGGAAATATAAAAGTGATAATAGGTAAGAAAAATCAATAATGTATGTCTGAATACTCAAAATAATCCACGTATTTGCTGCTTTATATGTATTTTCTGTTAAATAAAATTGTTGCAACTATATGTTATTAGTGTTGCAAAAATGGTTGTCGATAATTTTCCAATAGTAATCCAATCAATACTATTACAGATTTCCTAATGATGAAACAATGAAGGTTAAATGGAGTCACTGCATTAACAGGCCCAATTCGACACAATGGTCAATAATGATAATTAATATAATAATGATAATAAAATTAAATAAGTACAGCTTGGGAAAAAAGAGTATGACGTAGTGACAGGTGGAACTAAATATTTTACTAAATGGAAACCTGTGATGTTGACAATACTTGGCCGACAAATACTAGATTTTGAGTAACGTTTAGTGTTTCACATTTATTTTTAACGATTTGATTAAATTATCTTACTGATTTTCCATATTATGATGAGACCTAAGTGAAAGTGGCGCCCTCATTTTTTCCATACTCTTTTTTGCCAAGCTGTAATTGAAATTTGATGTTTATTTTAATGCAATTTATATAGTGAAGTAATGTTAAATGTGATTTCCTGATAAATTAACAATAACGGTTTCCCTTACATTATAATATAATTGCTATAATGAATATCTTTCTATTTTGTTATAAGTAATTATTTATTGAGTAGGTACAACATTAATGTAAATTGTTATGTAAATAATATTTTTAAGTCATAGTGTATGTAATATGTAGAGTTTACTAATTGTATAAAAGGCATCCATTTAGTTCATCATAAAATGTATAAATAGGGTAGGAACGATGAAAGTGGAAATTTCATTTCGTTTGTAACCGTTAACAATAAAAGTGTTAACGCAAGAGTACATATTTTCTGCTGCTGGCCCTATCCTGGTCGTTTTGCTAAGTCTTAAAATAAATATTGTTCACTTTATTCGTCTTTTTACTAGTGATCCGCCCGTGGCTATACCATAGTGATAAGATATTTTCCTGCGGTAAAAACTATTATATGTCCTATTCCAGGACCTAACCTACATGTAAGCTAAATTTCATTCCGATCCAACCTGTAGTTGAAGTAAAATTACTTCTTTAAGTTTTCTTTTCAATTTTTTTCGCAAGCGCAATTTTCTTAATTTTTTTTCGTAAGAACCTTTTAAAATTTATAAACTTTGAAAAAAGATGAATGAAATCGGTAAAGTCATTATTATTTTTAGCGTGACCAAGGGAAATAGGGATTCATCTTGATTCCTAACCAAACTGTTTCCGCCTTCACCGCCTGGAAGTGCACCCAGAGTATGTTATTAGAGATACGTGTAATAATCCGTTCTCATATTATGCTAGAAGGAAATGCTTATCGGTATGAACAATTTTTCTTATGGCGCCTTTTCTATATCTCTTAAAGTTTAGCAGGTTTGTTTTACTTCCACATTAAGTATTCCCTAGCCCACCATCGACACTCCTGAATGATAAAATGCCTTTTTTTAATAAAATGGTTTATTATGGTAGATCTTAACTAAATTATGTAGTTTTATACGTTAGCAGCAGTACGTAAGGCTTTATCTGATTAATCGATAAAATAGATATTATTATATCGATCATACCTCATCACTAGCAAAACCCTAACATGTGACAACCTGCATAATAACGAAACAGAACGTTATATATGGCTCTTTCTTGCGCACTACCGATACCGTAAGAAAAAAGAGATAAATATATGCACTGTATTTGCTATTTTAGCCCGGCTTCCATGCTTTAGTTATTGTTCCGAGGTATGTAGTTATATAAACATTGTGTTATGACGTTTGTCTCGAGCGCACACGTCACGAGGCGGGCAGAGTAGAGTCAGTCAGTGTCAGACCGTCGGCCCGAGCGGACGTGGTGGTGCGTTGGCGAGCCAAATAAGCATATACATATATACAAAGAGTACAACTACTACACTCCAATTTTAAGGTCAACACATTGGGTGAAATGGTCCCGTTAATGAGGACTGATCACCCGTCTGGCCTTGCTGGTGTCCCCACCCTTAAATAATAATAATAATAATAAGGTCAACACACCTGCTTATAATGTAGCAGCTGTCTGTGGATGTCGCTTACCACCAGGTGAAATGACAGTGCTTTTACAACCTCTTCTATAAAATAACTATCTATAAATAAAATCCGTTAACCTTGTTTCTCTCAAGTAATTGATGACTCCACCATGGTTCAGGCCTTGACGTGGCGGTGGGGTTCAGTAGCCTAGAGTGAGTCCAGCACCTTGGTCGAAGCTAATTGAGCCGAGGGGTACAAAGAGCCCCTATAAGAAGAGGGGACAAAAGAGCAGGGGCAAGGGGCGAGGTCCCTTGGAGGACTGACTAGCCGTCGAGGTGCCCTGTTTGCTCATTAGGTCCGGGGCACCTCACCAAAGACGGCATTGGTGGCACTCGCCGGGTTTTAGTGGGTAGAGCTGCGTCCACTTACCAACTTTCGGGCGCAGCGAGTCCCACATACCCGCGTGGGGAGACCAACTCACCCGCGGGATGCCTCAGAGCATTTACCGGCGCAAAAAAGAGGATCACGCGTTATAATGTCACTGAGTAGTAATTAATTTTTTTCATGAATACACTACACATGTGTACTGTTGTAATGATTAAGAAAATAATGAACATGACCATCTAAGTGGAAGAAGTGGAAGTGTTTACAACTGGAAAGAAGGACACCTGTTGGTAAGTGCTGCCAACGAATTAAATTAATGAGGTTTTCCTCATTAATTTTATTCGTAAGACTAAGCCCAAGCGACTCATTCACGCACTGCCAATCCCAAAGAGTATAATATATTATATGCCAAACCTCTCTGCAACCCAGGACGTAAGAATAATATGGTAAGACTCAGTGCTGAACATATAACCGTAATAGAGCGGTAATGTTTTGTATGAAAACTTCCGGGGGACTTTGTATGGGACGTAATTACAGATCACTGGTTGGTAGAATTGTTATTACGTCAGTGACAAATCACTGACCAGTTTCGGAATTTAATAAGTCACATTACTACTGTATCCGGTTATATGCCTGGAATTACCTGTCTGTTTTATTTTCGAAATGATCTGTCTGTCACTTCACGCCAGTGTTACGTGAGCGAGAGGACCACCCCGGTTGTGCCGGCCCAGTTTAGTTGCAATACGGCATGGCACTACCTCTTACTGTTTCTAAGTTTTTAATTGCCATTTCTTGACTAAATGATTACTATATTTCTGATCTCTGGCAAATTAATTTGATGACAAGTTCCATGACTGCTTCCACCACAATTTTCGGATAATCGAAAAGTTAACAAATAGGAACAATAGGAAGCCATTAATATCTTAATAAGGGATTTGAAACTCATTCAAAACGTCCAATCATTATGATGAAGGGCGCGGAACGAGTAATTGCATTAGAGTGCCTTCACACGGGATGCGGGTTTAGATTTTTAATTTTGTGTACATTTTCTTTGATTATTTGATAAGGAATTTTTGTACATAAAATGCCATTAAACTATTCTAAATACATTTAATATTAATTGCCTCAAATTCTCATTTAAACATATTAAACGTTTTAGATTTATAGAATAAGCTCGTTGAAGTGGCAGTGGGCTCAGGAGAACGGATGACCGATGGGGCAATAAGGTTCAAGATTGGAGGCCACGTTTAGGTAGAACAAGTGTTGGTCGACCATTAACCAGGTGGAAAGACGATATCCGTGCGGTGGCCGGTCCGTGTTGGACGATTCCTCTTGGCGTCTTGGCGTTCATTGAAGGATTGAGATGTAGATAGATATAGGATAGAGGCTGACGATCATGATAATGATGATTATATATGTATCATGTTTATATCCATTACATAAAAATAATGATTTATTTTTTATGTAATGGATAGACAAGATGCACATTAGCCAGAAAATGTATGTGATCAATGTCACTCATTTGCACATACGTTTAAATACACATATAACATTTTTATTCCCATTTAGTTATCAAACTTATTTATCTGTGCATTACAGCTGAGTTTTATCCAAAAGAGCTCAGGCAGCGCAATTATTTGCACCGCAACCGAGGCCTCATTTGTTTCTCAGGTTAGGCTGTCATCACAATTACAGCTATTCTCAGGTGGCCTTATATATTTATAGGGAACATTAATCGATTACTATCAGAGTTTAGTTTGCCAACCTCCCCACCATGGCTCAGGCCTTGTCGTGGCGGTGGGGCTTAGTAACCTAGGGCGAAGCTAATTGGGCCGAGGGGGCTCTTTGTACCCCTCTTATAAGAAGAGGGGACAGAAGAGCAGGGGGCAAGGGAGGATGGGAACCTCACCCCATTGTACTGTCCCGACGTTGGGAGGGGTGGTTCTGTGGTACGGGACAACCCCTCTGTGGAGGTGGCGTCGGTCCCTTGCGGGACTGACTAGCCGTCGAGGTGCCCTGTTTGTTTTCTAGATCCGGGGCACCTCACCAAAGGCGGCATTGGTGGCACTCGCCGGGTTTTAGTGGGTAGAGCTGCGTCCATTTACCAGCTGTCGGGCGCAGCGAGTCCCACATACCCGCGTGGGGAGACCCACTCCCCGTGGGATGCCTCAGAGCTTTTCTCGGCGTTAAAAAAAAAAGTTTGCCAACCTAAGTAAAAGTCAAATTCTGATTGCTATTGTACACGCGAATTTCGCTTACTAAATATTTCCGTCTGTAACCTCCAGCCCTAAGCACAAAGGGAGGGGAGACAGAGGATACGAACAATACTAGTCAACAGCGATGTAAATATTCTTTACAAATCGTCTGTTTGTTCACACTCAGGACCTCTGACCCTGCAACAAGGGCTTCTATAAGGGTTAGGGGAGTGCGGGGCTGGTTTTAACGGAGGTAAGAATTAACAAGCTGATTCCCACCAAACGTGAAGTTTTAAAAATATGATACTCGGTTTAGAAACACTATATACACTGCCGAATGTGTCCTGACTGATCAGTTCACCAACCAACTGTCGCTTGCAATAGTTGTGCGCAGGGACCTTGGATAGAGAGGTAAGTGAACTTTTTGTGCTTTACAATAAATATATTTATGATTTATTTATTCGCTGAATCAAATTTCAGTTTATACTGAATCAAACTCTATTTTATTGACAGTAGCACTATGTTATTTGTTTGTAATAATTTTAACTAGTTTATTTTCTATAAATGATAAAGTAAAAAAGTTACCTTGGGGCTAAAATTAACAAATTGAGTGGGGGAAGTATTGACATGTTAATACCGACCCCACATGGATTTACTATGAACCGAATGATTTTTACAATACGTATGTTTTTTACAGAATGGGAAACTACAAAAATATACACACGAACATATAACCTCCTCCTTTTCGAAGTCGTTTAAAAAGGAAGACTACGAGAGGGTCCACGTCACAAGAAGTATTTGAGCTGGCAGCTAAGGAAGTGCTGGAAAAAGACAGAAAATATGTTGTATGAGTATGAATACAAAATTTGTCATGTGACACTGTTTAAATACGTAAAGAAAAAAAGGGAGGGAGCTTTTATTGAAGTGGGTTATAAAAAAACTGTATAGTTTTAAATTCACAACAAGAAGCCATGATGGCAGATTATTTAATTAAATGTGCCAATATCTATTTTGAGTTGCTACCTGATGATAAAGAAATCCGGAAAGCAGAAGTGGAAAGGGTAAATAAATATATTCTGCAAGATGAGAGTGACGAAGAAGCCTGCTTCTGCTTAGTTCGCGCTGAGTCTTATGACGAAGACCGGATATGTCTTGACTGGATACAGTGTATTTTATGAAAAAGATGTGCTCATGTTACCTGTGTTAGAGGTGACACCAGAAAGTACTTATACCTCGTGGTAAAGACTTACTATCTTACTTTTATACAACTTATGCGTTGTCTGGCCTAATTGCGGATACACTTGTTTGCTTATGGGTGACGTTGGCCACCTACCATCACCACATCTGATAGTTAGCATATCTAACAAAAATATAATGTTGGAACCTTAGATATGTCATTCACGATCATCATTTAAAGTTTTCATTACCTAGTGAAACCCACATTTAAATATTCTTTTAAATCCCTAAAATACAAATAAAGTTGAAAACTCCTAATTAGGGACGTTAATAGCTGGTCAAAAAAGAGAGGACCAACTTTTGTGGTCAACTTGTTTAAAATTATTAACCCTTTTGCGGACACGGGAAAAGTTTAAAATTAATTTTGTATATTATCTTTCGTAGACTTTAAAGGATATAATCCTTTAGAGTTTTGACAGACAGACAATTAATCTATTCTGATAAAGTATGAGTTTGTTTGAAAGCGACAATCTCTGCTACCAGATTCTAACCTTTTGGCATTTGACAGTCCAATTATTAAAGGACTAGCTGTTGCCCGCAGCTTCGCCCGCGATAACTTACTCAACTGAACTACTGTTAGTCACAGCGTGATGTTATATAGCCTATAGCCTTCTTCGATAAATGAGATATCTAACACTGAAAGAATTTTTCAAATCGGACCAGTAGTTCCTGAGATTAGTGCGTTCAAACAAATAAACTCTTCAGCTTTAGGTATTAGTATATAGATATAGACATCGTTTTAGATATTTTTAGGACATGTCACATCGCAATAATAGCCAGTATATTAAACAAAATACAACCTAGAGTTTAATTATTCTACTAGCGGTAAGGGACCATCGAGCATATAACATTATAACCGGATAGAGTAGTAATGTGAGCCATGAAATTACGAAACTGGCCAGTGATTTATCACTGACGTAATAGCAATTTAACAAACCAATGATCTGTATGTACGTCTCATCGGGCCATCGGAATCCAATTGCCCATCAATGGCCGCCAGTCGGCCAATCAGAGCGCAGAGCCGACGCAGCGTTGCAGCACAAATTGGGCGGTATTTGTTTTCACACGAAACACATGACATGACTGCTCTACTCCGGTAATATGCTCTATGTAAGGGAACAACATGATTATTAATCTCTTTTACTATCATTATCATCCCTTGCCACTCGCCTCGAACGCTTCTCTTCTTCTCGTCTTCCCACATAGTTAATGACGACCGGGGTGGTACCTCTCGCTCATAACACCAGCGTAAAGTGACAGCTATGCTGTCGCGTTTCGTGCGGTTTGTGAGTTTTCGGTGGCCCATTAGGGGGGATAGGGAAAAGGGGTTAATCTCTTGTTGTGCGGATGTGTATGGGCGTCGATATTCACCAAAAGGCTTCGACTGCTCGTTTGCCTTCTGATGCTAAAAATATGAATATGATTTTCAAAATAAAACTATTTTATTAAATTTATTACATTTTTTAATAAATTACATTGAATGTTATCCAACTTAATAATTTATACATTTGAAGGGCTGGCCGCATACCAGCTAGTCCCCTGGGTCCCCACCATGGTTCAGGCCTTGACAATAGCCTAGGGTGAGCCCAGATCCTTGGGAGAAGCTAATTAAGCAGAGGGGGCTCTTTGTA
The DNA here is from genome assembly GCA_963853865.1 of Helleia helle. Taxonomy (NCBI): domain Eukaryota; kingdom Metazoa; phylum Arthropoda; class Insecta; order Lepidoptera; family Lycaenidae; genus Helleia; species Helleia helle. The sequence continues at coordinate 11,517,313 of OY971436.1, forward strand.
CCCCTTTTATAAGAAGAGGGGAAAAAAGACCATGAGGCACGGGGTGAGGACGGGAACCTCCCCGAATTGTACTGTCCTAACGTTGGGAGGGGTTGTTCTGTGGTGCGGGACAACTCCTCTGTTGAGGTGGCGTCGGCCCTTTGGGGGACTGACTAGCCGTCGAGGTGCCGCGTTTGCTCATTAGATCCGGGGCACCTCACCAAAGGCGGCATTAGTGGCAATTGCCGGGTTTTAGTGGGTAGAGCTGCGTCCACTTACCAGCTTTCGGGTGCAGCGTGTCCCACATACCCGCCTGAGAAGACCCACTCCCCGCGGGATGCCTTGATCATTTCCCGGCGGTAAAGGTAAAAAAGTCCTCTGGGTGATCTCTTACCACCAGGTGAACCGGGAGAAGAATAATAAAAGAAAGCAATAAACCTATTATTCCATAAATAAAATTCATAAAATACTAATATAATCCCAAATAAAAACTTCTTCGAAGTAAATTTCCTTCCTTTTAAAAGTATATTGTGTTGTAAGCCAGACACACTCTTCTAATAAAGCTCTCACCCAGTCAGCTCTAAACAAACATTTACTTTCAGCCACTTGTACAGTAATTCAAAGTAAAGTGATTTTTCTACACTGTATATCCTAACTAATATTAAAAATGCGATTGTTAGTTTGTTACGCTTTCACTCCTAAACTACTACACAATAAGCAAAAAGTTACAGTGTAATGAAATTGTACTATGTATTTTTCTTTAAGGAGTTTATCTTCTAACGCGTGTACGTAAGTACACATACACTTGTTATTTTTTTAGAAAACTTACTACTTACTTTATTATTGAAAAATTTCAGAGTCATTGCCCCGCTTTCTACCAGTTATTTGAAGGAGAAATTTGAGTTTCGTACAGCAATATACAAGGTTGATAAAAGCGAGAGGCATTAAATTAAACCACGTATACTACGTACCATTTTCAGGCTACACACCAAAACTGAGACCAATAGAATCAATAGTTTAGTCACAGGATATTTTTAAAGTTTTAAAGCCGCTCCGGTTTGTTCGACCCGGTGAGACGCAACGTGCTGTGCGACGTTGCCTTTTAGATTCGAAGGACATTTAACAAAGGTTTACAAAGAGTTTTTACGTTTTACTTTGACTATTCACGTATTTAAGTTCTTTGAAAAACTTTTTTTTTTCTTGTGATTTTTTGTGCTACCTAGATACTTTTTTTCTCTCTGTTATTTATACACAAAGGTCGTCTGGCAGATATTGCTATTCAAGCAATAAGGCCGCCTTTGTGTATATAATTTTGTTAATTTTTAGTTAGGTTTAGTAATATTTGTAACCTTACTTTTGTGAGCACAATAAAGTATATTTCTATCATTCATTCATTCATTTTATTGCAGAACTTCAGTCCAGTCTGTGGAACCCTAATTTGAGGTAAAAGATTTATGTTCTTTAATATAAAACCGGTTGAGTGTACTTTTAGACGACTTTGGGCCATTCAGCGCTTTAAGAGCTGCATTACGACTATGTAATAACGACTTAAAGCGCTTCAAATGGGGGCTTAAGATCATAAAACAATGTAGGTACTTAAATTTATTACTATTGGTTCAGGTGTATAAAATTGCCATTATTTTTTTTGTCTCCTCGAAAAAAAGCGAAGCTGATACAGGTTGTCGAACTTATCACACTTAACAATCTTAGTATGCAGTTTTCATGGTTGCGAGATCGCACGTCTTGGCGTTCATTGAGACCGTTGCAGCTGATATTTAATAATGATGACCAAAATTGTGACAACCCTAACACATCTAGTTGTCACGCCCGACATATCTATACTAATAGTACCTATAATTAAGAGTTTGTTTGTTTGAGCGCGATAATATCTGGAACTGCTAGTCGGACCGAAAACAGTTTTAGAAGTGAAACTGTTTTCGCGCATGGGGATAATGTTTTTACGGATGAAACGTCATGAAAATGTGCAACGTTTTGTCCAAGAACAGGGAAAGAGTGATTGAGACCGATTGAAAGAGAGTGAGAAAGGGCGAACGTAGCATGAACCACATAGCCATGGAGTGAGAGTAGGGTGCCGTGGGGTCTATATCTTGAATGTATCACTCAATGTGTTGCCAACATTACTGTACCTCTACCATGAGTTTTTGTTACAAGCGCAAATGACATAACTATAGTAGTTACGTAAAAACGCAACACGAATAGAAAACTAAGGTATGGTATAGGTTTCGATTCGTGTTGCGCTACTATAGTTATGTCATGTGCGAACTCATGGTAGAAGTACTGAACTCTTCATAAACGGCTGGATTTTGATGAGTTTTTTTGTGTATATGTGAATATAGGACAGTGCCCGTCAAGTCCGTTGGGTTAAAAATATTTTTTTTTTCAATTTTGGGCGGATATAATTACGCTGTAAGTTTTCAATAAAATAAGTCCATAGTAAGTACAGTGTTATGTCGAAATCCAAATTGGATTTATATAAGTAGGCCCATTCCCATGTGTTTCTGAACCACTGAACATTTGAACACGATGTTAACCCTTGCTACGATAGGGTTGACATCGGCAGATTGTAGAGAGATGTAATTTAAAATGTAACGCGGAGTTAATGAACTTTTGGGGCATTGAATCTATACTCATCTTAATAATAATAATATCAATGGACGCTTTTACACCACGTCAATCTGGTCCCGTGGTAAGTTCTGGAAGAACTTGTGTTACGGCTACCAGACAACGGAAATATATTTAATACTTTTTATACTATACATATAAGTATTTAAGATTTTTACTATATAATACATATATTTAATACACATCCATGACCCAGGAACACAGAAAATATTTTTGTTCCCTGGCGGGATTCGAACCCGCATCCTCCGGGCTTGAGCGCCAACGCGCTTACCACTGAGCCACAGAGGTCGTCATTGAGATGATCATATAATATTATCAATAAAATATACCAATCCATTTCAATGTACTAATATTTCTCAAGGAGTTATTCATGAATTCCTAACTCATCATGCAAAAAACTTTCTGAATGCATCAAAAAGCGAAGGGTTTGCTTAAATTATAACTTAGGATCTCAATGTGTATAAGATGTGAACACTAAAAGCTATACGATGGATATACTTATTGATGTCTCGTTGATGTGATTTTACCTTTTTTTGGAAATGCTCCGAGGCATTCCGCGGGGTGTGGGTCCCCCCAGGCGGGTATGTGGGACTCGCTGCGCTCGAAAGTAAGTGGACGCAGCTCTACCCACTAAAACCTCACCTTTGGTGAGGTGCCCCATATCTGTTGAGGAATCAGGGCACCTCGACGGCTAGTCAGTCCCTCAGGGGACCGACGCCACCTCCACAGAGGGGTTGTTCTGTGATGCGGGACTCTGTGGAGGTTGGGACGTTGGGACAGAACAATGAGATGAGGTTACCGTCCTCGTTCCTTGCCCCCTGCTCTTTTGTCCCCTCTTCTTATAAGAGGGGTAAAACAGCAGCCCCCGCGGCTCAATTAGCTTCGCCCAAGGTGCTGGACTCACCCTAGGCTACTGAGTCCCACCGCCGTGACATGATTATATTGCAGCTTATTAAGAAGTTAAGGATACTTTACATGGTCTGTTTACACGGTGGAATCATGGTCACGGGATCGCAGACTATGATTGAATATTACATGAGAATAGGTGTATTGGTATATTAAATTACACAGTCAGATTATGAAAACATTTAGATGGTGGGGTTTTATAGGATCGAAGTTCGAAGAAGAGTGGGTTGTAGTGTGGTGACACCTCCCCCCTTTTTATTTATTAGTTGAATCTCACCTCTTTACACCGGAAAAGGGGGATTTTCTATATTTCTGCTTTACCCTACTTTAGGGGCCAATCGGACAGTCGTTTCTCTTGGTGGTAAGTGATAAGTGACATCCATAGACACCCGCCGTATCATTAGTAAGTGCGTTGCCGGCATTTCAAATATGAGTATATTAAACTCTTTTCTTGAAGGTCCTGAAGTCCAGCTGGCTCCATTTAGTTGTACGAGGCAGGATATTCCGTAAAAATCGAGTTGTAGATGTCCGTTTCGATTTAGAGATTTAGAAATTTGGCAATTCTGTCAAGCCCTAGAAAACTATTAGTTATCTCCCCACCATGGTTCAGGCCTTGTCGTGGCGGTGGGGCTCAGTAACCTAGGGTGAGCGGTGCACCTTGGGCGAAGCTAATTGGGCCGAGGGGGCTCTGTGTACCCCTCTTATAAGAAGAGGGGACAGAAGAGCAGGGGGCAAGGGGTGAGGATGGGAACCTCACCCCATTGTACTGTCCCGACGTTGGGAGGGGTTGTTCTGTGGTGCGGGACAACCCCTCTGTGGAGGTGGCGTCGGTCCCTTGCGGGAATGACTGGCCGTCGAGGTGCCCTGTTTGTATTCTAGATCCGGGGCACCTCACCAAAGGCGGCATTGGTGGCTCGCCGGGTTTTAGTGGGTAGAGCTGCGTCCATTTACCAGCTGTCGGGCGCTGTGAGTCCCACATACCCGCGTTGGGAGACCCACTCCCCCGCGGGATGCCTCAGAGCATTTCCCGGCGTTAAAGAAAAAAAAAAAAAAATTTAGTTATCTAATATATAAAATTCTCGTGTCACGGTGTACGTAATTGAACTGCTCCAAAACGGCTCGACCGATTCTCACAAAATTTTGTGTGCATATCGGGTAGGTCTGAGAATCGGTCAAAATTTATTTTTCACCCAACTAAATTTTAAGGGTGGTCCACCCCTTATTTTTTTAATTTTTAAACATAAGTTAACGCAGGCGAAGCCGTGGGCAACAGCTAGTTATAATTATACTTTAGTCGTTAGACCAAGTCTAGTGTTGGTGACCAAGTGCCCACTAGTGGAAGAAAATCAATATTTGATAGCATCGCACGATGTAGTGTAGGAACCCTTTTCCTTTCAGACAGGAATATTTCAAAGCATTGATATTTGGTAAGTGATTGGGAAAGGACTTGGAAATATTAGATCGATGAGACGGGAGATATCAACAGTCTGTGATGGGACAGACCAATCACCAGTGAGACAGATGGTTTGTAAATTTACCTTTTTTTTTTTTTTTTTTTTAAGAGGGGGAAAATCTTCAAAAAGATCATCCAGACTCCTGGGGAAGAGCCTAGGGTATGTGGAGATTTTTACCCACTAAAAACCCCCTCGTGTGGTCTACCTCTGCGTAAACTGAGAAGCTCTGGGATCTAACGCGATGCCCAAGCACATCCCAGCCTGCAGGCTTTTTAGACTGCTTTGCCAAAAAATACCACATCTATGCTGCTAGTAGAATAAGGCGGACTGGACCCCAACTCCGTCCGCCAGCAGCCTTCTTATATATTTATAACTGCCTTCGCCTGCGCATTCGATTGGCATCGGCCCGCTCACGTTCTCGCTCTGCAGCTTCTTTCTGTAGTAGAAGGCTCTCGCAAAAAGAAATTGTAGCGTTCCACGCCGCCCGACTCTCCCACATTGCAGTTATCAAGACCGATGGAGAAAGGTCTGGTCCAACATAACTAATCAGGACCTGCCGCTCGGAATGCCACGCTGGACACACCTCGAGCGTGTGCTGCGCAGTATCCTGATCGCTTTCGCAGTGATGGCATTGTGCTGTAGGCTCTTTGCCTATCCGGTTGAGGTACTCACCAAAGCAGCCATGTCCGGGGAGTACCTGAGTCAATCGATAGGTAACACTACCTCTACCTCTTGTCATCCATGCATTAAAATTGGGCAGGATAGCCGCAACAACCCTTTTTTGGATGCTTCTAGATTCCATCAACCGTTCGCGCCAGATATTAAATGCCCTCTCCCGTGCCCTCCGCTAAAGTTTACGATGTTCTTATCATCATTTTCTTCACCAATTTCCCGAATAGCACGAATTTCGTCATAAACTTTAGCATCCATGTCAGCTAGGATATCAAGAGGTGGAAACCGAGCCAGGATGTTAGCCGCTTCATATTGTAAATTTACCCTACCACCATTGCTTATTTCTTCCTAAAAAGGAGGCCTATGTTCAGCAGTGGATGGATAAAGGCTGATGATGATGAAGCGAAAGGAGATATAGGTGATGTGTCTGGATACCAGCTCATTTCTTACGCCAAGTAACTTTGCTGTTTCGGAAGCGGAATCATTCGTAATTTATTTACTTTATTATGGTAATCTAACTTTTCCATAATTTCTCTTCTTTCTGACAGATGTTGGGTCCCTTTTTGTTCTCAGCTCCTCTTTAGATGGAAGGGATACGCTGTATGTTCCGTCTTATAACATAACATGATAATAATATCTATATACATCATATGTCTCAGGATAGGTAACACATAGATGAGTTGCCTGAGCTCGTTCCATGTAAACTAGTTTATGTTCATGGGCGACGTCGACCACTTACCATCAGGTGGCACGTTTGCCAGTTTGCCTATCCAACTAACATAAAAAAAAATATGGACGCTTTTACACCACGTCAATTTTTTTTTCTTTTACGCCGGGAAATGCTCTGAGGCATGAAATTTTAACTTTTGTCGATTTCTGGTGGTGAAATTCCGCTGCAGATCCTAACAGTTATTTAGAACACTCCCCACTCACACCACAGAGCAACCCCTCCCAACGTCGGGACAGTACAATGGGCTGAGGTTCCCGTCCTCGCCCCTTGCCCCCTGGCCTTTAGTTCTCTCTTAAAATAAGAGGGGTAAAAAGAGCCCCCCTTTGCTCAATTCGTTTCGCCCAAGGTGCAGCTTACCCTAGGCTCCTGAGTCCCACCGCCACGACAAGGCCTAAACCATGATGGGGAACGTAGGCCTCCCTCAGTGAATGCTAAGACGGCCGATCCCTTGCCACTCGCATCCAATACGAACCGGCCACCGCACGGAGATCGTCTTACCACCTGGTTAATGGCCGACCAACACTTCATCTACCAACAATACCTACAAAAAAAATTCTTTATGTCTCTAACGTAAAGACTGTTTATTTATCAAGGTATAAATACCTATAATTGGGAATTTATTGGCTTGGCTTTCAATGAAAGAAGCCTTTGTCCAGCTCTGTATGGAAAAAGGTTAGTAATAATAATGAAAATAATAATAAAATCAACCCTTACCAAGATATCAGGTAGAAAGCCATCAGGAAGACAAGGCAAAAGTGGTTTGACGACATCAGGGACTGGAACGAACTAAGTTACCACCAGATGAAGAGAATATCCCATGTTCGGACGGAGTACCGAAAGTTGACCTAGAAACTTCAATTTGAAGATTGCTTCCCTTGATGATGATGATCAACCCTTATAATATTATGTCTCACTGATGGGCACGGGTCTACAAAATTAGACGAGGAGGGAGTTGGGCCATAGTGGTGGGAGGGAACCATCTTGCTTGTATCTCCCGTGAAACAGCTTTGCTGTGTTTCGGAGAGAAGGGCAAGACAGGCAATGTAATTACTGGCACCGAGACTTAACATTTTATGTCTCAGGATAGGCAACACATAAATGAGTTGCCTGGGCTCGTTCCAGGTAAACTAGTTTATGTTCATGGGCGATGTCGACCACTTACCATCAGGTGGCACGTTTGCCAGTTTGCCTATCCAACTAAAATAAAAATAAAACACCGATGCGCTGGCCAATGCAGGTTGGTGAACTTCACACACCTTCAAAGACTTTTAATCTCATCAGGCATGCATGTTTCCTCACGATATTTCCTTCACTGGTGAGCAAGCGATGGTCTCATGTTCAGGTACACGTAGAAATTTAGGAAAACCTATTTCATGGCACCACAGAGGTCACTGAACCATTGTCGCTGGATGGTGAAAAAAGTGAAAAATATTATAATGTTTTTCCTCTACATGTTTAACAAACCAATACTTCAATAGTTTTCCTGTTATACCTGAAGAGCAGTTGGTCGTCTCGTTAGTGTGACTTCTAAATCGCACTTCTAACTCGATGTGTTAGTGATCGTTTAAGTGACCAGTTAAAACTTTATTCCTATAGATAAAAAACTATTTTTAAACCCCGATACTAAGACCGCTATGTGTGTATGTCTGTAGTACTTAAACAGATTTGGATGCGGTTTATTTTAATTGAAATCAGGTTTTCTAGTGATAATTTTTAGACATATTTTATCAAAATTGGCTTAGCCGTTTTAAAATTATCAGCGCTTTTGTTATTACGTTGGTTTTTTTGATGTAACCTTTTAATCCTACTAATATTATAAACGCGAAAGTTTGTAAGATTGTATGTATGTTTGTTGCTCTTTCAAGCAAAAACTACAAAATGGATTTTAATGAAACTTTTCAAGATAACATAGCTTATACATCAGAATAATATAAGCTATAATTTATACTTGTACTTCCACGGGAATGGGAAGTACGCGAGTGAACCCACGGGGCGCTACTGGTTATGTAATATTTGTTTATTAAATCTTGTTAGTATGTTAGACGAATAAAATAGTATAAATTATTATTGACGTGAAGTCTAATAAATCGATGGACGCCGGCTACATACACAAAAAGATGACGTTCCATTGTCCCATAACGCTCATTGTCCCGTTACGCTTATTGTCCCGTTACGCTCATTGTCCAGTTACGCTCATTGCGTTTGGTTATGACGTTGTCACGTTAAACTATCGTCCGTAAACCAACTTTACATTTGTTCTACATTTTTTATTTGTTTAGTTTAACTGGAAGAAGTCTGTTTAGTGATGATGATGATGATGATGATGATAATGATGATGATGATGATGATGCATCGCCGTTCCAAGCATCGTGTTCCAAATCGAACAAACCTTTTATAAATTATTTTTCACGTCGTTTTTTTTTGTAAAGCCACTCTTCGAATTTGGTGAATGACATTTGAATACCTCGGGGGAAGCCTGTAATTGTAGGACCCTGCTTCAAAATATATTGACCTCATTGTTCTATTATAAAAATTGCGAAGAAATAAGTATAAAATCATCGCGTTAGAAATAAGGGCATTTTCTAAAATCATCAAATAATGTAAATGAAATTCGCCAAGAATTAAAATATTAACTTCAAAGTTGAAACCAACAAATTGGTGGACTATTTATAATCATGGTTCATCAAAACCTCCTACACCCATGCTATTAATTGCCGTAATGTTTTGTATGAAAACCAATTCCGCCTTTATGCTGCGACGTTACGCTAGGTTAGCGCTCTGATTGGCCAACTGATAGCAATTGGTTTTGCTATTACATAAGTGACAAATCACTGACCAGTTTCGGAATTTTATGGTTCACTACTCTATAATAATAATAATAATAATAAAGCTTTATATTCAGACTGTATAGGCCCATAGATAAATACCTTAACCTAATTATACATAATTATAAACAAGGTTGTTAGTAAATAAAACTTTAAACTATGTTAGTAACACTTCACTTGCACTTAGGTCTTAGTGCGTTCCGGTGGCACTTGTCCGCGGAAGCGGCGGAACACCACGCCCTGTGGCCAGAAGTCCTCCTGCATGACGAGGTGCAGAAAACATGTTGGCACTCGCACCACAAACACCTTGAAGTTGACGTTGCGGCGCGACTCCAGTAGCTGCACTCTCGCTGTGTACTTGGTCCTTTGGCGCACGTACTCCACGATGTCTGTCGCCTCAGTGGTGTAGTGTAGGCGGGAGATATACACCGGGGTGTTCGGTCCTGCAGCACGTATACTGTTGGGCTCCATGGGAGCCGTGCCACAGCGGTTCTTGCTAGCCTTATGCCGGCGCTTCCTTCCTTGCACCGTCATAAAACCTTCGTCATCAGCCCGCTTCTATGCCTTCTCAGGCAAGGGCTTTGTAGCCGCTATACCACTCACGATGGTGTTGTTGGCGAGATTCTCTTTCCTCGCAGACACAGGTTATATGCTCGATGGCTGGCACACACTTCTTACAACAACGCAAAACTCTCTGTCAGAAGTAAGTTGCTACTCATGCAGTGCACGCGACACAAGTAATTAATTCCCTTCTTACACTTTGACAGATCACCTCCTTTCTCCTTCCCCCTCCTTTCCTTAATTCCTCACGAAATCCTCTATCAAAGAACGAATATAAATGACATAAGGGATAAGCAATAAGCACGTTAAAAATGTGTCACGTACAAAGAATTGAGAACAATTACAACTAAGCTAGCTGTAACAAAGCTGTCGCTTATGACTTACCACCAGGTGAAACGAGTGTCCGTTTGCCCTCTTTTCTATAAAAAAATAAATATATTTTTTAATGTTACTTGTATAGGCAAACGGGTAAGCAAGCCACCATGGTGGCAAATGGTTAGCGTCGCCCATGCTCATTTTGAGACTATGACAATTACACTGCTTGTTCTGCCTTATCCAAAAAGAGCAAATATATAAAAAAATAAGCAGGTTGATGACTCATGCGATTCAAAATTCCTATAGAAATATCAATAGAGGCCTATGTTCAGCAGTGGACGGATAAAAGCTGATGATGATGATGATGACGGTGATGATGGTGACAGACAACAAACCATACAATTCTCGGTCATCGCCAATTCAAAAACTAAAAATATAGTCTTCAGTACAAGAAGTAATTTTCCATTTCTTTTAGCTGTAACGACCACGAATCGCCTTTTGTTTAAGGAAAATGGAAAACTTTTTCTTGACAATTTATGTGAAACCCGTTTTTATGATAATTCCACGAGAAATATTAAACTAGCTTTTAACCGCGTTCCTACGTGGGATGTTTTATGATTTTTTAGAATAATATAAACAGTTGATGGTTATATAACATGTTGCATTTTCTTCTGGTATATTTTAAAAGGTTCTGTTTCTTAAAATGACTAAACGGATTAAGATCACTTTGCTGTCAGATTGTTTGCTTGTCAAACCAAAACCTGCAGTACTGGTACCTCGTACATGTTTTAGATCTAAGATCAAGTATCAATAGATTTGACAAGCTAATAATAATTCCGTATTGGAACGAGATAACAATATACGAAAAACTCCAAGAGCGACAGAGACATAGACACTTTCTTCTGTCTTTGTCAGAATATCACTCTTTGTTTGTTGGGCACAGCAATGATGTGCTCAACAAAAAAATATCGGTCGTAACGATAGGGGTGGTAACTTTTTCCTTTTTTTTCTTTAACGCCGGGAAATGCTCCAAGGCATCCCGCGTGGGAATGGGTCTCCCCAGGCGGGTACCACTTGGTACTCGCTGCGCCCGAAAGCTGGTAAGGTGGACGTAGCTCTACCCACTAAAACCCGGCGAGTATCACGAATGCCGCCTTTGGTGAGGTGCTCCGGATCTATTGAGCAAACAGGGCACCTCGACAGCTAGTCAGTCCCTCAAGGGACTACGCCAACTTCACAGAGGGGTTGTCCCATACCATAGAACAACGCCTCCAAACGTCGGGTCAATACAATTTGGGAGGTTCCCATCCTCACCCCTTGTCCCCCTGCTCTCTTGTCACCTCTTCACAAAGAGCCTCCTCGGCTCAATTCGCTTCGACTAAGGTACTGGTTCACCTATAGCTACTGAGCCCCACTGCCACGATAAAGCATGAACCATGGTAGGTACCTTGTACATCCTTTAGACAATACTCAATAGACATTAATTAATTAAATTAGGAAAAAAGCTAGGTCTACAGCAGAAGTGATAGAAAACTACTTTTTTTTCTAGCCTATACTGTCCCACTCTCTTTTCCACGTGTCTCTATCATGAGCTGTCCTACGCCAGTTTTTTTGAAAAGCGCCGGGTTCATCCCGCTATTCAGTGTTACATAAGTGGGTACATAAAAAATAAACAAATTTTTTGTCATTATAATAAAACAATTTTTACGGATTTTATCGCGGTTTATTAAGATTTTTACAAGCCCGACGTTTAAATTTTTTGTCTGTAGAGTCTCTTTATTGACGATAGTTTTACGTGCTAACGTCATAAATTGATGAATAATTACCTCTTTTTGGCGCTGTTACTTACAGTTAATTAAAGAGAACAATAAGAAATTAATATGAAAATTGTGGAGGAAATCAATTACATCTTATTAAATTGTAGAAATAAATAAAAAATAATTATCATAATAAAAATATAATTTCACCAGTATCTTCAGTTTGTCATGAGTTCCCAAGGGGGACCACAACCAAGTCAGACAGAGGCTAATAGTGATACTATATTTCTGAGTGACGTAGATTGTAAAATTATCTTCTTATTTGTTGTTTCATGTCTTCTCTGTTCCCTCTTGTTTCATCCGCCAACCGGCTCATTACTGTTTTTCGGAGAGCAGGGCAAGGCAGGCAGTGTAATTAATGCCACCGAGACCTAACATCTTATGTCTCAAGGTAGGCAACAAATAAAATGCCTGGGCTAGTTCCAGGTTACCATAATATGTCTGGTCTGTCCGTTTGCCTATCCAACTAACATAAACATTTTTTTTTTCGGATGCTATGGTAACGGCCCGAAGGCCCTAATGCTACATCGGATTGTCCGGTCAGTAGTAGTGTGAGCCCATTTGGCTCACGTTTGGTTTGTAAAAGTGGGGGGTTAGCTCGGCCTCCTGGCGTCGGTTTGGTACAAACATCTGGGGACGACTTTATGTTATGGCAGATAACATAGATTATGTGAATGAGAAAAAATATTGATGTCCATGATGATAAAAGACACTTTAAAAGGGCTCTACCCAGGGCTCTACCGTAACGTATCTGTATATAAAATGTAATTATTTTTCCTATTACGAACAAATGGTTTCTGGAGTTTGGGGGAAATGGGTTGGCGTCCCGGTGGGATGGATTTAAATGTTATCCCGGATAAGGGATAAGGGATATCCTGTATCCCACATTAGGAGGCTGATTTGATAACGCGTCGCTAGGACGTGTTGTTGTGTTTTCTAAGACGCTTTTTTTTTTCAACAGCTGTGAAGCTTAAAAAAAGTTTATGATATAATACTTAATATTTTCATTTTTTGAGGGAATGATTAAAATAATAATAATATCTATGGACGCTTTACACCACGTCAATCTGGTCCCGTGGTAAGTTCTTGAAGAACTAGTGTTACGGGTACCAGACAACGGAAATATATTTAATACTTTTTATAATATACATATATTTAAGATTTTTACTATATAAGACATATCCATGACAAAGAAAATGTGTTTGTTTCCTGGCGTTATTCGAACCCGCAACCTCCTGCTTGAGTGCCAACGCATTTACCATTGAGCCACAGAGGTCTTCAATGACACAATTAATGATGAAACATATGGGTCACGAATTCGAATCGCATTAATGTATACATATTATAATGTATGGATATATTGTTGTATGTTTGTTACTCTTTCTCGCAAAAGCTGAAAGGATTTTAATGAAACTTTATAATAACATAGCTTATACATTAGGCTGAGATTTAGGCTATAATTAATCCCTGTACTCCCACGGGAATGGGATTATGCGTGTAAAACCGCGGGAATAACTACAAATATCTATAAACCTTTTTTTGACTGCTAAACATAGGAGGGATAATTAATTCCAAGCTCAAGTTATGGGACTACGTTGCCCTTAATAATTTTTTATTATGATTATAACTTCATCTAATTCTATAAGGAACTTAAATCAGCCGTACCTCATGGTGCTTATTTTTATAGCCTACTAGTTGTGAATCTATCTCTTTTATAAATTTCACCAAAATCTGTTCAGCAATTTAGTGAAAAGGTAAAAAAATAGAGCTACTAAAATTGTTTAACGGAAAAATAAGGAGGATTATGTTACCCATTCCCACCATGGTTCAAGACATGTCGTGGCGGTGGGACTCAATAGCCTAAAGTGAACCCAGCACCTTGGGCGAATCCAACTGAACCGAGGGGGCTGCTCTTTGTACCCCTCTTTTAAGAAGAGGGGACAAAAGAGCAGGGGGGACAAGGGGCGAGGATGGGAACCTCACCTCATTGCATTGGCCTGACGTTGGGTGGGATGGTTCTGTGGTGTGGGACCACCACTCTGTGGAGGAGGTGTCGGTCCCTTGAGGAACTGACTATCCGTTAAGGTGCCTTGTTTGCTCAATAGATCCGGAGTAACTCACCAAAGGCGGCATTGGTGGCACACGCCGGGATTTAGTGGGTAGAGCTTTTGGACGCAGCGAGTCCCACATACTCGCCAGCGGCCTCAGAGCATTTCCCGGCGAAAAAGAAAAAAAAAGGATGATGGTACCGATGCAGACGGACGCGATACGCATCTTTCCCACCGGTAAAATAATATCAGTATAATTTAAAATCGTATGAGCGAAGCAGCGTGTAAAACCTAGTACATTAAAAGGGTAAATTTAAGTCTCTCCGATAACACATTAATAAAATTGCCAATTTGAACACCAATTTTCAAGTCCCAAGACACCGATACCTTTCAAAATATATTAGTGTATTAGATTTTGTTCATGTTTTCTTCTCATGTGTTTTATAAAAACTTGGGACATTTACAAAATGATATTCTCTTTTAATATATATATTTGATTTTTTTTTATGTTAGTTGGATAGGCAAACTGGCAAACGTACCACCTGATGGTAAGTGGTCAACGTCGCCCATGAACATAAACTAGTATAGCTGGAACGAGCCCAGGCAACTCATTTATGTGTTGCCTATCCTGAGACATAAGATGTTAAGTCTCGGTGCCAGTAATTACACTGCCTGTCTTGCCCTTCTCTCCGAAACACAGCAAAGCTGTTTCACGGGAGAAACAAGCAAGATGGTGGTACCCATGCAGCCGGGAGCGCGGCACAGCGCTTCCCTCCCACCGGTAAGCGCTTATTATATACATAAGCTTATAGTAATATGGATGTTATGTTTATATTTAGTTCTTTATCTGTAAAGACGGTGGTTGCTATCGGAAACATGTAAAAAAATCTTAATACACAGCTAAAAAAATCTGTAACAATTTGTTTCATTATGTTTAATGAGTAAAAACAATACTGTCACTATCAACATCATCATCATCGTCATGATCATCAGCCCCTACACCACCGTCCTCTGCTCCCTCAATGAACGCCGAGACGACCGATCCCTCGCCACTTATCATCGTCTTCCCACCTTTTTTTTTATCGCCGGGAAATGCTCTGAGGGATCGCGCTGGGGATAGGGTCTCCCCACGCAGGTATGTGGGACTCGCTGCGTCCGAAAGCTGGTAAGTAGACGCGGCTGTATCCACTAAAACCTGGCGAGTGCCACCAGTAGCATTTGGTGAGGTGCCCCGGATCTGTTGAGCAAACAGGGCACTTCGACGCCTAGTCAGTCCCCCAAGGGACCGACTTCACCTCCACAGAGGGGTTGTCCCGCACCACAGAACAACCCATTCCAACGTCGGGACAGTGCAATGGGGTGAGGTTCCCATCCTCGCCCCTTGCCCCCTGCTCTTTTGTCCCCTCTTCTTATCAGAGGAATACAAAGAGCCCCCTCGGCTCAATTAGCTTTGCCCAAGGTGAGCACACCTTAGGCTATTGAGCCCCACCGCCACGTCAATGCCTGACCCATGGTGGAGATCGTCTTCCCACCTGGTTAATGGCCGATCAACACTTCATCTACCTAAGCGCGGCCTCCACGCTTGAACCTTGTTGGCCCATCTGCCATCCGTTCTCCTGAGTGTGTGACCAGTCCACTGCCACTTCAATGAGCTTATTCTTTGCGTGATATCGGTAACTTTAGTTCTCTGGTGGATGTCTGCGTTTCAAATCGTATCTGCCCAGTCAAGACCCTTTTTCTCAGAAACGCGTGGGAGTATCAAGCTAAAATTCATATCAAATACAGTCTGCCTGTAGTCTACTGTCCCTTAGAGCTGTGAAAAAATCAAACTTCAAAAGATACGGTCGTTAATGCCGCAAATTTTGGACACTAACAAGAATCAAAACCTACAGGGTAATTTCCGTGACCTCAGAATCTTGAAATTTGATACAAAGCAACGTCATAAAGCCCGAAGAAAGAAAATTGCGAAATGCATAAATTTTTTGTTACATTTTGTAATAAAAATATTTTAATAATAGTAAAAAAAACTTTTATAGTAATAATAATAATATCAACCCTTATATGTCCCACTGTTGGGCACGGGTTGGCCTCGAAATCAGGCGAGGAGGGTGTTGGGCCATACTTCACCACGCAGCTTTTGACCGTTATATATGCCAGTTGTGTGTTTGTCTGTGGCACCGTGGTTCTCAAATGTGTCAACCAATCCTGTTTATTTTTTATAGAAGAGGGGCTAAACCTTAGACTGCCTTAGAGCATACATAATAATATTATTTATAGTGCGAGTGTCACGCCGCTTCATTGTGCCGATCGTAAGCAGATGCGTTATAGATATTTATCTATAGTAAAGCGCTATGAGAGTGACCTTCCATGCGTAATGTCTTAAACATATCTATATTTTAAATTAGGACATTCATCATCATCATCATCATCATCATCATCATCATCATCATCATCATCATCATCATCATCAGCCTCTATCCATCCACTGCCGTACATAGGCGCCCCTCATTGCATGCCAAGACAGAAATGTCATTGCTTCTTTTATTTTGCTTCCGGGAATAATTCTTACAAATTGGCACTTCACATTTAACCATCTATACAGATAAATAAAATTGGCGTGTCTGTTTGTCACATTAAAACAACCGCTTTTTACTAAATGCATATGGATGTATACACAGTACCTTTACCAAAATAGCATTTTTTACAATTTTTGTCTGTCTAATCTTGGAAACGGCTGGGCCGATTTTGACGGGAATTTCAATGGAAGATAGCTGATGTTATAGGGAGTAACTTATGCTATAAAAATAATCATCATCAATCCGTCTACGGCTGTAAATCTAAGTTATCGCGGGCGAAGCTGCGGGCAACAGCTAGTTTTAACATTAAAACAAACATACATCGCTCGCGGACCCAATGTGACGCGTGTTGTTTTGACGCTGATTGAACGTTTCCAAGACAATGGTCTATGTTCATACCTGTACTTACAGTTCATACTTAGTGAAGCGCGCTCTTTAAATTATGTATACTCTAAGGGCTAAACAGACAGTCGTTTCACCTGGTGGTAAGTGATAAGTGACATCCATAGACACGCTACATCATTAGCAGGAGCGTGGCCTTTCAACTATGAGTATGCTCTTTTCTTGAAGGTCCTTAAATTGTATCAGGAAATATTATGGGTTGCATTTTTATAGCACTTATATTATAGTCATGGAGGTTATTTCGTTAGTTAAAAAGCCTTTTAGTTATTATGTTAATTTATCTGTGAGTTTCCGAAGTTTAATTCGCTTTCGTATTTCATTCGGTTCCATTTACATTCAGTTATGCGGCACGCGGTGCAGTGTTTATGCGGTGCTCGCATAAGTATCCGGTATTAGGAATTATGTGTTATATAGAATCCTTTTATATCGCTTATATATTGTTACCGGTGGGAGGGAAGCGCTGTGCCGTGCTCCCGGCTGCATGGGTACCACCATCTTGCTTGTTTCTCCCGTGAAACAGCTTTGCTGTGTTTCGGAGAGAAGGGCAAGACAGGCAGTGTAATTACTGGCACCGAGACTTAACATCTTATGTCTCAGGATAGGCAACACATAGATGAGTTGCCTGGGCTCGTTCCAGGTAAACTAGTTTATGTTCATGGGCGACGTTGACCACTTACCATCAGGTGGCACGTTTGCCAGTTTGCTTATCCAAGTAACATAAAAAAAAAAATCGCGATGTATATGTATTATCAGTATGTGTATGGTTTTCTAATGTTTACGAGAATTTCACACATAATTCAATAAGTTTTACATATTTATTGCGGTTCATTTAGATTTTCATATGCCCAGCGTAATACTTTACAGCTACCTTGGAAGGTCTGTCTGTATGTTTGTATGCTCATCCGATTTGACAATGTGTCGATTTATTATATATATATATATATATATATATTATGGCATGGTAGGGCAATGAGCAGTCGAAGCCGTTTGGCGACTACCGACGCCCAAACACATCCGCACAACCAAAGATTATACAGATGCGTTGCCCTCCTTTTCCCTAACCCCCCCAATGGGCCACCGGAAACTCACAAACCGCACGAAACGCGACAGCATAGCTGTCACTTGAATCCGGTGTTATGTGAGCGAGAGGTACCACCCCGATCGTGCCGACCCAATTCGGCTGCTAAGCAGCATGGCACTACCTCTTAATGATTAATTCAGGTGATATTGTGATTACGGATTCTAATTTTTTTTTATGTTAGTTGGATAGACTGGCAAACGTGCCATCTGATGGTAAGTGGTCGACGTCGCCCATAAACATAAACTAGTTTACCTGGAACGAGCCCAGGCAACTCATTTATGTGTTGCCTATCCTGAGAGGTAAGTTGTTAAGTCTCGGTGCCAGTAATTACACTGCCTGTCTTGCCCTTCTCTCCGAAACACAGCAAAGCTGTTTCACGAGAGAAACAAGCAAGATGGTGGTACCCATGTAGCCGGGAGCGCGGCACAGCGCTTCCCTCCCACCGTATTTTCAACTACGTCTTCTTCGTCCATCTTCTCAGGATAGCTAACGTCTTGACACAATAAGAGTAGGTTAAAGTTTTATAATGGTCAAAGTTCTGGGTGGACACGTTTATACGAATTGATTTTCGTCCCTCGTCGGCCAGATTGCCTATCCTATGTATGACTCGAAATTAGGCGAGGACGGTGTTAGGATTCACCGGAGGGAGTTCACCAATGCGCTGGCCTATGAATGCGGGCTAGCGGACTTCACAACACAATAAAGCTGTTTCACTATAGATACGAATAGTCCTTTTAAGACTTTTGTGTGATGTTTATGCTAAAAATATAACCTCATCTTGAATTTACTTGAATTTACTTGAGGTTTACGCCGAGGCATCCCTCGACGGAGTGTGTCTCCCTAGGCGGGTATGTGGGACTCCCTGCGCCTGAAAGGTGGTAAGGTGGACGCACCGGTCTGTTAGGACAACTTCTTAAACTGTACTTATCTCATAATGAACAAAACTATCTTTTCCCGAAATGTTTGATTTTCTAATGTCTTTGTTTTTTAACGACAGAAATAAAACTGTCAATTTGTGTACAGTCAATTACAATTACATACTTTGTAGGATTAAAATTAAATAACAAAACTTATGTTCTATTGAAAAAAGTATTTTGATTTTTGATAAAAAATTAGTTTAAGGTGTGCCCAGCACTTTTGGCGAAGCAAATTGAACCGAGGGATATGCTTTTTGTACCACTCTTATAAGAAGAGGGGACAAAAGAGCAGGGGGACAACGGACGAGGATAGAAACCTCGCTCCATTGCACTCTCCCGACGTTGGGAGGGGTTGTTCTGTGGTGAGGTGCCCAGTTTGCTCAACAGATCCGGGGTACCTCACCAAAGTCGGCATTGGTGGCACTCGCATGGGGACTGCTTAGTAGCGGCCGGACAGTTCCCTCTGACGAAGAGTAGTCTGGCCTTCGCCGGGGCGAGTCTGTCGCTGATGTGATCCTGTTGCCTGCAGATCCGGAACCCCCAAAATGCAGCTGAAGGCGCTCGCATGTGGTTTAGTGAGGTATTGCATCCCCAAGTGCTAATCCCCACATAGGTGCAGGAGCCTTACCCGTGGTAAACCTGGATCATGCGAAAGCATTAACCTGTGTCATCAAAAAAGGCTTTAAAAATTATAATCATCATCACCGGATGCGAACTCGTTTTAGGTTACTTCTGGGGTTGACCCTATGTTCTGTTAGAGAGGTATACAACTGAGGCAGTACCTCCTAGAATGGGACCCACCACCGCCTACCATCAAAGTTGAGTACCATTCCGATAGTACCTTTTACTCGGCCCCACCATGGTTCAGGCCTTGACGTGGCGGTGGGGCTCAGTAGCCTAGGGTGAGCCCAGCACCTTGGACGAAGCTAATTGAGCCGAGGGGGCTCTATGTGCCCCTCTTATAAGAAGTGGGACAAAAGAGCAGGCGGCAAGGGGTGAGGATGGGAACCTTACCCCATTGTACTGTCCCGACGTTGGGAGGGGTTGTTCTGTGGTGCGGGACAACCCCTCTGTGGAGGTAGTGTCGGTCCCTTGCGAGACTAGCCGCCGAGATGCCCTGTTAGCTTAACAGATCCGAGGCGGGATGCCTCAGAGCATTTCCTGGCGTTAAAGAAAAAAAAAGGCAAAGCTGCGGGCAACAGCTTGTATAAAATATAATAGGAATCACTCATGTTATGAAATTTTTTATGTTCTTAATATTTCGCGGTCTTTATATTTGTTGCTACGATCCCACGGGACTCTCTCGGATTAGAGATGACAGGCTGCAGACGCCTGGAGATACGTTTTGAATGATAATTTCTTTACTCTTGAAAATCACTGGGCATTAAATACAAATAACTCAAGTAAATTCAAGATGAGGTTATATTTTTAGCATAAACATCACACAAAAGTCTTAAAAGGACTATTCGTATCTATAGTGAAACAGCTTTATTGTGTTGTGAAGTCCGCTAGCCCGCATTCATAGGCCAGCGCATTGGTGAACTCCCTCCGGTGAATCCTAACACCGTCCTCGCCTAATTTCGAGTCATACATAGGATAGGCAATCTGGCCGACGAGGGACGAAAATCAATTCGTATAAACGTGTCCACCCAGAACTTTGACCATTATAAAACTTTAACCTACTCTTATTGTGTCAAGACGTTAGCTATCCTGAGAAGATGGACGAAGAAGACGTAGTTGAAAATACGGTGGGAGGGAAGCGCTGTGCCGCGCTCCCGGCTACATGGGTACCACCATCTTGCTTGTTTCTCTCGTGAAACAGCTTTGCTGTGTTTCGGAGAGAAGGGCAAGACAGGCAGTGTAATTACTGGCACCGAGACTTAACAACTTACCTCTCAGGATAGGCAACACATAAATGAGTTGCCTGGGCTCGTTCCAGGTAAACTAGTTTATGTTTATGGGCGACGTCGACCACTTACCATCAGATGGCACGTTTGCCAGTCTATCCAACTAACATAAAAAAAAATTAGAATCCGTAATCACAATATCACCTGAATTAATCATTAAGAGGTAGTGCCATGCTGCTTAGCAGCCGAATTGGGTCGGCACGATCGGGGTGGTACCTCTCGCTCACATAACACCGGATTCAAGTGACAGCTATGCTGTCGCGTTTCGTGCGGTTTGTGAGTTTCCGGTGGCCCATTGGGGGGGTTAGGGAAAAGGAGGGCAACGCATCTGCATAATCTTTGGTTGTGCGGATGTGTTTGGGCGTCGGTAGTCGCCAAACGGCTTCGACTGCTCATTGCCCTACCATGCCATAATATATATATATATATATATATATATATATATATATATTATGGCACTACCTCTTAATGATTAATTCAGGTGATATTGTGATTACGGATTCTAATTTTTTTTTATGTTAGTTGGATAGACTGGCAAACGTGCCATCTGATGGTAAGTGGTCGACGTCGCCCATAAACATAAACTAGTTTACCTGGAACGAGCCCAGGCAACTCATTTATGTGTTGCCTATCCTGAGAGGTAAGTTGTTAAGTCTCGGTGCCAGTAATTACACTGCCTGTCTTGCCCTTCTCTCCGAAACACAGCAAAGCTGTTTCACGAGAGAAACAAGCAAGATGGTGGTACCCATGTAGCCGGGAGCGCGGCACAGCGCTTCCCTCCCACCGTATTTTCAACTACGTCTTCTTCGTCCATCTTCTCAGGATAGCTAACGTCTTGACACAATAAGAGTAGGTTAAAGTTTTATAATGGTCAAAGTTCTGGGTGGACACGTTTATACGAATTGATTTTCGTCCCTCGTCGGCCAGATTGCCTATCCTATGTATGACTCGAAATTAGGCGAGGACGGTGTTAGGATTCACCGGAGGGAGTTCACCAATGCGCTGGCCTATGAATGCGGGCTAGCGGACTTCACAACACAATAAAGCTGTTTCACTATAGATACGAATAGTCCTTTTAAGACTTTTGTGTGATGTTTATGCTAAAAATATAACCTCATCTTGAATTTACTTGAGTTATTTGTATTTAATGCCCAGTGATTTTCAAGAGTAAAGAAATTATCATTCAAAACGTATCTCCAGGCGTCTGCAGCCTGTCATCTCTAATCCGAGAGAGTCCCGTGGGATCGTAGCAACAAATATAAAGACCGCGAAATATTAAGAACATAAAAAATTTCATAACATGAGTGATTCCTATTATATTTTATACAAGCTGTTGCCCGCAGCTTTGCCTTTTTTTTCTTTAACGCCAGGAAATGCTCTGAGGCATCCCGCCTCGGATCTGTTAAGCTAACAGGGCATCTCGGCGGCTAGTCTCGCAAGGGACCGACACTACCTCCACAGAGGGGTTGTCCCGCACCACAGAACAACCCCTCCCAACGTCGGGACAGTACAATGGGGTAAGGTTCCCATCCTCACCCCTTGCCGCCTGCTCTTTTGTCCCACTTCTTATAAGAGGGGCACATAGAGCCCCCTCGGCTCAATTAGCTTCGTCCAAGGTGCTGGGCTCACCCTAGGCTACTGAGCCCCACCGCCACGTCAAGGCCTGAACCATGGTGGGGCCGAGTAAAAGGTACTATCGGAATGGTACTCAACTTTGATGGTAGGCGGTGGTGGGTCCCATTCTAGGAGGTACTGCCTCAGTTGTATACCTCTCTAACAGAACATAGGGTCAACCCCAGAAGTAACCTAAAACGAGTTCGCATCCGGTGATGATGATTATAATTTTTAAAGCCTTTTTTGATGACACAGGTTAATGCTTTCGCATGATCCAGGTTTACCACGGGTAAGGCTCCTGCACCTATGTGGGGATTAGCACTTGGGGATGCAATACCTCACTAAACCACATGCGAGCGCCTTCAGCTGCATTTTGGGGGTTCCGGATCTGCAGGCAACAGGATCACATCAGCGACAGACTCGCCCCGGCGAAGGCCAGACTACTCTTCGTCAGAGGGAACTGTCCGGCCGCTACTAAGCAGTCCCCATGCGAGTGCCACCAATGCCGACTTTGGTGAGGTACCCCGGATCTGTTGAGCAAACTGGGCACCTCACCACAGAACAACCCCTCCCAACGTCGGGAGAGTGCAATGGAGCGAGGTTTCTATCCTCGTCCGTTGTCCCCCTGCTCTTTTGTCCCCTCTTCTTATAAGAGTGGTACAAAAAGCATATCCCTCGGTTCAATTTGCTTCGCCAAAAGTGCTGGGCACACCTTAAACTAATTTTTTATCAAAAATCAAAATACTTTTTTCAATAGAACATAAGTTTTGTTATTTAATTTTAATCCTACAAAGTATGTAATTGTAATTGACTGTACACAAATTGACAGTTTTATTTCTGTCGTTAAAAAACAAAGACATTAGAAAATCAGTCATTTCGGGAAAAGATAGTTTTGTTCATTATGAGATAAGTACAGTTTAAGAAGTTGTCCTAACAGACCGGTGCGTCCACCTTACCACCTTTCAGGCGCAGGGAGTCCCACATACCCGCCTAGGGAGACACACTCCGTCGAGGGATGCCTCGGCGTAAAAAAAGGACTGAATGTCCTCCTGTGACCATGGTTTCTGTAAAGCAATACCGAAATGTATTCTAAATCGCGAATCGCGAAATCCTTGGAAAGTAGTTTCATTAAGGAAATGCGCGATCATTAAAATATCAACAATGCCGAGTTATACCATTTTAAAGTTTCAATATTGAAATAGCCGTGCTAATTTTAAACCTTATTCTATTTTCATACCGTGTCAAAGTATTTGCACTTTTTGTCGTCTGCGTGTTAACGTTTTTGAGCAGTGGCGTGTTAAGCTTCACACTTGGTTGAACATACACCGCCTTATTACAAAAAACTTATCTAGTACCAGGATTAAACCAAGACTGAAAAGTCCAGGTTTGTTACGGTATTAACGTTAGTCCATGGACTAAAATTCATTATTATTACAAATCGAGGACCAACCGAGGTCTAGGTAGTACCAAAGATCGTCCCTGGTTTAATTGTATCCACAGATTATTGAGCAACATATCATTCATTTTGTTCGTTCAATATTTGATTAGTTCGGTACACCGTTCCTTTTTATGCAAAGCTCGCTAATTTATAATTAAATATAATGTGGAAAATACATCAATATTTTGATAATAAAATTTATTGTGTTATATAAAATATCTGAAATCTTTATTAATTTGTACTTTGAGGTAGTGTGATTTAAATTCTTGTTAATTACACACAAATATTGTAACATTTCGCTGTTAAGTTGTTTATATAGCTAGCTTATAAGGGAATGAAATACAAAGCGCGCGTAGTTCTAATGTCATCGAAATGTTTATTGTTTAATGTTTAGTTATTGCAATGTAAGTCGAGTTACCAATAGTTACAATACAGCCATTATTGTTCTTTGATTCTAAATAGACGGTATGTTGTTCATAAGAATAGTATAATATTTTTTGTTGTGAATTTGTGTGCCACGAACATTACTTATGTTGTAAAATGTATCAACAAAAGAAAAAAGGGATGATAATTGGACTTCTCAAGAAAAGGTTAGTGTTTATTTAATCCAAACATACATGAAAAATATCAGAGTTAATTAGAATTATTACATATGATATAAAATAGGTATGTATATCAATGACAAAATACAATACAACAAAATTACAGAAATAGAATGTTAAATTATATAAGGATGTCAGAATAATTATTTTAAATGTTAGTCCAATTCCATAATTTTATCTACATCGAGTTCATTTAATTACCTTTCAATACAATTAATACGAAAAAACGCAAATTCAACGCATAAGACATCTGATAATTTAAAGTTTTGAGGTTAGTACCGAAGTTAAACTAGGGGTCACGGTGGTCTAACTTTAGTACCATAGATAGTCCTGGTACTAGCGTTAAACTAGTTTTTGTAATAACATTTATATTAAACCATGGTTTAAAGCTGGTATTAAACTCGGTACTATATTTAGTCTTCGTTTTGGAATAAGGCGGACACAGTCCACTTAAGTCTATCTTCTAAGTAAAGGTGTTATAGATTTTTTAAGTGATAAGTAAAATAAGTGACTCTTATTTATATCGTCTGGAGTACAGGTTTGCGTTGTCTATTTCAAAAAAAAAAAAAATATTCAAAATAGTACCAACAGAGTTGATTTCACTCAATTGAACCTCACTCTACCACCGCTTCCAATGCAAGCCCAGAAAGAATAACCGGCGAAACAAACTCAGTGGAACTAATCTTTTGAAATATTATTTAGATTTTAGCTTTAGGCTTTGTTTTAAGAGTAGGCCGAGAGATTAAACAAATCAGAACTCTATTGCTTTTATTAAATTGTTTTGTTCGGCCTATTCTAGAATATGCCTCCGTTGTCTGGAACCCGCAGTACCAAACTCACATAGACAATATTGAAGCTATACAGAGTAGATTTCTGAAACATATGAGGCGCAGAACCCTGATAGTAGAACCATGGTTTAAGCCTTGTCGTGGTGGTGGGGCTCAGTAGCTTAAGGCGAACCCAGCAACTTGGACGAAGCCAATTGAATCGAGGGAGCTGCTCTTTGTACCCCTTTTATAAGAAGAGGGGACAAAAGAGCAGGGTGAAAAGGGGCGAGGATGAGAACCTCACCACATTGCACTATCCTGACGTTAGGTGGGATTGTTCTGTGGTGCGGGACCACCACTCTGGTAAGGAAGTGTCGGTGCCTTGAAGGACTGACTAGCCATTGAGGTGCCTTGTTTGCTCAATAGATCCTTGGCACCTCACCAAATAAGAGGGGTACTCTTATAAGAAGAGGGGACAAAACCAGGCAAGAACAGTATTGTATTTTTCGATTCGTAATTTACTTAAGTTCTAGTAAAAACCACAATATTTCCTTTTATTTCACAACAATTATTTTAATGAATATAGTAAGAGGTATTGCCATGCTGCTTTGCAGTACCTTTGTAAAAGGTAGTGCCATGCTGCTTTGCAGCCGAATTGGGCTGGCATAACCGGGGTGGTACCTCTCGCTCACATAATACCGGCGTCAAATAGCTATGCTATATATATATCGCGTTTCGTGCTGTTTGTGGTGAGTTTCCGGTGGCCCATAAGGGGGATAGGGTAAAGGAGGGCAACGCATCTGCATAATCTTTGGTTGTGCGGATGTTTATGGGCGTCGATAGTCGCCAAATGGCTTCGACTGCCAATTAGCCTTCCTATGCTTTAAAAAAATTAAATACGTAGGCGTTACACACGAGTGTCATCGAAACGATATTCTATAATCCATTGGTATACGCACGTTTTTGCTAACCCTACAATCGGTCCATACGTCTCAGGCGCTTAGGGATGTCGCCAATCTGCGTAATTTTATTGCGTTTTTAGGCTGCGTTTTTGCATTAATTACTATTGTAATGGAAAGCTCTGTTGTAAATTTTTTTTTTAAATTAACTAGTATTGCCATATTGAAATAAGTATCTTTTAATATGACTACTTACTAGTATAATAATAGGTACATTTTTAAAATAAGAAAAAACACGAGAAAAGTCCCTTAGGAACCGCGAAATGAGGAACGTTACATGTCAACCTACTTTTAGATACGACATTTTTAGGGTTCCGTATCCAAATAATAAAACGGGAACCCTATTAATAATAGTCTAAATTCTGTCTGTCTGTCCGTCCGTCTGTCACCAGGCTATACTCACAAACCGTGATAGTTGAAATTTTCACAGATCGTTGTTTTGACGCTATAAGAATACAATACTAAAGAGAGAATGAAATCACTCTTTAAAAGGGGCGCTTCCATACAACAAACATGATTTTTTTTTCCGTTTTTTGCTCGATATTAATAGCCGCAACAGGTAGATACTTATAATAATCACAGAATATTTAGTTATACAACTTTAAAACAAATAAGTAAATTAAAATAAAATACAATAAATATCAGTAGGGCTCTCATACAACAAACGATTTTTTTTGTTAAAGTGTCTAATGTTGTATATAATATAATAGTACGGAACCATTCATACCCAAGTTCGATTCGCACTTGTCATTGGCCGGTTTTTTAAATTCTGTATGCATAAGTAAGAGATGAAGATACTATGGCGACTTTTACAAAGACAATAGCTTAAATGAGCGAAAGGTAAAAAGAGGAGTCCAATATATTATCTCTCAATATGAATTCGATTCGTGCAGTGTCTGGTCTAAATTGGATACGAATGGTCAGTGCAAATATAAACATTGTTTGTTTAGACATAAATCGAGTCAACTAAGCTTAGAAAGTTTTAGTAGTAGTAGAGAGTTTTAGTTATTTAGTCTATTTCTATTGAAAAAAATCCATAAAAATAAAAGTTTGTCGTTGCGATCGGTGGGCCCTATTTACGCAGCGTAAATGTTCGTTTGCCCACACCCTTACTGTCACTAGGCGATTAATATTGCTTACAAAGAGAACCAGCGTTTGTCATTTCACAATTAATTAAGCAAGCTATTAATTGTTGAGGGTATTAGATAAATCCGTTTGTGGGCCGATAATAGTGTTTTATGTAGTAATATAAATAATAAATACATAATTATTATATAAAAATTACACCACGTTAACCTAGCCCCGTGGTAAGTTCGTAAGAACTTGTGTTACTGGTACTAGGAACGGAAATATTATGTAAATCTATACTAATATTATAAAGCTGAAGAGTTTGTTTGTTTGTTTGAACGCGCTAATCTCAGGAACTACTGGTCCGATTTGAAAAATTCTTTCAGTGTTAGACAGCTTATTTATCGAGGAAGGCTAAAGGCTATATAACATCACGCTGTGATATATACGAGTTGAGTAACGCGGGCGAAGCTGCAGGCAACAGCTAGTATAATATAAACACGTCCATGACAGTGCGGACAATATTCACCATACATTATCTGCGCTGGCGGGATTCGAACCCGCGTAAAGTGTTCAGTAGATTGTCCTCTCGACCAGCCGGCCGTTGTATACATAGGTGATGATAGAAAGATAGACCAATTGATGCTTTTTTACGCCGGAAAATGCTCTCAGCCATCCTATCGGGGAGAGGGTCTACCCAGGCGGGTATGTGAGACTCGCTGCGTCCGAAAGGTGGTAAGGTGGACGCAGCTCTACCCACTAAAACCCGGTGAGTGCAACCAATGCCACCTCTGGGGAGAGGAGCAAACAGGGCACCTCGACGGCAAGTCAGTTACTCAAGAAACCGACGCCACCTCCACAGAAGGGTTGTCCCACACCACAGAACAACCCCTCTCAACGTCGAGACAGTACAAAGGGGTGAATTCCCATCCTCATCCCTTGCCCCCTTCTCTTTTGTCCTCTACTCTTATAAGAGGGGTACAAAGAGTCCCCTCGGCTCAATTAGCTTCGCCCAAGGTTCTGGGCTCAACTTAGGCTACGGACCCCCACCGCCACGACAAGGCTGGAACCGTGGTGGGGAGCGTTTTATATAGCCTATGTTACTAAGTATTTATAATATAATAATAATAATATATATAGACGCTCTAACACCACGTCAACCGGTCACCGGTCCCGTGGTAGGTTCTCGAAGAACTTGTGTTACGGGTACCAGATAAGGGAAATATATTTAATACTTTTATATTATACAAATATTTGAGATTTTTATTATGTAATACACATATTTAATACACATCCATGACCAAGGAACAAAGAAAACTTTTTTGTTCCCTGGTGGGATTCGAACCCGCAACCTCCGGCTTGTACGCCAACACGCTAACCATTGACCTACAGAGGTCATCATATCTAAAATAAAACTATTATTTTTAATAATAAATAATACTAACGCTGGAAAAACTGCTCGTGACATCTGTTAACGAACATCAAACATTTACTAATATTTGTTCACTTTGTACGTAAAGGCATCAAAAGATATATTAAATGTAAACACTAGTTTTCGCTTATGACTTCGCTTATCTATTTCTTATTTTTTATGTGAAAGAGATTGTTTAGACACGAAACAGGACAGGCAGTATTTTAATGACACCACTATATAGAACCAGCTACGACTTAAGGACCTTCAAGACCCCACCATGGTTCAGCCCTTTATTTATTTATTCAATTTAATATTTGTTGCACTTACAGCTTAAAACCAACGCGTACAACAAAACAAAGAAAAATAATATTATAATAAATATTAAATACACATCAAATACCCAAACACATACCTAATTACAATACAAAATACGCGATTTAAACTAATAATAATAGTCACATAAACACATATAAACACATATAAACACATATAAGTATTTAGAATCGTGTTGAGTAATATACAGCGCATTACTTAACACGATTCTAAATACTTACGACATAGTTTAACAAATTGAGAATGGTTCATAGCAAAAATATCAATACTACTGTCGGAGGCTAACATAGTATTCAATAAGTGAAGCGCTGACTGCGTTGGGGCGCCCCGGGCCGCCTGCGTCCGCACACACTCCACCGCGAATAGCGGCCGGGAGCGCCTCATCACCGTACAGCGCGGAGCGCATATACCACATGCCCCTAATGTTACGGGGTTATCTATTTTACTATTTAGTAAATGGTAGTAGTGAAGCATAAGGGCAAACTTTCGCCTTAGCTCAAGTGCCAAGCCCACCATACCATTTACATAAAGTGAGGGATACAAATACGGATAGTAACCATATAATTTAAAGAATAAATAACGGGCAAACTTTTTTTTGCACTCGTTCAACTAAGGTTGTATAAAGTATTTTTCGTGTAGATTCCAAATTAAGGCATTGTATTCCAATGTACTTCGAATAAAAGCAAAATATAATATTAGGATCGAATTTTTGTTAGAAAATCTTGCCGGTACGCTTTTTGACACGTTGATTTAATGTGGTGATTAAAAGTTAACGCCGAATCAAAAATTATACCTAAGTCGCGTATATTATCTACTCTAGACAGAGCTTCGCCGTCGCCGAGGTATCGGAGCACGAGACCGAGTACAAGTTACCATTTTGCACTTGGATGTATTAAATGCTAATTCATTGTCCCTGCTCCAGGCACAGACATTATGTATGTCGTCTTGGAGCGCATCGCAATCACTACTGCCTTCAATAGTTACAAACAATTTGAGGTCATCAGTGAACATCAGACATTGGGTTCTTTTAAGGACTTCTGGAAGGTCATTAATCATAATGAGAAATTGGGTGGGGCCTAAAGTACTACCTTGACTTACACCAGAAAGTATAGTGTAATGATCAGAGCGAACACTCCCAGTTGTAGAGTTGGACATATTGAACGCGGTCTGTGAAATAACTTGCAAAATACTTTAATAATGTTGGTGTGAAACCCAATTTTGAAAACTTATTTAAAAGAACATCATTATTTACGCGATCAAATGCTTTTTGAAAGTCAAAATAGGCAACATCAACCTGATTTCTTCTGTCTAGAGCCTTGGTACAGTAGCCGGTGAAATTAATAAGGTTCGTAGTTGTTGAGCTACGGGCGCGAAAACTATAGACTCATAGACCATGCTGTGAGTCTGACAGTCGGGACTGTATTTGAGCAGTTATATGAAAATTTAAAATTGTTTCCAAAACTTTCGCAAAGCCTGATAGGATAGCTATAGGTCTATAGTTATCTATTCTAGATTTATTACCACTCTTGAGAACTGGTGTTACTCGTGATAATTTTCAAAGAGTCGGATATATTTCTGATGAAAGTGGCAGATTGAAGATAAAGTGAAGAGGCTCTAGGAAAACGGAGAGACAGTCCTTTATGAGATATGGAGGAACACCATCAGGACCTACTGCCGAGCGGGGCTTGAGGCGCCGAACTGCGGCACGGATGTTGGCTTCAGATATGTAACTTATGGAAACACACGCAGATGGGATACCAGGCACTGAACAAATTTCATCCATGTTTAATTTAGGTTTTTGGGTCAAAAATACCGACTTAAAATAGGATGCGAAACCATTAGCAGCGTCCAATCCTGAAACAACATCTGCATCTATCTCATAGTCCGTATATAAATTGTTACATTTACGCTGATTTTTAACGAAGTCCCAGAATTTAGACGGATTATCTTTTGAGTTAATTTCCAACGTATGTACATAGTTTAAAAAAGCCCTATTAATTAATTTTTTAGCCAATATTCTATAAAATTTAAACATTTCCCGATTGAATTCCTGACCACATTGCTTGAATTTTTTTAAATGAAAATATTTGTTATAACGTGATCTATTTAGGGTAACTTTTTTTCTAGAAACACATGTATTAAAGCAGTCATATAAAATTTTATAAAATACATCAACGGCCTTATTAACGTCCTGATTCTTATATACATCATTCCAATCTAATAAATCGATATTTTATTATCTGAGGTTTTTTCTGTATTCGATTCCTTATTGTGGTAGTCAAATTGCACCAGTAAAGGGGGGTGATATTTATCTATAGGGACAAGTGGTAATATATCACTCTCCAAATGTATATTATCCTTGAAGTTACATAAAACTAAATCTAATATACTTCCAGTAGCATTAGCGATGGTATTAATTTGAGTTAAATTACAAAACGATAGCATGTTATAATAGTGTATCATGACATTTTGACTCGCAGAGTTTAAATTAAAATCTCCAAATATTAAAATTTTATTTTTTGGGTATTTGGAACTCAAGTCTTCTATTAAGTTAAAACATTTACAAAAGGTGACATCTTTGGAACTAGGAGGTATATATAACACAACATATTACAGTTATAGACCTAATTTTAACGAAGACAGCTATCATCTCAAGTGTGTCATAGTTATCACTTAAGCAAATATTACTAACTTTAAATCCCGGACAGCTAACATAACACCTCCCCAGCCGGAATCATTGGCCCGGTCCTTTCTCACTATTGTATATCCTTTTGGAAATAACTCGGAATCACTGATAGAACTGTTTAAAAAAGTTTCCGTTAAGGCATAAACATCATAATTTTCTCAAATCACTGAGATTTTACATACATCTAATTTCGAGCGTAGCCCTCGCACATTTTGGTAAAAAATGGTTAGGTATTTTACATTACGACATTTGTGAGGTTTTTTCTTTACGAAATCCATTACGCCACGGTTTAATATGCACATTCTCCGCCCAGTGTTCGGGGGACATATAGACATTCATATGTTTGAATGGTACAGTTAACTTAAACGACGCGTAGTCACCACGGGGCTTTAATTGTTCGACGAAGCAGGTATCATCGGGACATATGTTTAAAAGATGTCTAATTACTTGTTCCACTGTTGTACCTGATTTTAAATAGTAAAGGTGGAGATCACATTTTCTTTCCGCAGCTTCCAATCCGGTTGTACCCGGAGCGGCAGTACCACGAGCTACATTATTGAACGTACGGCGAA
Organism: Helleia helle; assembly: GCA_963853865.1. NCBI lineage: Eukaryota > Metazoa > Arthropoda > Insecta > Lepidoptera > Lycaenidae > Helleia > Helleia helle. The sequence continues at coordinate 11,549,599 of OY971436.1, forward strand.
CTCGCTTCGATCTCACAGTTACCCATTCATTATTTGTGTCCGCGTCGCGCTCGAAGCGATCTCTCGGATCTGCATTCGCAGGTTCGTGCGAGGCGATATTCGAGTTGTTCGACACATTCACAGTAGGGGTCGCAGTGACGTCGCTTGTTCCGATGTTCTTCACAGAGGGCGCGGGCGATATATTCGGCACCGCTCTTACCTTACGTTTCGGAACGGAGACAGCCGAGAGAGCACGAAGCCGGGACTCACGCACCGGTCGTTGTTTCGATCTACCCTCATCACCTTCTATATTTTGCACAGCTGATCCATCCAACAGATTTTTAATTAAGCTATTTTTCTCAATTATTAGTGTTTCCAACGAGTTCACTTTATTTTGCAACACGACAATAGTATTACTCAACTCGCGAACACAATTTTCCAAAGTTTTGGTTGACATAATTCGGAGAACAAATGTAACGTACTAACTAACAAGTTGAAGTTCTTTGTTTCGCCCTTGACGTGGCGGTGAGGCTTAGTAGCCTTAGGCGAAGCTAATTGAGCCGAGGGGACTCTTTGTACCCTTCTTATAAGAAGAATGGGCAAAAGAGCAGGGGCAAGGGGTGAAGATGGGAACCTCACCCCATTGTACTGTCCCAGTGTTGGGAGGGGTTGTTCTGTCGTCGGTCCCTTGGGGGACTGACTAGCAGTCGAGGTGCCCTGTTTGTTTATTAGATCCGGAGCACCAAAGGCGGCATTGGTGGCACTCGCCGGGTTTTAGTGGGTAGAGCTGCGTCCACTCACCAGCTTTCGGGCGTAGCGACTCCCACATATCCACCTGGGGAGACCCACTCCTCAGCGGGATGCCTAAGCATTTCCTGGCGTTAAAGAAAAAAAAGGACCTTCAAGAAAAAAACATACTCATATTTGAAAGGCAACGTATCTGCTAATGATGTAACGGGTGTCGGTTATCACTTACAACCAGGTGAACCGACTGTCCGTTGGCCTCTTAAAAATATTAATAATATATTGTTTGTCGGTTTATGGACGATAGTTCTACGTTTTTGTTTTGAGAATATAATTGAGAATGTAATGATATGACGCGTTTCTCACTCATTGATAACATTAAATTAAATTATATTAATGAATGATTTATTTATAAATCGCATGAGTAGTAAGAAGTTTACCTTCTACATATATTTTTTTTATGTCATAAGGAGGCAACCGAGCAGTCGGAGCCTTTGGTGACAATCGACGCCCATAGACATCCGCACAACCAGAGATTATACAGATCCGTTGCCCTCATTTTTCCTATCCCCCAATGGGCCACCGGAAACTCACAAACCGCACAAAACGCGACAGCATAGCTGTCACTTGACACCAGTGTTATGTGAGCGAGAGGTACCACCCCAAAGCAGCATGGCACTGCATCTTATTATTACCTCTTTATAATATTGTAATTTACATTATGACAAACGATTCAGCTTTGTTATATAAGAATGAATATAAAATCCCACTAAACAGACATACAAAGGCTTTACTTTGTGTAGATATGATAAATTGTTCAGGGACTGCGTCGCTTTTTGCTTTGAATTCGATTTGAAACGTGTTATTCGTTCTGACTTAAAAGACAAGTGTAGAAACAAGGCCTTTTTGGGTTTATTTAATTTGATTGGATGATACATCTTAACACTCTGCATGACTGATGAGATTAAGGTCTCAAAGTTCACTTATTTAGATGACTTCAGAATTGGATCTGATATTTTATGTAACTAATTGAAATTGGTATTTCTTAGTCTCGTACATTTTTCGCACTCTTGACAATACTTTAACGTTGAACTGTGTAAATTCGTCATTCGATACCAAATTCGATTTTGAAGTCGATACCTCAACGTCCAAATATTGTCTAGAGTACGAAAAATGTGCGAGATTGAGAAATACCAATTTCAATTAGTTACATAAAATTCCACTGTGATCGAGTCAAATAGTGCGCTAGTGTAGCGTACAAGAGTACCGATTGACACGTTCTCGATCCCAATCCTAAATTTCAATAGGATAGGTGTTAAGAGTAAGCCCCCGGATCTGATGATGTCAAAAGAATCTAGATCTTTTAGAGTTTACCCATGATTTTTTTTCTACGAGTCGCACGATGTTAACTCGGTTTTAAGGTAAGCTTCAAGGATGTGTTTCTGGTATTATTATTACCATTGCCCACTCACGTGACTATAAGTACAGCTGTAATATTATTTAATCTAAAAAACCATCGATTTAGATTTTTTTCTACGCAAAAAAATCCACGAAGCGTGGGAGCGAGAAATTAAAATCAAGTACAAACCACTCGAGAGAAAAAGAGACAGCGAATGAAGCACCGATATGTCACTGTTTTTGCGAGTAAATAAGAGACCATAGCGTTCCAGTCTGTTTTACATCGCCGTGTATTTTGTGAGTTTTTCTATTTTTCGTACAATAAAAATTGATAATATTAAATATGCAACTATGGTGTCATGTTCTGTGAGTGAACGTGACGTTACAAGACGAAATAACCGTCATAATAACCCAAAAATGTACACTACACTATACTACACTCACACATGTATAAAAATTTTTGGTCACGTTTCCGAGCTGTCATTGTGTATCCTGTATATCCTAAATCTATGCTAAAAACACTTATATCTAGAATCACAGGATCCTAGACTACACTTGAAACAATAACACGTAACGCGTAACGAAACTTTTCCTTACCGTGAGAAGGTAAGAGGTAATTCCATGCTGCTTTTCAGACAAGTTGGGGCACGACCAGGGTGGTACCTCTCACTGACATAAGCCGGCGTGAAGTGGCAGCTATGGCGTTTTGTGCGGCTTGTGAGTTTCCGGTTACCCATTGGGAGATAGGGAAAAGGAAGACAATATATATGCATAATATTTTTTTTTTTTTTTTATAGAAGAGGGGGCAAACGGACAGTCGGTTCATCTGATGGTAAGTGAATAGCGACATCCACAGACACCCGCTATACCAGGCGATCAGCAGGTGCAGCAGCAGGTTTTTAACAAAATACATATGCATAATATCTGGTTGTGCGGATGTGTATGGGCGATATAATCACCTTTGACTGCTGCGTTTGCCTTCCAATGCTAAAAAAAACAAAAGCCATGAGAAGTTTCACTTCATAAATGTAAATACAGTTTATCTGTAGGAACCTTTTATAAGAGGAAATAAAAGTTTTATCATTTAGCTTCGAGTAAACGTAAAACAAAACATAGGAAATGTGGACGTTTTTGCTGACCGTACTATCTTCCTTATCAGGAAGATTTATATCTGCGTCGATTGTCCGTGAAATAGGATTCGTAGCCAATACTCTGGATACATTGATTTTTACCGCCAAAACGGAGGGTTTATTAATGATTTTTATTGTTGTTGTAAATATTTATTCTTCTATTTAGGAAATTTAAGGCTAACGGTTAAGGTAGAAGAAAAGATACACTAATTACATAATTGATGTAAAAATATGAAATTATTAGTTAAGTAAAGAAAAATTCACAAACTTACCTTTATAGACCAGTGTCGATAATTTTTGAATTTTAAAATATTTTTTAAATAATTATTAAATTTTTATAAAATTTGAATTTTTTTCTGTAAACTCATAAAAGGGTAAACGAGCAGTCAAAGCTTTTTGGCGACTATCAAAGCCCATACACATGCACAACCAGATATTATGCAGATGCGTTGCCCTCCTTTTCCCTATCCACCTAATGGGCCACCGTAAATTCATAAAGTGCACGAAACGCTACAGCGTAGCTGTCACTTTACGCCGGTATTATGTAAACGAGAGGTACCAACCCTGTCGTGCAAGAAGAAAAAAAAAATAACAATATTTACAGCGATAACATCGTAAAATGTTGATTATAGATGTAGAAAAAGAAAATTGAGTGTACGTTTACGCCGAAATGCGAAATTTAAATATTTACTTACAAAAATATTATTTTCCCGCGCAGCGATTATGGGCAATCGGATTACCGTCGCGATGGCTGCGCATATTTTACCGCATAAATTGATTACGCGAAGAATTTTCCACATTTTCATACATTTTGACGACCTCTGTGGCCCAATGGTTAGCGCGTTGGCGCTCAAGCCCGAGGTAGCGGGTTCGAATCCCGCCAGGGAACAAAAAGTTTCTGTGTTCCTGGGTTATGGATGTGTATTAAATATGTGTATTATATAATGAAAATCTTAAATATATGTATAGTATAAAAGTATTAAATATATTATTTCCTTGGTCTGGTATTCGTAACACAAGTTCTTCGAGAACTTACCACGGGACCAGATTGACGTGTCGAAGCGTCCTTAGATATTATTATTATTATATATTCTGTCTCTATGGTATTTCCGAACCGATACGACTTAGGGACCTTCATGAAGAGCATACTCTGAAAGGCAATGCACCTGCTAACCTGCTAATGATGTAGCGTGTCTATGGATGTCCGTTATCACTTACCACCAGGTGAAATGACTGTCCGTTTGCTACCTTTTCTATAAAAAAATATACTTCTGTCTGACTATGGCATAGTAATTTTGCTATGTTCCTCAAAAACAGTTGTTGTGATAACCAATTACCATCTGAGCATACTCGTTCTCCAGAGAGACATGTCTCATGAGACAGAATGTATGAGATATGAGACGTGAGACATGAGACATGAATTCATGATATATATCAGGTCATAAGTCATGACACACAGTTAAGCAATAATAGCAATGTAAGTAAATTAAATTAGATAAGCGTAAGTAACGTGATTAGAAAATACTGGTTCATCATTATGAACCTTGTTACCTAGAGTTTAGAGTTGATAATGTTCTTCGATGAATAATTTCCAGGATAATTCACTTAATGTAAGAAATATAGAGGAGGCATTATATTATATTGTGTAAGTGCCGATATTATTTACTCAAAATATGAAAATATATCAAACGGCCAACTTTAAATAACTTGCAAGGTATATTGCAGGTGGTGGCCTGCCATAATATGCCTTTCGTCAAACAACTTTGCTTTCAGAGGAAGGGAGAAAGGGGGAGAGGGAGGTGACTGGAGTAATAATAATAATAATAATATCTATGGACGCTTTCACACCACGTCAATCTGGGTCCCGTGGTAAGTTCTCGAAGAACTTGTGTTACGGGTACCAGATAACGGAAATATATTTAATACTTTTATACTATACATATATTTAAGATTTTTATTATATAATACACATATTTAATACACATCCATGACCCATAAACACAGAAAATATTTTTGTTCCCTGGCGGGATTCGAACCCGCAACCTCCGGCTTGAGCGCCAACGCGCTTACCACTGAGCTACAGAGGTCGTAAATATTTACTTTCATTACTGTCCCGTGTAGTGTTTATTCATACATTCACTCATTTAATGACTGCGAAAAAAAAACCGTCAAAATTAGGTATAATATTATTATATTTTACGGAGACCTGTTGTGTGTGTGTTGTGTGTGTGTGGAACTAATGTCGAAAATATTCAATGACGCTTACCACTTACATTAAACTAAGAAGCAAAATATAGCAAAAATCCCCTCTTTAGTTTGTTCCTTAGCGACTGGTATAAATAAGACACGAGAATGAAGTAGAGCAGAATCAAAAACCCCTTAGAATCCCTAAAACCCCTAGTTTAGGTGTGTTATAGGGTTCTAAATACCTTTACACATTATCCACTCCATTTCATCTTACTCCACGTTCTCGTATCGATGGCATCGCTTCCACTTAATTGCACACTATAAATTATTCTAAAGCATTCACACTTCACAACACGCGTTAGGACGGTAGTGTGTGTGTGTGTGTCTGTCTGTGTAACGTTAGCAGAGAAATGGCTTAACTCAATAAAGATAATATGGGCGTGTGTGTGTGTGTGTGTAACGTCAGCAGATAAATGGGATTGATTTAATAATTACACGACAAGGTACGTTGTGTGTACCGTTAGCAGACAAGTGGTATCAATTATAACTTATAGACATGCTATGTGTCTGTGTGTGTGTGTTTTTTTTTTACAACTCACACTCGGCTATCTGATCCCAAACTAGGCAGAGCCTGTATTATGACAACCAGACAACTGAAATATAATATACTCATATATTTTTAAATACATACATATTATAGATAAATTACACCCAGATACAGAACAAATGATCATGCTAATGACACAAACATCTGTCCAGGGTGGGAATCGAACCCACGACCTTCTGGATTAGCAGTCAGGGTCACTAACAGCTAGACCAACAAGCAAGTCAAGTTTGTGATATATATTTGAAATGTTTTAAAAATGTGATAAACATATTATATTATAAGAAAAGTTGGTCGTTACGGGGCGATCGACAGATGTAAATATTACAATTTATCCTACTTCCTACTAATATTATAAGCGCCAGAGATTGATAAGAATGTATGGATGTATGTTTGTTACCGTTTTACGCAAAAACTACTGAATGGATTTTGATAAAGCTCTACAATAACATAGCTTTTACATTCGAATAACATATAGCTTATAATTTTCCCTGTACTCCCACGGGAATGGGTAGAACGCGGGTGAAACCGCGGGGCGCTGCTAGTATATAAAGTTTGTATATATGGATGTTTGTACTCTTTCATATTTTTCATACCAGAACTTCAACACCTTTAATATATTTTTTAAATAATGTATTGAATATTTTTTTACAGAGCTTATAGCCGTTTATTAAGATTTTTACAAGCTTGACGTTTCGGACGTATGACACCTCAGTCCTCCCGTGACCATGGTTGCTGTAAAGTATCCGAAACGTCGGGCTTGTAAAATCTTAATAAACGGCGATAAAATCTGTAAAAATTGTTTTGTACAATGATCAAAAGCTCATCAAATTGAGCTTATGATCCGAGATTCTCGCGATTTCACATTTTGCACAACAGTTCAATAAACAATAAAGTTTTTCGACCTGAAGCGATGCGATAGAAGGCTCTTATTTAAAGGGATTTGCCTTGAGCTTATCAGTAATAACACGAATGAAAATTTTGTGTCTCCAATATGAGACAAATAGTAGATCGCATTAAAACGGTCGGGACAATTTTCTTACAATAGATAAATATTATTTTGGGTAAGAGATATTATGTTACTTTTTCTATGTTGATGATTTTTTTACGTCTCAAGGAGGCAACCAAGCAGTCGGAAAGACATTCACTCATAGACATTCGCACAACCAAAAATTAAGCAGATGTGTTGCCCTCCTTTTCCCTATCCTCCCAATGGGCCACCGGAAACTCAACAAAAACCAAAAACTGCAACGTGACACGAAACGCGACAGCATAGTTGTCACTTGACGCCAGTGTTATGTGAGCGAGAGGTATAACCCCGGTCGTGCCGGCCCAATACCTTTTACAATTTTGTGTATTTCTGTATTATGGAAGCTATGTTTCGATGAGAAGAGCAGGACAGGCAGTGTTCTGGCACTGAGACGGATACGCACCTGAACTCATCTTTATTTATAGGCAACTGCCTGTTTCCAATTCAACTAGCACACAAACACCACCGGTGAGAGGAATGCACTATGCTACGTTCCTGGCTGCATGGGTACTGTTTGCTATCTAACTGACATAAAATAACTAATAGCTGGCGGTGGTGATGATGATGAACTGGTGAAGATTTGGAGTGAAGACTCCTGTCCATAAAACTGAATGTTTGCCTTCAACTAGAAGATAAAACAACACTGTAGTAGCCTGAATAGATAAATGGCTCACAAGTTAGTTTTCAAGAGTGAGACAGAACATATCTTCCATACATTCTAACACTTTTATTTATAAGAGATCTTAATAAGGAGTGAATTTTATGACCTTTTAATATGGCGAGAGGTATAATTCACGTTCTTTGGTGATTTCGAGAATTTATTGTAGTAATAAATTTAAAAGCTTCATCCTAGTTTTTAACTGAACCTTTTTTATGTTGATCTGAAATTAGATGTTTTTGCGCTTCTTTTAAGTAAAATATTGTACGCTTGGAGTAAAGAGCCACTTGGAAAATATTCTACAATTTACGCTGCCATACCTGTGTAGTCAGGATCGGCAGAGGTCCCCATGAAGGTTCAAGCCTTGTCGTGGCGGTGGGACTCAGTAGCCTCACGTGAGCCCACCTTGGGCGAAGCAAATTGAGCCCAGGGAGCTGCTCTTTATACCCCTCTTATAAGAAGAGGGGATATACCATTACCATTTGCATCCACGAATTATAGAAAGAATTCATTTACTGTTCGTGTTTGTAAGTCTTTATACTCACTGTACACACAGTATGGTGTTGATTTGTAATCTTGTTGAATTGAAGAAGTTATTAAACAAACGTTTTTTTTTCGTTAAAACTTTAAATTGAAAGTCTAAAACCTGTTGTCACAAGGCTTTGTATTCTCACATTTTTTTTCTTTATAGCTTATTTTATTAACATTGTTTAATCTTTTCGTTTTCTACTTATTCAACACAATACTATTGTTAAGTTATTGTTGCACGTGGAAACTTGTCAATGGCCTTCTATAGTTATAATGTATATTATTGGTAATGTTAGCTGTAAGTTTCCCAAAAATTGTAAAAAGAGGTGAGGATGGGAAGGACTGGTTAGCCGTCGAGGTGCCCTGTTTGCTCAAAAGATCTGGGGCACCTCACTAAAGACAGCATTGGTGGGACTCGCCAGGTTTTAGTGTAGAGCTGCGTCCACCTTACCACCTTTCGGGCACAGCGAGTCCCACATACCCGGCATAGCGTTTCGCGGCGTAAAAGAAAAAAAAGGATCAGCAGCGGTAATGCCCAAATGATCCCTTGATACAATCTTTTGCGAGCCCGAGAGATATCTTAAAACTGCCTTAGCAATGAGTCTAGTAAAAAATTTGTAAAAAATAAGGAAATATTTTTCACTTTAATATAGCAGGAGAGTGCAAGAATGACTTACATGCTGCAATGCACCACGGAGATTATTATAATGTCTACAAATATCTGCATAGTAAGATATAGCGTATAGTAACTATGAGTTATTTATGTGTAATTAGGTGTTTATTAAACATTTACTCAACATACAAGTGCAAGTCTCATTTACGCAGTAAGGGTTCCGTCCCAACCATGGTTCAGGCCTTGACGTGGCGGTGGGGCTTAGTAGCCTAGGGTGAGCCCAGCATCTTGGGCGAAGCTAATTGAGCCGAGGGGGCTCTTTGTGCCTCTCTTATAAGAAGAGGGGACAAAAGAGCAGGTTACAAGGGGCGAGGATGTGAACCTCACCCCATTGTACTGTCCCGACGTTGGGAGGGGTTGTTCTATGGTGCGGGACAACCCCTCTGTGGAGATGGCGTCGGTCCTTTGTGGGACTGACTAGCCGTTGAGGTGCCCTATTTATATGTTCCGGGACACCTCACCAAAGCGGCATTGGTGGCACTCGCCGGGTTTTAGAGGGTTGAGCTGCGTCCACTTGCCAGCTTTCGGGCGCAGCGAGTCCCACATACCCGCGTGGGAAGACCCACTCCCCCTCGGGATGCCTCAGAGCATTTCCCGTCGTTAAAAAAAAAGGGTTCCGTACCTTTTTAATATAACAAAACAACGGTTTCAGATAATTTTGTTTATTATGGAACTGGGTAACTGTCTTGCCAAATTTCATAATTGCAAATGGAAAGGTTTTGGTATGGAAAATCAAATCAAATAATATTTTTTTATTCAAAATAGTAACATTACAGTATCTTTTTGAACGTCAATTGAATCTACCACCGGTTCCAAGGCTAGCCCACTGAGAAGAACCGGCGAAACAAACTCAGTGTAACTAATCTTTTCAAATTACATGTATTCTATAACAATTTTAACATCTTATCCTGTAATGCCTGGGAGGAATGCCTTATTCCCAGGGTGTGGTATCTTCCATGAAATCTTTTATTTTATAATATCCTTTACCACACAAACGCTCTTTAACAACTTTTTTGAATTTGCTAATGGATAGCTTTTGAACGTTTTCTGGGATCCTATTGTAAAAGCGTATACAGCTGCCTTTGAAAGAATTGCTTACTTTTGATAATCTAACTGGTACAGTTTTTAGTTACAACACAGGTTGGACCTGTGTCTATTACGTATATCCCTACTATGAATATCACTTTTCTTACAAAAAGACCGACAGATAACGGAATGATTGATTTTGAGGAACGATACTCTATATATATATATTTATGTCATAATGGGGCAAACGAGCAGTCGGAGCCTTATGACACCAACGCCCATACACATCCGCACAACCAGAGGCTATGCAGATGCGTTGCCCTCCTTTTCCCTATCCCCCCAATGGGCCACCGGAATCTCACACACCACACGAAACGCGACAGCATAGCTGTCACTTGACGCAAGTGTTATGTGAGCGGGAGGTACCACCCCAGTCGTGCCGGCCCAGTTCGGCGGCAAAGGAGCATAGCACTACCTCTAAACAAATATATTATGAAACGTTATAAAATTCTATATACCCAGTAGATATATCTTTATTAAGATTTCAAGAAAGCCTAAGGGTATGAGAAGCAATTTTAATTTACGCTCTTGACTATGTCGCTAAAAATACAAACGGCTTGTCCGCCTGATTGTCAGAGTAATACCTCACTTTTATACAAGTTTGTTGGAGAATATTTGGAAAGGTTCCATTGTATTTTTTTATAGCGTTGGAGGGATATCTTGGCGTTCATTGAGAGAGGCCTATGTTCTGCAGTGGACGGATAGAGGCTGATGATTATGATGATGATGATGATCGCAAACGAGTAGTCAAAGCCTTTTGGCGACTATCGACGCCCATACACATACACAACCACAGATTATGCAAATGCATTGCCGTCCTTTTTCCTATCTCACCAATGGGCCACCGGAATTTCACAAACCGCACCAAACGCGACAGCATAGCTACCACTTTAAGCCGGTCTTATATCTATGACCGTCGCTATAACTAACAACACCAGGTGACCGCCTGCTATGGCCGTCGCCATCTGGTATGGCCCAATGTAGGTCGCATACCCACTTAAAGATAAAAAAAAACACCACTTACTCTGACATCACAGATAATTCAATTTTATTATTAGTCAGATAGTTTTACTAAGTTAAAAAGATATATTTATTAATATTATATTTTTATAAAATATATTTTTATTTATGAACATAAAGTTTTAACTGGTAAACGATCACCAACTCATGAAGTTTGAAGTGCTCACACTAACGAGACGACCAACTGCTCTTCAGGTATAACAGGAAAACTATTGAAGTATTGGTTTGTTAAAACATACCGAGGATCGAGCTTATCATATTTATAGATGTTAGTAAAAAGCTATTTATAATCTTCATACCTACATATCAGTGGAATAATTCAGTACCGCGCCTATTTTTATGCCATAAGGCAACCGAGCACTCGGAGCCTTATGGTAACGCCCATATACACCCGCACAACCAAAAGTTATACAGATGCGCTGCCCTCCTTTACCCTATCCCCTCAATGGGCTACCGGAATCTCACAAACCGCACGAAACCCGTCAGTATAGGTGTCACTTAACGCCGGTGTTATGTGAGCGAGAGGTATCACCGCGGTCGTGCCGGCCCAATTCGACTGCAAAGCAGCATGGCATATACAAACAGTACAATTTACTAACTTACTTATTAAAAATATACTTCCTACGCTGCCGAATTTAGGATATTTTGTGTTTTTTGCTTTGTATAAAATGTATATATCCGTTGGCTCTGATAATTTGGATGCCCGTGGTCTTGGCGTTTATAGAAAGGGGCATAGGCCCAGCCGTGGATGGAAATAATGGTTGTGGTTATCACACACGATGATGATAATTTTGATCACGATTATGATACATAATATGATATAACTTCAGAGCACAATACCTCTGATCGTAATGATAAAGAGCGTTGAAGGAAACTTTATTTCTTCGTTGAAGGATCTTCATTCAAGATAGACATTTATTAAAATAACACGCAAAAGTATAATAAATCAACACAACTCGAGTTTTCTTAATTAACTTTCTTTCATTTTCAGAATCGCTCCGCCCCGCGGTTTTACCCGTTAAGTTAGTTTATTTAATAGCACAATCTCAAATTCTGAGAAAATCAATAAAATGTATATAAATGAATAATATTCCTAAAGGGTTTTGTTCTATATCCGGCTCGAAGGACCAAGTTGGGTTTTTTTCAAACAGTAGTTATCTTCATTATCACTATCCAAAACTAGTGCTAGATTCAATCCTTCTAAACGCCTCCAACCAAGATCGGCTACTGCACGAAGATTATTAACCCTGGAGTTAAAACGAGCCTCAATCTTATGCTTCCTCTATAGATCTCCGGTCATTAGTTCTTCATATGTAACTGACCCACTACAGCGGGTTTATCCTACACATAATATTATATAAATAGTATTGTTTTTTTTAATAATAAAACATTTTTTAAGGATTTTATCGCGGTTTATTAAGATTTTAGAAGCCCGACGTTTCGAATAATATAATAAATATAATTACAAAGTTACCGGTGGGAGGGAAGCGCTGTGCTGCGCTCCCGGCTGCATGAGTACCACCATCTTGCTTGTTTCTCCCGTGAAACAGCTTTGATGTGTTTTGGAGAGAAGGGCAAGACGGGCAGTGTAATTACTGGCACCGAGATTTAACATCTTATGTCTCAGGAAAGGCAACACATAAATGAGTTGCCTGGGTTCCAGGTAAACTAGTTTATGTTCATGGGCGACGTCGACCATTTACCATCAGGTGGCACGTTTGCCAGTTTGCCTATCCAAGTAACATTAAAAAAAACACCATAAATATCAGCTTATAAACTGACTCCAAATAGAGCAAAACTATCGAATATCAATAACAAATAATGCTAAAAATATTCGAACCACTTTAGATGTAGGACGAATACAGATTTATGGTTACTGCCAAAGTTCGTGTTTGTGGTACAATAAAGATATATATTTGTATAGTTTATTATGAACAATAATTATTGTGTGGTTACAAAGGACATACGAAAGTTGACTTTACACCCCGCATGTGGATATGTACCATCTGTAAGTTTATAATAATAATAACAATAATAATAGGTAACTTTATTATAATAATATCAAACTTTTATTTTCAGGCCGCTTATGTCCATAGAAAAATACATATAACAAAGGGAATTTAAAATGGCTATAAATATTTGCAAAGACATCATCATTCTTTTCCCGTCCGTGCTGGAAAAAGGCTAAAAAGCCTTTTTCCAGCACTACGTTCATCGAAAGAGGTCAAATGTCCAGCAGTGAGAAAGAGTTGATCATGACGATGATACAGTCATTGAAGTTTGTGGAAAGGCCATGTTTTTTAATAGCATAGAAGGACAAACGAGCAGTCGAAGCCGTTTGGCAACTATCGACGCCCATACATATTCCCACAATCTAAAATTTTTCAGATGCGTTACCCTCCTTTTCCCTATGGGCTACTGGATACTCACAAACCGCACGAAATGCGACAACATAGCAACAACTACCCCGGTCGTGCCGGCCCGATTCGGCTGCACAGCAGCATGGCACTACCTCTTACAATGTAAAATACCTCTAGCCTGTTGGTCTAGTGGCTTAGCAGTCAGGTACACTAGACCTTGACTGCTAAACCAGAATCGTGAGTTCGATCCCCACCCAGGACAATTAATGTTTGTGTGATGAGCATGATCATCTGTTCTATGTCTGGGTGTAATTTATCTATAATAATATGTATGTATTTAGAAACATACCGGGTGTATTTTGAACGCTTGCAAAGATTTAACCCTAATAACATACTATTTATTTCATATAACCATTTATTTCAGAAACGTTTTTTTAAGAAAATTTTAGGAGTTATATATTTTGCAAACCCGCAATGTATGTATACACGCGACCTGTCAGTTGATGCAGTCCGCTGGCTGGCGTGAACCATAAACCAATTACATTGCCGTTTTTAATCCGGATTATACAAAAAATAAAAATAAAAAAGGCAACCAAAAAAACCCGCGTTTTTTTCACTTGTATCGTGTCAGGCTATGCCAACACATGTGCCAACACTATTATACCTCTTCGTTTTTGCAAGCGTTCAAAATACACCCGGTATAAGTATGTATCAGTTGTCTGGTTACCATAAGAACAGGCTCTGTCTAGTTTGGGATCTGGCCGTGTGTGAGTTGTCCCCACATATTATTATTATTATGTTTTATCTAGATTCTCAAAATCCAGTAACAGTAACTTCAATACAATTCTCATAATTGTTCGGAGTAATTATAATAAATGAATTATCAACGGTCTTCTATTTGCAATCATATTTGAAGGCTATTGTTTTGGCAGCCTTTCAACGTTTATTTAGCCCTCATGAAACGGATTAAAATTCTACAAAACGTTTTCTTGTATTTTAATAAATAGCGAATTATTTATTATGAGCTTTATAAAGCCGTCCAATGTTTTGAATATACGAGCAGTCGACTGGATGTATATCTCTGTTGTTTTCTAATGTTTGCGCGAATTTCACTCATTATAATGAAACAATTTTTACGGATTTTATCGCGGTTTATTAAGATTTTTACAAGCCCGACGTTTCGGATACTTTACAGCAACCATGGTCACGGGAGGACTGAGGTGACAGATGTCCTAATGTTACAAAGTTATTCGAAACTACCCTATGATACATCATTATTTTAATAAGTCCTCTCTACGCAGAAAGTGCTAACTGCATCTTTAATCTGTGGCATATTATGCTTGGTTTTTGATTTAATTATTTTAATAATGGGATCCCAAGCAGGTGGTAAGAGCCAGCCATCTTCTCTATTGAAATTTGGATGTTTTTTAATTTCAATAGCCTCGCGGATCATCCTTGGTTGGAATCGGTGTTCTTTTGCGAGTATCTGTGGTTTATCAAATCTAATATAATGGCGAGCTTTGTCTAGACTATGTTCACAGATTGCAGACTTAGTGTAGCGACGGTGTTTTAAGTCAGCTATATGTTCTTTAACGCGAGTTTTAATTGATCTTTTGGTTTGGCCTATATAAGAGAGGCCACAATCACAATCAAGCTTGTATACTCCTGCATCTTGTAAGGGTATATGACACTTGACAGATGGTAAGAATTGACCTATCTTTTTAGGCGGCTTGAAATAAGTTTTTATAGAAGCTCGCTTTAGGATGAAGCCAATCTTGTCAGTGACGCCTTTCATAAACGGTAGCACAGCAGGTACTCGCTCGACGGTGGCTGGTTTCACACGTTCACTGTGACGGAGACGCGGTACCCGAAGCTTGTTGTCACGCAGTACTTGCTTGACATGTTGAAGTTCGGTCTCCAGGTGCTGCTCATCACAGATCCCTTGTGCTCTCTGTAACAAAGATTTACCCACGGTAGCTAACTGTGTTGGATGGTGGTGTGATTCGCCGTTTACGGATAGGTATTTAAACGGCGAATCACACCACCATCCAACACAGTTAGCTACCGTGGGTAAATCTTTGTTACAGAGAGCACAAGGGATCTGTGATGAGCAGCACCTGGAGACCGAACTTCAACATGTCAAGCAAGTACTGCGTGACAACAAGCTTCGGGTACCGCGTCTCCGTCACAGTGAACGTGTGAAACCAGCCACCGTCGAGCGAGTACCTGCTGTGCTACCGTTTATGAAAGGCGTCACTGACAAGATTGGCTTCATCCTAAAGCGAGCTTCTATAAAAACTTATTTCAAGCCGCCTAAAAAGATAGGTCAATTCTTACCATCTGTCAAGTGTCATATACCCTTACAAGATGCAGGAGTATACAAGCTTGATTGTGATTGTGGCCTCTCTTATATAGGCCAAACCAAAAGATCAATTAAAACTCGCGTTAAAGAACATATAGCTGACTTAAAACACCGTCGCTACACTAAGTCTGCAATCTGTGAACATAGTCTAGACAAAGCTCGCCATTATATTAGATTTGATAAACCACAGATACTCGCAAAAGAACACCGATTCCAACCAAGGATGATCCGCGAGGCTATTGAAATTAAAAAACATCCAAATTTCAATAGAGAAGATGGCTGGCTCTTACCACCTGCTTGGGATCCCATTATTAAAATAATTAAATCAAAAACCAAGCATAATATGCCACAGATTAAAGATGCAGTTAGCACTTTCTGCGTAGAGAGGACTTATTAAAATAATGATGTATCATAGGGTAGTTTCGAATAACTTTGTAACATTAGGACATCTGTCACCTCAGTCCTCCCGTGACCATGGTTGCTGTAAAGTATCCGAAACGTCGGGCTTGTAAAAATCTTAATAAACCGCGATAAAATCCGTAAAAATTGTTTCATTATAATGTATATCTCTGTGTTTTTTTATAGACAAGATAATAGTAGGTTCATAGGGTAAATCCCCACCATGGTTCAGGCCTTGTCGTGGCGGTGGGGCTCAGTAGCCTAGGGTGAGCCCAGCACCTTAGGCGAAGCCAATTGAGCCGAGGGGCTCTTTGTACCCCTCTTTTAAGAAGAGGGGACAAAAGAGCAGGGGGCAAGGGGTGTGGATGGGAACCTCACCCCATTGTACTGTCCCGACGATGGGAGGGGTTGTTCTGTGGTGCGGGACAACCCCTCTGTGGAGGTGGCGTCCGTCCCTTAAGAGATTTACTAGCCGTCGAGGTGCCCTGTTTGCTCAACAGATCCGGGGCACCTCAACAAAGGCGGCACTGGTGGCACTCGCCGGGTTTTAGTGGATAGAGCTGCGTTCACGTTACCACCTTTCGGGCGCAGCAAATCCCACACACCTGGCTGGGGAGACCCACTCCCCGGCGGGATGCCTCAGAGCATTTCACGGGAAAAAAAGTTCATAGTGTGTGTAAGTGATTACTAACATCCATAGACAAACCAAAGGGGGTGTAGGCTTTAAAATATACTCTTCTCGAAGGCCTTTCAGTCGTATCGTCGCGGTATCCCAGTTGGATGTTTGGGAGTGGTAACGTTTAATTACATTTTTGTAGTTTTGAAAATTACGATTACATCCAAAATGATAAACATTAAGTTTAAATTATTAGTGGAGAAAAAACCTTCATCATTATCATCATAATCATAATCATCATCATCATCATCATCGTCATTGTCATCATCACCTCTATCCATTCACTGCTTAACATTGGCCTTCTTCAATGAACGGCAAGTAGACCGATCCCTTGCTACCCGCATCCAACAAAAAGTGGCCACTGCACGGAGATGATCTACTCATCTTTCTTTTTTTTTTTGAACGCCGGGAAATGCTCTGAGGCATCCCGCGGGGGAGTGGGTCTCCCCACGCGGGTGGAACTCGCTGCGCCCGACAGCCGGTAAGTGGACACAGCTCTACCCACTAAAACCCGGCGAGTGCCACCAATGCCGCCTTTGGTGAGGTGCCCCGGATCTAGTAAACAAACAGGGCACCTCGACGGCTCCGCAAGGGACCGACGCCACCTCCACAGAGGGGTTGTCCCGCACCACAGAACAACCCCTCCCAACGTCGGGACAGTACAATGGGGTGACGTTCCCATCCTCACCCCTTGTCCCCTGCTCTTTTGTCCCCTCTTCTTATAAGAGGGGTACAAAGAGCCCCCTCGGCTCAATTAGCTTCGCCCAAGGTGCTGGGCTCACCCTAGGCTTCTAAGCCCCACCACCACATCAAGGCCTGAACCATGGTGGGGATGATCTTCTCATCTGGTTAAGACCGACCAACACTTCGTCTATCTAAACGCGGCCTCCACTCTCGAACTTCATTGGTCCA
This sequence comes from Helleia helle, assembly GCA_963853865.1. Classification (NCBI taxonomy): domain Eukaryota; kingdom Metazoa; phylum Arthropoda; class Insecta; order Lepidoptera; family Lycaenidae; genus Helleia; species Helleia helle. Next base: position 11,567,345 of record OY971436.1, read on the forward strand.
GATCGAAAAAAACCTTAATAGTTTATACCTTAATAGCAACGCGTTTAGGTAGACTAACCCCCAAATACTCAAACGAATCTCAAAAAGACGTACTTAAGCTCGTGTTGTCCCTCTTTTTTCTTTGAATCTGACACGTCGTAGCATGAGTTTAAGTACGTCTTAAATTTGAGATTCGTTTGAGTATTTGGGGGGAAGACTTGTTAATCGGCCATTAATTAGGTGAGAATATCATCTTCGTGCAGTGGCCGGTCCAAGTTGGTGCGAGCTGCGAGTGATGGGCCTTCTTGGCTCTCATTGAAGGAGGCCTATGTTTAGCAGTGGATAAAGGCTGATGATGATGATGATAGGGATCTTGTAGTTTTTGAACAACAGGTGCGAAAATAATGTTGAAAGTTTTATTGTTTAATATACCGGCCTTCTTAGATATCTTTATATCTGGTATGATAAATTGCCTAAACTTTATAATGTCTCAGTCGTAAATTATCGAATATTAAATTTGAGATTCAAAATGGCCGACGGGCTGGAAAGTTCTGGCATTTGGAAACGACTTGTGACTAGACTCGGATTAGAATGATTAAATTCGCATTGCCAGATTTTATTTGATATGCTTGTTATAGAGCATTTAAGTGAAAATAAAATTTTAAACAAAATATTGAAAAGATTAGTTCCACAGAGTTTGTTTCGCTGGTTGGGACGAGGTCAGGACCAGTCTAAGCTGATTCATGCGTTGCCTATCCTGAGACGTAAGATGATAAGTCTCGGTGCCAGTAATTACACTTCTTATACTTTTTTTTCTTTTACGCCGGGAAATGCTCCGAGGCATCCCGCCTGGGGAGTGGGTCTCCCCAGGTATGTGGTACTCGCTGCGCCCGAAAGATGGTAACCCACTTTAACTCTACCCACTTCAACCCGGCGAGTGCCACCAGTGCCGCTTAAGTAATGTGCCCTGGATCTGTTAAGCTAACAGGGCACCTCGACGGCTATTTAGTCCCTCAAGTAACCAACGCCACCTCCACATTGGGGTTGTCTCGCATCACAGAATAACACCCGAACATTGGGACAGTACAATGGGGTGAGGTTCCTATCCTCGCCCCTTATCCTCCTCCCTCTCGACTGAGTCCCCTCGGCTCAATTAGCTTCGCCCAAGGTGCTGGGCTCACCCTAGGCTACTGAGCCCCACCGCCACGTCAAGGCCTGAACCATGATGGGGTACACTTTCTATACTGCCTTACTTTCGAGCATCGAGCATAACCGGAATAGCAGGCAGTATAATTACTGGCACCGAGACTTAACATCTTCTGTCTCAGGATAGGCAACACATAGATGAGTTGCCTGGGCTCGTTCCAGGTAAACTAGTTTATGTTCATGGGCGACATCGATCATTTACCATCAGGTGGCATGTTTGCCAGTTTGCCTATCCAACGAATATAAAAAATATGTGTTTTATAGTTGGTTTTATATGAAAACAAATTGCGCCAGATTTGTGCTGCGATGCAGCACCGTTTCTGCGCTCTGATTGGTCGAGTGATGGCCTATTGATGGATTAGCCGACGGGATACGGTTTTTTTTTTTTTTTTTTTTTATATTACTTGGATAAGCAAACTGGCAAACGTGCCACCTGATGGTAAGTGGTCAACGTCGCCCATGAACATAAACTAGTTTACCTGGAACGAGCCCAGGCAACTCATCTATGTGTTGCCTATCCTGAGACATAAGATGTTAAGTCTCGGTGCCAGTCATTACACTGCCTGTCTTGCCCTTCTCTCCGAAACACAGCAAAGCTGTTTCACGGGAGAAACAAGCAAGATGGTGGTACCCATGCTGCCGGGAGCGCGGCACAGCGCTTCCCTCCCACCGGTAAATTCACCAGTACACCAGACCAGTTTTGTAATTTCATGGCTCACATAGTAATGTGAGAGGGTAACTGTTCACGACGACTTAGGTAGAAGACAATATTATTATATAAGATGATTTGCATAAGATAACTTATTGTTGAAAATAACTTAAGTATATAGGATATAATTATATATAAGATAATCATTATAAGAGAGTTTGCACATGTAGATACTTTGTAAGACGAGATAACATATAAGATGTAGTGTAACACATAAATATTGTTGTATTAAGAGATAAAACTTATTCGTAGATTATAAATAGTTGAAATAGTATACAGTGATGCTAATTGGGCTTATTTGAGATGATATATAAACAGAAAAATGTATATTAGAGATATTATAAATAGTCCAATTGAGATTCTCATTGTTTATAAAACACGAGTTAATCCAATAGGAAAAGTGAGATGGCAATATTATAATCAAGCCAAAGAATGTGTGAGGGAGGCTCACTGTGCGGTAAGGACCGGAACACCGGAAGGGATACGGAAGCGGGGGATGAGGAAGTATAAATATCGAATCAGCAGTTTTTTGCTTGCCATTCTCACACGGATGACTGAATCATGAGGTAAATAGTGTCAAAAGATGTAAAAAATGTATAATTGTAAAATAACATAAGTTTTATGTAAAAATATTTTGGTATAAATAAAGATTTCGACAAAAAGGTGACTGAGGGGGTGAGGCATGGAATGTTCTAGAACATTTGGTAGAGATCATATATAAGGAAGTCGAGGCTTCTGGAAATCATTCGCAAATCGTCTCCGAAGTAAGAAACAAGTTAAAAAGTATAAGTTATAAAGTGAAATCCCTGCCTTACCTCTCAAGTTTACCTCTTTTAAGTGTTCAATAGTAATAAACAGTGTTTAATTCAAGACTCCACCCAACTTTCATCATCATCACCCCGAAGACAGTTAGAATCAGTAAAATCACAGTTTTAAAGCCAAATTAATCAGTATCATCACCCAGTTAGCGACATAGTTTGTAGCCGTAGGCAATCTACGCACATACCGTGCACATTTTATGGTCCTTCGAGCCGGATCCACTGAAGAGGATCGAACAAGAAAAAAGTGAAAGTCAAGAAATCCAGCGCGGGCTACACTATGTCCCAGAAATCAAAGCAGGGAAGTATAGTAGATGCAATGGAGACGCAGGCGAATCCTGACCCACGTTTGGGGGTCAGAACGAGGAGCGGTACAAGCTCGGCCCGGTCAGCTGTTCCTACCAGGGAAGAGGCCACCTCTGAAGACACCAGAACCACCTCCGAAGGCACAACGGCAACGTCGGAGGGCACGACGGCAACCAGCTCAGGCACAGAGCGCACTACCTCAACGGAAGCAACCTCGGCGTCGGAAGAAACATTGAAAAACGCGGAGGACACGCGCCAGAATAAGCGTGCGTCGCGTCTTTCATCGGGAAAAAGTAGGAAAGTATCGAGGCTAGAAGCCGAAGAGAAAGTAGCCGAGTTAAAGCTAGAAGAGGTACGTGCATCCCTTGCTCTTGCCCAGGCGAAGTTGGCCAGAGAGATAGCGGTGTCTGGGGAAAATGAGGAAGAGGACCAGAACGAGGAACGGACCAGCCGAGTGGAAGAATGGTTGGATGGGCAGAAGGAAACCCAGACCAACGAGAACAAAGCTAAGGAGAAAGCTGTGGAAAAAAGAAGAGAAGAGCAACTGCCGACGAAAAACATGGACGTCACCTCCCTGGCCGCTGCTCTTACTCAAGCGGTAATAATGTCAAGAGATGCTCCGAGATACCTGCAAGAGCTGCCGGTATTCGGCGGGCACTGCGCAGGGTGGCTAGCATATAGAGCTGCCTACTACGAGACAGAAAAGATGTTCTCGAAAACGGAAAATTTATCCAGGCTTAGAAGAAGCCTCAAAGGTGCGGCCCTAGAAGCGGTCAATAGCCTACTTATTAGCCAGCCGGAACCTCGAGCTGTCATGCAGGCGCTCGAGAGAAGATTCGGAAGACCGGACACACTGGCGATGAACGAAATACAAAAAATTAAGGCGCTGGGTAAGATAAACGATAACCCACGCGACCTGTGTATATTTGCCAACAAGGTGGCTAATATAGTCGCCACCATAGAGGCATTGAAGAAAATTCACTACCTCTTTAACCCCGAGCTAGTGAAGAACATAGTGGAAAAATTAACTCCTATCCTGAAGAATAAATGGTATGACTATGCTGCGACAAATAAAGAAGATACGTCGGACTTGAAAAAGATGATGACATTCTTGAACGAGGAGGCGGATAAATGTGGTGCATACGCCCTGCCAGAGGATGTCGCCAGTGAAATTCAGCATGACAGAGTGCCAAAGAGAAGATTTGAGAGGACATACGCTGCAGATGTCGGGAAGAGGAACCAATGCCCAACATGTAGACAAGACCACTACCTTCCTGACTGCAAGCGCTTCATCAACGCGCAAGTGGGTGATCGGTGGGAGATCGCCAAGAAACATCGCCTCTGTTATCAATGTTTGAAAGGCTCGCACCGCCGAGGCAACTGCAACGCCAAACGGTGCGGGCAAGAAGGCTGTAGTATGGCACATCATCGCCTACTGCACCACAGGAGACCACCGACGACACCTCCGACTAATGAGCCGCCACGCCAAGCCGAAGAATCGACTGTCACCGTCGAAGTTGTAAATAACGCTAACTGCACGAAGAGTCGGCAAGCGTTCCTGAAGATCGCTCCTGTCACCCTCACCGGGAAGAACAACACTCGAGTCGACACATACGCTCTCATGGATGATGGCAGTACCGTCACCTTGATCGACGAGGGGCTCGCTGAGCTACTAGAGTTGGATGGGCCTCGCGATAATATGTGGGTTCAAGGTCTCAACGAAAGAACGAAGTACGAGAACAGTAAGAGAGTCGATTTCAAGATCCGAGGGCGCTATGACAGGAGTGAACATGTTTTGAAGAACGCTCGAACGGTACAGAGGTTAACGTTCACCGGCCAGAGAGTCGAAAGAAAAGACCTTCATGATTGTCCGCATCTGAAGGATATAGAAGACCAGCTAGTCTACCAGAATGCTCGCCCTAAAATACTCATCGGTCAAGATAACTGGGAGCTTTTAGTGGCAATGGAGATAAGAACGGGAAAACAGAATCAACCTGTCGCTTCTCACACGCGATTGGGTTGGGTGTTACATGGCTATCGCTCGTCATACAACAAACCGATAGCATTTTGTGGCCACACGGTCGCGACGTACGAGGAAAATTCTATGGAAAGTATGATGAAGAGGTTCTTCGACTTGGAAGCCCTAGGTATAGAAGCACGCAAGCAGAAGAATGACCCCGAAGAACGCGCTCTCAGAATACTGAAAAAGAATAGCAGGAGAACGCCTGATGGTCGCTTCGAAACCTCGCTGCTGTGGAAAAATGAAAATGAAGAAATACCGAATAATTACAACGATGCTATGAAACGTCTGAAATCGTTAGAAAAAAAGTTAGATCGCGACCTCGAGCTGAAAGGAAAATATAATGAACGAATAGAAGATTTATTGAAGTCTGGCTATGCCACACCGGCACCTGAGCCACCAGTACCAGGTCGCACATGGTACTTACCGCACTTCGCGGTCTGTAACCCGTCAAAACCAAAGATTCGTCTGATACACGATGCTGCGGCAAGATCATATGGCCGCAGCCTGAACGACATGTTACTCTCCGGCCCTGACCTCCTACAGTCACTGCCGGGGGTGATCATGCGGTTTCGCAGACATCCGATAGCGGTAACCGCCGATATAAAAGAAATGTTTATGCGAATCAAAATAAGAAGCGAAGACAGAGACGCACTGCGATTCTTATGGAGAGGTGAAGAAAGAGAGAAAAAACCTCAAGAATATCAGATGACTTCGTTAATATTCGGAGCGACGTCGTCACCGTGTACAGCGCTCTACATAAAGGATAGAAATGCCGAAGAATTCATAGAGAACTATCCTCGAGCGGTGGTGGAGATAAAAAAGAACCACTACATGGACGATTATATAACTAGCTTCGCGAATAAACAAGAAGCGCTCGAAGTCTCGAAAAACGTCGACTTCATACATCGTCACGCTGGTTTCGAGTTACGAGGATGGGTGTCTAACGAAGAATCCCTGCGACGACACTTCGACGACAACCAAGAGACGTCCGTCGTGTCGATCGGCGAGACAGGTGTAGAGAAAACCTTGGGGATATTATGGGAGGCCAAAGAGGATAAACTGAGTTTCAACCTAAACGAAACGAAAATGCCTTCCTTAATAATGAAAAACGGATACATCCCCACCAAGCGAGAGGCTCTTAGTATTATCATGTCTCTCTTCGACCCTCTCGGACTACTTTCACCTGTCACGCTGCCCGCGAAGAAATTTATGCAAGAAACATGGAGGTATGGCACGGGGTGGGATGAGCCTGTCCCGGAACAACTCGTCTCGAGATGGACAACATGGATGAGAAACCTATGGGGGGTGAAAAGGATAAAAATACCCCGTTGTTATAACCTGCACCCGGCGGTCATAAAGAGGGAAATACATACATTCGTCGATGCCAGTGAAGAGGCATACGCAGCCGCCGTGTATATGAGAATGTTGCATCACGACGGCTCGATAAGAACAACGTTAGTAGCAGCTAAAAGTCGTGTCGCCCCGCTGAAGCCAACGTCCATCCCTCGGTTGGAGTTACAAGCTGCCCTCCTAGGCGCTCGGCTCACGAAGACCGTCGAGCAAGAACACGAATACGAGTTCGCACAGAGGATATATTGGTGTGACTCGCGGACCGTATTGGCATGGATACGAGCGGAGCCACGAGCGTATAAGACCTTCGTCGCACATCGCCTGGCAGAAATCGAAGAGCTGACGAAGGTAAAAGAATGGCGATGGGTCCCGACCAAGGAAAATGTAGCCGACGACGCCACCAGAGAAACACCGATGGACTTCGGTGCCGACCACAGATGGTTTCACGGGCCCGAGTTTCTCCGTCAGGAGGAAAATGGTTGGCCCAGCGAAGAAAAATCCGTGGGAAAAATCCACACGGGAGAAGAAAAATGCAACGTGATACGCGACTCGGCGACTGATGACTGTTTACCCGATATAAACAGAATAGAAAAATGGCAAACTCTAATACGCGCCACGGGTCGTGTTTTACAATTTGTAGACCTGTGTCGCAGAAAAATCCACACGGTTGCGGCGGCGAGAAAACGAACGAAGAAAAACAAGGAAAGCGACGCAACCTGGGATCCGGTATCGCATCGAAGAGCGAACGAAAAAACAAAAAAACCGCGAGTCGATGCGCAACGAACGAACTATATATGTCTCGAGGCCGAATACATTATTCGTGCCGAGAAAATGTGGCTGAGGAAAATTCAACGAGAGTGTTACCCAGCCGAAAGGATAAGATTAATAGAACACAAGCCCGCATCGGCGGGAGATCGTCTCGCATCCCTGAGTGCATTTATGGAAGACGATCTGATCAAGCTCAGAGGTCGAATCGGAGCAGCCGCGAACATGAGCCCGGAAACTAACAACCCCGTCATACTCGACGGCGGGCACCGATATACAAGAATGTACATACAACATGTACACGTTGAAATGCATCACGGGGGAATAGAGATCACCGTGAACGAGCTTCGACAGAGGTTCTGGATAACCCGCATCAGACCCACAGTCAAAGGTGTCATACGAGACTGTCAAGCTTGCCGTATCCGCAAAGCGAAACCGATGAGTCCGGCCACCGGAGACCTACCACCGGCTCGGTTAACTCATCACGCACGTCCCTTCTCATTCACGGGTCTCGACTACTTCGGCCCGATCGAAGTGACCGTGGGACGCCATAGGGAGAAGCGATGGGTGGCCTTATTCACCTGTCTAACGACAAGGGCCATCCACCTAGAGGTAGTCGCGTCGCTTAGCGCGAGCTCAGCCATAGCCGCGCTTCGAAGATTCATCGCTAGAAGAGGACAGCCGACGGAACTATGGTCAGACAACGCGACTTGCTTCAAGGCGGCGGAGAAAGAATTAAAAGAAGCCTGGGAGGATGTCAAGATGGAAGTCAACGCTCGCCGTATAGTCTGGCGTTACATACCCCCAGGTGCCCCGTTCATGGGCGGGGCATGGGAGCGTCTAGTGCGCAGTGTAAAAGAAACACTTCGTGTAACGCTTCACGAAAAACACCCGAACGACGAGACCCTCTACACCCTTCTGGTAGAGGCCGAGAACATAATTAACTCAAGACCGCTAACTCATGTGACGGTCAACCCGGATGAACCCGAGGCGCTGACCCCGAACCACATACTATTGGGGGGAACAGTCACGTGCCATCGCCAGGAAAATTCATCGAAGGAGATTCCTCAGCGCGTCAACTATGGAGACGCGCCCAGCATCTGGCCGACGAGTTCTGGAGAAGATGGGTGAAAGAGTACCTGCCGCTACTCCAGCACCGGCGGGAGCCTCACACGAAGGGAGCTGCTCCAGAAGTAGGTGATGTCGTCATCATATGCGACTCAAACCTACCCCGGAATGTCTGGCCAAAGGGAAGAGTAAAGGCGACATACCCCGGCAAGGACAACATCGTGCGAGTCGTCGATGTAGAAACTAGCAACGGACATGTACTCCGGCGCCCCTGTAAGAAGATCATCGTGCTACCAGGAATGTCACGTTCGTGACCGGCGGGAGAATGTTCACGACGACTTAGGTATAAGACAATATTATTGTATAAGATGATTTGCATAAGATAACTTATTGTTGAAAATAACTTAAGTATATAGGATATAATTATATATAAGATAATCATTATAAGAGAGTTTGCACATGTAGATACTTTGTAAGACGAGATAACATATAAGATGTAGTGTAACACATAAATATTGTTGTATTAAGAGATAAAACTTATTCGTAGATTATAAATAGTTGAAATAGTATACAGTGATGCTAATTAGGCTTATTTGAGATGATATATAAACAGAAAAATGTATATTAGAGATATTATAAATAGTCCAATTGAGATTCTCATTGTTTATAAAACACGAGTTAATCCAATAGGAAAAGTGAGATGGCAATATTATAATCAAGCCAAAGAATGTGTGAGGGAGGCTCACTGTGCGGTAAGGACCGGAACACCGGAAGGGATACGGAAGCGGGGGATGAGGAAGTATAAATATCGAATCAGCAGTTTTTTGCTTGCCATTCTCACACGGATGACTGAATCATGAGGTAAATAGTGTCAAAAGATGTAAAAAATGTATAATTGTAAAATAACATAAGTTTTATGTAAAAATATTTTGGTATAAATAAAGATTTCGACAAAAAGGTGACTGAGGGGTGAGGCATGGAATGTTCTAGAACATTTGGTAGAGATCATATATAAGGAAGTCGAGGCTTCTGGAAATCATTCGCAAATCGTCTCCGAAGTAAGAAACAAGTTAAAAAGTATAAGTTATAAAGTGAAATCCCTGCCTTACCTCTCAAGTTTACCTCTTTTAAGTGTTCAATAGTAATAAACAGTGTTTAATTCAAGACTCCACCCAACTTTCATCATCATCACCCCGAAGACAGTTAGAATCAGTAAAATCACAGTTTTAAAGCCAAATTAATCAGTATCATCACCCAGTTAGCGACATAGTTTGTAGCCGTAGGCAATCTACGCACATACCGTGCACATTTTATGGTCCTTCGAGCCGGATCCACTGAAGAGGATCGAACAAGAAAAAAGTGAAAGTCAAGAAATCCAGCGCGGGCTACACTATGTCCCAGAAATCAAAGCAGGGAAGTATAGTAGATGCAATGGAGACGCAGGCGAATCCTGACCCACGTTTGGGGGTCAGAACGAGGAGCGGTACAAGCTCGGCCCGGTCAGCTGTTCCTACCAGGGAAGAGGCCACCTCTGAAGACACCAGAACCACCTCCGAAGGCACAACGGCAACGTCGGAGGGCACGACGGCAACCAGCTCAGGCACAGAGCGCACTACCTCAACGGAAGCAACCTCGGCGTCGGAAGAAACATTGAAAAACGCGGAGGACACGCGCCAGAATAAGCGTGCGTCGCGTCTTTCATCGGGAAAAAGTAGGAAAGTATCGAGGCTAGAAGCCGAAGAGAAAGTAGCCGAGTTAAAGCTAGAAGAGGTACGTGCATCCCTTGCTCTTGCCCAGGCGAAGTTGGCCAGAGAGATAGCGGTGTCTGGGGAAAATGAGGAAGAGGACCAGAACGAGGAACGGACCAGCCGAGTGGAAGAATGGTTGGATGGGCAGAAGGAAACCCAGACCAACGAGAACAAAGCTAAGGAGAAAGCTGTGGAAAAAAGAAGAGAAGAGCAACCTGCCGACGAAAAACATGGACGTCACCTCCCTGGCCGCTGCTCTTACTCAAGCGGTAATAATGTCAAGAGATGCTCCGAGATACCTGCAAGAGCTGCCGGTATTCGGCGGGCACTGCGCAGGGTGGCTAGCATATAGAGCTGCCTACTACGAGACAGAAAAGATGTTCTCGAAAACGGAAAATTTATCCAGGCTTAGAAGAAGCCTCAAAGGTGCGGCCCTAGAAGCGGTCAATAGCCTACTTATTAGCCAGCCGGAACCTCGAGCTGTCATGCAGGCGCTCGAGAGAAGATTCGGAAGACCGGACACACTGGCGATGAACGAAATACAAAAAATTAAGGCGCTGGGTAAGATAAACGATAACCCACGCGACCTGTGTATATTTGCCAACAAGGTGGCTAATATAGTCGCCACCATAGAGGCATTGAAGAAAATTCACTACCTCTTTAACCCCGAGCTAGTGAAGAACATAGTGGAAAAATTAACTCCTATCCTGAAGAATAAATGGTATGACTATGCTGCGACAAATAAAGAAGATACGTCGGACTTGAAAAAGATGATGACATTCTTGAACGAGGAGGCGGATAAATGTGGTGCATACGCCCTGCCAGAGGATGTCGCCAGTGAAATTCAGCATGACAGAGTGCCAAAGAGAAGATTTGAGAGGACATACGCTGCAGATGTCGGGAAGAGGAACCAATGCCCAACATGTAGACAAGACCACTACCTTCCTGACTGCAAGCGCTTCATCAACGCGCAAGTGGGTGATCGGTGGGAGATCGCCAAGAAACATCGCCTCTGTTATCAATGTTTGAAAGGCTCGCACCGCCGAGGCAACTGCAACGCCAAACGGTGCGGGCAAGAAGGCTGTAGTATGGCACATCATCGCCTACTGCACCACAGGAGACCACCGACGACACCTCCGACTAATGAGCCGCCACGCCAAGCCGAAGAATCGACTGTCACCGTCGAAGTTGTAAATAACGCTAACTGCACGAAGAGTCGGCAAGCGTTCCTGAAGATCGCTCCTGTCACCCTCACCGGGAAGAACAACACTCGAGTCGACACATACGCTCTCATGGATGATGGCAGTACCGTCACCTTGATCGACGAGGGGCTCGCTGAGCTACTAGAGTTGGATGGGCCTCGCGATAATATGTGGGTTCAAGGTCTCAACGAAAGAACGAAGTACGAGAACAGTAAGAGAGTCGATTTCAAGATCCGAGGGCGCTATGACAGGAGTGAACATGTTTTGAAGAACGCTCGAACGGTACAGAGGTTAACGTTCACCGGCCAGAGAGTCGAAAGAAAAGACCTTCATGATTGTCCGCATCTGAAGGATATAGAAGACCAGCTAGTCTACCAGAATGCTCGCCCTAAAATACTCATCGGTCAAGATAACTGGGAGCTTTTAGTGGCAATGGAGATAAGAACGGGAAAACAGAATCAACCTGTCGCTTCTCACACGCGATTGGGTTGGGTGTTACATGGCTATCGCTCGTCATACAACAAACCGATAGCATTTTGTGGCCACACGGTCGCGACGTACGAGGAAAATTCTATGGAAAGTATGATGAAGAGGTTCTTCGACTTGGAAGCCCTAGGTATAGAAGCACGCAAGCAGAAGAATGACCCCGAAGAACGCGCTCTCAGAATACTGAAAAAGAATAGCAGGAGAACGCCTGATGGTCGCTTCGAAACCTCGCTGCTGTGGAAAAATGAAAATGAAGAAATACCGAATAATTACAACGATGCTATGAAACGTCTGAAATCGTTAGAAAAAAAGTTAGATCGCGACCTCGAGCTGAAAGGAAAATATAATGAACGAATAGAAGATTTATTGAAGTCTGGCTATGCCACACCGGCACCTGAGCCACCAGTACCAGGTCGCACATGGTACTTACCGCACTTCGCGGTCTGTAACCCGTCAAAACCAAAGATTCGTCTGATACACGATGCTGCGGCAAGATCATATGGCCGCAGCCTGAACGACATGTTACTCTCCGGCCCTGACCTCCTACAGTCACTGCCGGGGGTGATCATGCGGTTTCGCAGACATCCGATAGCGGTAACCGCCGATATAAAAGAAATGTTTATGCGAATCAAAATAAGAAGCGAAGACAGAGACGCACTGCGATTCTTATGGAGAGGTGAAGAAAGAGAGAAAAAACCTCAAGAATATCAGATGACTTCGTTAATATTCGGAGCGACGTCGTCACCGTGTACAGCGCTCTACATAAAGGATAGAAATGCCGAAGAATTCATAGAGAACTATCCTCGAGCGGTGGTGGAGATAAAAAAGAACCACTACATGGAAACAAGAAGCGCTCGAAGTCTCGAAAAACGTCGACTTCATACATCGTCACGCTGGTTTCGAGTTACGAGGATGGGTGTCTAACGAAGAATCCCTGCGACGACACTTCGACGACAACCAAGAGACGTCCGTCGTGTCGATCGGCGAGACAGGTGTAGAGAAAACCTTGGGGATATTATGGGAGGCCAAAGAGGATAAACTGAGTTTCAACCTAAACGAAACGAAAATGCCTTCCTTAATAATGAAAAACGGATACATCCCCACCAAGCGAGAGGCTCTTAGTATTATCATGTCTCTCTTCGACCCTCTCGGACTACTTTCACCTGTCACGCTGCCCGCGAAGAAATTTATGCAAGAAACATGGAGGTATGGCACGGGGTGGGATGAGCCTGTCCCGGAACAACTCGTCTCGAGATGGACAACATGGATGAGAAACCTATGGGGGGTGAAAAGGATAAAAATACCCCGTTGTTATAACCTGCACCCGGCGGTCATAAAGAGGGAAATACATACATTCGTCGATGCCAGTGAAGAGGCATACGCAGCCGCCGTGTATATGAGAATGTTGCATCACGACGGCTCGATAAGAACAACGTTAGTAGCAGCTAAAAGTCGTGTCGCCCCGCTGAAGCCAACGTCCATCCCTCGGTTGGAGTTACAAGCTGCCCTCCTAGGCGCTCGGCTCACGAAGACCGTCGAGCAAGAACACGAATACGAGTTCGCACAGAGGATATATTGGTGTGACTCGCGGACCGTATTGGCATGGATACGAGCGGAGCCACGAGCGTATAAGACCTTCGTCGCACATCGCCTGGCAGAAATCGAAGAGCTGACGAAGGTAAAAGAATGGCGATGGGTCCCGACCAAGGAAAATGTAGCCGACGACGCCACCAGAGAAACACCGATGGACTTCGGTGCCGACCACAGATGGTTTCACGGGCCCGAGTTTCTCCGTCAGGAGGAAAATGGTTGGCCCAGCGAAGAAAAATCCGTGGGAAAAATCCACACGGGAGAAGAAAAATGCAACGTGATACGCGACTCGGCGACTGATGACCGTTTACCCGATATAAACAGAATAGAAAAATGGCAAACTCTAATACGCGCCACGGGTCGTGTTTTACAATTTGTAGACCTGTGTCGCAGAAAAATCCACACGGTTGCGGCGGCGAGAAAACGAACGAAGAAAAACAAGGAAAGCGACGCAACCTGGGATCCAGTATCGCATCGAAGAGCGAACGAAAAAACAAAAAAACCGCGAGTCGATGCGCAACGAACGAACTATATATGTCTCGAGGCCGAATACATTATTCGTGCCGAGAAAATGTGGCTGAGGAAAATTCAACGAGAGTGTTACCCAGCCGAAAGGATAAGATTAATAGAACACAAGCCCGCATCGGCGGGAGATCGTCTCGCATCCCTGAGTGCATTTATGGAAGACGATCTGATCAAGCTCAGAGGTCGAATCGGAGCAGCCGCGAACATGAGCCCGGAAACTAACAACCCCGTCATACTCGACGGCGGGCACCGATATACAAGAATGTACATACAACATGTACACGTTGAAATGCATCACGGGGGAATAGAGATCACCGTGAACGAGCTTCGACAGAGGTTCTGGATAACCCGCATCAGACCCACAGTCAAAGGTGTCATACGAGACTGTCAAGCTTGCCGTATCCGCAAAGCGAAACCGATGAGTCCGGCCACCGGAGACCTACCACCGGCTCGGTTAACTCATCACGCACGTCCCTTCTCATTCACGGGTCTCGACTACTTCGGCCCGATCGAAGTGACCGTGGGACGCCATAGGGAGAAGCGATGGGTGGCCTTATTCACCTGTCTAACGACAAGGGCCATCCACCTAGAGGTAGTCGCGTCGCTTAGCGCGAGCTCAGCCATAGCCGCGCTTCGAAGATTCATCGCTAGAAGAGGACAGCCGACGGAACTATGGTCAGACAACGCGACTTGCTTCAAGGCGGCGGAGAAAGAATTAAAAGAAGCCTGGGAGGATGTCAAGATGGAAGTCAACGCTCGCCGTATAGTCTGGCGTTACATACCCCCAGGTGCCCCGTTCATGGGCGGGGCATGGGAGCGTCTAGTGCGCAGTGTAAAAGAAACACTTCGTGTAACGCTTCACGAAAAACACCCGAACGACGAGACCCTCTACACCCTTCTGGTAGAGGCCGAGAACATAATTAACTCAAGACCGCTAACTCATGTGACGGTCAACCCGGATGAACCCGAGGCGCTGACCCCGAACCACATACTATTGGGGGGAACAGTCACGTGCCATCGCCAGGAAAATTCATCGAAGGAGATTCCTCAGCGCGTCAACTATGGAGACGCGCCCAGCATCTGGCCGACGAGTTCTGGAGAAGATGGGTGAAAGAGTACCTGCCGCTACTCCAGCACCGGCGGGAGCCTCACACGAAGGGAGCTGCTCCAGAAGTAGGTGATGTCGTCATCATATGCGACTCAAACCTACCCCGGAATGTCTGGCCAAAGGAAGAGTAAAGGCGACATACCCCGGCAAGGACAACATCGTGCGAGTCGTCGATGTAGAAACTAGCAACGGACATGTACTCCGGCGCCCCTGTAAGAAGATCATCGTGCTACCAGGAATGTCACGTTCGTGACCGGCGGGAGAATGTTCACGACGACTTAGGTATAAGACAATATTATTGTATAAGATGATTTGCATAAGATAACTTATTGTTGAAAATAACTTAAGTATATAGGATATAATTATATATAAGATAATCATTATAAGAGAGTTTGCACATGTAGATACTTTGTAAGACGAGATAACATATAAGATGTAGTGTAACACATAAATATTGTTGTATTAAGAGATAAAACTTATTCGTAGATTATAAATAGTTGAAATAGTATACAGTGATGCTAATTAGGCTTATTTGAGATGATATATAAACAGAAAAATGTATATTAGAGATATTATAAATAGTCCAATTGAGATTCTCATTGTTTATAAAACACGAGTTAATCCAATAGGAAAAGTGAGATGGCAATATTATAATCAAGCCAAAGAATGTGTGAGGGAGGCTCACTGTGCGGTAAGGACCGGAACACCGGAAGGGATACGGAAGCGGGGGATGAGGAAGTATAAATATCGAATCAGCAGTTTTTTGCTTGCCATTCTCACACGGATGACTGAATCATGAGGTAAATAGTGTCAAAAGATGTAAAAAATGTATAATTGTAAAATAACATAAGTTTTATGTAAAAATATTTTGGTATAAATAAAGATTTCGACAAAAAGGTGACTGAGGGGGTGAGGCATGGAATGTTCTAGAACATTTGGTAGAGATCATATATAAGGAAGTCGAGGCTTCTGGAAATCATTCGCAAATCGTCTCCGAAGTAAGAAACAAGTTAAAAAGTATAAGTTATAAAGTGAAATCCCTGCCTTACCTCTCAAGTTTACCTCTTTTAAGTGTTCAATAGTAATAAACAGTGTTTAATTCAAGACTCCACCCAACTTTCATCATCATCACCCCGAAGACAGTTAGAATCAGTAAAATCACAGTTTTAAAGCCAAATTAATCAGTATCATCACCCAGTTAGCGACATAGTTTGTAGCCGTAGGCAATCTACGCACATACCGTGCACAGTAACCCTATCCGTCTATATGCTTGATGCTTTCAAAGCACTACAAATTCACTGAAGAAATAAGCAGAAGGGTGAGAAACATACGAAAGGGCGCCTGGCACAAGGTCATGCCTCCCATTTATAAAACCATTTTTTTAGAATAAACAAATACATGCTGATGATGATTTTATATGAATGGTTCCAAACAAACATTATGGCTGAATAAAGTTTTTCTTGGAACTGTTGATAAACTTGGAAACCTATGAACTCAAATAAAACGGGATTCCTGTAGAAGTTCCAGTGGGTTCCATTAATAGCACTAAGATGTTCCAGTTGGCACGAAAGTTCCGCGGTGAAATCTCATGTGTTGGAAGTTTTTATTCAGTTACTGTGGCTTGAACTGAATTGTAAGAAATGAAACTTGATGCATGAGCAGCCGTGATATCATCATCATCATTATCACAATCCTGGCTTGCAATCATGTTGATGATCTTATTGAAACGAAAATGCTAATCACTCATTGATAAAGTAGCATTACCTGTGAAAGATTATGAAAGTTTTTTTTTTCGGAAGGCCTAGACTTTTCGGCCAGATGGCCTTTAAGCTCAATCGGTACAGTAAATGAGCAGATGGTTCACTTAAGAAATATTCGAGGTAGAGAGAGAAGGGGTACGCCCCTCTCCGCGCTCGGGAGAGCAGGATTTGGACTAGACAAATCCGATACGGTTAACGAATCTTTTACGTTTGAATTTAACCTATCATCATGAGGGCCGGCCCTCATCCCTCCCTCTGTAAAGGGAGGCGGGTCACGAGCGGTGCCCAAGCAATCTAGCGGTAGCGTAGTGCTACTGCTGTTAGCGCGGTTTGCCTAAAACCTAAGCTTTCGCGATCGGTCTGGACCGATTTTGAAAGTGAAACATCGTTAGTACCAAAAGCGACATCATAAAGAGACAAACATATTCATAAATAGGATTTAGTCTGCGAGAGAAAGAGATAACGAAAGTATGCAGTTTTTCTTATAATCTTCGTCGCCATGGACGGTAGATGGCGTTAAATATGTTAAAAGTACCCCGGTTAAAAGGCAGCCGTGTTTTATAATTTATTTCAATTTACACAAAACTTATAAGTTGGGGAAAATAATAGTTTATAGTTTTTATTTCTAACGGCTCACTCAGGCAGTCATAAAACTATTCTGAAGTTTCACTTCTGCCGTGTGAATAGCACACACTCTTTTTTTAAATCGGATAAGTCATTTCGAAAATAACTCGAATATTACTTAATTTTATTAGTGTAGATTTAAGTAAAAAGTATTTTGTTGATGTCCATGAAATACGCACATCTGTTGCGTGTAACAAACATTTACGAATTACGTGACACGAAAACAAGATGGCGGATTGTGGGGTACATTAATTAAAACTAAGAGCATTACATGAGGTCTGTTAGACCCAGTTGGGACTGATATTTCTATGTGATAGCAGATGCTTTGAAAATAATTTACTATTTAGACCGCTCTTGCTTCAATAGGCTCTTAAGATGATTTGTAGGAAAATTGGCAACGGACAGATCAGCATCATAGTTTAAATTAAGTCATCATTATCTACTATGTTTCGTCCATAGCTGGAAGCCTCTATTTTATATAGAAGGGGGGACAAACGGACATACGATAAGCAGGTACGTTGTCAGCCTTTCAAATATGAGTATGCTCTTTTCTTGAAGGTCCCTAAATATCGGTTTGGAAACACCGTAGATGGCAGCTGATTCCATATAGTCGTCGAGCGAGGCAGGATATGCCGTAAAATTGAGTTGTGGATTTATGAACATTGAGATGGTGTGTTAGAGATTTAGAATTTCACGCGAAGTCCGGTTGTGGAATTCTGCTGCAGGTATTAGTCCGAACAATTCCTCAGAACACTCTCCGTGGTAGATGCGGTAGAAGATGCAGAGCGATCCGACATCTCTACGCAGTGCCAAAGTATCAAGCACATAACAAAGCACATTGGAGAAAGCCTTGCTATTGACGATTCAAGCCACCCGGTTTTGAACGTGGTCAATTGAAAGAGCTGATATTGAGGCGCTCCTGCCCAGAGGTGGGAGCAGTATTCCATATAACTCGGATCAGCGCCTTGTATAAATGTAGGCGGTGTGAAGGCATGAAATATTATTTCTCCCTACTGAACCGGTGTATTCAGTAGGGAGAAATAATATTTCAGTTTCTTTCTTATAATGTCAGGACCACCGATACTCATGTCCAAGTAGGACCAGCTACTAATAAATAGTGATGGGTAACTTAGGAGAGATGGGTAAAAAAGTTATGAAACAATCCGTTTCCATCAATCACTCTTTATACCTATATCAATTCCCATCCGAATGTATCTCTGTATCTTTATAACTTACACACTCACGGCGTCTTTTGTATCTATGTAGTACGAATATCGAGCATATTTATAACGACAAATGTCACGGCAGTATCTACAGTAAAAATCATTTTTATTTAATGTACATAGTGAGTTAATATGTTGAAAGTCGTAGAAAAAAAAATGATTTTTACGGAATTAGCTATCTGGTCCTGCGAGGTTGCTGTTATAAATAACCCAGTATACTTATGTTATATGTATATATAGAGAATATAACCGGATAGAGTAGTAATGGAGCCATAAAATTCCGAAACTGGTCAGTGATTTGTCACTGACTAAATTGAAATTCAACCAATCAGTGATCTGTGTGTATCTACGTCCCATCGGCCAGTCACGCATCAATGGTCATTCAGAGCGCAGAACCGGCGAAACGTCGCATCAAAATTTGGCTTTTTTTTTTTTCATAGAAAACACATAACATTATCGCATTCCAGTTATATACTTTATGTATGTATATAACTGTAACTATTAAGCCCGGTGTATATAATATTTCTTTTTGTTTTAAGGCTATTGACTTCATTAAGTTTTTTTGCATTGCAATTTCCTAAATTAGATTCTAGGAAATTGCAATTCTGTTTCAATGCAATGTGGTGCAGTGTTAAGACGTCTCAAACTTATTGTCACCCAGAAAGCTTTGTGAAACACTACTGATGGAACTCGAACGAAAGGCTATTGAGACTCGAACGAATTATCGCGAAGTTTCTCTCTAATAAAAGGTATCTGACATAAAATTGCAAATTATAGTTTATGTGGAAGGGATGTATGCGCATACTATTAATTTAATTTTCAGGACAAGTTTGAAGTTTTAACAAATTGTTTTAATTATTTGGCAGGCCAAGCAAGCTCTTATATTAATTATCAAAGGACAGTTAAGTTGCGGTTCTCGTCGGGCATAATAAGAGCTATTATCGAACTTCTTCTGTTTATGTACTTTGATATACAAAGTTGATAAAAGCGAGAGGCATTAAATTAAACTACATATACTACACATGCTAACGGTTAATCCGAAACTATAAAAAAATAGTTTGAGAGCAATAAAAAAAAGTTTTTCAAAGAACTTAAATACGTGAATAGTCAAAGTAAAACGTAAACACTCTTTGTAAACCTTTGTAAAATGTCCTTCGAATCTAAAAGGCAACGTCGCACAGCACGTTGCGTCTTACCGGGTCGAACAAACCGGAGCGGCTTTAAAACTTTAAAAATATCCTGTGGATAAACTATTGATTCTATTGGTCTAAGTGATGGTGTGTAGCCTAAAAATAGTACATAGTATACGTGGTTTAATTTAATGCCTCTCGCTTTTATCAACCTTGTATAGGCCTATTTAAAAAAAAAACCTGTCTCAAAAAAAAATACAATTACTAAAATAGCATTGACCGTTTGTTTGATATTAGCGTTTTAGTTTGTCCGTAAGTCGTCGTAAAGTTACCTTATCTAGCCCAAATTCACTACCACGTATTAGTACTTATTTGATTTGTAAAGAAATATTTATAGATAATGTTCCCGGTGTTTTTAAATTCGTCATGCATATTGTCCAATAACCGGGATTAGAACACGCATTTCGTACGGACGTTGTTTAGTTTATTATATCCTTTACGACAGTCTCAGCGTTCAAGAGTGCTTATGTCCAGCAATGGACATAAGCACTCTTGCCTCCTTATAGTCTCGTCCCCGGGCATACAAACAGGTGTCATCCGCGTAGCAGATGATACCCAACCCGAGAACGAGGCGGCCTCGCAGGATCCAGTCGTAGCCGATGTCCCACAGGATCGGACCGAGAACCGAATCCTGTGGAACACCGCACCCGACTCGCCACCACTCTACGGACCCACACCGGTTCTCGCAGGCTACCCTCCGATCGGAGAGGTACGCCTCCAACAGCCTCCTTAGATACGGGGGCACTCCGAAGAAATTCAGTGCCTTCCTTATCCCACTCTGAGGGAGGCTGTTGAAGGCGTTGCGATGTCCAAGGACACCGCGACCACCACCTCCCCTCTGTGTTCCGCCTTACCGCCCGAAGGCGTTTGAGGGCGTCCACGGTCGACCGTCGTGCCCGGAACCCAAATTGGGACTCTGAGAGTCCCGGTCCCGCGCCCTTCTCCAGGTGCTGAACGAGCCGGGAGGCCACTATTCTCTCCAAGGCCTTCCCAGCTTCGCTCAGCAACACCACCGGTCGCACGGCCGAAGCCGAGTCCGGAGTCCGCCCTGCCTTTGGTAGCAGGCAGAGCCGACCCTCCTTCCAAGCCCTCGGGAACTGTCCGGACCGCAGGCAGCGGTCGAACAGCTCCCGAAGGCTATCGCCGAGGTACGCGAGAGAGATCGCGAGGACCCTCCCATGCACCCCGTCTGGACCCGGCGCCCTCTTCTTACTCTGAAGGCGGGACAGAACCGCCTCCATTTCAGCCTCCGTGACGGGTGGCGGAAAACCCTCCTCGTCCGGCGTCTGCCGAGCCATCATGGGGGGATGAATGAGTTGCCTGGACTAGTCTCAGGTTAACTTGTTCATGTTCATGAGAGACCATCATGTGGCTCGTCTTTTCGTTTGCCTATTACATAAAAATATTGATTTTTTCGAACTAAGGATGCATTCGACAACAGATAGTAGGGGATGTCTAAGCGTATGCAATTCGTCAGAGGAGATGTATTATGCTTCACCACTCGGATGAGGGAGGCATGAAACATTGTATGCTCAAGTACATCTGATTAAAAGTGGGTTCGTATTTTACTTTGTTCTTTGACTACTTTTAACTACTTAGAGAAAAATCATTCACCAATTGCAGGCAATGTTATCGCTTGTCATAGGCTATATAACTATCATCAGTGGTGGTGGGGCTCAGTAGCCGCAGGTGAACCCAGCACCTTGGGGGAAGCAAATTGAACCGAGGGGGCTCTTTGTACCCCTCTTATAAGAAGAGGAGACAAAAGAGTAAGAGGGGACAAGGGGTGAAGATGGGAACCTCACCCCATTGCACTGTCCCGAATCAGGAAGGGGTTGATCACGTTTATCACTTACGATACGACTCAAAGGTGGCTTAAACATAAAAGAATAATATTAGCACCAAAATTATTTAAAACTATGTTTTTCACTCTTATTTCGCGGAGCTCGATATTTCGACATTATCTACAAATATCTTGTTCATGAGACTGAATATCGAGCTAAGTAAAATAAAAGTGAAAAACACGGTAGATATCCCGTTTGAAATATTTTTAGTAATGAAAATAACCATGCTATAAGTTAGTAACATCATGTTACCACCATAAGTCAACCGACCTGATGGCTGGTAGGGTAATAGATTTCTGGAGTGGAGGTGAGTTCCTAAAGATGGATGAATCCTACTCCATGAGATGATGATTTTGAAGGCTCCTGAGTCGTATCAGTTCAGAAACTCTGTAGGTAGCAGCTGGTTCCTGGATATAGTTGTTGTGCGAGGCAGGAAATGCTGTAAAAATCGAGTTGTTGTGGATTTTCCGACATAGAGGTCACAGTTGGATGCGGGCGAGGGATCGGCTACCTAGTCAATAGATGGAAGAAGGTGATCCGTCTTGGCGTTCATTGAACGGCCTATTTACAAAAGTGGAAAAAGGTATAATCGACCTAGTGATTTTTTTGATTAGTATACTACTTTTTCCAGGTAAATTCTGTTATATTAATTACATATCAGAAGTTTCCCAAGTAATTAGTTGTAGGAGTCTCTTACCTGCTCGGAATATAAAGCAGCTCCTCAATAAGGGGTCAGATAATTTTTATTATCAACGAGAAGGTTTATTTGATTTTTACGACTAGTTTGGATACGTGTCCAATTACTATGTAAAACTTGTACAGGATTTGAGGTCAGTGTGCGGGTTCAAATCCCAATTTTTTTGGTGCATATTCAAACGGGAGAATGTGAGCTTACAGAAATGCGAGAATTTCGTACATATTGACCAATCTATGGGGGTGTTAATAAATTGCGAAGCAGCAGGAATTGTATTAACTTGGAGAGCGGGAGGTGTGCTATTGGCTCCCCACCATGGTTCAAGTCTAGTCATTGTGGTGGGGCTCAGTAGTTTATGGTGAATCCAACACCTTGAGCGAAGATAATTGAACCGTGGGAGCTGCTCTTTGTACCCCTCTTCTACGAAGAGGAGGCAAAAGCGTAGGGGGACGGGGCGAGGATGGGAACCTCACCCCATTGCACTATTGCATACCGTCCTGACGTTGGGAGGGGTTGTTCTGGGATGCGGTGCAACACCTCTGTGGAGGTGGCGTCGGTCTCTTTGGGGACTGACTAGCCGTCGAGGTGCCCTGTTACTTATCGGATTTGGGGCACTTCACCAAAGGCGGCATTGGTGGCACACGCCGGGAATAATATTACTAGTTGGCAAAGCAGGAAAGGTGCAAAGGAGAGCAATTTCTGTTTTCTAAGTGTTAATTAGTAAACTGGGAGACTCTCAGCTTAAATTTAGCTGATGCAGCGGGTATAATACTATAAGTATAATATAATACTATAAGTATAATATTATAATACTATATAAGGTTATTTAAAACAGGATATTTACCATGTTTTTTTATTTCGTGAAGCTCGATTTCTGCACTATCTCCTTTTAAATAATTTGGTTATAATACTGTAGGTTGACAATGGAAGATGATCTCCGTGCAGTGGCCGATCCATTGCGAGTGGCAAGCAATCGGCCGTCTTGGCGTTCATTGATAAAGGCCTATATTCAGCTGTGGATAGAGGCTGATGATGACTATAAGTTAGCCAAGCGAAATTTAAGTGCTTAATAGCTGGTAGGGCAAGGGTTGTGCTGTTAGTTAGCCACGTCGGAGCTGCTTATATATGCTGCTATAACAAGCAGGAGTGAGCGACGGCCTCCCATTTGGGCGGGTCACCTTACCGCGCGGAGTAGGGCCCAGTTGCGCTCGGCGCAGCGGGTCATCGCGGTAAGAGTGATTCGGGGGTATCGTACGATATCGTGGGCAGCAGCAACTGCCCTAGCCGGCGACCCCCCGTGGGAACTTGTGGCGGAAGTTCTTGCTGAGGTGCACTCCTATGTCTCGGATAGGAGGTCTCTCGGCGAGAGCCTGACGCTGGACGGGATCCTGCGGGTCCGCCGACTAGGGCAAGAGGCGTTAATGCTGAGGTGGGGAGAGGACCTGGCGTGGGAGCCGTATGGCAAACGCCTAACGGTTGCCCTGCGTCCGGTCCTAGTGCGGTGGATGCGTCATAAACGCAAATCCCTCACCTTCCGTCTGACACAGGTGCTCACCGGGCATGGCTGCTTCGGTGAGTACCTGTGCCAGACGGCCCAAAGGGAGCCGGCAACTGTATGTCACGATTGTGGCGCGGCGGTGGACTCGGCCCAGCACACTCTAGAGGTGTGCCCGAGATGGGCGGCGCTGCGTCACGATCTGACGTCAGTTATCGGAGGGGACTTGTCTTTGCCGAGCATCATCACCGCGATGTTCCGCAATGACGAGTCCTGGACGGCGATGGTCTCCTTCTGTGAGGCAGTAATGTCCCAGAAGGAGGCCCATGAGCAGGTGAGAGGAGGCCGCCGACGATGCCTCCCACCGCAGGCGACGAACAGGGGTGCGTAGAAGGCGCTACTTAATGCGCCTCCAGTAACGCCCTGTGCTCGTGTCGGGCCGAGGCTGGGGTTAACCTGGGTCCAGATAGGCATGACGTCGTCGGGGACTGCTAAAAGTATCGTGAAAACGAACGGCCGAGCAGTCCCCCCTTTCGAGGAGGAGTCTGACCTCTCGCTGGGGTCAGCCTGTCGCTGAGGGTCCTGTGTTGTCTGCAAGATCCGGGACCCTCAAAAAGGCGGCGGAGGGCGCTTGCAGCGGTTTTAGTGGGTAACGACACTGCCCAAGTGCGAACCCCACACACGGCTAGGTTTAAAACCAACCCCGGTCCTAGTTATGGTTTGGGCTGCAAATTTCCGAAAAAAAAAAGGAGTGAGCGACGGTGGCCTAGTGGGTATGGGCTCGACCTCTTGAGTGGGAGCCGACAGGTCCGGGTTCGATCCTGACCCCACTGTAATGCCTAGTAATCGGTTTTTCTAAAATCCAAAATCCTCCGGAGGATTCCGTGCCCAGCAGTGGGACATATAAGGTTTGATAATAATAGCCACTCATTATATGCTGCTCGATATACAAGCGGGATTTTTCTGTTCATTAGCTGCTAAGTGGGCTGTTTAAAAGCTGGTGAAAGGGAGTAGAACTGTTAGCTAAGCTAAGCTCATTAGCTGTGGAAGCTGACAGAAACTGCATGAATTAGCGAAGTCGCTCTTCTGATGAAGCGGGCGCGGGTGCTGTTAACAAGCCGTCGTTACAAAGACAAATAGAGTGCGTCTGGCGGTACACGTAATGGCCGGAACGTCGTTGGAATTATGTATGAGGTACTACTAGGGTTGGAATCCAGGAGTAGTTTTATGCCTCTAGAAATCAAAGGGTCATTTTTATCTTTAACGCCGGGAAATGCTCCCGTGAGGAGTAGGTCTCCCCAGGTGGGTAAGTGGGACTCGATGCACCCGAAAGCTGGTAAGTGGACGCAGTTCTGCCCACTAAATCCCGTATCTGTTGAGCAAACAGGGCACCTCCAGGGCTAGTCGGTACCTCAGGGGACCGACGCCACCTCCACAGAGGGGTAGCTCCGCACAACAGAACAACCCCTCCCAACGTCGGGACAGTACAATGGGGTGAGGTTCCCGTCCTCACCCCCTGCCCCCTGCTCTTTTGTCTTCCCTTCTTATAAGAGGGGTACAAAGTGCCTCCTAGGCTCAATTCGCTTCGCCCAAGGTGCAGCGGCTCATCCTAGGCTATTGAGCCCCACCGCCACGACAAGGCCTGAACTATGGTGGAAAGTAATCAAAGGATCATGATCTATTATTTTCTATACTAAATATATTATATCAGTATAATTATTATTAAATATATATATTTTTTATTTTAATTAAATAATAATTACTTAAAGCGGTAAAGGATATATTTGTTGAAATCCAGAAAATACCGACTTTTTGACAACCCTACATTAAGCTGTATAAACATACAAACAGTTGCGTTTTTATTGGATTAATTTGAAACTATGTTCTCCCGTATAAATAAACTAAGATAAAGCTGAAGTGTTTGTTTATTTAGATTAGAGAGCTCTAATCTCAGGAACCACCTGACGTAATTAAAATAATTCTCTTTAAAAAAGTTAGGATACGCTAAGCGTTTGGAAGGCTTCTTTTCGAAATAACGGAACATATGTTATTGTCCCAGGATGGGTAATGCATATTATGGTCTCCGGCCAGGATAAACTCGTTAATGTTTCTATCATTATAAAGCAATTTTGTTTATCTTTAACGCCGGGAAATGCTCGAAGGCATCCTGCTGGGGAGGGTGGGACTTCCCAGGCGGGTATGTGAGACTCGCTGCTCCCGAAAGATGGTAAGGACGCACACACTAAAACCCGGCGGGTGCAACCAATGGCGCCTTTAGTGAGGTGCCCCGAATCTATTGAGTAAACAAAACCTAAACACGGCACCAGGGTAGTCAGTCCCTCAAGGGACCGACACCACCACCACAAAAGGTCGCAATGCACCACAGAACAACCCCAAACAGTGCAATGGCGTGAGGTTCCCATCCTCACCCTTTGCCCCCTTGCTCTTTACAAATTACAAAGAGCAGCATCCCTCGGTTCAATTCACTTCGCCCAAGGTGCTGGGTTCACCTTAGACTACTGACCACTACGACAAGGCTTGATTGAACCTTGGTACGACATAAAGTAGTTTACCTCAATAGTCCAAGATAAAGAATTACAAATTATTCTCAACTCTCGCAATATTATTTTTAAGTCTTTAATTAACTAGGTTGTCCCTGGTGAACGCGGTGTATACTTATGTAAACCTTATCAGGCCCATCCGGATATTCGCTAAACTATTTCCAAGGGTAATTGTTTAAACATATTTCTCTCGGAGCTTACGGTTCCAAATATAACAATTTGTGCGTTTGACAGTATCCGGATAGTTGAGATTTAATTTGGGAGTTATGCTTTGATATATTATAATAGCTACTACTACTTTAGCTAGCTACTTTGCCACGGATATTATAGTATTCACTAATAATATATTATTTAATTAACTCGGTAATTTTTTTACATCCAATTTATGTCACCTGGAAGAGGTGAAGTGTAGAATTTAAGCTAAAGCTGCTTTTCACAAAATGTCCAAAGTGCTTTTATTTTATTTTTTCTTTAACGCCGGGAAATGCTCTGAGGCCTCACGCGGGGGAGTGGGTCTCCCCCGGCGGGTATGTGGGACTCGCTGCAGCCGAAAACTAGTAAGTATAAACTAGTAGTATCTGAAAGGTGGTAAGGTGGACGCAGCTCTACCTACTAAAACCCGGCGAGTGCCACCAATGCTGCCTTTGGTGATGTGCCCCGGATCTGTTGAGCAAACAGGGCAACTCGATGGCTAGTCAGCCAAGAGACCGACTCCACCTCCACACAGAGGTTATCCCGCACCACAGAACGACCCCTCCCACCGATGGGACGGTGCAGTGGAATGAGGTCCCCCTGCTCTTTTATAGTTCCCAGATAAAGTCTGATGATCATGAGTACCTAACCTATCATCAGATATCTCAGTTTTTTGCCCTTCGCTCGTTTTTATTACTAATCCAATATTTTAGACGTCACACGTGTCTTCGGCAGCGGGGAATTCACTAGACGGGCAATCTGTCCGGGCATGCCTGGCGACGCAATACACTTCACAGACTCTTCAGTTTGTTTTAGAACGGCTTCGCTATTAGTTGTGTTGCAAGATGGCAATGCAAAGGCGAAAAATTGCAATAATTACCGGTGCTGCGTTAATATTCTTAGATGAAAAGAAAAGGAAGAGAAGTTGGTGCAAAAAATGGTATAAATATAGAAATAAGTACAGCCATATCAATTTGCTCAATGCAATTGAAATTGAAGAACCAGCAGACCTATACAACTACTTACGGATGGATTTATTTGAATTTTTACTACAACTTATCGAACCAAAATTACAAAACAAAATACCAGGATGAGACAGTCAGTGACTGCAAGAGAACGATTAATTGCTACGCTGAGATATTTAGCTACAGGTAGAACTTATTCAGATATGAAATTCACGTGTGCTATATCACCACAACTACTAGGAAAAATTATACCGGAAACCTGTAAGGAATTATTTATAGCATTAAAAGATAACTTTATTAAGGTAAGTTATTTATTATTATAAAATACTTACGTACAGTAAAACTTAACAATTATTATTATACCTGTTATTTGTTACTATTAAATTTGAGATATTTATTTCAATTATCAATATCATTTATTGTAACATCTTCAATTATATTTATGTTAGGAAGAGACACTTGCTCATATAATTCTCCTTGGTTTACATATGGTTGAATATCTCGTGGATACAACGTAATCATATTTGGTGGCTGCATAGCAGTTGGTTGGTATCTTGGAACGGGTTGTGGGCCTGAATACGACGATATATTTTGAGGTTTAACTACGGGTTGAACAGTTATCGATGAACCGACATTTAAAAGGCCCATCCATTAAATAAAATTTCGGAAATCAATTTTTTCGCGATGATGCCTTGTAGCTCTTCCATTTTCTCGAGATCATGGGCTACGCTGTCCCCAAACGCTTGCTCTTTACTCGTATAACGGTGTTGGAGTTCGTTGCTGGCGATATCTAAAAATTTAGTTTTTTTTTGAGCAAGGGTTGTAGTTCCTTTTTTATTTTTTACGGTGGATGTTGATTTCTGAGATGGCGCATCCAATGAATTACTTGGACTAGGAGGTTCAGTCATCTGAAAATAAAGATATGTACTTATCTCAATAACTATTTAACTTTCTTTGTTGCAGTTTCCGTCAACTACTGAGGATTGGTTGGATGTTGCGCGTGGTTTCGCAAATACATGGAATTTCGAACATTGCTTAGGAGCGATGGATGGCAAACACATCGCTATTAAACAACCTCCACATAGTGGTTCTCACTACTTCAATTACAAATCATATTACAGCATTGTATTATTTGCAGTTGTTAATACTAATTATGAATATTTATATATTCACACTGGCACAAACGGTAGAGTATCTGATGGAGGCGTAATACAGGAAACAGATTTTTATGACAAATTACAAAAACGGACTGTTAAATTTACCACCCCCGAGTATCCTTAGAAACTCTCAAATTGTTGCCCCATATGTTTTTATAGGAGATGATGCGTTTCAATTGTCTGATCACGTAATGAAACCATACCGCAAATATATTAATACTCCGAGAAATGAAAGAATTTTTAACTATCGTTTGTGCAGGGCACGGCGAACTGTTGAAAACGCCTTTGGTATAACAGCTCGTAGGTTTAGAGTTTTACTGTCCACTATAAGTCTAGAAAACGTGAATAATATTGATTATATTGTTAATGGCTTGTTGTGCTCTGCACAATTTTTTGAGACGCAAATCTTCTAACTATATGACAATTCAATGCATAGATCACGAAAATCATAATCACACAGTTACTCCTGGAGAATGGCGACAAGAGCAATCACATCAGCTACATGGCTTGTTGAACAGGGGATTGTGAAGAGAGAGCTAAAGTTATAAGAAAACTGTTTACAGAGTATTATAATAACGAAGGTCAAGTGGCGTTTCAAAGTCAGTTTATATAATACATACAATTATACATTATGTTCAAATAAATATAATATAAATTCAACTGTGATAATATGTTTCATTGAAATACCTAACTATTATTAAATATGTATCTAAAAATATTAAGTAGGTATGTCGGTACTATACTTATCAATGACTCATCTGTCAAAGAATCAGGCGGAGAGTTTAAGGAAGATATTCCAGCGCGGGCTTCCTCTTGATCAGAAGTGAATTGGAGCAGATTGAAGTACCAAAGAGAAGGTACATACACCTCGTCTGTTGATGAACCCGTTTTAGTTGATTGACGTATTTTGCGCAATTCACGCCTGTAGGAATTCCTTAGGGATTCTATTTTCTTTTTAACATACGCTAAATCAGCTCCGGGATAAATTTCTTTACATTTTTCAATCAAATGTTGATAGGCGGTATTACGCATTTCACTATTCATAAATTCCTTGCTTTTTACCTTCCATAAACATAGATAAGTTTTGTATTCAGCTATAATCATTTTAAATTAAAAATACTCCACAACTCGTCGAATGATAATAAGCGGACGTCTGTTTGGGTTGCTGTCACTGCCAGGTCTGTCCACAGGCCGCCTGGACTAAGCATACACGCTCGGACCTGTCGGTGCCTGTGCAGACAAAATGAGATCGCGCGGACTTCCAACGGGCAGTCTGCCAGACCAGACTGATAAAGCACAGACATGATAGTAGCGAAGCCCGTCGGACTTGCCTGCAGGCTTGCCCGCGGACATGCCCGTCTAGTGAATTCCCCGCTTTAAGATATAGGTTCATACTGCAGCTGTCAATATTACTCTTTTCACAGATTGATGAAGTAAGTTTACCACGTCATTATTGTTATTACTTTTGGCGTCGGTGTCAGCAAAGTTAAATAGGTACAGCAACAAATTCTTCACCGTAGTCCGTCACCGGTGTCGTATTTGTTGCTGTGTAGGTACCTACCTTTTTTTTTTCTTTAACGCCGGGAAATGCTCTGAGGCATCCCGCGGGGGAGTGGGTCTCCCCACGCGGGTATATGGGACTTGCTGCGCCCGACAGCTGGTAAATGGACGCAGCTCTACCCACTAAAACCCGGCGAGTGCCACCAATGCCGCCTTTGGTGAGGTGCCCCGGATCTAGCAAACAAACAGGGCACCTCGACGACTAGTCAGTCCCGCAAGGGACCGACGCCACCTCCACAGAGGGGTTGTCCCGCACCACAGTACAACCCCTCCCAACGTCAGGACAGTACAATGGGGTGAGGTTCCCATCCTCACCCCTTGCCCCCTGCTCTTCTGTCCCCTCTTCTTATAAGAGGGGTACAAAGAGCCCCCTCGGCCCAATTAGCTTCGCCGAAAGGTGCACCGCTCACCCTAACTGAGCCCCACCGCCACGACAAGGCCTGAACCATGGTGGGGTGTAGGTACCTACCTACCTTGGCTGACACCGACTCCAAAAGTAACAATAATGACGTGGTAAACGCAAAAATTGTACATTAGTATAAGTACAAGATGATTATTAGTTGTAGAGATACAAAAATTGAAGAAACGCGATTATTTTATTACTTTTTAGTTATTTTATTACTAATTAAGTCCGATCACAAGGTATTTAGGATTTCCCTTAACTGAGCTTCGTCTTCATCATCACTTGGTTGTGTGTGACAAACACAAGGTTACTGAAGTAAATCGACCAGGAGTTCCCTCGACTGTCTTTCAGCTCCAGCATCAGATCAACTCTAGATCTTCATTAAATTGTTGTGCTTTAAAATGCTTAATTAAATCTTAATCGGGACCAGATTGACGTGGTGTAAAAAGCGTCCAATATATATTATTATTGTTATATTATTATTAAATAAATATTAAGTGCACTAGTTGCTTCTACGACTTTCGAAAGTTCCATCCATGCCATCATCAGACCCTGGTTTTCTTATCATGCGACCATTTGGCAAGTAAGTATACCCTTTCAAATAAAAATTTTGAAAATCGGTCTACAATTGATGGAGAAATCGGTGTACAGACATTAAAAAATACCGATCGAATTGATAACCTCCTCCTTTTTGTTGAAGTCGGTTAAAAAGGCCAGTCTTTGATGTTTGAAATTTACAGTTTGCAGTTTTTCTCAGTCAGAATTTTTTTGCTGTCAACAACGATTACATGAGATATTTAGATAATATTTAAAGAATCCTTCTGTGCTCGTGTTTTCACTGTCACTCCTAAATGGCTGGACTGATTGGGATGAAATTTTTTGTGTGTATTCAAGTGGATTTAAGGATGGTTTAGATTCACAATTCAGTCCTCAAAATGTTTTTGTACTGGACAACATCTCTCGGGTAATGCCGTATATAATATTTATTTTCTTACGAAATCCATGTTATCAATGAGCGAATTTATAGTTTTATATTCCTGTCGCATTCCACCGCGTCTTCTCTTGGTTTTGTTACAAATTTTATTCCGATCACGCAAGGTGCTTTTGAAGGTTGGAAGGAAAAGTTTGTGACTCAAAGATACATAGAGGTCCAACGACTTTCTACAACGCTATTCAATAACTATCATCATCATCGTGATTTGCAGTTCAATTTTGTTTACTATGAACAGAACGCTCTTTTAATGCCTAGCTAAATATTTGAGAATCATCGTCATTAACATCATCATCATTGTCGTAATCAACGTAATTTTAAACCTATCTTGGCCTCTTTAAATGTCGGTGATCCTAACCACCAGGTGAACAAATCATTCGTTTGCCTCTACTTCTATGGGAAAATATATTATCATCATCATCATCATAGCCTCTATCCGTCCACGGCTGAACATAGGCCTCCCTCAATGAACACCAAGGCGGCCAATCCCGAAAAAAAAAGAAATATATATACTGGCGAGTGCCACCAATGCCGCCTTTGGTGAGGTGCCCCGGATATATTGAGCAAACCGGGCACCTCGACGTCTTATTAATCGACTTAGAAATCTTATTCATTTTAGTAGTTATACCCGTAATACAGTTATTACCGCGACCAGTTTACTGGTGTACACTCGTGTAAACAAGGAACCTCAGCCCGTTCAATGACCCCATGCATATTATAATAGTTTGTTTAGCATTCATAAGTTCGAGGGTCTTTCAACTTTGTTTAAGTAGTGTAGGGGTTGTCTACGCCTTTCGGAACTTTCAGAGTATGAGTCACATTCGTCTTCACTGTTCTTTTTAGTCAAATTACTAGTAAGGCGTGTCCTGTCCTTCCGTCCGAAATAGTAATGCTGTTTACGGAAGAAATAGCAGGACAAAGAAGAATAGAATAGCATAGAAGAAATTTTATTTAGGTAGATTATTACACTGCTACACACTTTAAATAACAATTTTATAGCGGTGACAATGGCATAGCGTTTCCACCAACCCTTCATTGACTGTTGCAAACGCGAAAGGATTGTGACTTTTATAGCCTTGTTGTTAGTATGTATGATGTGTGTTTCAATGTAATCTCAAGAACCGACAAGTCAGATCAATCAGTCATGTATGTGTACTAAATTTTGTCAATATAGCAATAATAATAATCATTAACAATCAAAGCTCATCTTTTTATGTTAGAACGGCAGACACATGATGGTAAGTGGTCAGCGTCGAACATAAATAAGTTAACAGACAGAAAGACAGACAGACAGAGGGACGGACGGACGGAGGGACGGACGGAGGGACGGACGGATGGACGGACAGACAGACGAACGGACAGACAGACAGACGGACGGACGGAGGGACGGACGGAGGAACGGACGGAGGGACGGACGGAGGGACGGACGGATGGACGGACGGACGGACGGACGGAGGGACGGACGGAGGGACGGACGGACGGACGGACGGACGGACGGACGGACGGACGGACGGACGGACGGACGGACGGACGGACGGACTGACCGACAGACAGACAGACGGACGGACGGAGGGACGGACGGAGGGACGGAGGGACGGACGGATGGACGGACAGACAGACGAACGGACAGACAGACAGACGGACGGATGGCAGACAGACAGAC
Source organism: Helleia helle (assembly GCA_963853865.1). Lineage (NCBI taxonomy): Eukaryota > Metazoa > Arthropoda > Insecta > Lepidoptera > Lycaenidae > Helleia > Helleia helle. Next base: position 11,600,550 of record OY971436.1, read on the forward strand.
AGACACACAGACGGGTTTTGTCAATATAGCAATAATAATAATCATTAACAATCAAAGCTCATCTTTTTATGTTAGAACGGCAGACACATGATGGTAAGTGGTCAGCGTCGAACATAAATAAGTTAACAGACAGAAAGACAGACAGACAGAGGGACGGACGGACGGACGGAGGGACGGACGGAGGGACGGACGGATGGACGGACAGACAGACGAACGGACAGACAGACAGACGGACGGACGGAGGGACGGACGGAGGGACGGACAGACAGACGGACGAACGGAGGGACGGACGGAGGGACGGACGGATGGACGGACAGACAGACGAACGGACAGACAGACAGACGGACGGACGGAGGGACGGACGGAGGGACGGACGGACGGACGGACGGAGGGACGGACGGATGGACGGACAGACAGACGAACGGACAGACAGACAGACGGACGGACGGAGGGACGGACGGAGGGACGGACGGAGGGACGGACGGAGGGACGGACGGATGGACGGACGGACGGACGGACGGACGGACGGACGGACGGACGGACGGACGGACCGACGAACGGAGGGACGGTCGGAGGGACGGACGGATGGACGGACAGACAGACGAACGGACAGACAGACAGACGGACGGACGGAGGGACGGACGGAGGGACGGACGGACGGACGGACGGACGGACGGACGGACGGACGGACGGACTGACCGACAGACAGACAGACGGACGGACGGAGGGACGGACGGAGGGACGGAGGGACGGACGGATGGACGGACAGACAGACGAACGGACAGACAGACAGACGGACGGACGGACGGAGGGACGGACGGAGGGACGGACGGATGGACGGACAGACAGACGAACGGACAGACAGACAGACGGACGGACGGAGGGACGGACGGAGGGACGGACGGAGGGACGGACGGAGGGACGGACGGAGGGACGGACGGACGGACGGACGGACGGACGGACGGACGGACGGACGGACGGACCGACAGACAGACAGACGGACGAACGGAGGGACGGACGGAGGGACGGACGGATGGACGGACAGACAGACGAACGGACAGACAGACAGACGGACGGACGGAGGGACGGACGGAGGGACGGACGGACGGACGGACGGACGGACGGACGGACGGAGGGACGGACGGAGGGACGGACGGACGGACGGACGGACGGACGGACGGACGGACGGACGGACTGACCGACAGACAGACAGACGGACGGACGGAGGGACGGACGGAGGGACGGAGGGACGGACGGATGGACGGACAGACAGACGAACGGACAGACAGACAGACGGACGGATGGTAGACAGACAGACAGACACACAGACGGACAGCGGAATATTCCTATAATGATTCCGTTTTGTCATTTTGAGGATCGGACCCCTAATGGCGCTTCATCGTTCAATGCCTCCAAACACGCAAAGATAATAAAACGTACGAACGACTAATTCCTAGCTTCCAACAATAAATGTATTTTACTATCTCAAACTTTGAATTAGATACATGCAAATCACCTATAACCTTCCGTCTATCGTTAGCGGTCTATAAAGCTCAAGGTTAATTATTTTAAATATTTTAACTACGATGTAGATATCGAGCATATAACCGGATAGAGAAGTAATGTGATCCATAAAATTCCGGAACTGGTCAGTGATTTGTCAATGACATAATAGCAATTCAACCGGTGTGATCTGTACAAGTGATCTGTATGTTCCATAGGCCAATTATCAATCAATGGCGGCAATCAGTCAGAGCGCAGAACTGGTGCAGCGTTGCAAAGGTTTTTTTCATACAATGCACATGATATTAACGCTCTATTCTAGTTACATGCTTGATCTCCGTATACAACTTATATTATAAAGGCGAAAGTTAACATCGACACTTAACTTTTACGCAAACCCTTTCACGAAAAAATTACTAAATGAATTTTAATGAAACTTTACAATAATATAGCCTATATATCAGAATAACACATAGGCTATGATTTATCCTTGTAATCCCACGGGAATGGGGATATATACCATTAACCATATTACCACATCGATGCGGATCGACCGCGAAAGCTTAGGTTCGAATCCGATACGAGTAGACGCCAACTCAGACCGCGCTAACAGCAGTAGCACTACGCTACCGTTATATTATACTGAACACGTTATTATATTGCACTCATGGAGTATCTATTATAATATTATATTTTACATACATTTAGACATAGTTTTATTTAGTTAAAACTTTAACAAATCTCCATTTCCACAAACAAATAATTTACCCCAGTAATAAGGATTAAAACTCCGAGCAATTAGGATTTCTCATAACCCCTTTTACAAGTGCGTAATTAAAATTGAAACGGCATCACAAACTTTTAGGTCCAGGTGGATTTGGGACGTTTATATTGTTATCATAATATGACCAAGGATATGTTATAATGGCTAGATTTAACTAGGGTATGTGGGACTCTGCTGCGCATGAAAGCTGGTAAGGTGGAGGACGCAGCTCTATCCACTAAAACCCAGCGAGTGCCGCCAAATACCGCCTTTGGTGGGGTTCCCCGGATCTAATGAGCAAACAGGGCACCTCGACGACTAGTCATTCTCCAAGGTACTGACGTCACCTCCACGGAGGGGTTGTCCCGCACCACAGAACAACCCCTCCCAATATCGGGATAATACAATGGAGTGAGGTTTCCATCCACGCCCCTTATCCCACTGCTCTTTTGTCCCCTCTTCTTATGAGAGGTACAAAAAGCAGCTCCCAAACAAGACAGGCAAATCCAGTTGTCCAGAATATTATATCTGTAAAAAATAGAAGGAATAGGTACCGATGAGTCAGTATTTACTTATCTATTGCATTAGAGGCAGTTTGTGTGTGTAAACCTATTTTGCCGCTTATCTCCTTATAATTAGACTATATTATTGTTTCATTAATAAACGTGTGTGCAATGGGCTGTCTTGGCATTCATTGAAAGAGGCCTGTGTGCAGCAGTGGACGAATGGCGGCTGATGATGATGATATTGTATTATAATATTATCCTAGTACAAATACTTTGTCAAACTGGTATAGTTAATCTTTGGATGGATTTCACAAACGTTTTACTATCAATTATATAAAATTACTCGTGTAACTTCTATACCCAAACGTTTATTGAAATAAAAAAAAATATGTATCAGATTTACTTTATTGCAATAATAAATCGACAGTGAAATCACCCCAAAATATTGACCTATTACTCTAGCTACAATACATCTGTGGTCCTATAATCCCTACCGTGAGGTAATCTGGTGCAGTAATCCGGGGCCGAGGAACGTAATAGAATCGTTCAGTTCATGAATCGACAATCGTTATACGTATAATGTACGAAGGTAGGGAGTAGGTTTTTATTTGCTATGTTTTAATGTCCAATCCATGTTTGTCCGCAATGAACTGCTAAACTGCTAATTTTAACCAAATTTATATGCACATATTATGCAGTTTGATCCAAATTGAGAGATAGAATAGTTTATATCTCAATATTTTATAATCGCAATTTTTTATTCATGAATAATAATTTTACAGTATTCAATAGTTTACTACAATATATTTTAACGTATATCTTAGCTACAGCAACGCGCGGCCGGGTCTGCTAGTCATATAATATAACATCCATTGAATTGCCGTATTATCGAACTATGGATCTGCCGAACTGACGAACTGTGAAACTGTCTATCTGTCGATCTATAAAACTGTAGAACTGTTGAACCGTCGAACTGACATACTGGAGAACTGTGGTAATGTCGCACTGTCGATCTTACAAACTGTTGAACTGTCGATTTGAAAAACTGTCGAACTGTCAAACTATCGAACTGTAAAACTGTTGAACCACCGAACTAACGTACTATCGAACTGTGTAAATGTCAAACTGTCGAACTATAGAACTGTCGAACTAATGAACTATTGAACTATTGAACCATTTAATAAAGAAATGGATGAACAAGTATTAGTGGGAGGATCTCCTCTCTCTGCTTATAAATTTATGAAGTCAACATGTTTTATATATAATTATTAAATTTTTATACACGCTGAAGTGACAATAGGTCTATTACATACGATAAACTTCTAAAGTAGAGAGATGACTATCTCCATGCTGTGGCCGATGCTGGTTGGATGCGAATCAATCCAGTCAAAAAGAGCAGCCATCTTAGCGTTCATTGAGCGAGTCGTGATAACGATTCTCCGTTTGATATTACGAAAAAATCTATTTTTGGTCCTGTCAAGTCCCCTTCCCGTTATTTTTTCTTAGAACATTTTGCTAAGTGAAAAGCTATGTTTCTTGTTATGAGTGGTCCTCGGCTGTTGTTTATTATAGTTATTATTCGTAACAATGGACGTTTTTGTTTGGGTTTTTTGTTTTTTTTTTTTTGTAATGTAACTACGGTTTCGCTTATACTTTACTATCTGTTTAAATTGGTTTGCCCTCCTTCATAATTAAATAAACTTTACTCTGAAAGAAATAAACAACATTAAGTAGTAGTTCCAGAGGTAAGCGCGTTAGCAAAAAAAAACTAGTCCCACTGACATTAGTAAGAGGCTTATTAGATGTGGTCTACTTCTTGGGCACCACAGATACAAACTGCCGAAAATTGGGTAAATATATCCCCCCCCCCAAGAAAATCTCACATATCCCTGACCTTCGGTCACAGGATCCTGCTAACACAGGATTTTTTCTGTTAGACCAAAATAGGCCAAGTCAGCATAATAGTTAGATAGGCAAACGCACAGATCAGCCAAAAGTTGGTAAATGGCCACCTTTGCCCATGAACATAAACAAGTTAGCCTCAAACTAGCCCAGGAAACTGATTCGTGATCGACGACCTGTTGCTTATACTGAGACATAGTTTGTTAATACTCCGTGCCAGAAATTACAATGTCTGCTTTCTTCAAAACACTGCAAAGTTGCTTCACGGGATAAACAAGCAGACAAAGCGGCCCAGTGCAACCTTCTTACCGGTGCTGGAAAGAAAAGTTTTTTTTTAAGTACAGATAGACCTAGGAGATAACACGTCAAGTAACAATAAATAACATTAGAAGGTTTGTATCCTTTTTACCCAGGTAACTCACTAAGACATACTTTAGGAAAAAATTGAATTTTCCTTAATACTAAACTCTCACAGAATGTACTGTTCTAAAAACTTTGCAGAAGAAACAAGATGCAATAAGGTGAGAAAGATTATTTTTTATAATAATAATATCTATGGACGCTTTTACACCACGTCAGTAAGAGGTAGTTCCATGCAGCATTGCAGCCGAACTGGGCCGGCACGACCGGAGTGGTACCAGGTGGACCCAGGAACACGGAAAACATTTTCTCTGGTGGGATTCAAACCTGCTACCTCCGAGCGCCAATGCGCAAACCATTGAGCCCCAGAGGTCGTTTACATTAACATTAACAAGCCACAGAAGATCAGATACTAATAAGGTAACAAAAATAGGGTATCAATATAACAAAAATCACATTTTAACTATTTAATCAAAACCTTTCTCATAATGGTATATACTATACACGACATTTAATATTGCAACAAGAATGTAACAGTAGGTCTAAATACACGTAACTATACGAAGCAGTACAATTTATTGCTCTTTCATTTTACAACTATTTTTACAATATTTACACATATTTAAATAAAAAAATGTAAATTAAACTTGAGATAGCAGGTTAAAACAAAAAGTGAGATTACATAACACATGCACATGTCGTGTGCATCGAGCATATAACTGGAATAGAGCGGTAATGTTATGTGTTTTGTTTGAAAATTCCGCCAAAGTGCTGCGACGCTGTTCGGTTCTGCACACTGATTGACTGACTAATGGCCATTGATGGATAATTAGCCGAGATGATATCGTATATGATACAGATGTCTGGTTGGTTGAATTGTTATTATTTCAGTGACAAATCACTAACCGGTTTCGGAATTTTATGGCTCACTACTCTATCCTGTTATATGCTCGATGTATGCATGTGACTCCGTCTCACCTCAGATACCTCACCTCAGCGTGATTAATATATACTACCGTAGGTATGTAAATAAAAATATTTAAATCACAATTTTTCTAGAACAAAAAAAAATTCAACGTAATACAAATTTAAATTTCATTTAAACAAAATATTGGATATCTCGAAGGCCATATCGGAGTAGTCTAGACTATATTTAATTAGATTTTTTATTTAGAATTTGAATTGAAATTTAAATAAGAGTTTCATTATTATGATTGAATAATAAGTTAGAAGTAGGATTTTTACAAATGATAATATATTATATTTTAATAATAGCAATATACTTGTAATACTAGTTATAGAGACGATATGCTAACAATTATTTCACGAAACATTTATAATATTACAATAATAATTACGTATTTGTTTTCCCCTTTAAAAATAAATCGTCTCTTAAGTTACTTATTAAATAACAAAAATGTACAGGGTTATTTGTAAAACATTAATTATCCTGGAACTATATTACCAACATAAATAACGTCTTCTACAATTCATTAAAATTTACTTTCAAAATTAAAAATATTTTAAACGCTCGCTCTTAATTATAATAACTCTATAGCAGCGTATGACGAACGTAGGGGCAGGGTAGCGGGGCGGTGAGGGTCAGTTATAAAATACATATATAAAAAGTAGACATGGTATATTTTAATAGAATTGTCATGACAATTTATTTTAACACAATTAAATGACCAATATTTTTATTATTAGGTGTTTTGTCGCCTTACCTTTTTTTGTAATTAGTTTTTCTTTAGATCTCACACATGATCTTTCGAAAATGATTAAGGATTCTCGATTAATTGAATAATACGTGAAACGTATTTCTTATTTGAAAGTATTGGAGTATTAAGTAACAAAAAATTTAAGTCTTCTACCAAAAGTTGTTCGTGACTCGTATTATAGTCCCGTAATATATTACAAACAACCGTGTAACCTAAACAATCTTTCAAGCACAAGTTACATCCTATATCACAACATTTATACTAACAATAACTTAATTATATTATTATATTATTATTATTATATTAAACGTACATTTAGCTTTAGTTTTATGTACAAATTTTGCTAAAATAATTTGAAAAGTAACAGTTTTCCAAAATTAAGTTCATTATACAAACATCTCCGTCCATTGGAGATCTGAATGAACGCCAGATTCTTTGGGCCAGCACGATCTTTCGCTCACATAAACCGGCGTCAAGTGACAGCTATGCTGTCGTGTTTCGTGCGGTTTATCTGTTTCTAATGGCCCATTGGAGGGGATAGGTAAAAGGAGGGCAACGTATCTGTATAACTTTTGGATGTGCGGATATCTATGGGCTACGACTCCGACTGCTCGGATGCCTGCTGATAACATAAAAAAGCAGAGTCTTCCCATACCACCTGGTCGATCGTTGGCCGTCCGTTTTTCAAAAATAGCTCGTCGCTTATTGGCCCATAGGCCACTAGTTCTTTATCATAACCAAACCAGTTACAGTGCATTATACTTATATTTATGATAACAATTTATACTTTCATGTATATATACTTCATCATCATCATCATCATCGTCATCGCCAGCCTTTATCCATGCACTGCTGAACATAAGCCCTCCTTCCAAATTAATTTACACTTAAGTCTACCTAAATGGGATAAGAATCTCTTTGCAATAGCTGGTCAAATTTAAATAGATCGAGTTATAAACGGCCATCTTGGCGTCATAAGATCCAGTTGACAAATATGATCAAGTTCGAATCGAGTAATAGGGCGTCTTGGCTTTCATTAAATAAGGCCGTTGACAAATACAGGATGATAATGATGATGAAAAGTAAATAAAATAACACAAAAAACCGCTAAAAAAGGATTTTTGAAACTAAAATTATATTCCATTGGGGCCTTGTTTCGAAAAAAACTTTTTTAGTTTTTAGTTTAGCAAAAGTTTAACCATTATGCGAGCTTATTTTAGTACTATTAAAATAAAGGAAAAGCAATTTAATTTAATGGGATTTAAGCTGTAAAGATTAAGAAGATTACCATGATGAATTTTATAATAAATCAAAATGAAAAAAGTAAAACCTTTTAAATGTAGTAAAAGTTTTTAAATCACTAAAATATTATTTAAAACGTAAGTATTTAAAATGTTTTCATTTTTATTTCGCGAAGCTCGACATTTCGACATTATTGTTCACGAGACTTTATTTTTGTGCAAATGGAAAATAATCAAACGTTTTTACAAACAAGGTAAGAGATATATTTTTTTTAATTTATTGGGACATGCATCAAAATTTGGGCAAGACATTCACCGTTAAAAACCCCTAACATTTCATAAGGAAATACTTTTACCATTTTTGCTATAGCATTTGAGGCAAATAAGGACAAAGGAAGCTGACAGGAAAATCCTATGTAATATTGTTCTTCTAAGACGGACAAAAACATAACTGCGTCTATAACGCCTGTTGCGTGTTTATATCAACTTAAGCCGAAAGGAATTGTTTGTAGAGGAAAAGTAAATAAATACATATTAACTAAAACACCACGCTAACCTGATCTCGTAAAAGCTTGTGGTAAGCTCGAAAGAACTTGTGTCATGGGCACAAGAAACGGAAATAAATATACAGACCCAGTGGAGACTATTCTTATCATACGATTTGCGCTTAATAGGATTCAAACCCGCGATCGATACGTAGTAGTCACAAGTATGCACATGTGAAGCTAAGTAGGGCTGTGATGTAGTTCGGAAGGAAAGGACAGGCAGAAAATACAGGCAGCGTGACATATCTTACTTAGAATAGGCAACCTATGAATGAGTTATCTGGGCCTCATCTCTGGTAAACTCGTCGAAAGGAGAGATGAGATTGCGTAGAGATGTCGCATCGCTCTGCATCTTCTACCGCATCTACCATGGGGAGTGTTCTGAGCTCAAAATTTCATCTCGGTAATCCACAACAACTCGATTTTCACGGCTTTTCCTGCCTCGCACGAGGAATATATGAAATCAGCTGCCACTTACGGTGTTTCCGAATCGATACGACTTAGGGACCTTCAAGAAAAGAGCATACTCATATTTGAAACGCTGGCAACGCACCTGCTAGCCCTCTGGTGTCAGTGATGTTAGTGAATGTCGCTTTCACTTACCATTAGGTGAATCGACTGTCCGTTTGTCTCCTCTTCTATAAAAAAGGCCATCTTACCATAAGTTAGATGGCCAGTTTTTTAATGGCTATAGCCAGGATCCACAGCGGTAAGCAAATTACCCTTTGATACGATCTCAGGGAGACCGAGGGATACGTTAAAACCACCTTGGGACCCGCGATGAATTTAATCAGAAGGATTCAGGAGGAGTAGGATTATTTCCAGTTTCCCTCCCCGGTTAAAGCGGGAGACAGTACGAGATTGAGGTGACTAACAAAAGTCAAGAAAATACAGCAGCTTATTCCCAGCTTGTCTAACTAATTACGCTTTTGTGGCAAAATTCATTGATGTCTTTTTAGCCTGTGACATGCATGCAACACGCTATGTCCGAGGCGGTTCCACGTAATCGCGTGTAAAATCTGACATTTCAATCGTGGTTATATACGAGCATGTTCCACTAATTATTGGGCTTGATGAGGTTAATTAATGACATTTTTGGTGATGACGCATTATTTCACGCGTGTCATATATTACTAAGTTTAATAACCGAGACGAACCGAGCAGTCAGAAAATTGGGTAAATATATCCCCCCCCCAAGAAAATCTCACATATCCCTGACCTTCGGTCACAGGATCCTGCTAACACAGGATTTTTTCTGTTAGACCAAAATAGGCCAAGTCAGCATAATAGTTAGATAGGCAAACGCACAGATCAGGCAAAAGTTGGTAAATGCCTTTGCCCATGAACATAAACAAGTTAGCCTCAAACTAGCCCAGGGAACTGATTCGTGATCGACGACCTGTTGCTTATACTGAGACATAGTTTGTTAATACTCCGTGCCAGAAATTACAATGTCTGCTTTCTTCAAAACACTGCAAAGTTGCTTCACGGGATAAACAAGCAGACAAAGCGGCCCAGTGCAACCTTCTTACCGGTGCTGGAAAGAAAAGTTTTTTTTTTAAAGTACAGATAGACCTAGGAGATAAACACGTCAAGTAACAATAAATAACATTAGAAGGTTTGTATCCTTTTTACCCAGGTAACTCACTAAGACATACTTTAGGAAAAAATTGAATTTTCCTTACTACTAAACTCTCACAGAATGTACTGTTCTAAAAACTTTGCAGAAGAAACAAGATGCAATAAGGTGAGAAAGATTATTTTTTATAATAATAATATCTATGGACGCTTTTACACCACGTCAGTAAGAGGTAGTTCCATGCAGCATTGCAGCCGAACTGGGCCGGCACGACCGGAGTGGTACCAGGTGGACCCAGGAACACGGAAAACATTTTCTCTGGTGGGATTCAAACCTGCTACCTCCGAGCGCCAATGCGCAAACCATTGAGTCCCAGAGGTCGTTTACATTAACATTAACAAGCCACAGAAGATCAGATACTAATAAGGTAACAAAAATAGGGTATCAATATAACAAAAATCACATTTTAACTATTTAATCAAAACCTTTCTCATAATGGTATATACTATACACGACATTTAATATTGCAACAAGAATGTAACAGTAGGTCTAAATACACGTAACTATACGAAGCAGTACAATTTATTGCTCTTTCATTTTACAACTATTTTTACAATATTTACACATATTTAAATAAAAAAATGTAAATTAAACTTGAGATAGCAGGTTAAAACAAAAAGTGAGATTACATAACACATGCACATGTCGTGTGCATCGAGCATATAACTGGAATAGAGCGGTAATGTTATGTGTTTTGTTTGAAAATTCCGCCAAAGTGCTGCGACGCTGTTCGGTTCTGCACACTGATTGACTGACTAATGGCCATTGATGGATAATTAGCCGAGATGATATCGTATATGATACAGATGTCTGGTTGGTTGAATTGTTATTACTTCAGTGACAAATCACTATCCGGTTTCGGAATTTTATGGCTCACTACTCTATCCTGTTATATGCTCGATGTATGCATGTGACTCCGTCTTACCTCAGATACCTCACCTCAGCGTGATTAATATATACTACCGTAGGTATGTAAATAAAAATATTTAAATCACAATTTTTCTAGAACAAAAAAAAAAATTCAACGTAATACAAATTTAAATTTCATTTAAACAAAATATTGGATATCTCGAAGGCCATATCGGAGTAGTCTAGACTATATTTAATTAGATTTTTTATTTAGAATTTGAATTGAAATTTAAATAAGAGTTTCATTATTATGATTGAATAATAAGTTAGAAGTAGGATTTTTACAAATGATAATATATTATATTTTAATAATAGCAATATACTTGTAATACTAGTTATAGAGACGATATGCTAACAATTATTTCACGAAACATTTATAATATTACAATAATAATTACGTATTTGTTTTCCCCTTTAAAAATAAATCGTCTCTTAAGTTACTTATTAAATAACAAAAATGTACAGGGTTATTTGTAAAACATTAATTATCCTGGAACTATATTACCAACATAAATAACGTCTTCTACAATTCATTAAAATTTACTTTCAAAATTAAAAATATTTTAAACGCTCGCTCTTAATTATAATAACTCTTTAGCAGCGTATGACGAACGTAGGGGCAGGGTAGCGGGGCGGTGAGGGTCAGTTATAAAATACATATATAAAAAGTATACATGGTATATTTTAATAGAATTGTCATGACAATTTATTTTAACACAATTAAATGACCAATATTTTTATTATTAGGTGTTTTGTCGCCTTACCTTTTTTTGTAATTAGTTTTTCTTTAGATCTCACACATGATCTTTCGAAAATGATTAAGGATTCTCGATTAATTGAATAATACGTGAAACGTATTTCTTATTTGAAAGTATTGGAGTATTAAGTAACAAAAAATTTTAAGTCTTCTACCAAAAGTTGTTCGTGACTCGTATTATAGTCCCGTAATATATTACAAACAACCGTGTAACCTAAACAATCTTTCAAGCACAAGTTACATCCTATATCACAACATTTATACTAACAATAACTTAATTATATTATTATATTATTATTATTATATTAAACGTACATTTAGCTTTAGTTTTATGTACAAATTTTGCTAAAATAATTTGAAAAGTAACAGTTTTCCAAAATTAAGTTCATTATACAAACATCTCCGTCCATTGGAGATCTGAATGAACGCCAGATTCTTTGGGCCAGCACGATCTTTCGCTCACATAAACCGGCGTCAAGTGACAGCTATGCTGTCGTGTTTCGTGCGGTTTATCTGTTTCTAATGGCCCATTGGAGGGGATAGGTAAAAGGAGGGCAACGTATCTGTATAACTTTTGGATGTGCGGATATCTATGGGCTACGACTCCGACTGCTCGGATGCCTGCTGATAACATAAAAAAAGCAGTCTTCCCATCCCACCTGGTCGATCGTTGGCCGTCCGTTTTTCAAAAATAGCTCGTCGCTTATTGGCCCATAGGCCACTAGTTCTTTATCATAACCAAACCAGTTACAGTGCATTATACTTATATTTATGATAACAATTTATACTTTCATGTATATATACTTCATCATCATCATCATCATCGTCATCGCCAGCCTTTATCCATGCACTGCTGAACATAAGCCCTCCTTCCAAATTAATTTACACTTAAGTCTACCTAAATGGGATAAGAATCTCTTTGCAATAGCTGGTCAAATTTAAATAGATCGAGTTATAAACGGCCATCTTGGCGTCATAAGATCCAGTTGACAAATATGATCAAGTTCGAATCGAGTAATAGGGCGTCTTGGCTTTCATTAAATAAGGCCGTTGACAAATACAGGATGATAATGATGATGAAAAGTAAATAAAATAACACAAAAAACCGCTAAAAAAGGATTTTTGAAACTAAAATTATATTCCATTGGGGCCTTGTTTCGAAAAAAACTTTTTTAGTTTTTAGTTTAGCAAAAGTTTAACCATTATGCGAGCTCATTTTAGTACTATTAAAATAAAGGAAAAGCAATTTAATTTAATGGGATTTAAGCTGTAAAGATTAAGAAGATTACCATGATGAATTTTATAATAAATCAAAATGAAAAAAGTAAAACCTTTTAAATGTAGTAAAAGTTTTTAAATCACTAAAATATTATTTAAAACGGGGTATTTAAAATGTTTTCATTTTTATTTCGCGAAGCTCGACATTTCGACATTATTGTTCACGAGACTTTATTTTTGTGCAAATGGAAAATAATCAAACGTTTTTACAAACTAGGTAAGAGATATATTTTTTTTAATTTATTGGGACATGCATCAAAATTTGGGCAAGACATTCACCGTTAAAAACCCCTAACATTTCATAAGGAAATACTTTTACCATTTTTGCTATAGCATTTGAGGCAAATAAGGACAAAGGAAGCTGACAGGAAAATCCTATGTAATATTGTTCTTCTAAGACGGACAAAAACATAACTGCGTCTATAACGCCTGCTGCGTGTTTATATCAACTTAAGCCAAAAGGAATTGTTTGTAGAGGAAAAGTAAATAAATACATATTAACTAAAACACCACGCTAACCTGATCTCGTAAAAGCTTGTGTTAAGCTCGAAAGAACTTGTGTCATGGGCACAAGAAACGGAAATAAATATACAGACCAGTGGAGACTATTCTTATCATACGATTTGCGCTTAATAGGATTCAAACCCGCGATCGATACGTAGTAGTCACAAGTATGCACATGTGAAGCTAAGTAGGGCTGTGATGTAGTTCGGAAGGAAAGGACAGGCAGAAAATACAGGCAGCGTGACATATCTTACTTAGAATAGGCAACCTATGAATGAGTTATCTGGGCCTCATCTCTGGTAAACTCGTCGAAAGGAGAGATGAGATTGCGTAGAGATGTCGCATCGCTCTGCATCTTCTACCGCATCTACCATGGGGAGTGTTCTGAGCTCAAAATTTCATCTCGGTAATCCACAACAACTCGATTTTCACGGCTTTTCCTGCCTCGCACGAGGAATATATGAAATCAGCTGCCACTTACGGTGTTTCCGAATCGATACGACTTAGGGACCTTCAAGAAAAGAGCATACTCATATTTGAAACGCTGGCAACGCACCTGCTAGCCCTCTGGTGTCAGTGATGTTAGTGAATGTCGCTTTCACTTACCATTAGGTGAATCGACTGTCCGTTTGTCTCCTCTTCTATAAAAAAGGCCATCTTACCATAAGTTAGATGGCCAGTTTTTTAATGGCTATAGCCAGGATCCACAGCGGTAAGCAAATTACCCTTTGATACGATCTCAGGGAGACCGAGGGATACGTTAAAACCACCTTGGGACCCGCGATGAATTTAATCAGAAGGATTCAGGAGGAGTAGGATTATTTCCAGTTTCCCTCCCCGGTTAAAGCGGGAGACAGTACGAGATTGAGGTGACTAACAAAAGTCAAGAAAATACAGCAGCTTATTCCCAGCTTGTCTAACTAATTACGCTTTTGTGGCAAAATTCATTGATGTCTTTTTAGCCTGTGACATGCATGCAACACGCTATGTCCGAGGCGGTTCCACGTAATCGCGTGTAAAATCTGACATTTCAATCGTGGTTATATACGAGCATGTTCCACTAATTATTGGGCTTGATGAGGTTAATTAATGACATTTTTGGTGATGACGCATTATTTCACGCGTGTCATATATTACTAAGTTTATGACCGAGACAAACCGAGCAGTTTGATAAAAACGAGACTAGCGACTAGGAAGAAACTGGTCGAGAGGTAAAGCTAGACCCAGTGGTCGCAGGTTCGAATCCCGCCAAGTCCAGATCACATGGATGGTGGATGTGTATGTCTGATAGTCATGAGTGTGAATGTAGTACATAGAATACAAGTTATTTTGAACTCTTTGGCTAGGTTAACGTGGTGTAATAGTTAATATTTATTACGACTTTGCTTTACCGGTGCGTAAAAAAGAATCCCATGATATCCATGTTTTTCATCAAAATTAATATTTCAGATTAATTATTAATATTAACCCGGACCACAAGTTTAAACAAACAAAGAAACTTAAAAGTATAGTGGAATTTAGCATTTATTCTATTATTTTCCTATAAAAGAAATAAATTAAAGCACCTGAAAAATAATTAAACTTAAAATTTTCCCAAAATTTTTGTTGTCATGGGACTAAGAAACGGAAATGAAATATACAGACTCAGTGCTTTTTGTTGTGAGAAAACATTGCAATTCATACTTTTTTATTCATCTGAGAACAATGAAACCTTCACAAAAAATGAGATTCTGATGCGTTAACGATAATCTTCGTTTATGTCGGTCCAATTTACAAACCAATACTTTTTAATGCATAACAAATTGGACAACAGGCCAGTTCTGTATTAAAACTTGCAATGTATTCCTAAATTGGTGATAAATATAGCTTATTTTTATGATTATTCTTGCCTATACTTATGATAAATAGCCTTAAATATACAACGATCTAGATATATCTAACATCATTACTACATACATTTGTACAAATGTTCATCTTAAAACTAATTTCAATAAATGATAAAACAATTTCAGCAAACATTCAAATTGAGCGCGATAAAACAGATCAGCCTTATAAAATGAACACAGCATTTGTCTACAAATGAAAATGTTAGAATACATATAAAAAAATACTAGGAAAAAGTGTATTCTGTGAGAGAATTATTCTTTTTTTGATATGACATCGTAGCACATGTAGCGTTAGCTTCATACGCTACAAGCGCTACGTACGCTACATGTGCTACGTACGCTACAAGCGCTACGTACGCTACATGCGCTACGTACGCTACATACGCTACGTATTGAACACATAGAATGAAAAATAGCCGCGTTTTGTTTACGAGGAGGAAATAGCTTGAGGCTGCGACCTGTTTTCATGTAGCGATTTACTAAAACTCGTTCCATTCGTATATTTTATATTCATCTCATTCTATTCGTATTCTTTGATCTCATAGTGTGTTATTAAAATGTATTCTTATTGCTTTATATTTGAAGAAATATTATTTTTGTGAACTCATTTTTGTAAAGCATTTTAACGGATTTCATCGTGGTTTATTAAGATGATCTCTTAATGTCACGAATTTATTCTAAGTATTAGGGTTCTTAGGGACCGAACCTAACTTATGAACCTTAAGAGTTAAGACGTGATTAGAATATTATAGACATTAGGACGTCTGAAGCCCTAATGAGACGGATGACATAGAGTTGTTGTAAAATACCCGAAACGTCGGGAATGTTAAGTAAAATATTTAAAACGCGGTGAAATCCGTAAAAAAATATATTGTCAGTGAAATTTTCAAATAGCATGTACGTATTTAAACAGAAAACCATAATTTATAAATATGTTTCAGATATTTGTTGTGGGTAAAATTTTCTAATAATGGATTATCTTGACGTTTCATATTACCATTTTTTAATTGCTTGTTATTTAGGGCGAAAGTAAAATTGAAAATTATTATTAATCGCTAATATTTAGAGTTAAAGTTTAATTCTGATATGCTTATATCTATATTTGATCTAAAAATTTGAATAGACTTTTTGATGATAACAATTTATTTGGCACTATTCTATTGATGTCAGATTTCTAAATGTGGGAAATAGGTTTTTCTCATATCAGAAATATATCACACATATTGACTAACAAGTGAGTAAGTTTTAACGATATTTTCTATGGAAAATAAATTGTCAAGGTGCACTAACCTTGAACTACAAATTACCTTTAGGTTTTATCTTATCTTTCAAGGTAACTTATCTTATTTACACATTTACACAGCTTATATCTAAAAGTGCATATTACTAGGCCCTTACAAGGGTAACGGTATATTCGTAAATCTACTCTAAGAAAATTATTGCTTTGTGAAGATTTTTGTTCTAATTTTTTGTTGTGTTGGGTTCTTTTCGTTGTTGGTTTAATGATCTTGTGGTTTTGAAGTGGTTTTCCTGGATTTGGTTGGTACCATCATTGATGAGGTATTTTAGTGGTGTATATACACTAGCTTTATCCGCAGCTTTGCATGATATTTTGCCAAATATGGGCTCGTTATTAGATACGAAATAGCATCAGTCAGGTAGAGCTACTTTCGTATTTATAACATATTAAGTATGATGTCTCTATTAATACGACACTGCCATCATCATCATCAGCCTTTATCTGTCCACCGATGAGCATAAGCCTCCTTCAATGAATCCCAAAACGACCAATCCGTAGCCACTCCCTTACCACTCGCATCCAACACGGACCGATTACTGCACGGAGATCGTCTTCCCACCTGGTTAATTATGGTCGACCAACACAATGTCCTCAAGAGGCAGTGAGCTGATCACATACTCAGGAGAACGTATGGCCGAACAGTGGGAAGACGATCTATGTGCAGTGGCTGGTCCATGTTGGATGCGAGTGGTAAGGGATAGGGTCGTCTTGGTGTTCATTGAAGGAGGCCTATGTTCAGCTGTAGACGGATAGAGGCTGATGATGATGATGAACACAAGTACACTATGCCATATTAAAATGTATTAGTACTCTAAGTATGATGATATTCTGTAAAGTACTGTATATTTAGAGTGGCGTCAGACATTAAATTTAGGGTCTGACTCTAAATTTAATGTTATGAACACCGCATAGTGTGATTGGCCTTTTACGATAATTACTTTGAATAAATTACAGTTTCAAAGTATATAACCTAATATTTGCCTTTCTATCACGATAAGAACAAACTCGGCGTATTTTAACTAATATTTAAGTTGAAATTCATTTAACTTGAAAGTTTGATAATGACTCGTAGATAGTAGCTAATCAACATACAAATATTTCTAACTACAATCTTTATGATTTACAGTCGCATTCAGGCTGATGTCGATTTTAGTAGATTTTATCCTTTCTTAGTTTTTTGCTAAGTTTCTTAGTTTTTTGCCAAGTTTCTTAGTTTTTTGCCAAGTTTCTTAGTTTTTGCCTAATTTTTTGCCAAGTTTCCGATCTGATCAGTAGTCAATGTGTAAAATAATGAATTGCATAAAGGCAGACATTTTTCCAAAGTACGCATAACATAAATTGGTGGCTATGAATGACATATTTTTTTACAAAACGGATACAGCTCAAAACTTTATACATGTTTAGTCACCCCAAGATGAATCGCGCATACTTATAATAAAATAATAAATCTTAATACACCTTGAAACATAAAGTCTTAAGCGCGATTAAATAACGCTTTATCAAACGAACGAGGCGTTCCCCGCGTCTTTCCAACAGCTGAAGCAACAAGGGAGAGCGCACATGAGCGTGTTTTTAAACGCGTCTCGGAAGTCGCGATTAAAATACGCGTATATGAGCGGGTTGAGCGCGGAGTTGAAGTAGCCGATCCAGAATAACACGCCGACGACCACAGCGGGCGTGTCGCAGGGCTCGCCACACACGTTTGTGGTGACATACCTGTGGACAAGGGTCTTTAGTTCGGTTTATTGGTAGAGTTTTTTGGCGTAGTAGCATGATTTTTTAAATATATAATGCATTCGGAGAGAAGGGCAAGACAGGCAGTGTAATTACTGGCACCGAGACTTAACATCTTATGTTTCAGGATAGGCAACACATAAATGAGTTGCCTGGGCTCGTTCCAGGTAAACTAGTTTATGTTCATGGGCGACGTCGACCACTTACCATCAGGTGGTACGTTTGCCAGTTTTCCTATCTAGCTAACATAAAAAAATGGGTTTATAGTAGCTGTGTGATAGTAGTATATCCATAGTTTATTCGGTTTTCAAAATTATTGGCTTAAGCAGATATTGTTTGTATTACAGAATAGTTTAAGTATAATGTCTAGAAAGGTTAAATAATCGTAAATTTGAGGAAAGAAATGGCATGAAACGAATGTTCATTCTTATTTTACCGATGGGAGGGATGCACTGTGCTTGCTGATGAGTTATGATATCACAAAATAATCTATTACCGGATAGATGATAGCCAATCAAATAAGACCAGTTCTAAATCCCAAAAATCTGGCTCCAGTTCCCATTTATGAACACAACATAAGTACTTACCATAAAAAAAACGGCAGCCAGCACAGCAAAAACGCGCCAACTATGATGCCGAGTGTGCGCGCTGCCTTATGCTCCGCCCGCCAGGACTTCCCCGCCGCCCGGAGCGACGCACCTGCGACACATTTGTTATTACTAGCTGTTACCTTCGTTTTTACTCCCCCTCAAACTTAAAGTATCTTTCCTTTAAAATATAACGAATTATAAAGAGGTAGAGCAGATGCCGCTCTGACAGCGCCTTTTAACGTATCCAAAACTAAATTTCTCTTAATATAAAACTGCACACAGTATTCAAAACATTGAAATCGGTTCAGTAAACACGCATTTTGTGAAGAGGAGTGAGGATATTTTATAACTTTGGATGTAGGAGACGAACCCACTTCTTCTCCAATAAAAAAAAATATCGAAGTTACGCAGAATCCAAAGTTATGCAGATGCGTTGCCCTCTTTTTCCTATCCCCCCCAATGGGCCACCGGAAACTCACAAACAGCATGCAACGCGACAGCATAGCTGTCACTTGACGCCGGTATTACGTGAGCGAAAGGTACCACCTCGGTCGTGCCGGTCCAATTCGGCCGCAAAGTAACATGATACTACCTCTTAGTACAGTAAATGTCTACACAAAATAATTCAGGTATGAATTAGTACTTAATCAGTGAAGACTTGTCTTGTCTAACAGCGACAGGTTTAATAGGAAACGTGATATGGGTGATCAGATTTGTCTGGTTGTGATATGTCTGACATGTCTTATAATGAATTGTTTAGCAGGTGGTTAAATTAAACATTACATTTGAGAGGTAAGTTTGAGTTACTTAAGATATTAGTATGTATATTACATATAATAATATCATATAATAATAACCCTTATATGTCCCACTGGGCACGGGTCTCCTCCTCGAAATCAGGTGAGGAGGGTTTTGGGCCATAGTTCACCGATGCACTGGCCCAATGCGGGTTGGTGAACTTCACACACCTTCAAAGACTTTTCATCTCATCGTGAGCAAGCGATGGTCTCATGTTTAGGTGCACGTAGAAATTTAGAAAATCCCATTTCTAGGCCTCACAGGTCAGGATCGAACCCGGACCTCTCGACTCTCACTCAAGAGGCCGAGCCTAGGCCATCTTCGCTCACTATATAATATCTTCTTAACCAACATTAAAATCAATATGATTAACGTTTAGGTAGGCGAAGTGTTGCCCGCAGCTTCGCCCACGTTAACTTAGATTTACAGCCGTATACGGATTGTTGATGATTATTTTTATAGCCTAAGTAGTAACTTAGGCTAAGGAGTAGCTTATAACATCAGATATCTGGCAGTGAAAGTCCCATTAAAATTGGTTTAGCTGTTTCAGAGATTTTCCGGAACAAACAGACAGACAGACTGACAAAAATTGTAAAAAATGTTATTTTGGTATATTAAATTATTTTAATAGTACAAACATACACTCCAATTTTATTTATCTATTTAGATTTCTTGCCAGCCTGGTTCGACTGAAGTTTTGCCTACCTTGACATAATAATATATTCGGTTATTAATTTTACGCTGCTTCATAATAATATAATAATAATAATAATATCTATTGGACGCTTTACACAACGTCAATCTGGTCCCGTGGTAAGTTCTTGAAGAACTTGTGTTACGAGTACCAGACAACGGAAATATATTTAATACTTTTATTTTTAGATTAATTATACTTATTAGATTTATATAATAGATAATACAGATATTATTTAATACACATCCATGACCCAGGAACACGGAAAACGTTTTGTTCCCTGGCGGGATTCGAACCCGCTACCGTTGGCTTGAGCGCTAACGCGCTAACCATTGAGCCACAGAGGTTGACAAACACATGGGGATTGCCATTTTTCCAGTCTTTCATAAAAACTACATAAAAACGAATATCTTATACAATATACCTGTACCAAGGAGATTATATTTTTTAAGCGAACCTCTATACAGCTATCTCTCTTCCTGTGGGTGGAAGTGCTTCTATATCCGGGATATATCCTACTTTTCTTAAGTACAAAGATTGTATTTTATAGAGATACGTAGAATATAATATATATTCTACAACTTATATATTTTATATAAGTATGTATTTTGACATTCGCATGTAATATATTTATGAATAAGCCTGCATGCATGATAAGATTAAAAGTGTTTGAAGGTGTGTAAAGTTCACCAACCCGCATTGGGCCACCGC
Source organism: Helleia helle (assembly GCA_963853865.1). Taxonomy (NCBI): domain Eukaryota; kingdom Metazoa; phylum Arthropoda; class Insecta; order Lepidoptera; family Lycaenidae; genus Helleia; species Helleia helle. Next base: position 11,621,888 of record OY971436.1, read on the forward strand.
ATTGGTGTACTATGGCCCAAAACCCTCATAGCCTGATTTTGAAGAGACCCGTGCCCTGACCCGTAGGACATATAAGAGTTGATATATAATAATAATATATTATGACATAAGGGTCCTCTCACCAAACGACGTAGGGCTAAGTTATAGGGCCTGAGGGACCTTCAAGTTCTTAAGGACAGCCTCGAATCATAAATTATAATAACTAGCACAAACTGTGCATAACGTTTGAATTACAGAATATATTAATACATTTTAACAGCAAATTTAAACTTAATTTTAGGTGATTTTTTAAAATAAAACTCATTCATGCGCTGCCAACTCATTCATGCGTTGCCAACTCATTCATGCGTTGCCAACTCATTCATGCGTTGCCAACTCTTTCATGCATTGCCAACTCTTTCATGCGTTGCCAACTCTTTCATGCGTTGCCAACTCTTTCATGCGTTGCCAACTTACTATTGCGTTGCCTAATCATTAATGTGTTGCCTATCCTGATACGTATGTAGTCTCGGTGCCAGTTGGTGATTACTCTGATTGTGCCTAAATATGGAGAAAAAAATAAACCTTTTTTAAGGTTTTTTCCAACATCAAAACTATTAAAAACGGAAAATTAACATAATTTCATATTTTTTCTCAGAACTTGACATTACGGCAAATCACCTGTAACCTATAAATGTGGAGAGAAGTAAAAATTTAAATGGCAATATCCCGTTTAAATAGTTCTTATAATATGATAAAATTTAACTTCTATCGATTCTATGGACAATTATAAGCGGAAAGCGTATAAATCCTGAGCTTACCTCGACGTTATCTAAGGCAGCATTTGTTTCCTCTGTTTGTTTATCTCAACGAAGATGAATTGGCAGGATTATTGATCGTTTAAATGTTATATGGATATTGAGATAAATAAGGGGCAGAGGAGATTTGGAGGAAAAGAAGACCTATGCAACAATGAATATTGTCCATTGCTGCATAGGTGCTAATTAAAAAAATGACCTATGCAACAATGGATATTGTCCATTGCGGCATAGGTGTTAATAAAAAAATGACCTATGCAACAATGGATATTGTCCATTGCGGCATAGGTGTTAATAAAAAAATTGACCTATGCAACAATGGATATTGTCCATTGCTGCATAGGTGTTAATAAAAAAATGACTTATGCAACAATGGATATTGTCCATTGCTGCATAGGTGTTAATAAAAAAATTACCTATGCAACAATGGATATTGTCCATTGCCGCATAGGTGCTAATTAAAAAAATGACCTATGCAACAATGGATATTGTCCATTGCTGCATAGGTGTTAATTAAAAAAATGACCTATGCAACAATGGATATTGTCCATTGCGGCATAGGTGTTAATAAAAAAATGACCTATGCAACAATGGATATTGTCCATTGCCGCATAGGTGTTAATAAAAAAAATACCTATGCAACAATGGATATTGTCCATTGCTGCATAGGTGTTAATAAAAAAATGACTTATGCAACAATGGATATTGTCCATTGCTGCATAGGTGTTAATAAAAAAATTACCTATGCAACAATGGATATTCTCCATTGCGGCATAGGTGTTAATAAAAAATGACCTGTGCATCAATGGATATTGTCCATTGCGGCATAGGTGTTAATAAAAAAATGACCTATGCAACAATGGATATTGTCCATTGCGGCATAGGTGTTAATAAAAAATGACCTGTGCATCAATGGATATTGTCCATTGCTACATAGGTGTTAATAAAAAAATGACTTATGCAACAATGGATTTAAATATTTTTGTAGTGCTTTTTTCTATTTTTGGTACACGTAAAAAAGGTTCTTACAAGTTGAAAACACTAAGCATTTTTTACCCGGTTGCAAGGATATGAAAGGGAGTCTTTTCGCGAATATTTTAAATAGTTTAAAGTAAAACAATAGGTATACGTAAAAGATCAAATTCGTTAAGTTGGTCAAGGATCTATGATTTTTTTTTAATGTTACTTGGATAAGCAAACTGGCAAACGTGCCACCTGATGGTAAGTGGTCGACGTCGCCCATGAACATAAAGTAGTTAACCTTTTTTTTTTTTTTTTGTTCTGCAGCGGAAATTTGCAGACCAAACCATAACTAGGACCGGGGTGTGTTTTAAACCTAGCCGTGTGTGGGGTTCGCACTTGGAGATGCGTTACCCACTAAAACCGCTGCAAGTGCCCTCAGCCGCCTTTTATGAGAGTCCCGGATCGTGCAGGCAACGCAGGACCCTCGGCGACAGGCTGGCCCCAGCGAAAAGGCCAGACTCCTCCTTCTAAAGGGGGACTGCTCGGCTGTTCGTTTGCACGATACTTTTAGCAGTCCCCGACGACGTCGTGTCTAGCTGGACCCAGGTTAAAACCCCATCCTGGGCCCGACACGAGCACAGGGGCGTTACTGGAGGCGCATAAGGTAGCGCCTCCTACGCACCCCCGTTCGTCGCCCGCGGTGGGAGGCCTCGTCGGCGGCCTCCTCTCTCACCCGCTCATCGGCCTCCTTCTGGGACATTACTGCCTCGCAGAAGGAGACCATCGCCGTCCAGGACTCGTCATCACCGAGCATCGCGGCGATGACACTCGGCAGAGACAAGTCCCCTCCGATGACCGATGTCAGATCATGACGCAGCGCCGCCCATCTCGGGCACACCTCGAGGGTGTGCTGGGCCGAGTCCACCACCGCGCCACAATCGTGACACACAGTTACCGGCTCCCTTTGGGCCGTCCTGCGCAGATACTCACCGAAGCACCCATGCCCGGTGAGCACCTGTGTTAGACAGAAGGTGAGGGGTTTGCGTTTACGACGCATCCACCGCTCAAGGACCGGGCGCAGGGCAACCGTTACGTCTTTGCCATACGGCTACCGCGCCAAGTCCTCCCCCCACCTTCGCATTAGTGCCTCCTGCCCTAGTCGGCGGACCCGTAGGATCCCGTCCGGCGTCACGTCCTCTCCGAGGGACCTCCTATCCGAGACATAGGAGTATACCTCGGCGAGAACTTCCGCCACGAGTTCCCATGGGGGGTCGCCGGCTAAGGCAGTAGCTGCCGCCCATGATATTGTGCGATACCCCCGGATCACTCTTACCGCGATCACCCGCTGCGCCGAGCGCAGCTGGGCCCTACTCCGCGCGGTAAGGCGATCCGTCCAAATCGGAGCACCGTACGTCGCCATACTCCGGCAGACACCGGAGTATAGCTGCCTGCAGGCGGCGCTGGGTCCTCCGAGGTTCGGGAGGAGTCTGCCCAGCGCACTCGCCGCCTTCACGACCTTCGGACCCAATTGTTCGAAATGTGGGCCGAAGGTCCATCCACCGTCGAGGATGAGCCCCAGATATTTGATGTGAGGGCTCATCCTGACCCTCGCCCCTCCGATCTGGAGGGCAGCCCCCGGTGGGGTTCCTTTCCGCCCGGTCCCGCGGAAGAGGAGGGCTTCGGTCTTGTCGACTCTGACCCGAAGCCCTAACCTCTCAATGCGACTGATCACGAGGTCGAGCCCGACCTCGGCCAGCCGCGCCGCCTCCTTATAGTCTCGTCCCCGGGCGTAGACGAAGGTGTCATCAGCGTAACAGATGACACACATCCCAGGGAGGAGACGACCTCGCAGGACCCAGTCGTACCCGATGTCCCACAGGATCGGACCAAGTACCGAACCCTGCGGGACACCGCAGCCGACTCGCTACCACTCTACGGACCCACACCGGTTCTCGCAGGCTACCCTCCTGTCGGAGAGGTACGCCTCCAACAGCCTCCTGAGATAGGGAGGCACACCAAAGTAGTTCAGTGCCTCCCGTATCACACTGTGCGGGAGGCTGTTGAAGGCGTTCGCGATGTCCAGGGACACCGCGACCACCACCTCCCCTCTGCGTTCCGCCTCACCCGTCACCGCCCTCAGGCATTTGAGGGCGTCGATGGTCGACCGGCGTGCCCGGAACCCAAATTGGGACTCTGAGAGTCCCGGTCCCGGGCCCTCCTCCAGGTTCTGAACGAGCCGGGAAGCCACGACTCTCTCCAGAGCCTTCCCAGCCTCGTTTAGCAGCACCACCGGTCGCACCGAAGCGGCCGAGTCCGGGGGTCGCCCTGCCTTCGGAAGCAGGCAGAGCCGACCCTCCTTCCATGCCCTCAGGAACTGTCCGGACCGCAGGCAGCGACCAAACAGCTCCCGAAGACTGTCGCCGAGGTGCTCGAGGGAAAGGGCCAGAACCTTCCCGTGCACCCCGTCTGGACCCGGCGCCCTCTTCTTACTCTGGAGGCGCGGAGCTTGTTCCGCGCCCATTTGTACGGTCGGCCCCAGGGGTCCCTCTCGAGACCCTCAACGAGCTCCAGCCAGGCCTCCTTCTTGGCTCGGCAGATGGCCTGTTTTAAGGTCTTGACCTTGTCAATATAGACCCTGTACAGGCCGTCGTCCCTGTCGACATCCTGGGGGCGCCGCCGCCTGCTCCGGGTATACTGCCTCCTTGCCCGTTGGCAGGCGGCCCGAAGGTCGGCTAGTTCATCCGACCACCAGTAGAGCGCCCGCCGCGGGGGCGGACGTTTCGTGCGCGGCATGGCCGCTCTGCTGACCGCGGTGAACGCGTCGCAGAGTCGGTCAGCCGCTTCGTCCACCCCAAGCTCCGACAGCGGCGGGAGGCTCCACCGGCAGACTATAGCCGCCTCCTCTGCCAGTTCCCGGTCGAGCTTCTTGAGCGCCCAACGCGGAAACTGGCTTCGCCCCCTAGATGTCGACGACGACGAAGCTGGACAGACGGGAGTCGGAGACACCTCGAACCTTATGTAGCGGTGGTCCGAGAGATTCTCCACTCCCGTCTCCACCCTCCACCCCTCCACTCTGCGTGCGATGTCCGGCGTGGCGTAAGTGACGTCCACCACGGAACCTCCCGACCAACGCACGCACGTCTGGACTGCCCCTCTGTTGAGCAGGGACAGTCCGGCAGCTAGCGCCCACTCCTCCACCTCCCTCCCTTTCGTGTTCGTGACCGGATTGCCCCAAGCCGTGGACTTGGCGTTGAAAACCTGTAGGGGAGCTAGCTGCCCCACCAGCGGCCCCAGAACGTCGAGAAACCGCTCTAGGGCCGCCAAGTCGCGGTTCGGTGAGAAGTAAACTCCGACGAAAGCCACTTCTCCCCGAACCGCCGCCACGTACCCGCGGCCCCTCGCTTTGACTGCGAAGGGGGGGCCGGCTCCAGGCCTCACCACGATCGCTACCGAGCCATCGGTATTCGCCGCCCAGTTTGGGCTAGTGGGAGGCACAGCGTATGGCTCGGCAACGATCGCGACGTCAACGCTCCACTCCGCCATAGACTGCAGGAAAAGATCCTGAGCCCCGGCGCAGTAGTTGACGTTCGCCTGGAGGACGTTGAGGTGTCTGGACATTATTCAACCATCTCAGCGTCTGCCGACTCCACTCGGTTCCCCCCAGCTTGTTGGGAGGGGAACTTCCCGCGGGTTGATGGAGGCTTGCAAGCCATGCCCCCCATCACGTGGCCTGCCGGCTTCCCTGCATCGGCGCACACCGCACAGTGTGCGGCGGCCGAGCACCCGGCAGCCTTGTGGCCTGGCTGACCGCAGCGGTAACACAGGTGGCTGCGGTCAGTGCCGCACTGGCATGTGCTAGCGACGTGCCCCACTCCCAGGCACCGGAAACAGTGTCTGGGAAGCGCCTGCAAGAGATGGAGACTTGCACGGCTCCAGCCCACCGCAATGCTTCCCAACTGAAGCAGCTTTCTTGCTGCTGCAACCGGCAGCTCTATGTGGGCTGTACCCGCACCCATTTGCCCCGTACGAATACTCCGCACGTGGACTTGGCCCGGGTTACAGACCCCCTCCTTAGCCACCGCGGTGATGAGGCGCTCCACGGTGACTGCGTCGCTCAGACCCGATATTCTCATTTCAACCTTTTTTTCGGGCCTGAGCACTTCCGCCTCCTCTAATCGAGCGGCGAGTGCGTCCGCCTTCTCCCCGCTTGTGGAGCCAGGCACCTATAAACTAGTTTACCTGGAACGAACCCAGGCAACTCATCTATGTGTTGCCTATCCTGAGACATAAGATGTTAAGTCTCGGTGCCAGTAATTACACTGCCTGTCTTGCCCTTCTCTCCGAAACACAGCAAAGCTGTTTCACGGGAGAAACAAGCAAGATGGTGGTACCCATGCAGCCGGGAGTCGGCACAGCGCTTCCCTCCCACCGGTTCACAAAAAACTATAGACTTTCAAATTTTTTTCCGGGCTTGATAAAAATGGATAACATTGTTTAAAATAGTAATATACAAATTATGATTCATTTAAAACTTAATATTAAATAGTTAGTTTAAAAGTTTCAGTAGAAAAAAAATCATGCAATATATAATCTGTTTTGTTAGGATTCGAAACCACGTCCTCACATCAGTAGGTACGCCGAGTAATCTCTAATTGAAAACTTTTTACTGCTAAACTAAACTAAAACTAAACTAAACTAAACTAAAACTAAACTAAAACTAAAACTAAAACTAAAACTAAACTAAAACTAAAACTTATTGGAAAGATGGAGGGTTGTTTGACGTCCAACTAGATGCGAATGTTACGTTCGGGCAGTCTTGACGTTCGTTGAAAGAGGCCAGTGTCTAGCATTAGATGGATCTTTGACAATGATGACACTGTCTCGATAGAATTCTGCAACTTCAGTCCCATCAGAGCATTCAGTTTTAATAGTAAACTCGTAAGAGCTCAACTAGTTTAAGAACATGGGTCTTCAAACTAGATGGAGGACTAGTTGGATGTGGCGGGGGATCGGCAGTCTTGGCATTCATTGAAACAGGGCAGTCAAGCAATGGATCCCCATCATGGTTCAAGCCTTGACGTAGCGGTGGGACTCAGTAGGGTGAACCCAGCACCTTGGGCGGAGCAAATTGAACCGAGGGGGTGTTTGTACCCCTCTTATAAGAAGAGGGGACAAAAGAGCAGGGGGCGAGGACGGGAACTTCACCCCATTGCACTGTCCCGTACGTTGGGAGGGGGGGTTGTTCTGTGGTTCGGGAGAACCACTCCCCCCTGTGCGGGGGGGGCGTCGTTCCCTTGGGGGATCGACTAGCCGTCTAGGTGCCATGATCCGGGGCACCTCACCAAAGGCGGCATTGGTGGCACTCGCCGGGTTTTAGGGGGTAGAGCTGCGTCCACTTACCAGCTTCCGGACGCAGCGAGTCCCACATACCCGCCGGGGGAGACCCACTCCCCCGCGAGATGCCTCAGAGCATTTCCCGGCGTTAAAGAAAAAAAAAGTCAAGCAATGGATGGGTTGATAATGGTGGTATAACTGTCTTGGTAGGATTCGAACTTCTACCCTAATGAAAACGAAAAGTTTGATCAAGATAATGTCTCGATAGGATTCGAACCTGCAACCTCAGACAGTCATAGCATTCAGTAATAGTAAGCTAGTAAAAGCCGTCCCGCTAGCACATCGATTATCGATACGAGCGGGAAGCTGTGCCCAAGTGACCTGGTTCATATGTAATATGTGTTCAAGTACAATTTACATTTATGACAGGTAAATAACGGACATCTTTGCGTTTATTGGAAGGGACCTATGTTTTGCAGTAGAAGAACGAAATGAAAGATTTTATGTAAAAAATCGGTTGTCTGTAAAGTCGGTTTACTGACGATAGTTGTGACAACGTCATAAGAAAATGGAACGCCTCAGAGCGAGGTAACGCCGCATGATTCATGTTTTTTCAATAGTAATAACAATAGAGATGATGAATTTGAGCTTGAACCGATGATGAAAATGTCTAAGAACTAACGCTAGAGAACCACATTCAAATTGCTTGACCCATTTAAGAGCTATGGTGCCACAGACAGACATAATTATTAAACTTAAAGTCGGAGCTAAAAATACTACCTATTCATAATTTAAGGCAACAAGTGAATAAAATGGATAGTATTTAAATCTTGTAATAAAATTAACAAGTTTGTATGTTTAAACGCGCTAATCTCCAGAACTACTAGTCCGTCCATCGTTTTAAATTAATATTTTCACAAATTACTCTTGGAACTGAAAACATGCTACGTATTATACTGGGTAAATTAAACCGGTATTAAACTCGGTGGAGTTCAGTGAGATGCGATGGTAATTCCACTTCTCCTTTTGCGAAAGTTTGCTGATCTTGTTAGTATGATGAATAAAAGATGAGTAAGGTGAACGATTTGGACATTGAGTCAACAAATCAACGTTCCGTACAAAGTTTGATTGAAATACTAACTTAAGGTTATGCATTGCATTTTTGTGACGTGAGGTGAAGCCTGTACTGATCTACATGCTTTGTCATTGACCGTGTACTGGTGGTTATAGGCCTACTTCAAAGAACGCCAAGACGGCCTATACCACTGTTCCACGGAGATAATTTTAAGTTCCACGGGTAATTTGACCATCTTGTTGCTTAAGATTACAATTTATTCACTTGTGACAATATTATTGGAGATATTTGATGTAAATGTAGATACCAGTGTTGTTCATAGGGTTCTATTTAATGTCCCCACCAAAGTTCAAGCCTTGTCGTGGCAGTGGGGCTCAGTAACCTAGGGTGAGCCACTGCATCTTGGGTGAAGCGAATTGGGCCGAGGGGACTCTTTGTACCCCTCTTATAAGAAGAGGGGACAAAAGAGCAGGGGGCAAGGGGTGAGGATGGGAACCTCACCCCATTGTACTATCCCGAAGTTGGGAGGGGTTGTTCTGTGGTGCGGGACAACCCCTTTGTGGAGGTGGCGTCGGTCCCTTGCGGGACTGACTAGCCGTCGAGGTGCCCTGTTTGTTTACTAGATTCGGGGCACCTCACCAAAGGCGTCGCCGGATTTTAGTGGGTAGAGCTGCGTCCACTTACCAGCTGTCGGGCGCAGCGAGTCCCACATACTCGCGTGGGGAGACCCACTCCCCCGCGGGATGCCTCAGAGCATTTCCCGGCGTTAAAGAAAAAAAAGGGGGTTCTATTTAATGTAAACGTCATTACCTTTTTATGATAGTCAAAACAGATAAGCCACTTTTAAAAGGTGAGTGGTCAAAGTCACTCAAGAAGATAAACTAATTTTACTGAGACTCGACGAGGCAGCTAAGTTATCCTAAAACCTTCCGTACCTTCTGTACGACGGTGAAAGAATAATTACTCTGCCTTTTTTTTCTCTTTTACGCCGGGAAATCCTCTGAGGCATCCCGCCTGGGGAGTGGGTCTCCCCAGGTGGGTATGTGGGACTCGCCCGAAAGATGGTAAATGGACGCAGCTCTACCCACTAAAACCCAGCGAGTGCCACCAGTGCCGTCTTGGTGAGGTGCTCCGGATCTGTTAAGCTAACAGGGCACCTCGACGGCTAGTCAGTCCCGCAACGGACCGACGCCACCTCCACAAAGGGGTTGTACCGCACCACAGAACAACCCCTCCCATCATCAGGACAGTACAATGGGGTGAGGTTCCCACCCCCACCCCTTGCACCCTGCTCTTTTGTCCCCTCTTCTTATAAGAGGGGTACAAAGAGCCCCTCCCCCCAGCTCAATTAGCTTCGCCCAAGGTGCAGCGGCTCACCCTAGGCTACTGAGCCCCACCACCACGACAAGGCCTGAACCATGGGGGGGATAATTACACTGCCTGCCACCATCACCATCAGCCTTTATCCGTCCACTGCTGAACATAGGTCTCCTGAATCGCTAAAACGACCGATCTTCAATGATCTTAATCTTCGTGTAATATCGGTAACTTAAGTTCTCTGGGGGATGTCTTCGTTTCGAATCTTATTACGCTGCCTGTACCTGCTGCTTTTTCCGGAACACGACTGTTTTATGGAAGAAACAAGAATGGTAGTCGGGAGTGTGACACAAAGCAGCCTTCCTATCATCTAGTGGTAAGTGTTAGATATCGACAGCCAATGATATACACCGGAGGGTTAGCTGGTTTTGCTTGCTCTAAATTAAATAGATATCAGTAATTACCGGAGGACTGCGCTGTGCTGCGTTTCTGTATATACAAAGGTACTCTGTGGTGCTGCGCTACCGTCTGCATTGTACGACCATCCTGCTCGTTTATAATGTGAAAAATTGGTGTGATTCGGAGGAAAGGGCAATACAGGAGAAATTGGCACTGAGACTTAACATCTTATGTCTCAGGATAGGCAACACTAGATGAGTTGTCTGGGCTCTTTCCAGGTATACTGGTTTATGTTCTTGGGCGACGTCGACCACTTACCACCAGTGAGCCAACTAAGAAAAAAAAAGACGTGTGGCACTCGGGGACTGCCGCGGTAAAGCTATAGCATTTTTTAATCAACTTATGCAATTATAATTATTTATTTATTTTTTATTTATGCAGTATTTTTTTCTTTCTTTTGTTTTATATTTTATATTTAATGGATTACCAACAATTCTATGATTTAATGCGAATGGCCAATGATCAACAAAGAGATAATACTCTTATGTGTAAATGATGAATTATATTTACAAACTTCAATTTAAGAACCATTTCAAATTTTATATATTATAATCAACAAATTTTACTACTTTTATTTATTTATTAATGTTTGATATTATTTTCAAGCACTAGCAACTCTGAAACTAACTTAACGGGCAAAAGTCTTGTGTCCAGCTCTTAATAAATTATCTGTCAGCTTTACAAACTGATAGTATATTCTATTTGTCAAATGTCAAATTTTGTGTTTCTAATTTCAATGTTATAGATAAGATGTTGTTAATTTTCGTCATCTGCGCTTTATGAGCTGTTATTTCCAGTTATTATCCCAGAACTTTGTATCTTCTGTGTCCACCGATGTACTAACTATGTGGTTTATAGTAGATAGTGTTGACGACTAAAACAACTACGAACAGCCGTTAATTTTTTCTATACTTGTATAGTTCTTTGTTCTTATGTTCAGTACTAAAATACATTTTGTCCACTTTTATGCTTTTAAATAGTTAATAAATTCTTTGATTTGCACAAATACAGATCTTACACTCACTTTTAAACACTATCTCTTATCTTTATATCGTTTTTATTCAAAATCGATGGTTAATATTTTAGCTGAACGATATATTCTCAGGCAGTGAAATATTCTCACGGATAAAACTTTCACTTAGTTATTGTCACTTTAATGTTCAACACTTATAACACGTACACTTATTAAATTATTATTTATTTATATTTTTAATACTTTATTTAACACGGAGACGATGTGAAAATGTAAAGTGTCATCTAGTTAGTCACCTATATACTTTCTCTCAAACAGCTGCTTACTTATTTGTCCGATTTCGGAGCAGCTCGTCGCTCGTCGGGTGTCAGGTTTCTTTCGTTACGGAATTTCTTGATTCGGTCGCCGCGCTCAAGGCCCGCGATAGAAGCTATGCAATAGCTTAAAATCATTTCACTAAAACTTCTCCTAGACATTATGCGTGATCATTAACATAATAATTAATTCACTTATAATACATTATGGTATATCAATTTGGATTAAACTCAATCAGGCCTAAGACCTGCATGAAGCACCCTTAGGCCAATCACTGGGCCATTGTTTGAACATTGAATAATATAATATGTTATAACGTTATAGTACCTATATACCAAGATGTCTATATATAGGTTCTGATGTCACATAGGAGTGTCATATCAGTGTAGAATCTATATCTATACAGATAAAAAACGGATATAAATGACATTTTGTACAATTTTTGTCTGTCTCTTTGTTCCGAAAGCCAGAATCCGTGCTATCCCGTATAGGTATTTATCCCGTGCAATGCACGTCGACTCCGCCAATCAGAGAACGTAATTTGAACAGGTAAAGGAATTGGCGGGAGGTAATTGGTTAATGTCTATGCAGGCACATCAAAATATGATGATTTTACACTAACAAAAAGAGCTCAACACGGCTACAGAAGTTATCAATTCAAAAAAGATTTGTCTTATAGAAGAAAATTTATATTAAAATAAAAAAAATGTTTCCTAAGTATTTAAGTTTTTTTATTTCTTATTTGATATGACAAGTCCTCCAGTCCCAAGGCTTTTTGTTTCTTTAACGCCGGGAAATGCTCTGAGGCATCCCACGGGGAGTGGGTCTCCCCACGCGGGTATGTGGGACTCGCTGCGCCGGAAAGAACAACCACTCCCAACGTCACGGGACAGTACAATGGGGTGCGGTTCCCGTCCTCGCCCCTGCTCTTTTGTCTCCTCCTCTTATAAGAACCCACTTGGCTCAATCAGCTTCGCCCAAGGTGCTGGGCATACCTAAGGCTACTAAGCCCCACCGCCACCTCAGGGCCTAAACCATGGTGGGGTCCAGTCCCAAGGCTTCATTATCATTTTCATCATCAACATTAAACTACATAATCACTTTTTTACTTTTTCTCATATTTGAGTGAATCCGTAAAACGAAATCTCATTTGCCTCAGGTATTGTATCCCTATTACGCCTCTTACTATTAAGGTGAAGGAGCCCTCCCTCCAATATTTAGGGTGGGTTCCCCACCTGTAACGTGTGTGACAAGGTAATGTAATTTAAGTAATGTTATTCAGTCAGGTGAGGAGGTAATGTTACATATGTTGAATACTCGACTGATATCATAAATGGTTGTGTAATGTATGCTCGAATTATCGGGGGAGAAATTTGCCTATCGGCAGGGTATTTTGGGTTATTTTGGAAGTTATACTTATTTAGGCGCGTTAGGGAAAAATGATGAGAGTATATTTTTAAGATGCGCGCGCACACCGTCACGAAAAAACCTACATGATGAAGTTAGCTATAGAACGATTTTCACATAATGACAGTATACGAGATAAGACGTCAGCAGAAGATATAGTTTTTAACTATACCATAAGCAAAAAGGTTACAGTGTAATGAAAATGTACTATGTATTTGTATAACTTCTAACGCGTGTACATAAGAACACACACACTTTTTTTCGTAAAATATCTTTGAATTTCGAAATGAATTAAATTCTTTGTAATTACTGGCATCGGGACTTACCATCTTATGTTCCAGGATGAACAATTTGTTTACTTGTCAGCATAGTACTATCTCAAATAAGATTTGTAAGAGGTAGTGCTATACTGCTATGCAGCCCGCACGACCGGGGTGGTACCTCTCGCTCATATAACACCCGCGTCTAGACAGCTATGCTGTCGCGTTCCGTGCGGTTTATAAGTTTCCGGTGGTCTATTGGGGATAAGGAAAAGGAGGCATCACATCTGCATAATGTTGTGCAAATGTGTATAATGGGCATCGGTAGTCTAAAGCGTCCACTGCTCGTTTGCCCTTCTATGCTATAAAAAAGGAATCGGCCATCTTGGGATTCTTTGAGGTAGGCTTATGTTCAGCAGCAGTGGACAGATAGAGGCTTGTGATGATGATAACTGGTATCAGGACTTACCATGATACGTTCCAGGATAGATAACACGGAAATGAGTTCCCTGGGAAAGTCCCAGATGAACTTTTATATGCTCATGGGCGATGTTGACAACTTACCATCATGTAGGCCTCATTATGGTAACTGTGCCGTTATGCAACTAACAGTGAGACAATTTAACGTCACAGAATAAACAGCTAACATCCTGTTAATTTTGTTGCGCCCTAATACTGACTGTTATTTAACAATACCTCTCTAATTGAATTCCACCAAACAATGCGTGACAAAGAAATACATACATACACTCGAAATCTATAACCACCCGCGCAGTTGAGTAAATCTTACTAATATTATAAATGTGAATGTAAGTTTTTTTTATGTCAGTTGGTTAGGCAAACGTGCCACCTGATGGTAAGTGGTCGACGTCGCCCATGAACATAAACCAGTTTACCTGGAACGAGCCCAGGCAACTCAAATTTATGTGTTGCCTATCCTGAGACATAAGATGTTAGTCTCGGTGCCATTACACTGCCTGTCTTGCCCTCCTCTCCGAAACACAGCAAAGCTGTTTCACGGGAGAAACAAGCAAGCAACGTTGTTTGTTACGCTTTAACACAAAAACTACACCGATCATCATGAAACTTTGTACACATATGGAGGTATTAGAAGTAACATAGAATACGTTTTATGGAAAAAAAACTAAAATCTTATCCTGCGCAGACGAAGTCACAGGTAAGGTAGGTAGTACAAAATAAATATGGAAATTTCTGGTTCAAAGAATCGAAGGCTTTGATTTACAATTCATGTAATCCACAGAATCTTATTGTTTAAATAATTGGGAAGTGAAAGGGTGAGATCAAAGGTAAGGCTCGAGTTGCTTCGGTCCACTGGATTTGAATACCTCTCGTCAATCAGGAGCGGGAAAAGTTAAAAATCGACATCGTTGTATCAATCGTAATCATAAAATAATGATCGGTTTTAGGATCTTTAGGAAGTCATTCATTATAATCATATTTATCGACATCATTAGCGTTATCATTATCATCATGATGATCGAGTATATAACCGGAATAGAGTGGTAATATGTTTTATATGAATACAACTTCCGACAATTTTGTGCTGCGATGCTGCGCCGGTTCTGCGCTCTGATTGAACGATTAATGGCCATTGATGGGTGATTGGCCCATGGAACGTACTTACATACGTATTACATTGCTATTATGTCAGTAACAAATCACTCCCCACCATGGTTCAAGTCTTGTGGTGGCGGTGGGACTCAGTAGCCTAAGGTGAATTCAAAACCTTGGAAGCAGCAAATCGAGCCAAGGGAGCTGCTCTTCGTACCCCTGTTATAAGAAGAGGGGACAAAAGAGCAAGTGGGATAAGGGACGAGGATGGGAACCTCATCCTATTGCACTGTTCCGATTAGGGAGGGTTGTTCTGTGATTCTGTGGAGGTGTTTTTGATCCCTTGGAGGACTGACTTGCCATCGAGGTGCCATTGTTCCCGGCGCAAAAGAAGAAAATAAAAGGATCATTAGGAAGGTTGAGTCTCTAAGCCCGGAGCCGAAATAGGCGTGTCGGTCTTTCTTTGCAATGACGCAATAAAATACTTTTGACGTGCACGGACTAACCCAAAGTCAAATATCCTAACCATAATTCTTGGCCCACATTTAATTTTCTCCTTTTCCTCAATTTCATTCAATCAAAAAGAAGGGCCGCTCTTAATGTTTAAAATTAAGAGCGTGACCTACGAGGGGCGAGTTCAGCACCTGTGTTGCCAGTCCTGGGTCGTAAAATGGAAAATTTCAGTGCCAGTACGTGCTATTCCTTCCGAAACACAGAAAAACTGTTGTGTGGTAGAAACAAACAGGATAGTGGTAAGCACCACATCATCATCATCCTCCCTTAATGAACGCCAAGACGGCCGATCCCTTGCCACTCGCATCCAACTCGAACCGGCCACCACACTACGTGATAATAAAACGTAACAAGTCTAATAAAAAATCATTTTTCATGTTGGAAGATTTTTTTATTGTTTCATGCATTGTCATCCACTTCTGAGCGATGGTCAAAATTGCATGCTTCTAGTTCATAGGAAACTTATTCTGAAATCAATCACGAAATTCCACCGCACAAACAAAAGCACAGAGTTGTTGAAAAGTTGAAAAGTGCAAGGTGGAATATTTTTATGTATTTAGATTTTAGTATCCATTGTGCATAAACAATGCACATTACCGGTGGGAGGGAAGCGCTATGCCGCGCTCCCGGCTGCTGGGTACCACCATCTTGCTTGTTTCTCCCGTGAAACAGCTTTGCTGTGTTTCGGAGAGAAGGGCAAGACAGGCAGTGTAATTACTGGCACCGAGACTTAACATCTTATGTCTCAGGATAGGCAACACATAAATGAATTGCCTGGGCTCGTTCCAGGTAAACTAGTTAATGTTCATGGGCGACGTCGACCACTTACCATCAGGTTTGCCAGTTTGGCTATCCAACAAACATAATAAAAGTATTCTTAGCTTACTAGATTTACGAGGCGTGGTTGTTAATTGATTAAAATTAAAATGTGTCTCATAAAATGCTACCTATCAATAATAAAAGCTTTATTAGGTAAATTTAACGTAAAGAGAATTTACTTTATAATAAAAATGAGACAACGATTTTCCCTGTTTCAAATCCGTTTATGTGGTAGTTAAAGATTAAATTGACATATAAAATTAAACGAATGGTTTTTAACGCAAAAATACGGGTGGTGTAAATCTGACCGCTGAGTGTGTCTGTGGCACCGTAGTTCTCAAACGGGTAAACAGATTTGGGCAATTTTGAAGTGAAACTTCTTTACGCCCACAAAGGTAAAATTTTGACAGATCAAACGTCACGAAAATGTGCAACGTTTTTCTCCAAGAACAGGGAGAGAGAGATTGAGACCGATTGAGAGAGTGAGAAAGGGCGAACGTAGCATGAAGCACAAAGCCATGGAGTGAGAGTAGGAAGCAAGCGAGTGACAAAGATCGAGAGAGAGAGAGAGTGAGATAGAGCGAACGTCGCATCGCAAGTATCGGAAATTTAAAGCTTTAGATTAGTATAAATATAAACGAGATTTAAAAATTATTTTGCCTAATAAGTTTCACTTCTGACATGTGTACTTTGTACACACGCACTTTTTTTTATTTTAAAGCAGGTTTTCTTGTGTTGGTAGCTAGATTGTTTTATTTAAATCGGTTCAGCCGTTTCAAGGTCATCAGCTCAATGTTAGCGTTGGGATTTTTGAGATAATTTTAGTTCTTGAAAAATAAAACTGTTGACACTAATTATGTGAATTAACGTCGCCGATCAACAAATATCGTCTCTCTCAATGTATCGTCATCATTATTAGCCTTTATCCGTCCACTGCTGAACGTCATGATCCAACCAGAACTGCCCACTGTACGGATTCTTTGAACCTCGATATACATTTTTTAAATTCAGGCATGACCCGTCAAAATGTACGGTTTACATTTAGACAAAAGCCTTTATAAAATAATATTAAATTATTCTGACAATACAATCATATTACGGGAAAGGTCACAAGATACACATTTGGGATCCCATCCCGAATGTATATCTTGTGACCCTTGACCTAGGGACCTCGGGACATGATACTTGAGATGACCAAGTGCCATCGTAACGGGTACAACCCTTGTAATTAGACTTGAAGAATAATGTTATGATATTGTTTATACTGAAGATGTCGGTTTTTATATTTTACTGGCTGTTACCCGCAGCTTCGTCTACGGTAACTTAGACTTACAGCCGTACGCGAATTGTTGATGATTATTGTATAGGCTAAGTTACTCCTTATAATATCACCTACCTGCCAGCGAAAGTCCCATAAAAATCGGCCGTTGCAGAGATTTGCAGGAACAAACAGACAGACAGACCAAAATGGTAAAAAAGCTATTTCGGTATATGTATCGTGTATACACCCATATGCACTTAATAAAAAGCGGTTATTTTAATATTACAGACACTCCAATTTCATTTATCTGTATAGATTTATTTTCGTAGATGGGAAATTCAGCAGAGCATAATTGGTCAACGTCACCCATAAACAGAAGTTGCTTATTAATTTACTAACTGTTAATATCAAAAGTCTAGTAATAATAATAATAGGTAGTGCCATGCTGCTTTGTATCCAAATGGGCCGGAAGTACCGGGGTACCTATATATAAAACCGGCGTAAAGTGACAGTTATGCTGTAGCGTTTCGTGTGGTTTGTGAGTTTCCGGTGGCCCATTGGGAGGATAGGGAAAAGGAGGGCAACGCATCCGCTTAACCCTGGTTGTTCACATGACGTGTATGGGCGTCGACAGTTGCCAAAAGGTTTCGATTGCTCGTTTGCCTTCCTATGCAATAAAAATATAATATAAAAAAAAAACTTTATTAAACGGGAACTGTCATTAAGTGGATGGAAAAGGCTGATGATGGTTATTTATTTATTTAAGGATTATGGTAATATTATGATGGCTTTAGTGCCAGAAATAGGTACATTCATTTCCTTCTTTACAGATTATTATGTTGTACTTGATAGAAGAATTAAACTGGAAGGCGGTGCTTAGCCAGATATGCAACAAAAGGCATATCTTTACCACTTGGATTGGATTAAAAAATGCAATCACAAAGAACTAGAAATTATTATTATCCCTTGCGAATAGCATAAAATCATCAACAATATCACCATTGAGTCAAGACAGGCTATGATGACGATCAAGATAATTATCACTATAATGACGTTGATAATATTAATATTGGGAAAGTCGCAAAGCATTCCAAAATCTTACCTTGGGAATTCAGTTCTGTGCATGCCTTTGCGTAGTCTTTAGTTGGAGCGGTTGAAGTACAGCTTGGCCTCCATCCAGGTGGAGGAGGTTGCCCGCTAGATGAGGATCTCTTATTGGAACCACCCGAACAATATCCAGAACTGGCCGTATCACAGCTCACGTTGACAGACTTTCTAGGACTTGCTTCTTTGCTTGGACAAATGTCACCTAACGCTATCATTACTTCTCCACCAAGGTCCGCTTCTTCTGCACCAACGTCTGTGAAGGTGCTGTAATTTGGACTGATGTCTGAAGGTCTTCTGTCTGGATGTAAGTAGTGCGAATGATGGGCGCTGTGTGATGTGTGCTTTATATGGACCGAATTGAGCAAAACGTTTGATGATGTCCTAGTTAAAGCCTCTCTCTGACGCACTGCCTCTCTGAATATTTTGCAATACATCGAGATCATGACCAGACTCGGTATCCAGAAGGAGACACTGGATGATATGATTGCGTAAATCATATTCGTCTTAAATATGCACTCTTCTGGATGCATCCTTCTGTGCTCCCGATGCTCTTCAGTTGTATACCAACCCATGAAGATGGGGACGAAACTTATGAACGCAGGCCAAAGCCACACATTCGCTAGCATGAAGCAGACGGTCCTATGTGTCATTGTGACTGGATATTCCAACGGGCGCACGATGGCGTAGTACCTATCGACTGATATGCAGCACAAGTGTAGAATGGACGCACTGGAGAAGTAAACGTCGAGGGAATTGAAGATATCACAGACGAGAGGCCCGAAAAGCCAGGAGTCGGTTAGCTCAGCACTGGCGTTAAATGTCATCGCACATAACGCAACCAGCATATCCGCGACCGCCAAGCTGACGACGTAGTAGTTAGTGATGACTCGTAGCTTCCTGTGGCGGTGTACTGATATGATGACGAGGGCGTTCCCGAAGAGTGCTCCCAGGATGATGACGATGAAGACCAGCCCCTTGAGGACGAGGGATACGGTGTGCCAGGTTTCGGGCGCGACAGGCGGCAGCGTGGAGTGTAGCTCGTGGAGAAACGCTGGCTCCGTGCCGCGCCCGTGCGTCTCTACCTCTCCTCGAAGAGCGCCATCTGTTGGACAAAATCAATATTAATTATCACTATCATTATCAACATTATCATGACATAGGTATACTAAGTTGAACCGCCATTTAGAAAATGTTTCCATTCCCCAACGGTTGGAAGAGTGGAGGCGACGTTTAGGTACACGAAGTACTGGTCGGCTTTTAACCAGAATGGAAGACGATCTCTGTGCTGTCCGGTTCGTGTTGGATGCTCCTGGCGAGTATCGGTCGTCTTGGCATTCATTGAGAAAGGCCTATGTTCAGCAGCGGATGATTATGATAAAAGAAGCAAGTAAGCTTGTTACGCTTTCACGTCTAAACTACTGAATTCTATGAGATTTGGTCAGAAACTAGATTTTATGTGTTATATATATCAAAATAATCATCGTTGATCCAAATAATCACGCATTCATTATCATCTGTTAGTCTGTTCAGGGTAAATAGGTTTTAATGATTGCCGAAACAATATCGACAATACTTTTTTGTGGATTTCGTTTGTCTGTTAATATTTCTGTAATCGGGCTAAAAACAATTATACAGGCTGCAATAGAAATCATGGGCATCCTTTCAAATTTAGACACTACTAATGATACTATTTGCATTACGGCTAATAATAAGCTGTATTAAAAAAAAATGCAAGCATGGGATTTATTTATTTTTTTATTTACAATTTTTTTGTTCGGCCTATTCTAGAATATGCGTCCGTTGTCTGGAACCCGCAGTACCAAACTCACATAGACAATATTGAAGCTATACAGAGTAGATTTCTGAAACATATGAGGCGCAGAACCCTGATAGGTCCCTACTCTTTCAACGTCTGTCCTTTAGTAAACAGACGCTCAGAGCGGGATCAATTATTTTTATATTAGCTCCTTAATAATAAAATTGACTCTTTTAAATTGTTAAGTTATATATCTTTCAGATGTCCCAGATCATGCTCACGCAATGTAAATAGTTTATTTGACGTTCCACTGTGCAGAACTAACTATGCGAGTAACACATTTGTTCCTCGTGCGACAAGGTGTTATAACAAATTGTTCTCTGAAGCTGACCCATTCGGTACATTTAAAACTAAAATTAGGGAAATAATTTCTAGACCATAATTTTTCTTTCTTTTTAATGTATATTTTTGTATTCTTATGATTTATTCACGATGTTTATCTTATTTTGATCTTTTATTTATTTTGTTTAATTAGTTTATTGTTTTGGCGACGTTTTAATGTTTTGTTTTATATTTTTAGTGGACACTTCACTGGTTTCTGTGTAATTTTTTAAACCTATTTTAAGATTAATTGTAACCGTTTGTGTTCCTTGAAAAATAAATAAATAAATAATATAAATTTCTAATAGATAGGTATCCGTCACGTACATAACTGACGCGAGGTCTACGTATTCTACACGGCGCGGGCGGCATTTTCGTAAACCAAACTGCGCCCAACCGAACTTGATAATTTTTGTGACAGGATTTAATTATAAGGGTTCTCAATAACATGCTTTAATTTTATTTTTAGTATTCGTAACATTAGTAGTTACATGGGCAGTGTCTAAATTTAAAAGGATGCTCATGATTTCAATTGCGCTCTGTATATAAAAGTTGAAATTTTAATGAAATACGATTTCAGTAAATGATACATTATTTGTTAATTGAAAGGCATATCATTGAAATATATTATTATTTATTTTAACGTATGCTTTTGTATTCGAATATAATTATGACTTTCATAGGCAAACGGGCGGCAAATGATGAAGGATACAACGAGTAGGATATCAAATGATGCTGTAATTGATAATAATAATAATGATGACGAGGGTGATGATGATGATAATGATAATGATTCTAATAATAAAGATGGTGATAATGATAATGATTCAAATGTTAATGATGATAATATTCAGAATACTAATGATATATTAGCAATATTATCAATAATCCTATTACCGGGTACAGGATTTTGTTAATCCTCTTACCGTTTCTGTAATTATTAATATCGTCACAAACATAAAACCCTCCTTATAGTATTATCTATTGAGTTTAAAATATAATAAGATTATATTTCAAATGATCAAAGGAGCTTGGGATTTTTTCTTTAAACCTATAAAGGCTCTTACAGACGAGCTTCAGTTTCAGTTGTAAAACGGCTCAGTTTTAATTACCAGAAAAAAAATTGATATCAGTTGTCGTTACTACTATATTTACGATCTCATAATATGCATTCTATATTACCTGATTTTTTTCTGGTCATTAAAAAGTAGTGGTGTATAAAATAGAAGGGCAAACGAGCTGTCGTAGCCTTTTTTCAACTTTCGACGCCCATACACATCCACAACCAGAGATTATGGAGAGGCGTTGCCCTCCTTTTTCCTATCCCCAATGGGCCACCGGAAACTCACAAACATGAAACGCGACATTATAGCATAGCTGGTATTATGTGAATGAGAGGTACTTCCCCGATCGTGTTCGCCTAATTCGGCTGCAAAGCAGCATGTCACTACCTCTTACCATACTCACCATGGTTCAAACCTTGTCGTGGCGGTGGGGCTCAGTAGCCTAAGGTGAACCCCGTGCCTTGGGCGAAGCAAATTGAGCCGAGGGAGCTGCTCTTTGCACCTCTCTTATAAGAGGAGGGGCTAAAAGAACAGGGGGACAAGGGGCGAGGATGGTAACCTCACCCATTGTACAGTCGTGACGTTGGGAGGGGTTGTTCCGTGGTGCGGGACAACCCCTTTATGGAGATGGCGTCGGTCCCTTGAGGGACTGACTAGCCGTCGAGGTGCTCTGTTTGCTCATTAGATCCGGGGCGCCTCACCAAAGGCGACATTGGCGGCACTCGCCGGGTTTTAGTGGGTAGAGCTGAGTCCACCTTACCACTTTTCGGGCGCAACGAGTCCCACATACCCGCGTAGGGATACCCACTGCCCCGCGGGATGCCTCTGAGCATTTCCTGGCGTAAAAGAAAAAAAAAGAAAGAAGCTTTTACCATGACCATTACCTGTTACACAAAAAATACTCAAACGCAACTAAAGAGCTTGAAACGTACAGACCAATTTTGATAAAATAAATATAAGAAATACTGTTAGAAAAACTGCTACTAATAAAATAAATTGCATCCAAATCGGTTAACACGTTTGATAACTACGGTGCCAACACACACGACTTGTAACTCGGGTTTATATAAAGTTATGTACAAACCTAAGTTTTTACTTCAATACGATGTATAGCCTGATCAGAAATATATAAACCCTGCGTGGTGTCGCCACTGTATCTTTTTACGTCAATACATAGTATCGTCCATATAGAAATTAGTTCCCGCGGGCGACGAACGGGTGTGCGTTGGAGGCGCTACTTAATGCGCCTCCAGTAACGCCCCTGTGCTCGTGTCGGGTTCAGGATGGGAACCTGGGCTCGGTATGACACGACGTCGTGGGGACTGCTTAGTGGTAGCCGGGCAGGCCCCCCTTACGAGAAGTAGTCTGGCCTTGCCTGTCGCTGAGATATCTCGGCAGTTCCGAGACCCACAAAAAAGCGACTGAAGGCGCTCGCAGTGGTTTTAGTTTACGGGTAGGGCACTCCCAGGTGCGAGTCCCACATAGGGTCAGGATCTACCCGCAATCCTGGCTACATGCGTAAAATACATTTCTAATTACGTCATTAAGGAGTAACTACCTTAATGACGTAATTAGAGTAAATAACCCAACAAACTTAAACGTTCTTTTAAATAAAATAAATTGAGAGCACTTAGAATAAGCAACAATTACGCTCGTTGTGAACATTCTAAGTTTAAATGTTACGGAATGCTTATTAGATGGCCTCTTTAAAACTCCCAAGGGAGGTGGTAAGTACCTACAAGTTTTATAATGGGTTCGAATTCAAACTATATAAGGTTTACGAACATAGGTTTTCTTTTAATGTCATTTTAATTTCATGATAGTAAGTGGTTAGCGTCACCCATGAATATAAACAAGTTAACCTGAGACTATCCCAAACAACTCATTCTGACTGGCATGTTGGTCTCGTGGTTAGTGACCCTGACTGCTAAACCAGGAGGTGGTGGGTTCGATCCCCACCCAGGACAATGAATGTTTGTTTTTTGTGTGATGAGTGTGATCATTTGTTCTGTGTCTGGGTGTAATTTATCTATAATATTAGGTATGTATTTAGAAATTAGAAATATATAAGTATTGCTGGTTGCCATAAGAACAGGATCTGCCTAGTGCCTGGATACAGTTGGGAAGGGGGGGTAGCTGTATTATATAATTTTTGTATAATTATATAAATAAATTATTATATAATTGTGTCATATTAGTCAGATCCGGGACACTCCCCTTCGAGCGGCTGAAGCAGTGGTTTTGTGTGGTATACCGACCCTGGGGTAGCGGGGAGCGCCGGGAGTCCCACATATCCCCGGGTGAATGTGCAAAGTATTTCCAGTACTATAAAAAAGGTAGCTGTAAATTATCAGTATTTATTTTATAGTAGTTACTTTTGGAGTCGGTGTCGTATTTGTTGCTGTACATTACCTACCTACCTTGGCTGACACCGACTCCAAAAGTAACTATAATGACGTGGTAAATGCAAAGTTTGTACATTAGTAGAAGATTAAGTTGATTATATGTTGTAAGCACAAACATTAAAGAAACTGTTATTTTATTACTTTTTAGTTTAGTATTTTTGAAGTAAGTTTTAATTTTTTGTAAAATGTTTTTATTTTGTAAGATTTTTTCTTCTTTTTTCACTTTCCGTTTAATCATAGGTAACATTTCAATCGACAAAACGAAGGTCAAACCTGCGATTGATCGAGCAGTAATTTTGACCTGGAACCGATCCAGGTGAAGATGGCACTTAGCCAAATAAATGTGCTTAAAATGAATTGCAACTTTGGCATTTGTCTTTGTGAGCTATATTGGTTATATTTCGTATAGACCGAAAATGATTAAGGCAGGTTTGAAGAGTTAAATTTCATCAAAATTTGTCCCATTTTAAATACACTCTAAGGACGATTTTTTTTAATTTGACTCCTTCAAATCAGTTTATACTGAAAAAGATTGTTTGAAATTGTAGATTATAAAAAAAACACGTATTTTATCACTATAAACAAAAAAGTCGGTATTTTTGTTTTTAATGATAAATACGTGTGTGGAATATTTTATGTGCCAAAACCTTGGCTTTTAAATATTTTATACCGAATAGTTTGATGGGGTATATCAATGTATATTCGAGCAGGCTGTGATTCGGCCCGCTATTTGCATCCTAATAGGCCGTCTTGGTGTTCATTAGAAGTATATGTTTGATAAATTATGATAGCATTAGAGTCACTTTCATAACTAAGACGAACCTTTTTATTTATAGAAGAAGAGCAAACGAAGAGTTGGTACACTTGATTATCAGCGACATCCACACACTACTAAGCAGTACCCACGACGTCGTGCAATATAGGCCCAGGTTCCCATCCTGAGCCCGA
This sequence comes from Helleia helle, assembly GCA_963853865.1. NCBI lineage: Eukaryota > Metazoa > Arthropoda > Insecta > Lepidoptera > Lycaenidae > Helleia > Helleia helle. The sequence continues at coordinate 11,646,614 of OY971436.1, forward strand.
CACGAACATAGGGGCGTTACGTAGCGCCTCCTACGCATCCCCGTTCGTCACCCGCGGGGGAGGCCTCGTTGGCGGCCTCCTCTCACACCCGCTCATTGGCCACTGTTTGGGACATTACTGCCTCACAGAAGGAGCCCATCGCCGTCCAAGACTCGTCATCACCGAGCATCGCGGTGATGACTCTCGGCAAAGACAATTCCCCTCGGATGACTGATGTCAGATCGTGATGCAGCGCCGCCCATCTCAGGAACACCTCGAAGGTGTGTTGGCCCGAGTCCACCGTCGCGCCACAATCGTGACACACTGTCAACGGCTCCCTGTGGGCCGTCAGCACAGGTACTCACCAAAGCAACCATGCCCGGTGAGCACCTGTGTCAGACGGAAGGTGAGGAGTTTTCCCTTATGGTGCATCCACCGCTCGAGGATCGGACATCCACACACACCTGCTACACCAGAGGATTAGCAGGAATGCCGCCTTTGGTGAGGTGCTCCGGATCTGTTGAGCAACAGGGTACCTCAACGGCTTGTCAGTCCCTCAAGTGACCGATGCCACCTTCGTAGAGGGGTTGTCCCGCACCACAGAACAACCCCTCCTAACGTCGTGACAATGCAATGGAGTGAGGTTGCCATCCTTATCCCTGGTCCTGGTAGGTAGGGTTCAAAGAGCAGCACCCTCGGATCACTTGGCTTCGCCCAAGGTGCTAGGTTCACCTTAGGCTACTGAGCCCCACCGCCACGACAAGGCTAGATCCTTGGTGGGAGATTTACATACTCTCAGTATGAACAAGGAGTTGATTTTCCTTGTTCAAGGTTAATTCGTTTAAGGGGGCGAAGGATCCAGTAAATGGTGGCACGCCTGCCAGTTTGCTTGATCTAATTTAAATAGCAGTCAATTTTTTAGCGTATGGTCTAAGATATTATGCGATAAAATTAATAGTCATAAATTATTATTTTTTGTTATCGCAGGGAAATACTTTTTACGCATGCAGCCAGGATCTCGGGTAGATCCTGACTCTGTGTGGGACATGCAACTGGGAGTGCCCTACTCGTAAACTAAGAAAACAATTTTTGAGGGTCCCGGCAACAGGATCACCTCAGAGACTGGCAGGCCCTGGCGAAGGCCAGACTACTCCTCGTAAGGGGGGACTGCCCGACCGCTACTATGCAGTACCCGCTACGTCTTACCATACTGGGTTCAGGCTACCATCCTGAAGCCCGACATGAGCACAGGGGCGTTACTAGAGGCGCATTAAGCAAAATGTGTTTTTTGAAATTTCACAAGGTACCGTGAGACAACCATCCGAGCATTAGGGGTTACACGCTTCATATACCCCTATAAATTAGATTTTTATTAATGTAAGTATGAGGTAGTGCCATGCTGCATTGCAGCCGAACTGGGCTGGCACGACCGGGGTGGTACCTCTCGCTCACATAACACCGGCGTCAAGTGACAGCTATGCTGTCGCGTTTCGTGCGGCTTGTATTTTTCCGGTGGCCTATTGGGGGGGATTGGGAAAAGGAGGGTGGCGCATCTGCGTGGCCTTGGTTGTGTGGATGTGTATGGGCGTAGGCACCGTGAGGCTCCGACTGCTCGTTTATAAGGCCCACATGGAACAGTGAAAGTTAAAAACGAGGAAGTGTACTAATATCTCCACTATAGCCCCCTCGAAAGCATTAGCCCATCCGGATGTGAAGGCAGTTGGCGACCTTCCAAGGGGAGACAGCGGCCTTGAACTTACAATCAATAGACTTTATTGGCTCTGTTGTTGTTTGTTAGTATTTGATTGCAGTTTTGAACATTTTAGAAGAAGAATTTTGGTAAGGCGGTTTTGTGATGTGAATCAGATAATAGTTATCGATTTGATGATGATGGTTTTTATGGTATACTAAAGAACTATCAGCGCCCCGCAGTTTCACCCATGAACTATTCCCGTGGGAGTACAGGGATAAATTATAGCCTGTATGTTATTCTGATGAATAAGTTACGTTATTTTAAAGTTTCATTAAAATCCATTCATTAGTTTTTGCGTGAAAAAGTAACAAACATAATATTATATGCATACGTCGATACAGTCTTACCTTTCACGTTTATAATATAATTAGGACACAGAAAAAAAACTAGCAGTAATAGAGCCTGCCGATAGAAGTGAAAACTTATAACCTAAAAATATGACGTTATGAGATTTCATGTTTTCACTTTTAATGTTAAAAATGTTAATATTTCATAATTACATCAAAATGTCACACATGCTATAATAGCTCAGGTGGGAAACCGGGCCCCACCATAGTTCAGGCCTTGACGTGGCGGTGGGGCTCAGTAGCCTAGGGTGAGCCTAGCACCTTGGGCGAAGCTAATTTAGCCAACGGGGCTCTTTGTACCCCTCTTATAAGAAGTGCGAACGAAACAGCAGGGGGCAAGGGGCGAGGACGGGAACCTCACCCTATTGTACTGTCACGACGTTAGGTTGTTCTGTGGTGCGGGACAACCCCTCTGTGGAGGTGGCGTCAGTCTCTTGGGGAACTGACTAGCCGTCGAGGTGCCCCGTTTGCTCATTAGATCCGGGGCACCTCACCAAAAGCGGCATTGGTGGCACTCGCCGGGTTTTAGTGGGTAGAGCTGCGTTCACTTACCAGCTTTCGGGCGCAACGAGTCCCACATACCGGCGTGGGGAGACTCTCGAGCGGGATGCCTAAGAGCATTTCCTGGCGTTAAAGAAAAGAAAGGTGGGAAACTGGGCGGGTCTGATTCTAGAAGGTACCCCGGCTCGAGTTTTCAGTCCGGGCGTAGCAGTCACAGCTAGCATATTATACACATGTATTAGTATACATATAAAGAGACAATGTTTGTGGGCTATGAAGTAGGCAGTAATTTTCAACTATTCGCCCGATTCGAAATACTCTTTTACCGATATAATTTCACGTTATCACGGAGTGCCCATACAATAAACAATCCGGATACTGTAAATTAGTTAAAAACGCGACCAAAGCTGCGGGAAATGGTAGAGACAATTCAATAAGGTTCCATATATGCATCCCTACGAACGGAGAGAACAAACCAATACAGATGCCAGATCGATAGGGCATTGAATCTAGATTCTAGACCGGAATACATCTCATGAAACATTCATTCTCATAGACTCCACTCTAGGAAATGGAAATAATTTAAACATTATATTTGACTGGCCTGTAGGTCTAGTGGTTAGTGACCCTGACTGCTAAACCAGATGGTCGTGGGTCGATCCCACGCGATCCCTCTGGCGGACCAATCAGCGCCACATTCCTGAATCAAGCTATCGAAGTTCCACAGCTCGTCGCTATACATCATCATCATCATCATCATCATCATCAGCAGGAGATATTCGCAGTACGAGAATGCGCCAACATGATCAAACAAAACATCATTAGCGCATATAGGATTGAGAAGGCAGTCATATACAGTGACAGTCAAGCGGCACTGAAGGCCCTCAGTAAGAGGGAGACTACCTCAGCACTGGTCAAAGAATGCAAAAACACCCTGCAAGATCTAGCAGACCAGACTGAGTTAGAAATTGCCTGGGTACCCGGACATGAGGGAAATGCGGGCAATGAAGAAGCAGATAGATTGGCGAGAGAAGGTGCCGATGAGACGTTCATAGGCCCTGAGCCGAGACTGCCAATAGCACACAGGATAACAAAAAATGTTATAACCTTGAGAATAAACAAAGAATCAAACCAGAGATGGAATGACGTGAAGAGCTGCAGACAGTCGAAATTCTTCATCTCGACGCTTGACAGCAAAAGACTAAAGAGTTGCTTAAACTCAATAGTAACAACATCAGAACAGTTGTAGGAATATTGCCGGGACACTGCCCACTCAACAGACACCTGTCAATAATGAAGCTAACAGTAACCCTCTATGCCCTAAGTGCAAAGAGAAAGAAGAAACCAGTCTGCACTTCATAACGGAATGCCCCGCATTTGCATACGCAAGATGGGAGCTGTTTGGAGCGGACGAGCTGAAGAAGGAAGATTTAGGATATCTAACCATAAGGCAGCTAAGTAGTTTTTGTAGATCAACACGTAAGTTTGAGGGGGTGACCCCGGAGGGGCAATTGGTAACCCGTCCCCGCATCTAATCCCAGAGGCGAGCCTGGGGAATTGGGTGAAAGGGACCATTTATTTAATGTAATGTAAGTTAATGAGGACTGATCACCTATCTGACCTCGCCGGTGTCCCCACCCTTAAATAATAATAATAATCATCATCAGCCTCTATCCGTCCACTGCTGAACATAGGCCTCCCATACATACAACAGCTAAATTAATAGCAAGTGGGCTTCGGCCTGGCCGAGCATACCATCTCGCTCGGTTGGAGATCTCCCTTTGGGGCTTCCACTTATATCCCACATTGGGGACCTCCGATAGACCACGCCTCTTTCTAAGAAATAAGAATTCATTATCATCACTCCCCCACCCCTCTCTGCCCCACGCCAGCCCAACGCACCGCGGCACTGGTCGAACCATCATCGGCTTCAACGGGCAATCTCACTATACGACCGGTCAGCAAGCAGAGCACATCTCTCCTGGTCAGCACGTAGAATCGGCCCCGCACGGCAGTACTCCGACTCACTGGAGCCCATGCAGCAGCAGCACAGTTCCGACTCACTGGGACTCTCTGGCACTGGCGACTCAAGCAAGAAGACTCAAGACTCGATCTCCGGTCTTCGGGGGGAGTGATGTGATGGACCAATCAGCGCCACATTCCTGAATCGCGCTATCGAAGTTCTGCTCGTCGCTATACATACAACAGCTAAATTGATAGCAAGTGGGCTTCGGCCTGACCGGGCATATCATCTCGCTCGGTCAGAGATCCCCCTTTGGGGCTCACACCTATAATCCCACAAGCATGTCCCTCTGTAACGAGATTCGAACCCATCTCTAATATGCTCGTTCTACCGTTACTTAATAGGTCATTTTGCTTAAAACAATCTCGAAGTTAATTAAGTTATTGAATTAGTCAAACTTTGTTTTAAACTTGATACGTCTTAGTTGAATCAAATGCATCCGCTTATAAACTTAGGAAAACTAGGAAATTGTTCTGTCCTAGAACTTTCCTGTATTTATTGTTATTTTTGGTGATATTAAAACTATTTCTTTTGTTATTCGGTAACGGTATGTTAGTAACACTCCACTTGCACTTGTCTTGGTGCATTTCAGCGGTACCTATCCACGGAAGCGGCGGAACACCACGCCCTATATCCAGAAGTCCTCTTGTATGGCCAGGTGCAGATAACATGTCGGTATCGCACCACGAATGTCTTAAAGTTGACATTGCGACGCGATTCCAGTAGCACAGCACTCTTGCTGTGTCCTTCGGGCATTCGGGTCCTTCGGGCTTTACGATGTCTTTCGCGTCAGTGGTATCTCCTACCAGCCTTCATAGGCGGGAGATATACACAGATATATTCGGTCCTGCAGCACGTATCGTACTGTGGGGCTCCTTGGGAGCCATGCCACAGCGGTTCTTGCTAGCCCTATGATGGCTCTTCTTCCTTTTTACCTTAAAAATCAGTACACTTCGATGCCTCCTCAGGCAAGGAGGAAGTGGAGTGGAGTAAAGTATCACTGACGGTGGTGCTGCTAGCGAGAAACTCATTCCTCGCAGACATTGTATGTTGTAGCGGAGATCTTGCTATTCATTGAAAGGGGCTTAAGTCATGTAGTAAAAAAATATAATATTGATGAAGATGTACCAAATTCTGCGCTATAAACTATCACATATTAAAGTATGTTTCTTTATTCAACGTTATATTCATAGAACTAACGTACTTATTGAAGGTCAATTAAATCCACCAACAGTACCATAGCGAGCCCAAGAACCGGCATGCAACTCTGTATAATATTCCCAATTGTCAAAAGGTTACATTTTTTCACGGCCTCTAATGTAAGGTCACTTACAAAAAGACCTTAACACGCCTATCTATAAAACAAAACCAATTTATAAGTTTCATTGAATTTATGGCATGTACAATAAACACGTGTTAAGGGCAAGGCCAATAACGAAAATAGTAAATCGATTTTAAATAATAGGCCTTGCACGCGAGCTTTGGCCTTGAAGCAGCCTTCAGCTACTACAGATTAGGTTAACATGCAGCGTTGGTATTCCCCGAAATTGTGTAGTTTATGGGGATTTTATAGATAATAATATAATAATATCAACCCTTATATTATATCCCACTGCTGGGCACGGGTCTCCTCCTCGAATTCAGAGAAATATAACATATTTTTCTGGTATAAATTAGCATATCATCTAAACAAGTTTGAACATGTTATTAGTTTGACGTTTAAAATGAGATGGGAGCAAACGGGCGAGATGTTAGGCGATAGTGATGGCAATAACGGCTGTTTTACAATAATAAATTATCCTGTTGCGTTGTTTTGTAACAACTGCTGTTCTAAACTGCTGTCAGTTATCATGTTATTGTTGATTTATAGACGTTGAAAAATATGAATTGTGACAATAAGCAAAAAAAAAGCTCATTCTGCCTATCGCGTGCCTATTCTTACTTGCGTCATATATTACGTCGTCGTTTCAATAATGACAACTGACAACAGGATATAGTTATTCTTTAATAATGGATTATTCAATATTTTCAAATAACGCATTACTGCAACTATTGTTGTAATAATGACCACCACTAATAGGCAATTAGCTCCCTAAACCTCCCACGAGGAGGCAGTCACCTCCCTTCGCTTAGGAGCAAATTGAGGAAAACAGATATATCAACCTAGCTTATTTTACTATTGTAAAAGAAAAGAAATAGTCGTCATGGGACAACAGATTTAAAACATCTATGTCAGTATTATAATAATAATACAAAATTGATATTACGAAAGATGCAACAAATAAAGAATTGATAGCGTCATGTTATTTGCCGTCAGCACATTCGAAGCCAATGGTTTTTTTTTTCGCAAGGAAATGATTTTTACGCATATAGCCAGGATCTCGTGGAGATCCTATGGCCCCTGAGCACTTCAGCCGCATTTTGAGGGTCCTGGATCGGAATGAAACAGGATCACCTCAGCGACAGCCTGGCCCCGGTGAAGGCCAGACTACTCCTCGTAAGGGGAACTGCCAGGCCTCTACTAAGCAGTCCCCGCGACCTCGTGAAATACTGGGCCCAGGTTCCCATCCTGAACTCGAGCATAGGGGCGTTACTGGAGGCGCATTAAGTAGCGCCTCCTACGCAACCTCGTTCGTCGCCCGTGGTGGGAGGCCTCCTCTCTCGTCCAGCCAAAGGGTTCTGAATTAATAGTCTATGTATGTACTTTTGTAGTAACGTTCCATCGTAGCGTCTAAACCAAAGAGGTGTCAATCTATCTATGGGCCGCAAAACACAAGGCATATTTTAACCGACTTGAAAAGAAGAGGTGAAGTTTTGCGTAGTCGGATCTAGTTATTAAACTTTTTTTTTTTGTTTAACTCTGAATAAACGAGCGGCTCAAGGTATGTGGTTACGGCCTACAGGTGCTTGAAAATTTTTGTGTCTAAAAAATGTTTTTGGGTATAGAAAAAAGGTGGATATTTAGGATAAGCCAGGCAGTGATGCCAGATGGGGGGAATTCTCCCCAAATTTGGGGTTTTTTTCAGACCACGGGGAGATTTTTGAGGGGGACAAATCCTTTGGGGAGTTCTGCGAGGGGAAAAATTTACAAGTTTTTATAACTGAACGCAATTGAACCACTCACAACAATACCTATGTAAAACATTGATAAAACACAGTTGGTGATTAAAACCTTTGTGATATTTCAAGGCATAGACGCAATTTGACATGCTGATCTAGTCATGGAAGCAATCGCTGAATTAACAAACAAATTTTTTTGATTGTGTTTGAATAAATATTTGTTTTCAATTAGTGGGGGTTTTTTCTCAAAATACTACCATTTTGGGGGATTTCGGATGAGATTTGGGGAGAATCCCAGATTATCATCTGGCAACACTCTGGGTAGGAATTATGTATGTCATGCGATAAGATGAAACCACTTTTACGGATTTTATCGCGGTTCATCAAGTTTTTAAATATTCACGCATGGTTGTTGTTAAGTATCCGAAACGTCGCGCTTGTAAAAATTTTAATAAACCGCGATAAAATCCGTACAAGTTTTTTCGTTATAATGAGTGAGATTCGCGTAAACATTAAAAAATAGAGGACAAAAATTACAAATAATCTATACTGGTGGACTATGCTTGACTGCAGAGGTACCATCATCCTTTTTTTTCGGATGGATTTATGCTAACGGCCCGAAGGCCCTAATGCTACATCGGATTAGTGTGAGCCCATTTCGCTCACTTTTGGTTTGTAAAAGTGGGGGGTTGCCCCCCGCCACTGCTACCGTGCTGTCTGCGACCACACGGCCTCCTGGCATCGGGTTGGAACCACCATCCTTTTTTTCTTTATTGTCGGGAAATGATCTGAAGCATCCCGCTGTTGAAGGGGTACTCTCCAGGCTGTGGGACACGCTGCACCCGAAAGGTGTAAAGATGGACGCAGCTCTACCCACTAAAACCAGGCGAGTGCCACCAATGTCGGCTTCGTTGAGGTGCCCCGGATCTATTGAGCAAAATAGGGCACCTCGATCGCTAGTCAGCAAGGACTGACTTCAAATACACTATCACATTACGTTAACCTAGTCCCGTGGTAAGTTTGCTAGAACTTGTGTGCTAGAAACGGGAATTATTTAAGAAATTTTCTTTAAATACATACATGATATTACATACACGTATGTACATGACCCGATGCAGACATCTATATTAATCATAAAAATTATCTGCACTTGGCTGGATTCGAACCCGCGACCGTCCTGTAGCTAGTCCATGTTATAATGGCTGGTAATGCTGTTTAAGGATAGTTTTGGAAGATGCAACTAGGACTTAACAAGCGCTCTAATTACAAAAGTTATAAACTTGTACAGGACAACTTTTGTTCCAATTACTTTGTCTTAACGAGAGAACTAGCTATTGCCCGCAGCTTTGTCCGTTTTTTTTATTATAGCATAGGACGACAAACGAGCAGTGGAAGCCTTTTGGCGACTATCGACGCCCATACACATTCGCACATGCTAAGATTATGCAGATGCGTTGCCCTCCTTTCTCCTATCCCCCCAATGGACCACCGGAAACTTAGAAACCGAACGAAACGCGACATCATAGCTGTCACTTTACGCCGGTATTATGTGAGCGAGAGGTACAGCCTCGCTCTTTTACTGAATCCCAAACGCGAGTGCAGTATTTGCTCTGTGACGTCATAAGTCTCGCCCGGTCAACGGTACGGGTAGGGTGGAGCTCGACCCGAGCGAGCGAATTGCGGCCCATGAGTGAGACTTGTGACGTCAGAGGCTACGCAGCAAGAAGTTTTAAAGTGGACGGGAAAAGTATCATAACTTCGTCATTTATGGAGAAATTTGTAAAAAAAAATCAATGGGCTTTATTACAAGTTTAGTGTTATTTTTAAAACAAATAAAAAAAATTGAAACTTCCTAGTATACTTCAAAAATTGTCTGTTACATCCAAAGTGACAAACATGATGATACAATATATTAGGGCAGTGCATTAATAAGTAAAAAGTATATAAAAAGAACTTGACCACGAAAAAATTGACTTCTTTCCAAAGTCGGTTAAAATTTCTCCTATGTCGCCCGGACCGTATATATATAAGGAATTAATCAATACTTAAGTAGTTTAGGAGTAATTTATGCGCTACTAAAACATAGAAGGACTGTTAAAATCATTCCTTTTAGTAGGGTAAAAAACCAACCTTCTTGGATGCTAAAAATAACGTAAACGTCTTGTCACGCAAAAACAAACTTCAACAATAGCCTACTTTGAAGTATTTTTGTGTCGCATATTTCAAGAAAGCCCATGTTATAAAGCTTATATGGAATCTTGAAGCATGATAAAAATTCCTGCTGAAATTTCTCCGTGACATGACCATAAAGTTAATATACCTAGCGGAAAGGTATATTAACTTTATGGACATGACATAATAAAACAATATCTCCTTATGTGTTTTTGGATTGTGACTTGGATACGCATATTGGCAGACTTATGGTAAGTGGTTAGCGTTGCCTGTGAACGAGTAAATCTGGGGCTAGACCAGGCAGCTCTACCAGTAATTACTGCCTGTCCCATATTTCCGAAACACAGCAATGCTGTTTCATGTTATAAGCAGGATGGGTGTACTCGTATAGACGGGAGCGGCACAGCGCTCAAAATAAATAATCAGTAGATTGATCTGCATTCAATAAAAGGTTTACAATTATTGTTGTCAGTGATGATCGCCTAGGGGGTATGGGATCGGCCTCTTGAGCGAGTGGTCTGGGTCCGGGTTAGATAAACCAATTTTTAGTCTGGTGCCTTCTTCTTCATCTAAATTTCTATGTGCACCTGAGTCCTGAACATAGGACCATCGTCTGCTCATCGGTGAAGGAAACATTGTGAGGAAACCTGCTTGCCTGATGAGATTAAAAGTCTTTGAAGGTGTGTGGCGGAATCAAAGCCTCATCTTGAATCGCGCTATCGAAGTTCCACAGCTGAGCACTATATATACGACAGCTGAAATAATAGCAAGTGGGCTTCGGCCTGACCGAGTATACCATCTTGCCCGGTCGGAGATCTCCCCCATATATTATATCCCACAGGTGTATGAAGTTCACCCTCCTCGCCTGATTTCGAGGAGGAGACCCGTGTACCCCAGGGTTTTGATATCATTATATTATTACTATATTTTAATACACTTGTTCTATGATAATACAAACTGAGTGATGAAACATTAAGTAACTATGGTGCAGTTGGGTATAGGCGTAAAGTTAGAGGTCTGGCTTCGGTCTCAACCGGTACACCTGGGTTTTTCTAGATTTCCCCGTGCACCTGAACATGAGACCATCGCCTGCTCGGTGAAGGAAAACATCGTGAGGAAATCTGATGTTGAAGGAAGTTCACCACCGTGCAATGGGCCAGCGCATGCGTGAATTACTCAACAGCCTCCTCGCTTGATGTCGAGGAGACCGTGCCCTTGGACATATAAGGGTTGATGATGATGATGAAACAATACTTCTTCGACTGAACTTCGTCGTGACATTAATTAATACAGATTGATGACAATTCCGATGCTATTTCATGTTTGATTTTTGCTAGTATATCACAGGTTGGCCTGTTGGTCTAGTGGTAAGCCCTGACTGATGTCTCCTCGAAATTAGGTGAGGAAAGTACTTGTCTACAAAATAGAGTTTGACGTCGGTCGAATTCCAAGATAACATGCAAGAACAGGTCCTAGGAGAGTGAGAGGGTTCGGTCTTTTTTTTTCTTTAGCGCCGTGAAATGCTCTGAGACATCCCGCGGGGGAGTGGGTCTCCCTACGTGGGTGTGTGGGACTCGCTGCGCTGTAAAGGTGGTAAGTGGACGCAGCTCTGCCCACTAAAACCCTGCGAGTGCCACCAATGCCTTTGGTGAGTTGCCCCGGATCTAATGAGCAAACAGGGCACCTCGACGGCTAGTCAGTCCCCCAAGGGACCGATGCCACCCACCTCCACATAGAGATTGTCCCGCACCACAGAACAACCTCTCCCAATAGTACAATATGGTGAGGTTTCCATCCTCGCCATAGCAGGGGGCAAGGGGCCCCTGCTATTTTGTCCCCTCTTCTTATAAGAGGGGGTATAAAGAGCCCCCTCGGGTCAATTAGCTTCGCCCAAGGTGCTGGGCTCACCCTAGGCTACTGAGTCACACCGCCACGTCAAGGCCTGAACCATGGTGGGGAGAGGGTTCGGTCTTAACGTTCATTGAACGTGGACGAAAATTGACTGAAAATTCAATTGGATAAAAGATATAAAATATTTTTGGTCGTTAAATTTATATCGTCTCTAAGGACCTTCAATTGAGATGGATTATGGTAATAGTACTAATGAAGCATTTTAATTTTCAAATCTTTTATCTTTAACCTTCCAATATTAAAATATCATCTATACTAATATTATAAAGCTGATGAGTTTGTTTGTTTGAACGCGCTAATCTCAGGAACTACTGGTCCGATTTGAAAAATTATTTCAATGTTAGACAGCCCATTTATCGAGGAAGGCTATAGGCTATATAACATCACGCTGTGACTAACAAGAATGAAGTTAAGTAAGTTAACGCGAGCGAAGCTGCAGGCAACAGCTAGTTGGTAATATTTTTTATTCTATTCGATGTAAAATATGTGTTTTATATCAGTTTTACAACTGGTAAACGAGTCATTTGATTGTAAATGGTCAGTCACCCATCAACATGAACAAATTCACCTGAGACTATTCATCATATCGCTTGTTTAATAATATAATATATTCTATTTGCACACGTTAATTAAATACAAAATTAACGAAACCTTAAGAATTAAGGAATTACACATAAGCGGCCTTATCGCTTACAAGCGATATCTACCAGGCAAGCAGCGGGGGAAGAGAAGAAAGCTAATTAAGGGCAGGGTTTTTTTTCGGAAGAGCTAGACTTTTCGGTCTTTAAGCTCAATCGGTACAGTAAGTGAACAGATGGCTCACTTAAGAAATATTCGAAAGGGGGACGCTCCCCTCCGTGTCTAGCAGGGCGCGGTTCATCGCGCGCACTGCTCGGGAGAGCAAGATTTGGACTAGTTAAATCCGATAGGGTCGACGAATCTTTTACGGTTGAATTTAACCTATCATCATGAGGGCCGGCCCTCATCCCTCCCTCTGTAGAGAGAGGCGGGTCACGCGCGGTGCCCAAGCAATCTAGCTGTAGCGTAGTGTTACTGCCGTAGTGTGTGTGTGTGTGTGCATGGTACAACCATCCTGCTTGTTTCTTCCGTCGGCGAGAAGGACAGGCAGTGTAGTTATTGGCACCAAGACTTAATAATAATAATAATAATAACTTTATTTCCATTTAACGATACACTGTAGTATAATCTAGTGGTTGAGTCCTTCTAGTAGGTATAATAAACCTTACTTTCTTATGATCCTTTAATAGAAATTTAATAAGGAGTTTTCATTAATGAAAGTTATATTATTGTCTTCTTGTTTCACATTTTAAAATAGAATTCCTAAGAATGTAATAACAAAAAAAAATAGAATTCCTAAGATTGTAATAGCAAAATTGTTTCGTTGTGGAAATATTTAAAAAAATCAGACAAGTGAGAGACCGAAATGCTTTGAGGGTTCCGTGAAAAAGTATGTTTTCTGTAACACTAGAGCAACGTATCTCGGTTTTACCCGTGTAATTAGCGTTCCCTTTTTTTTTCTTTAACGCCGGGAAATGCCCTGAGGCATCCCACGGGGGAGTGGGTCTCCCCACGCGGGTATGTGGGACTCGCTGCTCTGAAAGCTGGTGGACGCAGCTCTACCCACTAAAACCCGGCGAGTGCCACCAATTCCGCCTTTAGTGAGGTGCCGGACCTAATAAACAAACAGGGCACCTCGACGGCTAGTCAGTCCCGCAAGGGACCGACACCACCTCCACAGAGGGGTTGTCCCGCACCACAGAACAACCCCTCCCAACGTCGGGACAGAACAATGGGGTGAGGTTCCAATCCTCACCCCTTGCTCCCTGCTCTTTTGTCCCCTCTTCTTATAAGAGGGTACAACGCCCCCTCGCCTCAATTAGCTTCGCCCGAGGTGCTGGGCACACCTTAGGCTACTGAGCCCCACCGCCACGTCAAGGCCTGAACCATGGTAGGGTAATTATCGTTCCCTTGGGTATACAATGATACTCGCTGATAATGTGTGAAATAATTTTTAAATAGGTTTCGTTGATTAGGTATGAAAGTGTAACAAACAAACAAACACTAGCATTTATAACATTAGTAAGGAGAGCTAGCATGATTTAAAGATTATCTTCAATTATTCTGATAGACTGGCTTCTGGCAAATTATGATTCTATTCCCCAAATACTCAAACAAATCTCAAATTTAAGACGTACTTAAACGCTACGACGTGTCAGATTCAAAGAAAAAAAAGGGACAACACAAGTTTAAGTACGTCCTAAATTTGAGATTCGTTTGAGTATTCGGGGGTAAATCAACGAGAATAAGTTTTACTTTGACAGGACGTTTGACGTTATTGCCTCCAGTTTGTGCCGAATATTTTGACGTGACAACGTCTTATAATTCGATGGAGCCGGCTGCAAGAACGAAAAAAACATGACGCATGCGGCGTTACCTCGCTGTGAGGCGTTCCATTTTCTTATGACGTTTTCACGTTCAACTATCGTCAGTTAACCGACTTTACAGACAATCGCTTTTTTATGTCATCAGGGGGCAAACGAGCAGTCGGAGCCTCACGGCGCCAACGCCCATAAACATCCACATAACCAAGGCCACGCAGATGCGCCGCCCTCCTTTTCCCTATCCCCCCAAAGGGCCACCGGAAACTCACCAACCACACGAAACGCGACAGCATAGCTGTCACTTAACGCCGGTGTTATGTGAGCGAGAGGTACCACCCCGGACGTGCCGGCCCAGTTCGGGTGCAAAGCAGCATGGCACTACCTTTTACTAAATGTTTCTTTCTTTCTTTCTTTCTGACAATCTGGCATACCTACAACTGAGTGATCCTTCAAATTAAATCAAATCAAATCAAAATCTTTATTTGCCTGAATTTATAAGCTCTACTTTTTTCATTTTGAGACGGAACTCTATAAGCCAAGACTAAAGTCTTGCGCGGAAAAGAAATGTATTAGCATTTCAGTATTATTTTAAATAAACTATTTTAGATGACCTTCGAGAATTTAATATTTTACATGAACTCAAAAATTACTCTTTAGAAGTGATTTTATATGTTTATAACAGAATAACTTGAAGGGTGAAAGAAGATTTAAATTAACATGAATATGTATATTCGAATCCTCTCAAGTGCAGTTTTTTTTCGGAATGATCTATACTAATGGCCCAAAGGCCCTAATGCTTCATCGGATTAGTGTGAGCCGATTTGGCACACTTATGTTTTGTTATAAGTGAGTGTTGCCTCCCGCCAACCGTGTTGTCATCGACCACACGGCCTCCTGGTATCGGATTGGGGCAGATAATTAGTACAGAGAATAGACGATGGCTTAGTGGACTCAACCTCAAAATGGGAGGGTGTATGATCCAACACCCTCCTCGCCTGATTTCGAGGAGGAGACCCAGGCCCAGCAATGGTACATACAAGGGTTACTTCATCATCATAATCAGCCTTTATCCGTCACCGAAGAACTCCTTCAATGAACGCCAAGGCGGCTGATCCCTTGCCACTCGCATCCAACATGAACCGGCCATCGGAAGGATCGACTTTCCACCTGGTATGGCCGAACACTTCGTCTAAACGCGGCTTCCACTCTTGAACCTTATTGGCCCATCGGGCATCCGTTCTCCTGAGTGTGTCACCAACGCACCAGGTTCAGGCATCTTTAAATTGTACATGGCGGGATTTGAACCCGTGACCGCTGCAAGTCACCTGACTATAGACGTCCGTCAATGAGTTTACTAGTCGCAGGTGAGTTGTTCATCCCAGAAGGAGGCCGATGAGCGGGTGAGAGAGGAGGCCGCCGACGAGGCCTCCCACCGCGGGTGACGAACGGGGGTGCGTAGGAGGTGCTACCTAATGCGCCTCCAGTAACGCCCCTGTGCTCGTGTCGGGCCCAGGATGGGGTTTTAACCTGGGTCCAGCTAGACACGACGTCGTCGGGGACTGCTAAAAGTATCGAATCAAACGAACAGCCGAGCAGTCCCCCTTTAGAGGAGGAGTCTGGCCTTTTCGCCGGGGCCAGCCTGTCACCGAGGGTCCTGCGTTGCCTGCATGATCCGGGACTCTCATAAAAGGCGGCTGAGGGCACTTGCAGCGGTTTTAGTGGGTAACTCATCTCCAAGTGCGAACCCCACACACGGCTAGGTTTAAAACTCACCCCGGTCCTAGTTATGGTTTGGTCTGCAAATTTCCGCTGTAGAACAAAAAAAAAAAAAAAAAATGTGAGTTGTTCATGAATGGCTTGCTATTAGTTGGCTCAAGTAAAAAATTAAAACGTTAAAAAAGCGAAACAAAAGAAATAAAACGAAATGTAAAACAATAAAGATTATTTATGACGTACACTTCGCAGTGTGAAGCAAAAAATATTTTCATTTTAGGGTTCCGTAATCGAAATACGCTTTTTTATAATCAATATTGTAAGCATATATTTTTACACCGGGAAAGGGTAAGGTATAATGTGGGCCTCGATGATCATAAGGTGGACGCAGCTCTACCCGGCGAGTACCACCAATGACACCTTTGGTAAGGTGCCCCGGATCCTTTGAGCAAACAGGGAATCTTGATGACTAGTCAGTCCTCAAGAGACCGACGCCACCTCCACTGAGGGGTTGTACCGCACTTAACAAACCCTCCCAGCGTCGGGACTGTACAAGTGAGTTTCCCATCCTCGCTCCTTTTCCCCCACTCTTTGGTCCCCTATTCTTATACGAGGCGTACAAAGAGCAGCCCCCTCGGTTCCGCCACGATTAGGCTTGAACCACGGTGGGGAATATTATCAGCATATTCCTTCTACTGCTGCTACCCTTTCTATATCAACCCTAAAACCACTCCTTATTTAATATAATTCATTTGTGCGTGTGCGTTTAATATTTTTTTTTGTATGTGTAGATTTGGAAATATCCACTACAAAATATTTTATACACGACGTCTGTCGGATTCGCTAGCCTATTATTATATTACTACTGTGTCAACTGCCTATTATAAGTTTATATTCGAGGAAGTACTTTTATCGGACTAAACTAAGCCGGGAACCGATCTGGGCGGATGCTGGCCTCGGAACTTTCATCATATACTGTCGTATAATTGCATGCATATTTCATCACCTGATTTTAAAAATATGATTGAAAATTACACACGAACATTTTTATCATTTAGATCCGTTGTAGTTGAATATATTTTCTGACCGAATTTAAAGCTGAAGATAAAATTGCTGTATATATTTTCTCAGATCATACATCATAAATAGAATAGACAAATCATAATATTGTAACCAAAAACCGAATTAAAATTGGTTCAATCTGTTTGGGAGCTACGATGCCACACACACATCTAATTTAATTAAATGGTAAATCTAAGTTAATTAAATGGTATTTTAAATACTGTACAGAACCCTCCGTGTTTTATTTCGACTCTCACTTGAACTTTGAATTAATAGAGGGTAGCGGTTTTCATTTTCGGCGGGAAAGGGCCCAACAAAAATTGAATAAAAAGGCTGTAAACGATACGACGGACCTTCAAGAAACGAACATAATATCTACTCGTATTTGAAAGGCAACACACCTGCGATAATAATAGCGGTTGTCTATTTTTTTTAATCTTATTATATAAATTTTATTAAATCATCACCACTGCTGAACATGACCTATGTTATATTGTGCATATAGGCCACCCTCAATAAACGCCAAGACGACCGATCCCTAGCCCCCTAATATTAAATATTACTTTAATAATAAATTGTAAACTTAACTACTGTAATTTACTCTTTTACTTTAATTTAATATTATCAAACACTGTATAATACTCAAGTTTAGAAATAAAATATTTTTATCTTTAAACTAGTTCCCGGACAAAAAAATTGCTGGCACCCCTGGGCCTTAAAATGGCTTAGATTTCAAGAAGATTTCCTTAACACCCTCCTCGCCTAATTTCGAGTTCTCTTTCGAGGTCAAAAGGACGATATGGTCGAGTTATTTCATATTATAAGGTCACCTTCACACCTTATTATTATTCCTCAAATCTTATTTCTTTGTGGAAACAAAAAGGTTTTTGTTAAATGAGACGAGAAAAGTTTTTCTTAGTTCCCTAGCCCGTTGTGTTAACGGGACAGGATTACTGGGAATGGCGGCTATTATACTGCCTGTTGCTAGCTGCGTCTGGGTAAATATATTTTAAGGCATATTCATTTTAATGTATACAATACGATAAGGTGCCTTCGAGAAAAGACTGACCGGTTAGCGCCAAAATTCTGAATCGCGCTATCGAAGTTTTACCCTTCGGCGTATATATATATAATTTTTCTTTTTTTTCATTTCAACCGAGCATTCTATTTGCTTTTATTATATAATACACATATTTAATATACATCCATGACTCAGGAATACAGAAAACTTTTTATTCCTCTGGCTTTAGCGCCAACGCGCTAACCATTAAGCTAGACACAGATATCAGATGAGATGGATTTAAAAATAATTTTGGAACCCCTTAATGCGATCCGCGGTAATTTTCAAAGAAATTTAGGTACCTATATTATCATAACCGTCTTATCCTTCATAAAGTTATTTTTAAGGGTTCCGTAGCCAAATGAGATTCTTATAGATTCGTCATGTCTGTCTGTCTGTCTGTCCGTCCGTATGTCACAGCCACTTTCTTCCGAAACTATAAGAGCTATACTGTTGAAACTTGGTAAATAGATGTATTCTGTGAACCGCATTAAGATTTTGACACCAAAGTAGAAAAAAACAATAAATTTTGGTATACCCCCCATACTTAGAACTAAAACTCAAATTTTTGTTTTCATCAAACCCATCCGTGTGGGGTATCTATGGATAGGTCTTAAAAAATAATATTGTGGTTTCTTGTACCATTTTATTCTAAGCTGAATAGTTTGCGCGGGAGACACTGAACTTCTAAAATATGAGAATGATAACACAAAAAAAATATATGTAATGTACATTACTATGCAAACTTCCACCGAAAATTGGTTTGAATCAGATCTAGTAGGTAGTTTTTTTTATACGTCATAAATCGTAAACCGCAATTTACCTTTCATGCAATCAACTCAAATACATATAATAAAACATTTTTTTTCAAATTAACCATATTTTTTGTTAGTGTCTAATGTTGTATATTATGTAATGGTACGGAACCCTTCGTGCGCGAGTCCGACTAGCACTTGGCCGGTTTTTTATTTAAATTTTGTGAATATAACGCTTTCTAATGTTGCGGCGAAATTCACGGAATTCATGGATTTTATTGCGGCACCAGAAACCAATGTTCATGGAGGACCATGGTTGCTGTAAAGTATCCGAAACGTCGAGAATTTATGTGATATTCCATAAAAATGTCTTCTCGCTGTATAATTAAATAGAAGTCCCTAGATTTAATAAGCCCTTACTAATTGCCCCCCCCCACTTTCTTGGATTATCAAGCTAATATAAAAAGTCTAATTACCTTATACATTTCAGGAGAGTTCTTTAATACTAGTCTCCTAAGTTCTACAATAAAGATTATTAATCTTGTGTCTTTAGAATACGGTTTCATATCACTTGAAGAATTTTCCAATTTGTCTTCGGTGGGGTGAAAAAGGTAAGATTTATTATGTTTAAGTTTATCCCAGTGAAAATGTTAGTGTTCGTGTGTCAAAGATCGTTTTATTGTTTACACTATGTGTGTTCATCATTATCTACCTTTTCCTATCACTGTTGGATATAGGCCTTAATTTTTTCTTTAACGCCGGGAAATGCTCTGAGGCATCCCGAGGGGGAGTGGGACTCGCTGCGCCCGAAAGCTGGTAAGTGGACGCCTCTACCCTCTAAAACTTGGCGAGTGTCAAAAAAGTCACCTTTGGTGACCTCACCGGCACCTGCCCCGGATCTATTGAGCAAACAGGGTACCTCGACGGCTAGTCAGTCCTTTGGGGGACCGACGCCACCTCCACAAAGTGGTTGTCCCGCACCACAGAACAACTCCTCCCAACGCCGGGACAGTACAATGGGGGGAGATTCCCCTCCTCACCCCTTGCCCCCTGCTCTTTTGTCGCCTCTTCTTATTAGAGGGGTACAAAGAGCCCCACGGCTCAACTCGCTTCGTCCAAGGTGCAGCGGCTCATCCTAGTCTACTGAGCCCCACCGCCACGACAAGGCCTGAACCATGGTGGGGGATTGGATATAGGTCTCCTTTAATGAACGCTAAGACGGCCGATCCAGACCGGCCACCGCAGAAATTGTCTTCCCGTTGCTAATGGCCGACCAACATTACGTTTTTTTTTATATGTTAGTTGGATAGGAAAACTTGCAAACGTGCCACCTGATGGTAAGTGGTCGACGTCGCCCATGAACATAAACTAGTTTACCTGGAACGAGTCCAGGCAACTCATCTATGTGTTGCCTATCCTTAGACATAAGATGTTAAGTCTCGGTGCCAGTAATTACAGTGCCTGTCTTGCCCTTCTCTCCGAAACACAGCAAAGCTATTTCACGGAAGAAACAAGCAAGATAGTGGTACCCATGAAGCCGGGAGCGCGGCACAGCGCTTCCCTCCCACCGGTACCGGTACCAAAAGGTGGCCTCTACTCCACTTCATCCTCCATCAATCAACAATTGATGGATGACATGCACAAGAAACGTTACGTATATTAGCCTACCTGTTTTCCCCCTCTTTTATAAAAATAAAAAAAGTCAATTACCTGATGATGATGATGATGAACTAAAACTCCATTTATATCCCAGTTCTGTAACTCATCTCCAGAGGGTATTAAATCAACCCTCTCGTCAGCCCAATTTAAACTTTACTCTAACATAATAGAACTCATTCTGCATTGTCGTCAAAACGTGAAGCTGACAATTTATACCAGTTTCAATGGCGCTGGACTTAATATTTTTCTCTCAAGTATTATATATTTTTGGAGGGTTGAATTTTTTCCAACTTTATGGAAAAATTTTGCTTCGCTCGAGTTAAGTTAGAATAACAGACACGTTCGTACTGATGATTATTGATTTTGCCTACATCCTTGGGATATATTCGTGGTCCATCCATGGCCATGTTTATAGTATCAGAAACGTCGGGAATCTAAAGCTCTTAATAGCAATAAATCCATAATAAAATATTTGCCAAACCTAGATTTGTATTGTATCTAATAAAATTTTTAGTATAGGGTCTGTTAATAGTTACTTTAATAGCCTAGTTAGCATCTCTACCTACTTCGAGCTTTCTTGGTCGCCACGTTTTTCACTGGGTTATACTAATATTATAAAGCTGAAGAGTTTGTTTGTTTGAACGCACTAATCTCAGGAACTATTTGTCCGATTTGAAAAATTCTTTTAGTCTAGATAACCTATTTATCGAGGAAGGTTATAGGCTATACAACATCACGCTGTGACTCATAAGAATTAAGTTAAGTAAGTTAACGCGGCCGAAGCTGCGTGCAATAGCTAGTTTATATTAAGTAGGATTCCACCACGTTAGTATAGCGTAACTCGTAAAAACTTGTGTTACTTTATGAAATGGTAAATACGGAATGTAGTTATGAGTTTACCACTAGAGTTAAACTTATTTTACTTCAGTGAAATACACCCCAGAGTTGAACTGTAAAAAACTAGGTAACAAAATGTCTTTAGGGATTTATATTATTATAAGTTATACAGAGTCTACGGAATGGTTATTCCTTTCAGAATTTGCATGCATACATTGTTTTATTTTTCTTTTTGTTTTACCTATTTTTGGGGTACTATTCGTTGTCCGTCTCTCTGTCTATCTGTTTGTCGAACCAATTTCCTACCTACTAATTACCTATTCTGGTACTTCATAGGATACTTTTTTATTAAAAAATAAAAAAAATCTTATCCTGCGCAGACAAAGTCGCGGGCACCAGCTAGTTGTTTATAAATATAAAAGTACACAAATATTTACCAAAAATAGAGCATTAGGGCCAGAGGCCCTTCGTCGGATTTGTGTGAGCCCATTTGGCTCACTTTTGGCTTGTTAAAGTGGGGGTTTGCCCCCCGCCACCGGTGTAGTCTGCGACCACACGGCCTCCTGGCGTCGGGTTGGAAACCAGCAAGGATTCTTTTTTTAATACTATCCAATAATCACACCACGTTAACCCCGTGGTAAGTTCCTAAGAACTCGTGTTACGCGTACTTGGAACGGATATGAATTCAAGAAATGTATAATACATACACAAAAAAAAATACCGAGCAATGCTCGGTCATCCGGGTACTATGGTATATATACGACATACGATATATATAAGTATGAGTTATATTTCTTTATGTCTATATTCATTATGGTTTTTATTTCTTTATTCTATTATGGTTCTAGAGTGGAAGCCACGTTTAGGTAGACTGAGTGTTGCTCAGCCATTAACCAGGTGGAAGATGATCTCCTTGCGGTGGCCGGTCCGTGTTGGATGCGGGTGGCAAGGATTGGCCGTCTTGGCGTTCATTGAGGGAGGCCTATGTTCAGCAGTATATAGATAGAGGCTGATGAAGATGAAGATGATGATGTCTATATTATTATGCGAGTTATAGTTACGTAGTAAAAGAAGAGCACAGACCATAATATCGGAGATCTGGGTAGTATACTCTTAAGTTAAAACTTCACATAGTAATATCTTAAAATAATGGTTACGTTGCACTATTTGTGGGACTGTAAACGTAGCTAAATTCATTTGGATATATGTAATAATATAGACACAAGTGTTGTTGACCCGAGCGCACGATGTCGAGTTGTATACACGATTCAGTGCGACACTGACGTGAGTTCATGGTATCAAATGGAGCCGAGTATACACGATTCAGTGCGACACTGACGTGAGTGCATGGTATGAAATGGAGCCGAGTATACACGATTCAGTGTGACACTGACGTGAGTGCATGGTATCGAATGGAGCCGAGTATACACGATTCAGTGCGACACTGACGTGAGTGCATGGTATCAAATGGAGCCGAGTATACACGATTCAGTGCGACACTGACGTGAGTGCATGGTATCAAATGGAGCCGAATATACACGATTCAGTGCGACACTGACCTGAGTACATGGTATCTAATGGAGCCGAGTATACACGATTCAGTGTGACACTGACGTGAGTGCATGATAGCGAATGGAGCCAAGTATACAGGATTCAGTGCGTCACCAAGCGGAGCCCACAATGTCGAGTGGAGCCGAGTATACACGATTCAGTGCGATACTGACGTGAGTGCATGGTGTCGAATGGAACCGAATATACACATTTTAGTGCGTCACCAACGGAAGCGCACGATATCGAGTGGAGCCAAATATACACGATTCAGTGCCTCACCAACCATATCACATGATGTCGAGTAGAGCTGATTATACACGATTCAGTGCATCATCAACCCGAGCACGTTGAATAGAACCAAGTATAGACTATTTTTACATTCTTTCACTGTTCAGAAAAGTATAAAATAGTGAAGTTCGAAAAGGATTTGTAAGATTTAACAATACGAAGGAAGATAGAAAATAAAAGCTTTTCCAACAATCGGAACTATTATCTGATTGGTATCGACCAATTTGAAAATAAAAATAAAGTTCTAAAATAAAATCCTTTGTAGGATTTGAGTTTTGTGACCAAGACTATATTATCTAGTGTTTAAATGATAATCTAAAACTTGATTACAATGTATGACCTAGAATCTTAAGCGTGGATAAAAATATCTTTTTTTTATGTTAGTTGGATAGGCAAACTGGAAAACGTACCACCTGATGTTAAGTCATCGACGTCACCCATGAACATAAACTAGTATACCTGGAACGAGACCAGGCAACTCATTTATGTGTTGCCTATCCTGAGACATAAGATGTCAAGTCTCGGTGCCAGTAATTACACTGCCTGTCTTGCCCTTCTCTCCGAAACACAGCAAAGCTAATTTATTTATTTATTTATTTATTTATTTATTTTAGGGAAACATACAGTACATTAATACAGAATCAAAAATTCACAAATAATTATACTTAAACCAGCAAAGTTTCCACATGCTAAGTATATTACATTGTTAGGGCAAGCAAAATAGCATTACAACATTATTAATTAAATTAAATAGGCATAATATTGCAGTAGCATTTACAATAATAATTAAGATAATAACAATAATAAATAAATGTGTGAAATGAAGAATTGGACGTAATAATAATTAATTAAACAAAAGAGATAGTGCAGCATAAAAGTAATTAAAAAATCAGTATATGCAGACACCATTAATTACTTGAATTTATAACATTCAAAACTTCCTTTTTTATTACCCTTAAACTTTTATCTCGGAAAAAGTCTACATTAAGGAAAATTTTGTTATACTGATTGCAAGCACGAAAGATAAATGTGTTAGATGTATATTTAGTTCTGGTGAAAGGAACTATAAAAAGCGATTTATTACGGGAAGACAGTCTGGGACATCTAAAACTAATTTGATTTAGCAGGTTAGGGGAGTCTATTATTCCATTAATAATTTTGTACAAAAATATTTGATCTCTCAACAATCGACGATCTGACAGAGATAAGGTTGGTAAGGTTACACAGCTCGTTTTTTTATATTTTAAATGTTTAACAAATTTATTTTGAACACCGTCTAATTTATCTATATATGTTTTGTATTGTGGATTCCAAACTACAGATCCGTATTCGAGAATGGAGCGGACGAAAGAGTTGTATAAAAGCGTCATAGTTTCCGAATGTTTGAAGTCCTTGCAGGTTCTTAAGACTATATATAAATTATTTTTTCAAATACTTTTGCAATTATACATAATTTGGAAATAGGCCTATAATTTTGAACATTATGTTTGTCTCCAAATTTAATTGATTAGTTGACAAGTTATTACTGGGGTTAGTTATTTGAGTTGGCGGATCATAGACAGATTGAAAATAATCATTAAATAAAGCACATATATCATTACCCTCATTAGCAATTTTACTATTAAAGAATACTGACTCAGGAATGGCATTAGATGTTTTTTTAGATTTTACAAATGTCCAAAAGAATTTACTGTTACTTTTAATTTTAACTTCTGAATTAAATATATATTTTTCGTAGCAAATTATTTGCTCATGTTTTTGCCTATCGCGTAGGAGGCTAAAAGTGTTGTAATCGGATATTCTATTGTAGATTTTCCATCTCTTATGATATTTGAGTTTTTCGGAAATTATCTTTTTTAAGGATTTAGAATACCAAAAAGGAAAGTAATTAATATGTTTTATTGTTTTAGATGGAACGAGGTCCGAAATCACTTTATTTATAGTTTCATAAAAAATACTCACTGCCTCTGATATATCACAGTCGTTGAACAGGTTGAACCAATTAATGTTATTTAATACTTCATTAATAGCTTCGTAATCGGCCTCACGGAAAAGACGAATAGTTCGATCGGGGCTGACAAGATTACGAGAAATGTTTAGTTTTGGTTCAACGGAGAGTGTTGGGTGATTAAGGTCTTCCTGGACTAAAGAATCAATAGCTCTACTTACTAGACAATCACAGGTAGAGATTACTAAGTCTAAGTATCTCGAGTTCGAGTTAGATATTGCGTTAAATTGTTTAATATCATTAAAATTCAAAAAGTGATATATGCTATTAATATACATGTCTTCGTTAATATTTTCAATTTTCATAAAGGTACCAGATTTAGTCCAATTTGCTTTAGAAATATTAAAATCACCCACTATCAAAAAATCATCATTCGGATTATGTGTAATATCATTTGATACATGTTCGAAAAAATCGCAGAGAGCTTCATAATGGAATTTACAGTGTGGGAAATAGCAACAATAAAGATGAAGCTGCCTAGAGCAAGGAGAAGTATTCAAACTTATGGTTACCTTTATAACATCAGCTGCTGCATTAGTTAAAGGGATAACGGAGGAGCTCCGCACTCTAAACTGTGTTTTTAAAGCTATCAATACGCCACCGCCCATTGTGTCACCACGAGTGCAATAATCTCGATCGCTTCTATAAATATAGTAACGCGAGTCAAATAATTCCGAATCAAAAATATGTTCATTTAACCATGTTTCGGTAATACATATTATATCATAATCCGACTGAATAACATTTCTGAAAAAATAATTTGTTTTTGTACGTAATCCACGAGTGTTTTGATATATCACTTTAAAACCTATTTTTTTTTGGTATTACAGCAATAACACACAAAAGTGATGTCTGATATTAAGATTACCAACCTTTTACAAGTAAATTCGATGCTAAGAGACATGTTAATATAAAGTGAACTAATTGAGTGTTTTTTAAAAAAATGTTTGAGAGGTCCCAGACTAGTTACTGTTTTTAAGATGATTGAAATTCCAGAGTTATAACAATAACAATGACAAATAATGATCAATAATTCATAATAATAATTATATATGCACGTTACATTAGTTACTAAGCACGCATCAAATTTATAAATTCCACTAAAACTAAGATGCTGAGTAAATACATTATTATAAAGGGGATAAAAATATGTAACTTCCATCATAAAAAGTAAGCATACGAGAAGAAAATGGATGACAAAGTATAAATTAATAGGTCTTATAAAATCTTTTTTAAGTCACTCAGTTTCTCTATATGTAACACTGGACTAGATGCGTTACGACGAATCATTATCGAGCAGTTTTTGACCCACACAAATTCATATTGTTTTTCTTTGGCAATTTTTTTCACCTCATACAATAGAGCTTTGTTTTTGCTTGTTAGATGGTCATTAAAATATATAAAGTTTTTGTTAGACACGTATCCGATATCTTGACATCTCAGCTTTAGTTTTCTCACACTAGCAAGGAAATCGTCCTTCTTGTAGCGGGATTGGAATTTTACTATAATTGGCTTTATTTTTTTATTATTTTTATCCTTTGATGCGACTCTTGTTATAAAATCAATGTCAGTTTCAGAGTTCAATTTAAAATCAGATTTATCAGTGATAGTCTGCAAGATTGACAGTAAATTTTCGTTTTTCTTTTCCGGGATTCCATAAATCTCAACGTTAGATCTCCGGGCCCATTGATCGCGGTTGTTATTTTCATTTTCAATAGTGTCCACAATAGTTTTCAATGCCCCTAGATCCGAACACTGCGTTGAAATTTTTTTGAATTCAGACTCGCATATACTGATTCTATTATTGAACTCTTCGAACTTAAAATTAACAAATTCTAACGTCTCCTTGATTCCGGACATTTCCTCACGCAAAGATTTTAAGTCGTTTTTTAAGGGAGCCAGATAGGAACTAAATTCAGCCTTTAATTTAGATATTTCTGAAGACACGATATCTCTTAGCTGTTCCAGTAGGAAAGTGTTACTAATGGAGTCTTGGGATCTATTCGGAGACACTGAGATTGACGCAGCTCCTCGACGCATGTTGATGTTATCGTTATTATATTTCGTATTAGAATTATGAATACTTCGTACAGGAGTGTTGTCATTGTTAGTTTGTCTTGGTTGAGATCTCAAGCATTCCGGGCATATCCAATTTTTTTTCGCATCTAGAGGTGGTTCGTTATTGGCTGAATACAAACATTGCGAGTGGTAATTGTGACCACATTTTTTGCAAGATACTATATCAGTGGCGCCGCCTGTCGTTAGTTTACAGCAGGAGAATTTCATCTTCACAAATATTTAAGGAACGAAATTAATGTTTAAACAACAAATAATGCACAAAAAGTAAACTGAGCATCCGGGGATCGAACTCGGATCCAACACTTATGGTAGATGCGTACGCTGAATAGGCCACGCGTGACTTTACTCGTGGAGTGAAAATAAGTGTTTATATTATGTTCAATACCTATTATTGAACGTTATGCAAATGACTTGAATTTGTATTTTTATTTTCGTACCACCGGCAATATCTATTTTACTTCACTTACACAAATTTAGTTTTTGATTTACACTTTTTGTACAAATCTTCTGTAAAATTTGTGTGACTATTTAGAATTATTTATGATCTTAGGTATGAAGTTTCACATGAATTCACGGGAGAAATAAGTAAGATGGTGGTACCCATGCAGCCGGGAGCGTGGCATAGCGCTTCCCTCCCACCGGTTAACACTCTTTAATACTCTAACACGATTCTGATGATGATTCTGGTGGAAATGTCACAAAAATTACAAGCAAATTTTTGTTTTGTTTTTTTACGTCATCAGGGGGCAAACGAGCAGTCGGAGCCTCATGGCGCCGACGCCCATACACATCCGCACAACCAAGACCACGCAGATGCGCTGCCCTCTTTTTATCTAACCCCCCAATTGGCCATCGGAAACTCACAAACCGCACGAAAATCGACAACACATAGCTGTTTCTTGACGCCGGTGTTATGTGAGCGAGAGGTACTACCCCGGTCGTGCCGGCCCAGTTCGGCTGCAACGCAGCATGGCACTACCTGTTATAAAACTGAACCAGATATTTACCAAAAATAGAGCATTAGGGCCAGAGGCCCTTCGTCGGATTTGTGTGAGCCCATTTGGCTCACTTTTGGCTTGTTAAAGTGGGGGTTTGCCCCCCGCCACCGGTGTAGTCTGCGACCACACGGCCTCCTGGCGTCGGGTTGGAAACAAGCAAGGATTCTTTTTTTAATACTATCCAATAATCACACCACGTTAACCCCGTGGTAAGTTCCTAAGAACTCGTGTTACGCGTACTAGGAACGGATATGAATTCAAGAAATGTATAATACATACACATCCATGACCTGGTGCTGACAGCTATATTCATCATACAAATTATCTGCAATTGGCGGGATTCGAACTTGCGACTGTAAAGTGTCCAATAGCCTGACAATTCCACTTGCTGGCCGTCAGAGCGAGTCTATTTATCCACCATCCTTGAATTATCTTGGAGAATATTTTTTCTATCACACAATCCCATACTTACCCCATTGCCACAGTAAACAAAATATTTTTTTATGTCATATTAAGGAGGCAACCAAGCAGTCTGAGCCTTATAGCGACCAACGAAGCCCATAGACATCCACACAACCAAAATTTAAGCAGACGTGTTGCCCTCCTTTTCCCTATCCCCCCGATGATCCACCGAAAACTTACAAACCGCACGAAACACGACAGCATAGCTGTCACTTGACGCCGGTGCTATGTGAGTAAGAGGTACCACCCCGGTCGTGCTGACTCAATTCGGCTGCAAAGCAGCATGGCACTACCTCTTGACATGAACAACATCAGAACAGTTGTAGGAATATTGACGGGATACTGCCCACTCAACAGACACCTGTCAATAATGAAGCTAACAGTAACCCTCTATGCCCTAAGTGCAAAGAGAAAGAAGAAACCAGTCTGCACTTCATAACGGAATGCCCCGCATTTGCATACGCAAGATGGGAGCTGTTTGGAGCGGACGAGCTGAAGAAGGAAGATTTAGCATATCTAACTATAAGGCAGCTAAGTAGTTTTTGTAGATCAACACGTAGGTTTGAGGGGGTGACACCAGAGGGGCAATTGGTAACCCGTCCCCGCATCTAATCCCAGAGGCGAGCCTGGGGAATTGGGTGAAATGGTCCCGTCAATGAGGACTGATCACCCGTCTGGCCTCGCTGGTGTCCCCACCCTTAAATAATAATAATAAACCTCTTAACATATAATAATATAATATTCTCTATGAAATGAGATTTTAATAACTAATACAAAACGTATATGAAAAACAATGAGGTTGCCTATTTCTAAACCGCAGTTATGATTAAAACAACTACCAACATATTTCAATTTCAACAAAAGCGACCAACATCTGTTGAACTAGCGGACACACAGACAGTTTCAAACTTCAAATTTTAATTAAAACCCGCCAGCAAAGGTACATTTAAAACAATTAATTTATATATTGAAACAATATGTTTTAATTACTGTGTTATCATATTGTTTAGGTTCCGGTGTCAGCATATCACCGTCCTCCCACCATGGTTCAAGCCTTGTTGTGGCGGTGGGGCTTAGTAGCCTAAGGTGAACCTAGCACCTTGGGTGGAGCAAATAGAGCCAAGGGAGCTGCTTTTAGTACCTCTCTTATAAGAAAAGGGGACAAAAAAGCAGGGGAACTTCACCCCATTGTACTGTCCCGACGTAATTAGAACCCCCCTTTCCGGGGCACCTTGCCATAGGCGGCATTGGCGGCACTCGCCGAGTTTTAGTGGGTAGAGCTGCTTCCACCTTTCCACCTTTTGGGCGCAGCGACTCCCAAATACCCGCCTGAGGAGACCCACTCCTTCGCGGGAGAGCATTTCCCGGTGTAAAAGAAAAAAAAGGATATCACTGTCTTGGCGTTTTTTGAAAGAGACCTGTGTGCAATGGAAATAGGATAATGATGATGATGAATGTGATAATTATCCCCCGTATCCGTTCAATTCCTAAATATATGAGTCACTATCAATGAACTAAGAAGCCACACGTGATTTTCCGTACACCAAGTGACTTACGTGCATTTGTGGTAAAATCTACTCGAATGCCGTGATGGCGAACGGCATGACGTTTTCATGTGGTGATGACCCCAATTTCATACTAAAGAGCTTCCATTTCGGATAATAATATTTAGCGATGTCACGATACCGATACCGATACCGATATATCGGCCGATATAATCCGCAGGCCGATATATCGGCATCGCCGATTTAAATACAGCCGATACACAGTTTGAAAAGCGCGTGGAATCTTATACGAGATGTCCAAATATTCCAATGAAACAAGATCCAAAGAACTATTGGAGCAATGAAGATAAATACCCAAAATTGAAAATGCTTGCACAAAAATATTTATCTTACCCAATGAGCTCAGTTGCCTCAGAACGTCTTTTTTCAACTGCAGGCCTCATACAAAATGATTTGTGCAACAGATTATCTGCTAGTAATTTGAATAAACTTTGTTTCCTTAACAAAATTCTCCCTAAAGTGAACTTTGATTATTAATATTGCTTTACTTTTGATTTGATTCCTTGATAAATGTTACCCAAATAAATGTTGATATGATATTTTACCTTTTTTTTCTTTATTTTTAATTTCCATTTTTGCCACACTTTACAGAATGGAGTGTATATTTATTCTATGTAACATAAGTAAGTTTTATGCATATAAAGTACATCATTCTTTATTTACTACTGGGTGTATTTACTACTAAGCCATCGATATCGGTATTGGTATCGGTATCGCCGATTATTTTCCTCGATAATCGGTATCGGTATCGTATCGGCAAATTCATGTATCGTTACATCCCTAATAATAATTATCATAGTTTGAACCAGGCTGTAAATTAGAGATGCCTCAATACGCCGATACGATACCGATACCGATGCTCTTATAAACATATCGGCTGTACCAATACTGATATCGATGCTCTTATAAAAACATCGGCTGTACCGATACTGATATCGATGCTCTTATAAAAATATCGGCGATACCGATACCGATATCGATGTTCTTATAAAAATATCGGCGATACCGATACGAAAAAGAACAAACTAAACAAAACCATTTAAACTATAGACAGGTTGAGTTTATTAGTAATAAAAAATTAACTTAAATGAGATTTTTACGGTATTCTCAAGTTTGCGCATCTAATCAAAATCAAAAAGTAATGTTGTATCGGCCATAAAAATATCGCCGATTCGTCAGCCTGTCGCTGAGCTGTTGCCTGCAGATGCGCGACCCTCAAAAAGCGGCTAAAGACGCTCGCATTGTTTTAAATTTGGATTTTTTTGAAAATTTGTTTAAAGGATCGAAAATCCTGGCTACATCCGTAAATAATTTCCCTGCGATATGAAAAAAATAATACCCGACTCGCTCTTAACTGATATCGATTTAGAAGTCGTCTCAAGTGCCTCTCTTAGATAAACAGAACAATTCCTGTTAACATGGATAAGAGCTTTTGTCACCTGTTACAATACATAATCAGTATCAGCTCTATATGAAATCATCATCACTGAATTTTCGACCCTTCGTGTTGCTCGGCCCTTAACTAGGTGGGAAGACGAAGTCCATGTTGGATGCTAGTGGCGAGGGATCGGCCGTTGGATTCATTGAGAGAGGCCTATGTTCAGCAGTGGACGGATAGGGGCTGGTGATGATGATGGCTTTACAAATACAAGTTTTCAACTTGTAATGTGTGTATGTTCGTGTAAAATCCGATTGAGGTGATGTACAAGCTTTTAAATTGCAATATTAATATTAATTAACTTTTTTTTTTTTTCTTTTTTTCGGAGGGATCTATGCTAATGGCCCGAAGGCCCTAATGCTTCATCGGATTAGTGTGAGCCCGTTCGGCTCACTTTTGATTTATAAAGTGGGGGGTTGCCCCCCGCCTACCGTGTAGTCTGCGACCACACGGCCTCCTGGCGTCGGTTGTGAAATTAATTAACTTAGTCATTTTAAATGTAATATGACGGGCAGCACAATATGACGGACAGCACGTGATACCGAACGGCACAAGATGGCGGACGGACAAGATGGCAGACTACATATAATTTGTAATATGAACTTCAAATGAAAAGGTTTACTGAAAAAAAGAAAAATATTTGACTTAGCTCTTAAAACAGAAACCTATTAATATTTATTTTTGATTGATAAACAATATTTTTTAGTAGAGACTATTTTTTTTTATAACTTTCCTCAAGATAATGCTTTTAAATTCAACAGGCGAAGCTGCGGGAAAAGCTAGTATAATATAACAGTTATACCACTTTTACCAAATACCACAAGGTTTAAGGAAATCGTTATAAGATAGTTTTAGGGGTAGTGTCATGCTGTTTTGCAGCCGAATTGGGCCGGCACGACCGGGGTGGTACCTCTCGCTCACATAACACCGGCGTTAAGTGACAGCTATGCGGTCGCGTTTCGTGCGGTTTGTGAGTTTCTGGTGGCCCATTGGGGGGGATAGGGAAAAGGAGGCGGCGCATCTGCGTGGCCTTGGTTGTGCGGATGTGTATAAGCGTCGGCGCCGTGAGGCTCTGACTGCTCGTTTGCCCCCTGATGACATAAAAAAACGAGTACTAGGGAAACACTTCGAAAACTATTAGTAAATCTAAATAAACCTGTACTTTGGATTCGAACCCACTACAGTTGTGTCCTGTAGGCAGATCACGATGCCAGCTGTCGTATTAAAGTGGATTTATCATGTGTTGTGTGCTGCGTAAAATTACATTTTCCCTCCCATTTCGCCAATACACGCTAACGGGGGAATCTCATAAATTGCTTGCGATTTATATGCATTTTCCTATGGATACTTATTGAGTTTTAGTATGTATATTATAAGTATATATGTACGTATATGTATACGTACATATATACTTATAATATACTAGTAATGTACTAGTAATTTTATGTATACGTTTTTACAATAGGATCCAAGAAAACGTACAAAATCTTTCCATTACAAAAATTAAGAAAAATTTTAAGAAACGTCTGTATGATAAAGGCTATAAATCTATATGCCTACTTTTTTAATATATAAAACTGAAGAGTTTGTTTGTTTGAACGCGCTAATCTAAGAAACTACTAATAACGTTACTCGTTATTATGTGTAGCAAATTATTATTACATTTTCAGGAGTTTCAGTTGCCATAATGTACTAAAATATGTAAGTAAGTAAGATTCCCAATCGAGACACAAATCCGATACCCAGGAATCCATGCACTAAAATGTATCAAATATGCCTCATTCGACTTTTCACATTGCTTTAAAATATGTATGTTCTCTGTCATAGGTGTTTATGAAATCGTTTATTATGAATTTTTATTTAGGTAATTTTGGTGTTGATCCAAATGCCCAAATGCTATATATAAGTACCTATGCCAAAAACTATCGAGACTACCATATTCGTTATTTTACTCGGAGGACACGTTAACTGTGAATATAATGGAGAGTATAAATAATATATCTATTACTTATTTTTAAAATGAAAATCAAATCCTTAGCGCTCTCATTCCAACATACGCTCGCGATTGTGGCAGACTGTTGTAATTCGATATTATCGTCCTAAAGAAACATTATTTTTTTTTACGAAATTTTATTACGCGTGCTATAGGTATGCGTATATAAAAAAATTAGAAAAATAGACTCAGAACTATATATAGAATAAAAAAAAATACACATTCCATACTTTACTTAGGGACCGTCGATTTGTTATCTGTTATCCAAGAATCCATAACAATTTATAACCAATTCTAATACAAGGATTCGAATATAAGAATCCATAACAAATTATAACCAAAGAATATAATCGAGAGTGGCGGTTTCTGAGATTCTGAAACGGGACAGTCTCGACGACTAGTGGTGGTCATTATTACAACAACAGTTGTAGTAATGTGTTATTTGAAAATAATAAATAATTCATTATTAAAGAATAACTATATCCTGTTGTTAGTTGTCATTATTGAAACGATGACGCAATGGTAAGAATAGGCACGCAGTAGGCAGAATGAATTTTTTTTTTTGCTTATTGTCACAATACATATTTTTCAACGTCTACAAAACAACAAAAACAGGATAACAGACAGCAGTTTAGAACAACAGTTGTTACAAAACAACACAACAGGATAATTTATTATTGTAAAACAGCCGTTATTGCCATCACTACCGACGACGGGACATCTGGTCACGTTATCTACAATCAACCAGACGTAAGCTACCGAACCATACTCACGTCCCACATACCAATCAATATTAACAATCAAACAATATTATCTATATATAAACATAATCTGTCCGCCCATCCGATCCAATTTTCCGCAGATATAATCTCAATACTATTCGCGTGATATTATAAACAACAATGGAAAACAGATATCTAGAATAGAACGTGAAATGTCCGAAATGTCAGAAACGTACTTTTTTATGTATATAACTAGCTAGCCCGTAGCTTCGCCCGCGTTACCTTAGATTTACAGCCGTAACCGGATTGATGATGATTATTTTTGTAGCCTAAGTTACTCCTAAAGTGAAAGTCCTATCAAAGTCTGCCCAGTCAGAGATTAGACAGCACAAACAGACAGACAGACAGACATTAAGAAAAAAATTGTGAAGAATGTTATTTTGGTAATACCTATATTATTTACATAATATACATAATAACCACTTTTAAAAAGTGGTTATTTTAATATTACAAACAGACTCTCTAATTTTATTTATTGAATAGATTATTCTGTCCGTGTGTAGGTATGTGATACCGAGATTCATAATTCGATCTACTTGAAAATGTATGTCGGGTCTGCGAGTTTTCCCCACCATGGTTCAAGCCTTGTTGTGGCGGTGGGGCTCAGTAGCCTAAGGAGAACCCAGCACCTTGGACAAAGCCAGTTGAGCCATCAAAGCTGCTCTTGGTACCTCTCTTATAAGAAGTGGGGACAAAAGACCAGGGTGGGACAAGGAGCGAGGATGGGAACGTCACCTCTTTGCACTGTCCCGACGTTGGGAGGGGTTGTTCTGTGGTGCGGGACAACCCCTGTGTGAAGGTGGCTTGGGGGACTGACTAGCCGTCAAGGTGCCCTGTTAATCACCAGAGCAGGCACCTCACTTAAGGCGGCATCGGTGGCACTCGCAGTGGGTAGTGCCTCGAGTTCCACATACCATTGGACCCCACCCAGGCCCGTTGACGGCGCGTAAAAGCGTTTCCTCGTGTTGAGAAAAGAAAAGTTCTGCTAGTCTTAATAAAAACACTTTCACCCTTCGCATGAAGTTAGGAAATAAGAGGAGATGCCCCTTTCTTTAATCTGACAGCTGTAAGTGAGTGCCTGATTTTTCGTAGGTATGCCCAGTCTTTCTATATTATGTCTATAACCCTCCGTGCTTTAACCAATGAAAAGCTACCTTATCTGCGAATAATATAGGCTATATTCCCGTATTCCCACGGGAACGAGAACTACGATGAAAGTACAGGACGCTCTATTTTATCTATACATGAAACGCGCGTAAATATTAGTAAACAATGGACATTATTAGTGATTCATTTATATCATTTGAATCAATAATCATTTAAATTACACTTTTTTATATCATAACAACAAATTACTGTAAGCCAAATACACGATCAATTAATTTTTGTTATGTACCATAATCTTATGCAAATAAATGTGTAGGTTAAAAAAGTATGTGTCACAGAATACTATCCTTATTATACATAGGCCTAGTTTGCACAAGCGCTTTTTCATCGAGCGTTATAAAAACGTTTATGTGACACACATGGATACCCATGTATTTATTCACACGAAAGCGTTTAAACGCGGCGCTTTTTTATCGCGCCGCGTTTAAACGGTTTATTTAATTATATATATTGGATTTTCGACGTTGAGTCGAATTGAGCATACAGAACTCGGAATTCGCGCTGACGTCGGGTTTTAACGCGACGTGCGCAACGTTGAAAATGGAACAGTGCTTGATAAAAAGGCGCCGCGCTTTATAAACACTATAGTGTGAATAAGCACATAGATATCCATTTGTGTCATTTAAACGTTTTTATAACGCTTGGTAAAAAAGCGCTCGTGCGAACTCAGAATGCCTGAACGCTTGACCGCTCTGTCTGAACGAACCCTTACAGATTTTGTCTACACGGAACTTAATCCACTTCAAAACTACAAACATACATAGCAGGCGCTTTGATCGCGTCCCCTACAAAAACAAAACGTTTCAACTAAGAACGCAAAAATGCTGAATGCAGGAACGCGCTAACGCTCTCTGTGTGAAGAACCTTATAATTTATATCCTGTATAATTATCTATACGTCTGCAGTTATAATTATAAATTCCTCAATCAGAAATTCAATACGTTTCCTTCATTCACTTTTGGGTATAGGATTAATTGAGACTCTCTTTGTTCCCCGCTATGGTACAGGCCTTGTCGTGGCGGTGGGGCTCAGTAACCTAGGGTGAACTACTGCAACTTGGGCGAAGCTAATTGGGCCGAGGGGGCTCTTTGTACCCCTCTTATAAGAAGAGGGGACAGAAGAGAAGAGGGGGCAAGGGGTGAGGATGGGAACCTCACCCCATTGTACTGTCGCGACGTTGGGAGGGGTTGTTCTGTGGAGGTGGCGTCAATCCCTTGCGGGACTGACTAGCCGTCGAGGTGCCTTGTTTGTTTATTAGATCCGGGGCACCTCACCAAAGGCGGCATTGGTGGCACTCGCCGGGTTTTAGTGGGTAGAGCTGCGTCCACTTACCAGCTCTCGGGCGCAGCGAATCCCACATACCTGCGTGGGGAGCCCCACTCCCCCTCGGGATGCCTCAGAGCATTTCCCGGCGTTAAAGAAAAAAAAAGAATCTTTGTTGCGAAAAATCACGATTTCGAGGATTTTATTTTGGACGTTGTTTTTCGGTGGCTCTTAAGAATGGATTATTTCTGTAAAAATTGTAAATTCGATTATGTTCATGGACCTACTTGTGATTTGTTTTTACGTTTGTCCTTCACTTCGTACGTCAGATGGACATACTCTGTCAAATATTGTCTGAATGAAATGAAATCAAATCCAAATTTTTTATTCAAAATAATACCAAGAGTCTACCACCGGTTCCAAGGCAATCCCTCTTTTTTTATTTTTATGTTAGTTGGATAGGCAAACTGGCAAACGTACCACCTGATGTTAAGTGGTCGACGTCGCCCATGAACATAAACTAGTATACCTGGAACGAGCCCAGGCAACTCATTTATGTGTTGCCTATCCTGAGACATAAGATGTTAAGTCTCGGTGCCAGTAATTACACTGCCTGTCTTGCCCTTCTCTCCGAAACACAGCAAAGCTGTTTCACGGGAGAAATAAGCAAGATGGTGGTACCCATGCAGCCGGGAGCGCGGCACAGCGCTTCCCTCTGAGAAGAATCGGCGAAACAAACTCAGTGGAACTACAATGGTAGGTCAACGTCGTCCATGAACTTAAGGAATTCACTTGGAGCCAGTCCAGACAAGTGGTAAGACTCGGTTTCTGTCCTACTATGCGAAATACAGCAAGTCAATTTCACGAATGCTGGACAGTGATACCCATGCAGACTAGAGTATAGGACGTATGACACCTCAGTCCTCCCGTGACCATGGTTGCTGAAAAGTATCCGAAACGTCGGGCTTGTAAAAATCTTAATAAACCGCGATAAAATTCGTAAAAATTGTTTTATTATAATAGGTTTATGCGATTAAAAATATTTTTTCTGTACATAATATCTTTATGTCTCTGTGTGTCTCCTGTTTGTGTCGAATAAATGTTTCTTTCTTTCTAGAATAAAAGAACTCGACCTCCTCTTACTTCGAGGCCTTTTTTTTTTCTTTTTTTTTCGCTGGGAAATACTTAGGGATGCAGCCAGGATCTTCGGGTAGATCCTGACCCAATGTGGGACTCGCACCTGGGAGTGCCCACCCTAACTACAAGCACTGCGAGCGCCTTCAGCCGCTTTTTGAGGGTCCTGGATATGCAGGCAACAGACAGGATGACCTCAGCGACAGGCTGGCCCCGGCGAAGGCCAGACTACTCCTCGTAGGGGGGGACTGCCCGGCCGCTACTAAGCAGTCCCCACAACGTCGTGCCATACAGACCCAGGTTCCCATTCTGGGCCCGACACGAACACAGGGGCGTTACTGGAGGCGCATTAAATAGCGCCTCCTACGCACCCCCGTTCGTCGCCCGCGGGAGGAGGCCTCGTCGGCGGCCTCCTCTCTCATCCGCTCGACAACCTCCTTCTGGGACTTTACTGCCTCGCAAAAGGAGACCATTGCTGTCCAGGACTCGTTGTCACCGAGCATCGCGGTGATGATGCTCGGCAGAGACAAGTCCCGTCCGATGACTGATATCAGACCGTGACGCAGTGCCGCCCATCTCGGGCACACCTCGAGTGTGTGCTGGGCTGAGTCCACTGCCACGCCACAATCATGTCACACTGTCAACGGCTCCCTGTGGGCCGTCTGGCACAGGTACTCACCAAAGCAACCATGCCCGGTGAGCACCTGAGTCAGACGAAAGGTGAGGGGTTTGCGCTTACGGCGCATCCACCGCTCAAGGACCGGACGCAGAGCATCTGTCAGGTTTTTGCCATACGGCTGCTGCGTCAGGTCCTCCCCCCACCTTCGCATCAACTTCTCTTGCCCCAGTCGGCGAACCCGCAGGATCCCGTCCAGCGTAAGGCTCTCACCCAGACACCTCCTATCCGAGACATAGGAGTGCATCTCGGCAAGAACCTCCGTCACGAGTTCCCACGGGGGGTCACCATTTAGGGCAGTGGCTGCTGCCCACGAAACCGTACGGTACCCCCGGATCACTCTTACCACGATGACCCGCTGCGCCGACCGCAGCCGGGCCTTATTCCTCCCGGTAAGGTGATCCGCCCAGATGGGTGCGCCGTACGTCGCCATACTACGGCAGACTCCGGAGTATAGCTGCCTGCAGGCGGCGCTGGGTCCTCCGAGGTTCGGGAGGAGTCTGCCCACAGTGCACTTGCCGCCTTCGCGACCTTCGGTCCCAACATGGAGAAATGTGGGCCGAAGGTCCACCCTCCGTCAAGGATGAGCTCCGGATATTTGATATGGGGGCTCATCCTGGCCCTCACCCCTCCGACCTGGAGGGAAGCTCCCGGTGGGGGTCCTTTCCGCCCGGTCCCGCGGAAGAGAAGGGCTTCGGTCTTCTCAGGTCTGACCCGAAGCCCTAACCTCTCTATGCGGCTGATCATGAGGTCGATCCCGACCTCGGCCAGCCGCGCTGCCTCCTTATACTTCGAGGCCTAGCCAACTGGACTATCGTTACTCTCCTAAACTAACCGATACTCTCTCTCTTTCTCCTTCTCTCTCTCTCTTTATTCCTTTAATGTTGAGGATATTGAGTCGCGACACCCATAAAACATCCTTGTGTGTTGTTGATGGTTTTTCTTCACCAGCTTCGATCTTTGGCTAAAAAACTAAACAACCTTATCTTTTAATCAACTTATAAACTACAGATGAGCCCGTCTATTGCATCAATCATTGTCAACGTCGCAATTAAATAGCTTAATAAATATCTGAAGCGATAAAGCACTCCATAACTCAGCGCTTTAAGCACTACTATTAATTATGCATACAACGGTTAACAGCCCTTTTTACGCTTAATAACTTTAACTAACTTGATAGAAAGGTTTAATATTAGTTTTGTTTTTTTTTTTACATTCTGCATCATCATCAGCCTCCAGTGTCTGTCCACTTTGGATTTTGTAATGAACGCTAAGTCGATAGATAAAGCTTAAAAAAAGCGCTAATCTCTGAAGAAAAAGAGCCGCCTCAGAAGTAGCGTGGAGTTTTGTAAATTTTTACTAAGTATAAAAATAACTTCAATAGTTGTTAGTCTTCTACTGATTTCACGAATTCACCCATAAAAAATACAGATTAATTGATCGCACTAAGATTTTTACATTTCCAACGTTTCGTATACTTTATGTTTTAGGTGTCTGTAGATGTCGCTTTCGCTTACCATCACGCGAACCTGTCTGTTTGCCCCCTCTTCTATATAAAAAAAAAATTAATGGTCGAGTCTTCCCGTGTCTGTAAAAGTTCCTTTATCACTATATTATACAAAACACGAGACTGACATCTCCATGCTATCTTCCTATTTATCTTAATTGTCTCTTAAAAGATCGAGAGGCTGTGAGCATCATACCATTTTCATGTGTACTTGATAACCAGATCATAATCATTACATAATATTATGTAATCATATTATGATTTCACTTACATAGGAAAGACTTATTTAACAGAAGTATATACTTATTTAAAACTAACAGTTTTCCGCAGCTTCGCCCGCGTTAACTTAGATTTACAGCCGTACGCGGATTGATGATGAAATTTTTTATAGCCTGAGTTATTCCTTATAACACCAGATATCAGACTGCCCCACCATGGTTCAGGCCTTGTCGTGGTGGTGGGGCTCAGTAGCTTAGGGTGAGCCCAACACCTTGGCCGAAGCTAATTGAGCCGAGGGGGCTCTTTGTACTCCTCTGATAAGAAGAGGGGACAAAAGAGCTCACCCCATTGTACTGTCCCGACGTTGGGAGGGGTTGTTCTGTGGTGCGGGACAACCCCTCTGTAGAGGTGGCATCGGTCCCTTGCGGGACTGACTAGCCGTCGAGGTGCCCTGTCAGCACTCGCCGGGTTTTAGTGGGTAGAGCTTCGTCCATTTACCATCTTTCGGGCGCAGCGAGTCTCACATACCCACCTGGGGAGACCCACTCCCCAGGCGGGATGCCTTAGAGCATTTCCCGGCGTAAAAGAAAAAAAAAACAAAGACAACAGTTTAACAGTTGAAGTATACCTATATATATATATATATATATATATATTTAAAACTAGCTGTGCTCGCAGCTTCGCCCGCGTTAACTTAGATTTACAGCCGTACCCGGATTGATGATGATAATTTTTATAGCCTGAGAGCCTTATAACATCAGATATCAGCCTGTGAAAGTCCCATCATAATCTGCCCAGCCGTTTCAGATATTAGACGGAACAAACAGACAGATAGTCAGACCAGGTCCAGGTTCCCAACTTGAACATGACACGAGCACAGGGGAGTTACTGGAGATGGCGGTGCCCTAGAAAAAGGGAGCGCGGCTCCACCGGATCTATCTGGTAAAAACTCATATGATTTAGTTATCTGGGTGTCAAAAACTATTCTTAAGGTTGAATTAGTCGACGGCGCGAAATCTAACAAAATTATTGCTATCTCACCTGACCCAGTGCGCGAACATGCGTGTTAGAATGAAATGCCCAATGATTCTTTCCGAAAATGTTCTTTTAGCAAAACAATTATTATAGAAAATCTATTACGTGTATCTTTTGAAAATAAATTTATTCCAACTTTGAATAACTAATCTATGTCTGTACGGGCTTTATTTTTGAGTTTTCGTGCTCTGTATACTATTTATTTTCGCCTAAAGTTGGACCTAAATCAGTGTTTAGTTTAGTTTAGAAGCTTGTATTTTTTAAATGTATATTTTTTCTACGATTTTGGGTACATACTGACGTAGATAACGACGAGATCAATTTATATTATCCTTAGTTTTCATGGTCAACATCAAACATTGTAGTAATTACTGTTCTGCGTTTGTATGGGAAGATGAGCGACTTGTGTAACCTTAAGAAAGAGTGATTGGATATAGAAACTCCCTTCTCGGTCAACGCAAGAATAAACTTTGTGTGAAATATTATATAGAAGCAACCTCACGGATAAAATCGTTTAAAATATTTTGTATTGGGGTCAAATAAAATTCAAGAAAACTTCATCATCATCATCATCAGATAGTATTTAATACTAGATATGCAATTAACACCAAGAAATCGAATCCCTATAAGTACTAAAAAAAAAAAAAAAAAAAGAAACTAAAGAAATTATTCTGAACCAGCTGTTGCCCGCAGCTTCGTCCACGTAAACTAAGATTTACAGCCGTATACGGATTGATGATAATTATTTTTATAACCTTAGTTACTCCTTATAACATCTGCTAACTGCCAGTGAAAGTCCCGTCAAAATCAGCCCAGTCGTTTCAGAGATTAGCCGGAACAAACAGAGAGACAGACAGATAGACAGACAGACAGACGAAAATTGTAAAAATGGCTATTTTGGTATAATAAGTACCATGTGTAGGATGTACATCCATATGCATTCAATAAAAATCGGGTATTTTAATATTATAAACAGACACTTCAGCTTTATTTACAGCTTGGCAAAAAAGAGTATGGAAAAAATGAGGGCGCCACTTTCACTTAGGTCTCATCATAATATGGAAAATCAGTAAGATGATTTAATCAAAACGATAAAAATAAATGTGAAACACTAAACGTTACTCAAAATCTAGTATTTGTCGGCCAAGTATTGTCAACATCACAGGTTTCCATTTAGTAAAATATTTAGTTCCACCTGTCACCACGTCATACTCTTTTTTGCCAAGCTGTATGTGTATAGATTAAAATTGAAATTGTAATTAAAGCATACCTTTACTGTCATGGTATTTTTTTTTTTATAGAAGAGGGGGCAAACGGATAGTCGGTTCACCTGATGGTAAGTGAAGAGCGACATCCACAGACACCCGCTACACCAGTGGATTAGCAGGTGCGTTGCCGGCCTTTCAGGTATGAGTATGCTCTTTTCTTGAAGGTCCCTAAGTCGTATCGGTTCGGAAACACCATAGGAGGCAGCTGATTCCATATATTAGTCGTGCGAGGCAGCAAATGCCGTAAAAATCGAGTTGTTGTGGATTTCCGGACATCGAGATGGTGAGGGTGAAATTTGGAGTTTTTCTGCGATGTCCGGTGGTGGAATTCTGCTGCAGGTATTAGTCCGAACAATTCCTCAGAGCACTCCCCGTGGTAGATGCGGTAGAAGATGCAGAGCGATCCGACATCTCTACGCAGCGCCAAAGAATCAAGCCGATTGGAGATAACATTCTCGTCGACGATTCGAGCCGCCCGGCGTTGAATTCGGTCAAATGGAAGGAGGTGATACTGGGGCGCTCCAGCCCAGAGGTGAGAGCAGTATTCCATGTGAGGCCGGATATGCGCCTTGTATATTATTCGCCGGTATTCGAGATGATTTTACTGCTAAGTTTTTTTTTAACACTGCTAATATTTTACCAGTGGATGTTTCAAAAATGTTGACAATGCTATAACAAACAATTTTTATTTCATTTTCTAAATAGCAAGGACATTATGTAAACAAAATATAATATATAAAAAAAGAAACAAAAATAACACATTTTGACCCGCTTAACCTCTGGTAAGACAAAAAACTTTATCGACAACAGTCTGATACATTCCGCCGTACAGTTTATCTTTTAATCCGATTGTTTCTTCGGGACAGTTCTTAAGAACACTAAAGACTCGAATTTTATTTGCACAAGTATTTTTTATTTACGTCCCTAAAAACAAGATTTATAAAGATTTGTGCAGTTCTGCATATTATATTATAAAGTGATACTTTTGGGGAAACCCAACGCAAAAACAAAATACCTGACGACCTTGCTACAGCTGAACAGATTTTGATAAAACATATCTAAGATTACTTCTAAAAACCTGCTTTCAAATAGAAACCACATCCAAATAGGTTCTTGCGTTTGAGAAATGCGGTGCCACAGACAGA
The DNA here is from genome assembly GCA_963853865.1 of Helleia helle. Lineage (NCBI taxonomy): Eukaryota > Metazoa > Arthropoda > Insecta > Lepidoptera > Lycaenidae > Helleia > Helleia helle. The sequence goes on from OY971436.1 coordinate 11,690,426, forward strand.
TTCACTTAGCGGCTAAACTTATAATACTCATCTTTTTGCGTCAGGCAGGTAAGCAAACCCACAATGGTTCAGGCCTTGACGTGGTGGTGGCGCTCAGTAGCCTAGGGTGAGCCGCAGCACCTTGGGCGAAGCTAATTGAGCCGAGGGGGCTATTTGTACCCCTCTTATAAGAAGAGAGGACAAAAGAGAAGGGGGCAAGGGACGAGGACGTGAACATCACCCCATTGTACTGTCCTGACGTTGGGAGGGGTTGTTCAGTGATGCGGAACAACCCCTCTTTGGTGGTGGCGTCAGTCTCTTGGGACTGACTAGTCATCGTGGTGCCCTGTTTGCTCAACAGACCCGGGGCACCTCACCAAAGGCAGCATTGGTGGCACTCGTCGGGTTTTAGTGGGTAGAGCTGCGTCCACCTTATTATCTTTCAGGCGCAGCGAGTCCCACATACTGAGCCCCACCGCCACGACCAGGCTTGAAACATGGTGGGGTCATTATAAACCAGATCATTCTTTGATATCGGTTGTTGTAGGTAGCCATTTGTTTCTATTAAATCTTGGCTTACGCTCTTATAAATATCTTTCTGGCTTTATTTTTTTCCTTTCCCTTGTAACTTTATCGATACCTTTAAATTTTCATTCTTGAAATATTTTAGTTTTCTCTTTTGAAAATGCCTGTCTATTTCAACTGTCTTTCCTTTATCAGTCTCGTTATAAAGTAGGTTAAAGGTCCTTAAAGATAGACGTTACCGAAATATTTTAAGGCGAATGAACCGTCAAAAACATTAAAGATAACAGCTAAATTTTAGATAATTACAGGTAATCTTTATTTTAACTAACTTTGGCAGAGCGAGTTTGACTTGCATAAGTAGGGTTCCATACATCAGAAGCCCTTCTCATCCACGGGACCGGGCGGAAAGGACCCCCACCGGGGGCTTCCCTCCAGGTCGGAGTGGTGAGGGTCAGGGTGAGCCCCCATATCAAATATCTGGGGCTCATCCTTGACGGAGGGTGGACCTTCGGCCCACATTTCTCCATATTGGGACCGAAGGTTGCGAAGGCGGCAAGTGCACTGGGCAGACTCCTCCCGAACCTCGGAGGACCCAGCGCTGCCTGCAGGCAGCTACACTCCGGAGTCTGCCGTAGTATGGCGACGTACGGTGCACCCATCTGGGCGGATCACCTTACCGAGAGGAATAAGGCCCGGCTGCGGTCGGCGCAGCGGGTCATCGCGGTAAGAGTGATCCGGGGGTACCGTACGGTTTCGTGGGCAGCAGCCACTGCCCTAGCCGGTGACCCCCCGTGGGAGCTCGTGGCGGAGGTTCTTGCCGAGATGCACTCCTATGTCTCGGATAGGAGGTCTCTTGGCGAGAGCCTTACGCTAGACGGGATCCTTCGGGTTCGCCGACTAGGGCAAGAGGCGTTAATGCGGAGGTGGGGGGAGGACCTGGCGCAGCAGCCGTATGGCAAAAACCTGACGGTTGCTCTGCGTCCGGTCCTTGAGCGGTGGATGCGCCGTAAGCGCAAACCCCTCACCTTTCGTCTGACACAGGTGCTCACCGGGCATGGTTGCTTTGGTGAGTTCCTGTGCCAGACGGCCCGCAGGGAGCCGCTGACAGTGTGTCACGATTGTGGCGCGGCGGTGGACTCGGCCCAGCACACCCTCGAGGTGTGCCCGAGACGGGCGGCGCTGCGTCATGATCTGACACCGGTCATCGGAGGGGACTTGTCTCTGCCGAGCGTCATCACTGCGATGCTCGGTGACGACGAGTCCTGGACGGCGATGGTCTCATTCTGCGAGGCAGTAATGTCCCAGAAGGAGGCTGACGAGCGGGTGAGAGAGGAGGCCGCCAACGAGGCCTCCCCCCGCAGGCGACGAACGGGGGTGCGTAGGAGGCGCTACTTAATGCGCCTTCAGTAACGCCTATGTGTTCGTGTCGGGCTGCTTACGACGACGTCACGGGGACTGCTTAGTTGCGGCCGGGTAGTCCCCCCTTACGAGGAGTAGTCTGGCCTTCGTCGGGGCTAGCCTGTCGCTGAGGTGATCCTGTCTGTTGCCTGCATATCCGGGACCCTCAAAAAGCGGCTGAAGGCGCTCGCAGTGGTTTTAGTTAGGGTGGGCACTCCCAGGTGCGCGTCCCACATTGGGTCAGGATCTACCCGAAGATCCTGGCTGCATCCATTAGGATTTCCCTGCAAAAAAAAAAAAAAAAAAAAAAAGGGTTCCATACATATTTTGAAATTTGTAAGTCATTATTATTGGTTAACAATTATTATGATAACTTAAATACAGACGATATTTTTTACTTTATTGTTATATTATAATATATAACACACGCTAGTAAAATCAGGTGTAACTTTATGTATGTACCCTAAATACATCTGAGACTGACAAATAGCAGAGGGTTAGCACTATTTACATACTTGACCGTAAAAAAATAAAAAAGTCTGTCGATAGAAGCGCCTTAGGTAGAAGCTGTAACATTTAAAAATTCCTAAATGTCACATTGAAAACGTTCGGTGCTGAGGTGACGATGTCGCGAGTTCTATAACTTTTGTTTACCAAAAAGCTTATTAGTCCCGGATGCGCCTCTGCCGCGCTCCTGTCTGCACAGTACTACCATCCTGCTTATTTCTTCAATCGAAAAGCTTTCCTGTATTCTAGAAAGAAGAGCAGGTTAGGCAGTATGGCACCGAGACTTACCATATTACGTCTCTTAAGAGACAAAGCATGTTGTTTCTTCTGTGATACAGCTGTGCTGTGTTTCAGAAAGAGCTTACGTGGCAGCAAATGAATAAGTCACTTTTTTGAAGTGAAATTTCTTTGCGCGCATGAGGGTATTTTTTTTCCAAGAAGAGGGAGAGAGTGATTGAGACCGATTGAGAGAGAGTGAGAAAGTGCGAACGTAGCATGAAGTGAGAGTAGGGTGTGAACCAGCGAATGAAAAAGATCGAGAGAGAGCGTGAGATAGAGCGAACGTCGCATCGCAAGTCTCGTAAATTTAAAGCCTTAGATTAGTATAAATATAGACGAGATTTAAAAATTGTTTTTTTTTTTTTTTTATGTTAGTTGGATAGGCAAACTGGCAAACGTACCACCTGATGGTAAGTGGATGACGTCGCCCATGAACATAAACTAGTCTTCCTAAAACGAGCCCAGGCAACTCATCTATGTGTTGCCTATCCTGAGACATAAGATGTTAAGTCTCGGTGCCAGTAATTACACATTTCATCCGTTCTACACCCACTCATGTTATACAAAGTGAGATGTGCATTACTCCTCTTTTTATACGTAGAAATTACTTGAGCCACAAATACTATCTTAAAATATCTTCTAGGCAAAATGATTACTGTCATGAAAGATTGTTTGTTTTAAAAAACCTGATAGAGTCTAATGTACCTTACTGGCGAAAAAACCAACTTCCTCTGTTACATGCAAGTCACAATCAATATCAGGATTTAAATATATGTAAATTCCAGAATTGGCCATCTCATCAACTTCCTTTCATCTAAAAAACTAGTTTACCTAAAACGAGCCCAGGCAACTCCTTTATGTGTTGCCTATCCTGAGACATAAGATGTTAAGTTTCGGTGCCAGTAATTACACTGCCTGTCTTGCCCTTCTCTCCGAAACACAGCAAAGCTGTTTCACGGGAGAAACAAGCAAGATGGTGGTACCCATGCAGCCGGGAGCGTGGCACAGCGCTTCCCTCCCACCGGTTTGCCAAATAAGTTTCACTTCTGACGTTTAGTTTGTATCTACGCACTTTTTTTTATCGCAGGGAAATGCTTTTTACTTTTTAGCCAGAATCTCGGGTAGATCCTGATCCTATGTGGGACTCGCACTTGAGAGTGTCCTACCCGTAAACTAAAACTACTGCGAGTGCCTTCAGCCTGTTTTTGAAGGTCTGGGATCTGCAGCCAACAGGATGACCTCAGCAACAGGCTTGCCCCGCTGAAGGCTACTCCTCGTCAGGGGGACTGCAAGGCCATGTATAAGTTACTTAGCCCAGTCCATGCCTGAAGTAATATAAAAGTTCATGGCAGCCGTGTATTGTAATAACTTTTTCGGGAATTATCCTTAATATTCCCCGGGACGTAATAAACTCCTGAGGGACTTTATCCGGGACGTGTCGGGGATTTTCACGGATTTGTTTTGTGTTGTTATAATGTTATTACAAGCTTTTATGTTACAAGAAAACATGGAGATCAGGTTGTCTGTTGGAAGAATCTATCGCTTTTTGGTATAAATTTATTGGCAGCAGTAAAATTGACTCGAATGCCGTGAGCGCAAACGGTGTGATACTGTTACGTTTTTATATTCTAACAATCACGGTAGCCTACCGGTGGGAGGGCAGTGCTGTGCCGTGCTCCCGGCTGCATGGGTACCACCATCTTGCTTGTATCTCCCGTGACACAGCTTTGCTGTGTTTGTGTGTGTTGGAGAGAAGGGCAAGATAGGCAGTGTAAGTACTGGCACAGAGACTTAACATCTTATGTCTCAGGATAGGCAACACATAAATGAGTTGACTGGGTTCGTTCCAGGTAAACTAGTTTATGTTCATGGGCGACGTCGACCACTTACGATTAGGTGGCACGTTTGCCAGTTTGCCTATCCAACTAACATAAAAAAACCAAAAAATCCTAGCCCCATGGTAAGCTTGTAACATCGAACATTAACCAGAGTAGAGCGGCAATGTATTGTGTATTGAATAAAAACCAATTCCTCCAAATTTGTGCTGCGACGCTGAGCCGGTTCTGCGCTTTGATTGGCCAATGAAAGATGATTGGCCGACGGTGCGTACACACAGATCACTGGTTGGAATTGGTATTACATTTAGACAAATCACTGACAAGTTTCGGAATTGTATGGCTTACTTTACTACTCTATCCGGTTATATGCTCGATGGCTTATACGAACTAGTGTAACGGCTACAAGGAAAGGAACTTAAAAAAAAATTATATTAATATTTACACATCCATAGCCCGGGGCAGTCATTTTTAATTGTATTATAAATTATCTGCTCTTCGCAGATTCGAACCCGTGAATCCTGTTTTTAATCTCCAGAAATCAGAGCTCCTGACCCTGCTATTAACGCACTGGTGCACAATCCAGCCGATGAATACTCCTTTTGACCAATGGGTCTTTCATAGACCTCCCAGTATTTCATAGATTCATAAAAGCTTTCACATATATTTGAAAGGCAATGCACCTTTTTTCTTTTTTTTTTTCTTTTACGCCGGGAAATGCTCTGAGGCATCCCGCTTGGGGAGTGGGTCTCCCCAGGTGGGTATGTGGGACTCGCTGCGCCTGAAAGATGGTAAGTGAACGCAGCTCTACCCACTAAAACCCGGCGAGTACCACCAGTGCCGCTTTGGTGAGGTGCCCCGGATCTGTTAAGCTAACAGGGCACCTCGACGGCTAGCCAGCCCCGCAAGGGACCGACGCCACCTCCACAGAGGGTTTGTCCAGCACCACAGAACAACCCCTCCTTACGTCAGGACAGTACAATGGGGTGAGGTTCCCATCCTCACCCCTTGCCCCCTGCTCTTTTGTCCCCTCTTCTTATAAGAGGGGTACAAAGAGCCCCCTCGGCTCAATTGGCTTCGCCCAAGATGCTGGGCTCACCCTAGGCTACTGAGCCCCACCGCCACGACAAGGCCTGAACCATGGTGGGGAAAGGCAATGCACCTGCTAATGATGTAGCGGGTGTCTATGGATGTCGCTTCTCACTTACCACAAGGTGAATCGGCTCTTCTATAAAATACCTACTATATACTTGTACCTCTCAAATACTTATCATTCATTGGTAGTTTAGTAGTGGTATGACACAACTCACAACAGCGCTACTACTACATGGTATCCCCTGGCTCGCACTATGTGGAACCAGATTCCTGCTGCAGTATTTCGGAACCGATACAATGGAACCTTCTAGAAAATTCATACTCATACTCAAAAGGTCAACCGCGCAACCATCGTTTAGTGCCTTCTCTACTATCAATGCTTATCTATACAGATAAATAAAATTGGAGTGTCTGTTTGTAATATTAAAATAACCGCTTTTTATTGAATGCATATGGATGTATACACAACATATACCAAAATAACCTTTTTTAAAAATGTCTGTACGTCTGTCTGTTTGTTTCGGCAAATCTCTGAAAGGGCTCGGCCGATTTTGATGGGACTTTCACTGACAGATAGCTGATGTTATAAGGATTAACTTAGGCTACAAAAATAAAAATCGTCAATCCGTATACCGCTGTAAATCTAAGTTAACGCGGGTGAAGCTAGTTTATAATATTTCTAAATTACTTTAATACAATAGCAATAAAAATATTAACAGCCAAATAATACCTTAGTTAATTGTTAAGGAATTAACAAATGTATTATATTATTTATTTATTCTTTATGTACATGAAAGGAATTTAAAGTAACATACTATAGTTAATAATTAAAAGTTATACACAGGTGTGCTTATCCCTTTAAGAGATTTCTGCCAGCAGACCTTAAGAGTGCGTGTAGCAAAACAAATGCGGACATAGTACAAAAGAAGAATGACAAACAAAAGTAATACTAGCTAACCCTTAAATCTACGTTGTATTATCAATACTATATACTTACTTAACACTAAGACAAAATTTAAGGTAATAGATATATAAATACATAATATATATTCATACATATAACATACATACATACATATATATATATATATATATATATATATATAATATATATATATATATATATACACGTACAATAATATAATATGTATAATATATATAAAATACAATAAACCTACATAGAACTATAGATATAAGTATTACATAATATTAAATAGGTATTAAATTGGACATATATCATAATGATAACAAATAGTGATTCTTCAATCTTGTTTTGAATGTTGCAACCGATGGAATAAATAAATAGAATGTGGTATTATGGGAAGCGATGGATAGTGGTTTTTTTACAGTGCATGATCGGATAGGTCTATTACTAGGGGAGTGTAAAGAAAGCGTTCAGATAGATATGGAGGAGAAGAAGAGTTAAGAATTTTAAACAAAATAGTTAGCATGTGCAAGTTGCGACGAAGACGGATGGGGAGCCACTGTAGTTTGGTACGGAATTCGGATATATGATCGTATTTACGAAGTCTATATATATATATATATATATATATATATATATCGTATGCACACATTCTGGAGACGATCTAATTTTTTTAAAGTTCTTCAGTGACATCTAAATAACAGGCGTCAGCATAATCCAAAATAGGAAGTAAAAGAGACTGTACTAATAGTATTTTTATATGAGTAGGCAGAAATTGTTAGTTTGAACACTAAAGCGATAGAAATGAAGGCGATGGATGTAAGGGCGGGGTCCCACCGCGGCCCACGAATAAGTTACGCACGTTGTCAAGTTTCGCTTTGCATGAAAATGTATAATGTGATTGCTTCAATGGCAACACGCTACGCGTTACTTGACATTTTCCTGCAATTGACATTGACATTGACACATGCGTAGCCTCTACGTGGGCTATGGTGGAGCCGCACCTTTACTTATGTACTAAAAGGCAATCAAGTGTCAGGAATCGAGTTAGTTAATCGAGAAGAGAGCTATGATATGTAGGTAATAGCGGATGTAGTTTAGAAAACAGGTAGTAAGAGGTAGTGCCATGCTGCTTTGCAGCCGAATTGGGCCGGCACGACCGGGATGGTACCTCTCGCTCACATAACACCGGCGACAAGTGACAGTTATGTGCTACGTGCGGGTTGTGCGGGGGATAGGGGAAGGGAGGGCTACGCATCTGCGTAATTTTTAGATGTGCGGATGTCATGGGTGTTCGTAGTCACCATAAGGCTCCGACTGCTCGGTTGCCTCCTTATGACTTAAAAAATCGATGCATGAACCAACCCACACAAAAAGCGATTAATTTACGTAAACATAAAAAAGATAAAGGCTGGTGATGATGATGATAAAAGATAATGATATATAGAACAATTTCCAAACAAATGACTCCCACAAATTATGATAATCCCACAATTTGGGCTCGCAAATTGTTACGTGTAATCTAATTTACGCAAATATATAAAGCAAACTTTGCAGATTTTGTGCGAATGAGCAACTTACCAACAGTACAATTATTAATCTGAAATCGTCTTTGTATGTTTCAGAGAAATAAGTGTTATTTCACATCCAATTAATGCGAATAATTGAAAGGAATGTATGAGCCTTCATTATTTTAAGCTAAAATGTTGTATCCCACGGTTCAGGCCTTAAAGTGGTGGTAGGGTTTAGTAGCGTAGGGTGAGCCCTTGGGCGAAGCTAATTGAGACAAGGGGGCTCTTTGTACCCCTCTTATTAGAAGAGGGGACAAAAGAGCAGGGGCGAGGATGGGACCTCGCCACATTGTACTGTCCCGACGTTGGGAGGGGTTGTTCTGTGGTGCGGGACAACCCCTCTGTGAAGGTGGCGTCGGTCCCTTGCGGGACTGACCTAGCCGTCGAGGTGCCTTGTTAGCTTAACAGATCCGGAGCGCCTCACCAAAGGCGGCACTGGTGGCACTCGCCGGGTTTTAGTGGGTAGAGCTGCGTCCACTTACCTTCTTTCGGGCGCAGCGAGTCCCACATACCCGCCTGGGGAGTCCCCAGGATGCCTCTGAGCATTTCCCGGCGTTAAAGAAAAAAAAGAAGTTTAACTTTTGTATACTTTTTTATGTACATGCCACCTGCTTGTAAGTGGTCAACGTCGCCCATTAACATACATAATTTAACGTGAAACTAGCGTAACTCATTGAAGTGTTGCCTATCCTGAGAAATAATATGATATCGCTAGGAGTTCCACCATCATGTTTATTTCTTACGATACCCAGCTTTGCTATTCGGAATGTGCCGGACAGCCAATTTCCTAGCGTCGAGATTACTTACGAATCAGGAGGCAGCACAATATGAGTTGCAGATTAAGTTTTCTAGTTATCCTATTTACTATTGTCGATTCTATTTCTCAATTTGCTCCGATGCTCGGTGACGACGAGTCATGGATGGTGGTCCCTTCGCGAGGCAATTATGTCCCAGAAGGAGACCGACGAGCGGGTGAAGAGAGGAGGCCGCCGACGAGGCGTCCCTCCGCAGGCAAAGAACGGGGGTGCGTAGTTGGCACTACTTAATGCGCCTCCAGCTACGCCCCTGTGCTCGTGTCGGGCTTCAAGATGGGAACCTGGCCCAGTATAGCATGACGTCAAGGGGACTGCTTAGTAACGGTCGGGCAGTCCCCCCTCATCCGGAAATCCGGAACACTCAAAAAGCGGCTGAAGGCGCTCGCAGTAGTTTTATTTTACGGGTAGGGCACTCCCGGGTGCGATTCTCACATAGAGTCAGGTTCTACCCAAAATCCTGGCTACATGCGTGAACATTGTTTCACACAAAAACAAAAAATCCTTCTCACTGGAATATGTTGATAGGATTCGAACCCACACCAATTGCACGCCACTTAACATCCCGTGGCTAAATCATGCATGTTCCTGTAATATAATATAAAAGGTACCTTGTTGCTAAAAGCTTGTAATACAAAGTTTTTATGTTAGAAGCTTGTTAAGTGGTGTCAAGTATTATACATTTCGACTTGTTACTATAAAGCTTTCTAGACAATTACCTACAAGCTTTTCATGTTAGTTGAACAGGTAAAAAATAAATTTTAACTCATAGTAACAATAGGTAGGGACAAAAAAGCATTTATATTTTCAATGAATATTATAACGGACTTAAAGATGCTGCAAATGATAAAAGTACTAGTATGGATTAGTAAATAAATAAATAAATACAAACCATCAATCACACCACGGTAACCTAGTCCCGTGGTAAGTTCGTAGTTGTACTTGGTGTTAGCTAGGAATGGAATTAAGAAATGTATATACCTACATACAAAATATATACACGTCCATGACCCGGTGCGGACATCTATATTCATCATACAAATTATGCTCTTGGTGGGATTTGAACCTGCGACCGCTGAGTAAAGTGTCCAGTAGCACTCGACCAGTCGTCAGTAGATTGTTCCATCCCAACGATAAGACAAGTTCATCTCATATGAGGTCACGTATCCCGAAATGGATAAAGTTATAATCATATTGTTTGTTTTAATATTTTGTAGGTAGGGACCATGCCGAAAATTTGTTTATCATTTCTCTGCATTATATCCACGAATTATTATATAACGAGGAGGAGGGGAGGGGGAATGGTTTAGGCTACAATGAACGTCAAGACGACCGATCACCAGGTCTATGTTCAGTAGTGGACAGATGAAGGCTGATGATGATGAATATCATTCGTAGAAAATATATCCGAGATAATAAATTCCCAGACATGATCATCATCATTTTAAGCTATCCAGAGCTGGATATAAGTCTCTCAAACAAACGCCGTGATGGCTGAAAATATTATATTTGCAGCCAACTCGCTGTAAGTGTAGAATATACAATATCAAAATAATTTCGTATTTAGCAAATTTATTTCCCTAGAATTTAAATCTTTTCGTGTATTGCGATGCTGAAAAAATCATCTTTGTCATATATATAAATCAAAAATATGGGATAATCTGAAAAAACAGTAACACAATAGCTTGGAAGCTGAGAAATTTTCATACAAAAACATGGAACTTTGTCGTAATCAGCCGTGCCATAACGCGGATAAAATATACGGACGTGTAGAAAAAGTTTTATTATTGCACAAAGCATTCTGTTATGCAGCTGCAGCTGCGTCGCATATTCAATAAAAGCATAAAACGCAATTATATTATGATTAAAATATGATACAATATGTTGGGACAACTCACACACGGCCATCTGATCCCAAACTAGGCAGAGCCTGTTCTTATGGCAACCAGACAACTGATATATACTTATATATTTCTAAATACATACATATTATAGACAAATTACAACCAGATACAAAACAAATGATCATGCTCACACACGAATTTGTACTGGGTGGGAATCAACCCCACGACCTCCTGTTTAGCAGTCGGGTCACTAACCAATAGACCAACGTTTCCCATTTGGTAGATCGCGACCCGGTACCGGATCAAGAATAAAACATACCGGGTCGTACCATTGCCTTTTTGTTTTAAACCACTACGATAGCTTGTCTGACGAGACAAAAAGAGTAAAAAGTAATCAGCTCCATACGTCTCACTAATTAATGATTGTAATACATACATAAGTACACTTCTATTTGCAATAAATGTGTTTTATTTTATCTAATATTTCAGGGGGTTTAAGAAATTGAGTAGGTCACGAAGAGGATTTTACGAAATTTATTGGGCCATAGCAAAACAAAGTTTGGGAAATGCTACACTAGACCAATTGGCCAGCTAAATTACTAAAATATAATATTACTCAACAATATTTCATAAAAATTAATTCATAAAAAATATTGAATAAAATATACATCATTAAAATAACGCAGCACATTACATTCAAAAGGAATATTGAAAAGATTCAAATCCGAGCCAGAGGATTAAATATGTCATTACCTTCCAATCCATAGAATCCGCTCGCATTCCCTCGCAGTATGATATTGTACGTCGGGGAGTCAGATAAGAACTTATCCACTTTTTACATAACAATTCACGCGATGAACAACAGACAATATTCACACATACCCGTAATATTCACGAATATTAAATTCAAAAGTAATATTGCGTAGCCGTGCTACGCGGCTCGTCTACACGACAGTACTGCCGTAGCCGCTACGCTACGAAAGCTATAATAGATATCGCTGTCTCTGTCGCTTGTACGTAACTATAATACATCCATCTCTGTCGTTTGGTACTGTATCTCAATAAAGTGGATGTAGCTGACTGTTTGCTGAGAGCTTCAACTGGGATCATTGTTGCCGTTTTGGCGTTAAGAAATTTCTTTTGTTGAGCGTGTAATTTCTCAGTTCGGCGGGTTAAGAGTCACTTTACATGTCTCTATTTTTATTTAGCTTTCAAAGGGAAATACGGAAAAGGAAATATTGATGGTAAATATTTTTGGAAGAATAAAAAACTCTTTGTTCTTTTTATTTGAGGTAGGTAAATAGAATGTTGGAATGGTAAATAGTAAAATTGTGTTTTAAAACTAATTCGAGCTCATCTGGGGCCAGTTGAGTGAATAGAGCTTACATCATCATCATCAGTCAATTTTTGACAACTAATAAACTGTACCTCTTTCAAATCACAGAAAATATACTGATCAGATTACGAGATTTAACCAATACTTGGTTCAAATAATATAAAAAGTGAGATTAGTGCTCAAATCGAGGGATGAAATAAAATATGTGTCTGGAGTTAACGCAGGCTTTATTGCGATTATAAATAAGTTTAATATTTTATTTTTCGGTTTTTAGAACTTTTCAGACTGTTTTTTAGGTTTCAATCTGTATGAATATTTTATTTGGAATCAATCCTAATATAAAATTATTTAGAAAAAGAGAGATAGGAAAAAAAATGGAGAGCAAAGAAAAAACTTTGAAACGACTTTATAAGCAGTACATTTGAAATACATTTCCAAAAGAAATAAAGGATGTCGTTCCATAACTGTCCACAAATCATAATCGCTTTCAAAGAAAATACCATTTAAATTAATACATTTAAATCGTAAAAAACATCCAAATTCAAGCATAACATGAAATCATGTCAATATTAGTTTGAACTTATCCAAATAGCAGATCGTTCCTATGTGTCTTTGAGGAAGCTTCTGAAACTGTTCATAAAGTTTAATCCCTTCTAAATGATCGCTTGCATCAGAGAGTTTATGAACATATACATCTGCTGAATGTAAATTATTCAATTTTAAATGATTAAATTTTTTTTTTTCGGGAGGGCCTTTTATATTGACCGATAAGTTGTATTTTAACACCTGACGTGAAAAGAGTTAATGAGTTCCATCAATCTATATAAGGCAACGTAGCTCGTAAGCAGGAGAACCGGTAGAGATGTGGTTTTTATTTGAAAGCAGCTCTACCCACTAAAAGCCCGACGAGTGCTACCAATCCCGCCTTTAGTGTGGTGCCTCGGATCTGTTGAGATCAACCTCGACGGCTAGTCAGTCCCTCAAAAGACCGACGCCACTTCCATATAGGGGTTCTCCCGCGTTACCGAACAGCCCCTCCCAACGTCAGGACAGTACAATGGGGTTGGTTGGGTTCCCAATCTTATCCCTTAACCCCCAGATCTTTTGTCCCCTCAATTTGCTTTGCCCAAGGTGCTGGGCAAGTTATTCCATCGTTCAAATTCAAATTCATTCATTCGTTACCTAATATTAAGCGTTGAAAAATTGTAAATACAGATACATTCGAACACAAACATTTTATTCAAAGATTTGTTCCATGGATCAAATGCGACATGGAAAAGTCTCAATCCGGCTTAAATTTTCCAATCAACTGTGGAATGGTTGCTTTTTTACCACACACTCGTGGTTCTGTGAATGGATCAGGACTCAGCAAAGGCAATAAACCAGCAAAAGCAGATAAATTTTAGCTTTAATTAATGATAAAATAAAAATAATAATCATAAAAAAATGATTCCAATAAAAATAAATACCCATTAAATTAATCTAGAATAGAAGATTAAATTAATCTAGAATCGAAGATTAAATTAATCTAGAATGGAAGATTAAAATTTATCTAGAATAGAAGATTAAAATAATCTATAATAGAAGATTAAATTAATCTATAATAGAAAATTAAATTAATTTATAATAGAAGATAAAAATTAATCTATAATAGAAAATTAAATTAATTTATAATAGAAGATAAAAATTAATCTAGAATAGAAGATTAAATTAATCTAGAATAGTAGAATCCAAAATGCAAAATAATATGTTTTGATGATGACGATGACGATGATATCTAGCTAAAAATGGATAGGAGTAAAAATCTCATAGTTGATATAGATTTACAATATTTTATGTTAACATGGTTATTTACATTACCAAAATTATTTAAAACGGGATATTTACGTGAACAAGACATTCGTAGATAATGTCGAAATATTGTGCTCCGCGTTTTAAAACATTTTATTAAGGTTTACAAGTTTGTACATTACTATATTATGTTTTAAAACTGCCATTCCTTATATTTATTTTATTATTCCCAGTAGCAAATAAACCTTCTATTTCCGAAGTAACTGAACATCGAGTCTATTTTAGACTTTGACAATATTGGATAGTGAAAGTAAAGGAACTAGCATTCTCTACATAGAGATAAAGCTCAATATTATATTATATATAATTAAGGTTTTATAGCTTAATATTATGAAATAACTTTTACAGATTTTAACGCGATTTAATATTTTTAATTTACTACAACCATGGTCACGGGTGGGTATGTGGGACTCGCTGTGCCCGAAAGATGGTAAAAATGGACGTAGCTCTACCCACTGAAACCCGACGAGTGCCACAAGTGCCGCCTTGGTGAGGTGCCCCGGATATGTTAAGCTAACAGGGCACCTCGACGGCTAGTCAGTTCCGCAAGGGACCGACGCCTCCTCCACAGAGGGGTTGTCCGGCACCACAGAACAACCCCTTCCAACGTCGGGACAGTACAATGGGGTGAGATTCCTATCCTCACCCCTTGCCCCCCTGCTCTTTTGTCCCCTCTTCTTATAAGACGGGTACAAAGAGCGCCCTCGGCTCAATTGGCTTCGCCCAAGGTGCTGGGCTCACCCTAGGCTACTGAGCCCCACCGCCACGTCAATGCCTGAACCATGGTGGGGAGCGAGCCAAGGGGGCTGCTCTTGTGCCCCTCTTATAAGAAAAGGGAACAAAAGAGTAAGAGTTGCCCCATGATCTTTTGTCCCCACTTCTTATAAGAGGGGTACAAAGAGCCACCTCGGCTTAATTCGCTTCGCCCAAGGTGCAGCGGTTTACCCTAGGCAACTGAGCCCCACCGCCACGACAAAGCCTGAACCATGGTGGAGATGAATGAATTGCCTAGGCAGACACAACCAGGATACTCGTCTGACACAGAGCTGTATTTTTTAAATAATTTCCAGAAATATCAACAAAAGAATAAAGTGACATTTTCCATTAAATAATGTTTTTTTTGAGTTTATCTATACTAATATTATAAAACTGCAGAGTTTTTTGTTTAAACGCGCTAATCTCAGGGACTACTGGTCCGATTTGAAAAATATTTCAGTGTTAGACAGCCCATTTATCGAGGAAGGCTATAGGCTATATAACATCACGCTGTGACATATAGGAGTTGAGTAACGCGGGCGAAGCTGCAGGCAACAGCTAGTATTTTATAAAAGTAATTTTAATATACGGAACCCTTTGTGTCCGAGACTGACTCACAATGAGCCGTTTATATTCTTACGTTTTTACGTATTATTGATCTCTATATTAATAGTTTAAATCTCCTTGACCATGACATACACTTTCTTTCAGCTCAAGTTTGTTGAATAGCGTCATATCTGTGCCAACTAGACTAAAAGAGGAAGGTTTTCAACGCTGTCTATTCAAAAATAACAGTGTAAAAACCCTTCTACGTGCCGCTGCTGGGCAAGACATATTTTAGCAGGTAATTGTATAGGGAAATTGGCTGACGTACTGTTTATGAGTGGTCAACGTCGGCCATTAACATAAACTAGTTTACGTGTGATTAGCCCACACATCTCATTCTTGTGTTGTCTATCCCTAGACATAAGATGATAAAACTCTGTACCAGTAATTACATAAAAAATTATAATTAAAAAAAAACTAAAAAAAAACGCATTAATAGCAAATCCAACAAAAAATTTGAAAATAATTTTTAATAGATGGGTTAACAAAATTACTTATTGTAAAAAAGCGTGGTGCTTGTAACTAATTTTTTATATTAACTTCACTTTTTAGAAATAGATACCGATGAAATATTTTTAATAATGAATATCGAGCACCTCACGCTTTATTACAATAAGTAATTTTGTTAACCCATTTAATTCATCTATTGAAATGATTTTCAAATTTTTTGTTGGGTTTGCTATTAAAGCATGTTTTTTAGTTTTTTTAACTATAATTTATTTTTTACTTTTTAGTGTCGATTTTTTTAATTAAAGATTTTATTAATTTAAAGTACTCAACTAATAACAATCACTTTAGAAATGAGTGAGAGACTAAAAACAACACAAGTGATTCCTAGCATGTGCTATCCTGATTATCCTGATCAGGATATTGGAATAATTTTATCAAATTATTGAATTGTCATCGGTCCTCGATAAATCTACAAAGTTTAAACAAAATCTGGTCGTTAGAAGGAGGTCAAAATCATGTTCAAAGAATCCGTTACATACTAACATACTAACATACCAACATACATACGTCTAAAGCTAATAAAAGCGTATTAAAAAGTGTGAGTTGCTCGATATTCATTTAAAAATATTTCAATCTATTTCTCAAAACGTAGTTAGTGTAAAAACTTAGTACAAGGCACCACGCTTCTTTACAATAAGTAATATCTTTTTTTTAAATAATCCATTTATTCCTTGCATTAAAAAATATTTTCAAACTTTTAGTTCGGTTTGCTATTAAAGCGTGTTTTTTAGTTTTTTTTTTTTTTACTTTTAATTCGTACTTTATAGTAAGCATCGATTTTTTTATTAATTTAAAGTACTCAACTTATGGCAATCAATTTGGGATAAGTGAGAGACTAAAAACCATACTAGTGATGTAGGTAACTTGCGTGCCTTACGCCTTTTTTGGATGTTTACTATAATTTTTAAAATACACCAAAGCTGGTTCGAAATTTAAAAAAATCAAGGTGGAAATAGAACCATGAAAATAAACACCCCTTCTAAAATGACTACACCCTGGCCTAGTGGGTATGAGCTCGGCCTTTTGAGTGAGAGCGGAAAGGTCCGGGTTCGATCCTGACCCCTCCCCCCTTTGATGCCTAGAAATGGGTTTTTCTAAATTCCTGCCTGCACCTGACCGTTGCTTGCTCACCGGTGAAGGAAACATCGTGAGGAAACCTGCATACATGATAACACTAAAAGTCTTTGAAGGTGTGTGAAGTTCACCAACCCGCATTGGGCCAGCGCATCGGTGAACTATGGCCCGAAACCCTCCTCGCCTCGAGGAGGAGACCCGTGCCCAGCAGTGGGACATGTGGGTTGATATTATAATATTATTATCATTTTAATGAGACTTTACTTTCTAGTACGGATAAGTTTAGAAAATATGTCTTCCTTGTTTGTCTTACTTGGTAATCTTCGGAACTTCGGAAAAAATCATTTTTGCTTTGATTGACCAATTATATTATTATTAAACTTATTTTTTTATGTCAGAGAGGCAACCGAGCAGTCGGAGTCATAATGTGACTACTGACGCCCATAGACATCTACACAACCAAAATATACCCCCCAATGGGCCATCGGAAACTCACAAACCGCACGAAACGCGACAACATAGCTGTCACTTGACGCCAGTATCATGTGAGTGAGACCACCCCGTTCATGCCGGCCCAGTTCGGCTGGAATGCAGCATGCACTACCTCTTACTATTTATATTGAATTAAAGTCATTTTTAGAGTAGCTGTCCCATTTCTAATCGGTACTTCTCGACCGCGTTTATATTTCTTAAAATTACTACTTTTAGTATAATACCACTTTAGTACTTATACAAATCTGGTACAGAAGAAGGTAAATGTGGTGCCTGTAAAAAAATGGCAGTCATAGGGACAGCCGATAGAAGTGAAAATTTGAACTTCGACATTGGCATTAGGAAATTTCCTTTTTTAAATACAAAAAAAAAACATGACGTCATAATGTTACATTAGTATGTCGGTGTCGCGAACCTATACGTTTTTCTCCTACCAAAACGTGCTCAACGCAGCTAAAATGGATTTCACTAAAAAGAGTCTGACCGATCACAAACATCGAATGTGTAGCGGTCTAATATAATTCTAGAGAGAGTTGTATAGAGTTGGTAAGGAGATCAACTAGATACCATGGTCTCCGTGTAGTTGGATACAAGAAGGTGTCACCCATCGAGCATATAACCGGATAGAGTAGTAATGTGAGCTATAAAATTCCGAAACTGGTCAGTGATTTGTCACTGAAGTAATAGCAATTCAACAAACCAGTGATTTATACGCCCCATCGGCCAATCATCCATCAATGGCCACCGGTCGGCCAATCAGAGCGCAGAATTTGTCGGAATTTATTTTCATACAAAACACTCAACATTACCGCTCTATTCCAGCTATATACTCGATGGTATCAGCTATCAGAAAAGAATCTATACTAACATTATTTTTTAATTCATGGGGTAGTTTCGAATAGCTTTGCAACGTTCGGACATATTCTATCACCTCAGTGACCATGGTTGCTGTAAAGTATCCGAAACGTCGGGCTTGTAAAAATCTTAATAAACCGCGATAAAATCCGTAAAAATTGTTTCATTATAATGAGTGAAATTCGCGCAAACATTAGAAAACAATATAATACTAATAATATAAAGCTAAAGAGCTTGTTTGTTTGAACGCGCTAATCTCAGGAACTACTGGTCCGATTTGAATAATTCTTTCAGTGTTAGATAGCCCATTTATCGAGGAAGGCTATAGGCTATATAATATCACGCTGTGACTAACAGTAGTTAACGCGGGCAAAGCTGCAGGCAACAGCTAACCATACAAGACATACAACAGACGCCATTAACTTGATATACGAATCAAGTCCAAATAGACATATTATACCAGAGAGAAGGTTATCTCTTAACGTTGAGAAAATGTACGTTTTATACTGTTACTTAGCAGGTTCTGTGGGAAAATATATAACTTGAGAGCGACAATGGTACAGTTGATCAAAGTGACAGGTCACGGGTTGATACTAGAGCATCAAAAATGATTTAGGAGTGGACATTTTAGTTATCTAAGCGAAGTCTTCTAAGCCTTTTTTTCTTTAACGCTGGGAAATACTCTGAGGCATCCCGCGGGGAAGTGGGTCTCCCCAGGCGGGTATGTGGGACTCGCTGCGCCCGAAAGTTGGTAATATGGACGCAGCTCTACCCACTAAAACCCGGCGACTGCCGCCAATGCCGCCTTTGGTGAGGTGCCCTCAAGGGACCGACACCACTCCCACACCACAGAACAACCCCTCCCAACATAGGGACAGTACAATGGGGTGAGATATTCATCCTCGCCCCTTGTCCCCTCCTACTCTTTTCTCCCTTCTTCTAATAAGAGGGGTACAAAGAGCAGCTCCCTCGGCTCAATTCGCTACGTCCAATGTGCTGGGTTCACCTTAGGCTACTGATTCCCACCGCCACGACAAGGCTTAAACCATGGTGGGGAAGCCTTCTAAGCCTAGTGTCCCGAGACCAGAACATAATATTATAATGTAGCCTAAAAAAATAACTGACTAGAGGAGAACATCATCAGGAAACGTACATGATGAGTGAAAGTCTATGATGGTGTCAAGTTCATTCCTCACACCGTAAGCATTGCCTAATATCCTCCTCGCCTTATTTCGAGGAGACCAGTGTCTGCCCCCACCAAGGTTCAAGCCTTGGCGTAGCGGTGGGGCTTAGTAGCTTAAGGTGAACCCAGCACCTTGGGCAAAGCAAATTGAATCGAGGGGGTTGCTCTTTGTACCCTCCTATAAGAAGAGGGGACAAAAAAGCAGGAGGCGGGGTGAGTGAGGATGGGTACCTCACCCCATTGCACTGTTCCGACGTTGGGAGGGGTTGTTCTGTGGTGCGGGACAGCCCCTCTGTGGAAGTGGTGTCGGTCCCTTGACTAGCCGTCTAGGTCACCTGTCTGCTCAATAGATCAGGGGCACATCACCAAAGGCGGCATTGGTGGCACTCGCCGGCTTTTAGTGGGTAGGGCTGCGTCCACCTTATCATCTTTCGGGCGCAGTTAGTCCCACATACCCGCCTGGCGAGTCTCCCCCTCCCCTGCGGGATGCCTGAGAGCATTTCCCGGCGTTAAAAAAAAAGACTAGATTCTTTGTAAGTTATACTCATGCATGCAAGGAAAAAAGATGGATTTTTTGATAACATTTTGGGACAGGATTTCGAAATAGCCATACATATTCCGAAACATAATTCTTAAGCCTACGCTGTATTTCTTCAAAAGTAAGAGAAAGTTATAAGACCAATTGGCCTAGATCGGCTAAGTTCAGGAGTTCTATATCCTTAATATATCAAGTAATATAATCCTATGAAACTTGGTAAAGTGTTAGCTTTGTTTGAAATTTGTAAGTGTTATCTAACGGCCCTACCGGCAACTTTAAAGGTTTTAAACCTCATTAAGGATGTTTAGGGATGTGCTACGGTTTTATCGATAAATTTAATGAAACAACTTTAAAAAATCTTCGCTAATGTGAAGGTCATTATAAGCAAACTTGTAATGAGTATAGTTTTGAATAAACTTAGACTAGACTAAATAGGATTTTTTTAATTTTGAGTTAAATTGACAGTTTGAAAGAGGTTATAGATTTTTTTTCTAAAATGTATATGTCTAAAATGTTATGTTGTGAGAAATTAGAGAGTTAAAATATTTACAAATATACTTAAATACAAGGTGTATATAGTATGTATCATCGTCATCATTAGCCTCTATCCGGACCCCCACGGAGATCGTCTTCCCACATGGTTAATGGCCGACCAACACTTGGTCTACCTAAACGCGTCCTCCACTCTTGAACCTTATTGGCCCATCAGTTATCTGTTTTCTTTATCAGGCTACTGTATATATTATGTAATAAGGTAAATATTTTGCTACATTGACTCTGTTCAGACAGCTATATTCATCATACAAATTGTCTGCACTTGGCGGGATCCGAACCGGCGATAGCATTTAGTTGTACTATAGACTGATCACTTAATCAGTCGTTAAATTTGGATGGATACAGTTTCATAATGACTATAATTCTAACCTTTTATAGGTGCATTTTAATTGTGTACCGTGGCCTGTAAAATTTTGATACAATCAAATTGTAAGAGATAAATTTTCTGCCGTAAAATAGATATTTTATTATTGGGTACAGATACGTCTGGACTCCTACCAAGTCTTGTCGTGGCGGTTGGGCTCAGTAGTATAAGGTGTGCCCAGAACCTTGGGCAAAGCAAATTAAACCGAGGGAGATGCTCTTTGCACCCCTCTAGTAAGAAGATGGGACTAAAGAGCAGGGACGGACAAGGGGCGATGATAGGAATCTAGTCCCATTGCACTGTTCCGACGTTGGGAGGGGTTGTTCTGTGGTGTGGGACAACCCCTCTGTGGAGGTGGTGTCGGTCACTTGAGGCACATCACCAAAAGGCGGCATTGGTGTCACTCGCCGGGCTTTAGTGCGTAGAGCTGCGTCCATCTTACCAACTTTCGGGCGCAGCGAGTCCCACATATCGACCTGGGGTGTAAAAAAGAAAGACACACGTCTGAACAAGATATTTATGAATTAAAACCAATTTTATTTTATGTCATTTGCATATTGTGAATTTTTATTGTGAATTTATCTTAAAAAAAATATGAACATAAAAATCAAAATTTATGCGTCTCGTAGATAGCAAACACGAAACATTGAGAAACAAAAAAATATCAGTCAAGCGTGAATCTGACTGTTACGGTATAAAAGTATTTCTCAGTTACTTGCCAACCAGTTACTAGCAAATTACATTACACACACACACAGACAGGCGGACGGAGTCATCCTATAAGGATATTTTGTTATTTCCAACAAAAGATAATGTCCCTAAAGGTTTGGAATGAATAAAAGCATTAGTTTTATAGCTAAGCTATAAATAGCTAAGCTAAAAATAGTTAAGCTATAAAATTTAAACTATGATTAGCAATAAACAGGTGTAAGGTTTTTTATTGGATGAGTAGTTTAGTAGATTACCTGAAACATCCAAACTGACAAATATTACTAATATTAGCATTACCCCTTTATATTACTGCTAGCTGCTACCCGCGGTCTCGTCTGCCCAGAATTGGATTCTGGACACATCAAACAATATCGTTGTAAAATAATAGCCTATATCAAGATGTTATAAGGTATATTATTGTGAAGTTTTATTAAAATCCATTCACTAATTTTTGTGTGAAAGAATAACCAACATCCACACGTACAAACTTTTGTTTATAAGATTAATAGAGATTTAATTAAGATGCCATGAACTAAGATCACATCTAATGAGCACATATTGACACACCCTACAAACTGTTATGTCAGGATTAGCGCTAATAATCTTTGAAGTTCTGCTCCATTGGGAATCGCTAACTTAATAAAATTAACAACTTGGCTAACGTGATTTGGTTTAATGTATTTATTGGAAGTTTTATGTTGGGATACGAAAACTGGTGACCTGATGGCATAGAGCATAATATAACCGGATAGAGTAGTAATGTTAGCCATATAATTCCGAAACTGGTCAGTGATTTGTCACTGACGTAATAGAAATTCAACCAAGTGATCTGTATGTACGTCCCATTGGCCAATCATCAATGGCCAACAGTCGGCCAATCAGAGCGCAAAACCAGCACAGTGTCGCAACACTTTGGTGGAATTTCTTTTCATACAAAACAAAAATATTACCGTTCTATTGCGGTTATATGCTCGATCCCTGATGGTAAGTCGGCGTCGCTCATGAACAAATACGATTTAAGTGTGTGCCCATTCAATTTATTCGAGCATTGTCTGTTCCTAGACTTAGAAAGATATGTGTCATCATAATCGCCATCACTATCATGGGCTCTTATATTTTCCAACTTTGGGCCTCTTCCTCGATCAGTCGAGGGTTTTGGGTCATAGTTTATCAATGCGCTGGTTCAAAGTAGTGGTGTAGTTCACGCACCTTCAAAAACTTTGATCTCATCAGGCTGTTGGCTTCGCTTACTGGTAAGGTATGTTTCATATTCAGGTGTACATAGAAAATTTAGAAATACTCACTTTAGGTCCACCTAGTCAGAACCCAACCAAGACCTCTAAATTTTGAGACCGAGCCCGTACCCGTACCGTACTTACCATATAAGTAAGTCAAACCTTCATTTTGTAAGAAAAGTGATTATTACGGATTTTATCGCGGTTTATTAATTATATAGTCCAAACCAAAAGATCAATTAAAACTCGCGTTAAAGAATATATAGCTGACTTAAAACACCGTCGCTACACTAAGTCTGCAATCTGTGAACATAGTCTAGACAAAGCTCGCCATTATATTAGATTTGATAAACCACAGATACTCGCAAAAGAACACCGATGCCAACCAAGGATGATCCGCGAGGCTATTGAAATTAAAAAACATCCAAATTTCAATAGTGAAGATGGCTGTCTCTTATCACCTGCTTGGGATCATATTATTAAAATAATTAAATCAAAAACCAAGCATAATATGCCACAGATTAAAGATGCAGTTAGCACTTTCTGCGTAGAGAGGACTTATTAAAATAATGAGGTATCATAGGGTAGTTCGAATAACTTTGTAACGTTAGGACATCTGTCACCTCAGTCCTCCCGTGACCATAGTTGCTGTAAAGTATCCGAAACGTCGGGCTTAATAAACCGCGTAAAGTAAAGTAAAATTATTTCATTATAATGAGTGGAATTCGCGCAAAGATAAGAAAACAATATAAGAAAAGTGATATTCATAGTAGGGATATACGTAATAGACACAGGTTGGATGTACCAGTGATTAGACTATCAAAAGTAAGCAATTCTTTTAAAGGCAACTGTATACGCTTTTACAATAGGATCCCAGAAAACTTTCAAAAACTATCCATTAAAAAATTCAAAAAAGTTATTAAAGAGCGTTTGAGTGGTAAAGTAAAAGATTTCATGGAAGATACCACACCCTGGGAATAAGACGTTCCTCCCAGGCATTTCAGGAAACACAGCAATTCTATTTCATCATGGGCAGGATGTTGGTACCCGTGCATAGTGGGATACGTTGTGCCGCGCGTCTGTCTTCACCCATACCACTATCCCTCCTATATTGCCAGTTTTTTTTTTTACGTCGGGAAATGCTCTGAGGCATCCCGCCTGGGGAGTGGGTCTCCCCAGGTGGGTATTTGGGACTCACTGCGCCCGAAAGATGGTAAATGGACGCAGCTCTACCCACTAAAACCCGGCGAGTGCCACCAGTGCCGCCTTGGTTAGGTGCCCCGGATCTGTTAAGCTTACAGGGCACCTCGACGGCTAGTCAGTTCCGCAAGGGACCGACGCCACCTCTACAGAGGGGTTGTCCTGCACCACAGAACAACCCCTCCTAACGTCGGGACAGTACAATGGGGTGAGGTTCCCATCCTCACCCCTTGCCTCCTGCTATTTCGTCCCCTCTTCCTATAAGAGGGGTACAAAGAGGCCCCTCAGCTCAATTGGCTTCGCCCAAGGTGCTGGGCTCACCATAGGCTACTGAGCCCCACCGCCACGTCAAGGCCTGAACCATGGTGGGGAACATACAATATATTGCCTGGGCTAGTTTCTTTAATTTATGTTCATGTACGACGCTAAACACTTACCATTAGGTGACCGGTTTGACAGTGTGCCAAAATTTAACAAAAAGAAACAATAAAAATATTGTTTGCCTGTAAAGTCAGTTTACGGCCAATTATAGTTTTACGTGATAACGTCATAAAGAAACATTGATAAAAAAAATAAAAAAATTGCCCTTGTTTTTGAAGGAAATTAGTTACATCTTATTAAATTGTGGAAATAAACACAAAACACGTTGTCGCGTATTAACATTTGTTATAAATAATGATTTCCAAGCCAACGCTTGACAGCGGAACGTGCACGCTGCCGGTGATCAATTTATAAGACGTTATCACGTCAAAATACCTATATTCTTGACCGTTAATTTTTATCGACAATATCAACATAGCCCATCACTAGTCTTTAATATTTGATACTCAAGTGAGTCGTGAAGTAAATATAAAACATTTTAAAAGCCGTGGAATTTTCATATTCGCTTGTTAGTTCACTAAAATATTTTCATAATCAAATACATATATCGTAGACTATGCGTTTTGAGTGTCTCATATTTTTATATGAATGTATTCTATTGTTTTTAATTTAAAAATATTCATTTGCTGACTTATTTAATATAATATTTATCTGACTAAATTAGATTTTTGTTGTAATTGCAAATAACTTTTTATGCATAGATAGACAGTAGATTTTTTTTTGATGACGCAGGTTAATGCTTGATGATCCAGGTTTACCTCGGGTAAGGCTCCTGGACCTATGTGAGGACTTGCACTTGGGAATGCACTTCCACTAAACCACCTGCGCTTTCAGTCGCTTTTTGAGGGTCCCGGATCTGCTGGTAGCAGGATCAGCTCAGCAACAGGCAGGCTCCGGCTAAGGCCAGGTTACTCCTCGTAAGGGGGGACTAAGCAGACCCTTTTTTTTCTTTAACGCCGGGAAATGCTCTGAGGCATCCCGCGGGGGAGTGGGTCTCCCCACACTGGTATGTGGGACTCACTGCGCCCGACAGCTGGTGAGTGGACGCAGCTCTACCCACTAAAACCCGGCGAGTGCCACCAATGCCGCCTTTGATGAGGTGCCCCGGATCTAGTAAACAAACAGAGCACCTCGACGGCTAGTCAGTCCCGCAAGGGACCGACGCCACCTCCACAGAGGGGTCGTCCCGCACCACAGAACAATCCCTCCCAACGTCAGGACAGTACAATGGAGTGAGGTTCCCAGCCTCGCCCCTTTCCCCCTGCTCTTTTGTTCCCTCTTCTAATAAGAGGGGTACAAAGAGCCCCCTCGGCTCAATAAGCTTCGCCCAAGGTGCTGGGCTCACCCTAGGCTACTGAGCCCCACCGCCACGTCAAGGCCTTAACCATGGTGGGAATACTCGCGACCAGTCCTAGAAAATCATTGAGGTGTAGTTTGGAACCGCAACAATAAAAAGTTAATTTATACCAATGTAAAATTAGCATAAAGTTTAGAATACATAATAGTATTACTTTTGAAATAGGATAACTAAAAGGCTGTACTTAGAATAAACCCTAAACGATATAACAAAAATTCTGATAACGTTGAAATGTCTGAACAGATTTTGATATAACATGTCGAAGAACCAACGCTAAAAAGTTGATTTAAAATCAAAATAATCACATCCAAATCAGTCCACCGTTTATGAGCTTTACTGCCACAAACATACACATCGGCTTACCTTATAACACCCCTCTTTTTACGTCGGATAAAAAGACTTAATAGTATGCATGTTGATATTAAATACTTTTACAAGACAGCTTTTAGCACAAATTTCACTACAAGCTTATTAACACCTCTTTTTAGTTTCCCCTTTAGGGCTGCTAGAATAGAAATTAAGATGAAATATTATACTAACGGGTAGAAAAGATAAATAAATAAATTAATATTAGCCAACAATCACACCACGTTAACCTAGTCTCGCGGTAAGTTCATAAGAACTTGTGTTACGGATACTAGGAACGGAAATAAATTTAAGAAAATATGCATAATATTATATACACATCCATGACCCGGTACAGATATGTGTATTCATCATACAAATTATCTGCACTTGAGATTCGAGCCCGCGACCTCTACGTAAATCGTCCAGTAGCGTGAATATTTGACCAGCCGGCCATCTAGATACATCGTATTTTTTTACGCCGGAAAATGCTCTGAGACGTCTGACCTGATATTATCAGACTGAGGTTCCCATCCTCGCCCCTTGTCGCCTGCTTTTTTGTCCCCTCTTCTTATAGAATGGGGTACAAAGAGCAGCTTCCTCGGCCCAATTTGCTTCGAACAAGATGCTGGGTTGTGTCACGAAAATAAGCAGGATGATCTCCTCTCGGGTATTGATTTTTTTTTCCCGCCAAGAAGTTATACAAATTCTAGTCTGTAGGCGCAAGGTCCGGTGAGTAGGGCGGATGACGGAGAGCTTCTAACCCCAGTTCTTGCAACTTGGAGACCGTCTGCTGTGCAGTATGAGGTCGCGCGTTGTCGTGCAGGAGCAGCGGAGACGAGCGATTGACCAATGCTGGTTGGAGATGTGCCAGCTTCTCCATCATTGTGTTCAGTTCTTCACAGTACACATCTGCAGTAATGCCGCGTTGCTGCCACGACGGTACTCATATTCCATAATACTCGATTTTTTTTCATTTCCATGATGACGAAAAAGATTGAAATGCGATGAAAATGTAACACTAAACAATAAACAAATGACTACTTTTAGAAAATGAATTCCATGTTTTTAAAATAAAATTAATTTGGAATTAGAATTCTTAGCCAAACAAAAATTATTTTGATTTGAAATGGCCAGTACTGCAGAACGGCAATTTCATAGGTAAATACCTATTACCCTGATCCGGAAGGAAGGGCGACCGGCAGAGTCGCCATCGGCTTACAGGCCGATCGTGCTGCTCGACGATGCGGGTAAGCTGCTGGAGCGGATCGTAGCTGCCCGTATCGCCGACCACTTGGAGGAGACAGGCCCGAATCTCAGCGCCTACCAGTTTGGCTTCCGGCGGGGCAGATCCACCCTGGACGTTCTGGACAGGGTGAGGGCCCTCGCTGATGAGGCGGTCGAGGGGGGAGGGGTGCTTTTGGCAGTGTCCATTGACATTGCAAACGCATTCAACACCCTACCCTTTGACACAATCTTGGAGGCGCTGAGATTCCATGGAGTGCCGGCGTATCTGCGCAGACTGGTAGGGGATTACCTGTCTGGTAGGTGCGTCGTGTATCCCACGGCTGGCGGCTGGGTGAGTAGGAGAGTGGAGTGCGGTGTTCCACAGGGCTCTGTCCTGGGCTCACTCCTGTGGGACATCGGGTACGACTGGGTCCTCCGCGGTGCGAATTTGACGGGTGTCGGCGTTACGTGTTACGCTGACGACACCGTCGTCACCGCGCGTGGACGTACCTTTTCGGAGGCCCGCATACGTGCGGTTGCCGGAGTCGCCCAAGTTGTTGCTAGGATCCGACGTCTCGGGCTCGAAGTGGCCCTGGAGAAGAGTGAGGCTATATGCTTTCATGGGCCACGGCGAGCCCCTCCACCTGGATCTAGCTTAATGGTGGGAGGAACTTCCATCTCTGTCGAGGCGAATATGAGGTACTTGGGCCTCATCCTCGACAGCAGATGGAACTTCAAAGAGCATTTCCGGCGCCTAGTGCCAAAGTTGCTCGGAGCAGCGCGGGCGCTAAGACGTCTTCTCCCCAACGTGGGTGGGCCGAGCGCTGGCTGCCGGCGCCTATATGCGGGCGTCTTGCAGTCCATGGGGCTGTACGGCGCGCCGATATAGGCGGGCGCTTTAACGGGAGAAAACGTGGCTCTCTTGCGACGTCCGCAGAGAGCTATGGCAATCAGGGCCGTCCGTGCGTACCGCACTACCTCATACGAGGCTGCGTGCGTACTGGCGGGCTCTGCACCATGGGACCTGGTGGCAGGTGCCCTGGCGCACTCCTGGCGGAGGAGGAGAGGGGAAGCCGAGGAGGAGGTCTCGAATGGTGACGAGGCCGAGGGAGACGAGGAGAGCTGGCGGAGGCGCGTGAGAAGGCGAGTGCTCCGCAAGTGGAAGGAGCGACTGGATGAGCCGTGTGCAGGTCATCGCACGGTGTCGGCCGTCGGTCCAATCCTGGAGCAGTGGGTTGACCGACGGCACGGTATAATCACCTTCCACCTTGCGCAGATCCTGACGGGGCACGGCTGCTTCGGAAGGTATCTGTGGAAGGTGGCAGGGGCGGAGGACTCGCCAGGGTGTCATCACTGTGTGAGTGAAGACACTGCAGACCACACCCTGGCGGAGTGCCCAGCTTGGGCAGAGGAAAGGGCGCCACTTATTACTGAAGTGGGCGCGGACCTGTCGCTCCCTGCGGTTATCCGAGCGATGACTGACAGTGAGAGCGCATGGCAGGCGGTCCTCTCCTTCTGCGAGGTAGTGATGTCGCAGAAGGAGGAGGCGGAGCGGGAGAGAGAGCGCACTTGCGCCTCTTCCCGCAGGAGAGCACGGCGGCGACAAGCAGTCGCATCGCCGTGAGGGACCTGTGCGCGGCCTATCGGGGGATCCGCCGCGCACGCTAAGGTCCGGGCTATAAGGCACCCTTTGTGTTCCGGGTGCCTTAAGCGGAGTTGGAGGAGGGGATGTCGCCCCCCCTGCCTCCAGAGGAGAGTGCCAGATGGCACACCGTTGTGGCCCGGTGCGGACGTCCACAGCTCTCGCGCCGGGACGCCCAGACGACGAGGAGAACACCGCTGGGGTTTAGTGGGTAGAGTCTGCGTCCACCTTCGGCCGTACCATCTTCTCGGGCGCAGAGAGTCCCACATAACCCCGGGTCCCCCCGGACCCGGTGGTATGCCTAAACGCATTCCCCAGCGAAAACAAAAAAAAAAAAAAAAAAAAAAAAGGTAAATACCTATTATGTCACCTATCCTAAGATATAAGATGTTAAGTCTCTGTGCCAGTATTTACACTGTCCATCCTGTCCTTCATAAACACAGTAAAGCTGTATTACGAAAGAAACAAGCAGGATGGTGGTACCCATGCAGACGAGGTTGTGTTACAAGCATCCCTACTGCTTAAACATTAACCTCTTTCTCCGTCAGAGTTAAAAAGGCTTTGATGTTGCTCTTTTCTCATTTAAAGTTGTAAAGAAATTTCTCATTATTAATTAATCCGGATAGTCATAACTCGAGGGATCCATCCATTTCGCTCGGACGCGCTGGAAACTAGGACAAACTAGGACAAACTTGCAGCCCTAAGCTTGGACAGTTTTTTCGTGTAAATTTATTTATTTCTTAATGTTAAAACTGTAACGCTAGTTTGCTTGTAGTTTAACTCATGTAGCGTTTACTTTAAAAGATACATAATTAAAAGGCAGAATATACTTTATGAAATAATATTCACTAAATACAAAGTAAATAAACTTTTATGAATTAAAAACCCAGACAAGCGCGAGCTGAACTCTTAAATATTCGAACTGATCTATATAATATATACAGAGTGTCCAAGGACTAGTACGACAAACTTACAGGGGTGATAGCTTGGGTCATTACCTGTCAGAATATCTAAATTTGACCTTAAAAAACCTCACCATTTTCGAGATATTTGGAGTTTTTTAAAAATCCGTTAATTTACTTTCTTGTGTCGGATTATTAACTACTAGTTTTTCAAAATAGCACATGTAAATGAATAAAATACACTAAATTATTTTTATAGGTAGCAAGCATTACCCGATGTACATGATATTTTTCACCATTTGAATAAGAAAGTTAGAAAAAATATATTTTGAATTTGGATTTTTAACTACAGAAAATTATCTAGCTGACTCAAGCTATCACCCCCGTAAGTTTGTATATAGGAGCTGTTCTATAGATTGACTCATCACGATATTTCTGGAACTATAAGACCCAGAGACATGAAATTTGGTAGACATATTTTTACTTTTGCCATGTAGAGGTCAGCTAAAATCGTTTTTTTTTTAATTTTGACAGAACGAAGTCTGTGCGGACAGCTATAAAGAGATATTTAAAGACAGATTGTTGCATTTTGTTGATTCATACATACTTTATGTTACTGGCTAGATAGCTGATCCAATAATGCTAGACAAAATAAATTTTGGAGTACATACCTTTTTTTACCTTTACCATTAATTATATTTAAAAAGATAGTTTTCATCTGTTAGTATATTTCACGTTTATAATATCTTGTGAACGTTATTGGAAAAAAAGTGGTTTACGGACGATAGTTTAACGTGACAAATTCATAACAAAACGCAAGCGTACAATGAGCGGAACGGGACAATGAGTGTGACGGAACATTTTCGAGCATGCAGCCGGCATTCATCGATTTCTTACACGTTGTCACGTCAAAAGTTGATTGTGTATAAAGTTGGCTTACGGACGATAGTTTAACGCACCCATATTCAGTAATTCACCCTTTCAGTAATGGTCGTTTTACTATTTTTTAAGATGATAAAATCTAAGTTTCCGCCCTAACGTAAATTACAATTCTAACTGGATTAACAAACTTAAATAGAAATCTATTTTTTGCAGCGCGATTTAATTTACAAGCCACTCGAGACACACGGACAGTCACTCAGATTTTTAATATACACGACAAAGTACTTTACCGGTGAAGTGAAGCATCTTAAGGAGGCATGCCGTATGCAAATTTTAGAGGATTTGTGAAGTTCGCACTATAACAAGTTACATGTATAAAACGACAAAATTCTATATGGTTTTTAACGTTAATTTTTTTAACCCAATCTTATTAAGATGCGTATTATTATGACATATTTAAGAAAATCAATTTTTTTATTCAAAATAGAACCAACAAAGTATCTTTTTGAACGTCAATTGAGTCTACCACCGGTTCCAAAGCAAGCCCACTGAGAAGAGCCGGCGAAACAAACTCAGTGGAACTAATCTTTTCAAATAATTTATAACAAATTTTACATGTTATTATTCTGAAATGCCTGGGAGGAACACCCTATTCCCAAGGTATGGTATCTTCTATATTTTTTTTTACTTTATAATATCCTTTACCACACAAACGCTCTTTGACAACTTTTTTGAATTTTTTTAAGGAGAGCTTTTGAACGTTTTCTGGGATCCTATTGTAAAAGCGTATACAGTTGCCTTTAAAAGAATTGCTTACTTTCGAAAGTCTAATCATTGGTACATGTAACCTGTGTCTATTACGTGTATTCCTACTATGAATATCACTTTTTTTACAAAATTCATTTATGTTTTATTAATTTAAGCTTTAGAATTACAGTTTATCCCTAAGACAAGTAAAAAGTTAGGTTATGTGAAATATGAGACCTGTGTCAGTGCTCTATTTCATAAACTATTTTTGGGTTTTTTTTTTTATAGAAGATGGGGCAAACGGATAGTCGGTTCACCTGATGGTAAGTGAAGAACGACATCCACAGACACCCGCTACACCAGTGGATTAGCAGGTGCGTTGCCAGCCTTTCAGATATGAGTATGCTCTTTTCTTGAAAGTCCCTAAGTCGTATCGGTTCGGAAACACCGTAGGAGGCAGCTGATTCCATATGATAGTCGTGCGAGGCAGGAAATGCCGTAAAAATCGAGATGTTGTGGATTTCCGGACATCGAGATGGTGTGGGTGAAATTTGGAGTTTTTCCGCGATGTCCGGTGGTGGAATTCTGCTGCAGGTGTTAGTCCGAACAATTCCTCAGAGCACTCCCCGTGGTAGATGCGGTAGAAGATACAGAGCGATCCGACATCTCTACGCAGCGCCAAAGAATCAAGCCGATTGGAGATAACATTGTCGTCGACGATTCGAGCCGCCCGGCGTTGAATGCGGTCAAATGGAAGGAGCTGATATTGGGGCGCTCCAGCCCAGAGGTGAGAGCAGTATTCCATGTGAGGCCGGATCTGCGCCTTGTATAATTGAAGGCGGTGTGAAGGCATGAAATACTGCTTCGCCCTATTGAGCACGCCGAGTTTCTTCGAGGCTAGTTTAGCCTTTCCTTCCAAATGACCACGAAACTGCACATCTCTCGATATATCGACGCCAAGTATCCCAATGCTGGCTGAGGCGGTTAGGGAAGTGCCTTCGAATTGTAGAGGAACGACGAAGGGTGATTTTTTAGCGGTAAACGCGCAAACTTGTGTCTTGTTGGGGTTAAATTGGACTAGGTTAAGTCGCCCCCATTCCGAGACTCTGGCCAGCTGAGACTCGATTTCAGACACAAGTTTGTTCCGACACTCATCGACTTGTTCCCGAGAAATATTAGGGCGGCCAGTGTATAAAGCATCTCCAGTGCTGTCATCCGCATAGCAATGAATGCCGCTGGTTTTCAGCATATCATTGATATGCAGAAGAAACAGTGTTGGAGATAGTACACAGCCTTGGGGAACACCAGCATTAACAGACTTGAGGTCCGAGCATGGTCTGGTATACCAGAACCTTATGGCAAATGGAGAAATAAAATTTTGTGGTGTGCCATACTGGGGAAATTGGATTAAGCGATCTTGATACTTTTAAATTTGTATTTATGTCTTTAGTATTAATGAACATGAAGAATAATAATTAGATATATTTTGTACAAAGAATGTTCTTATACATTGGATTTTAACATAGAAAATATGCCATGTAAAAATAAATTAATAGTAAATTATTTATTTGTACTAATTTATTTTATATAATTCAAACATACAAATAATTTAAC
This sequence comes from Helleia helle, assembly GCA_963853865.1. NCBI lineage: Eukaryota > Metazoa > Arthropoda > Insecta > Lepidoptera > Lycaenidae > Helleia > Helleia helle. The sequence continues at coordinate 11,723,559 of OY971436.1, forward strand.
ACCTCATTCAGAACTAAAAAAATGATTCCAAGAACGCTTCTTGCATTTCTTGTTTTTTATGGGATGATGAAGATTAGATTAATATACTTTGTAAATTAGGTTAATTTACTTAAAATCACCAAAATATTGTATAACAGCGTTGAATGTAAACACTATCACGCACAGACCTTTGTGGTCTCTGTGATATTTTTTTATTATTATTGTTAGTCTTTCTGTATCAATAAAAAATATATAAAGAGTTATTGATAATTTCAATTATTCTATCTTTCTTGATGAAATAGTTTTTAGCTCTTTACAAGTTTACATAATTTTCCTAAGAAAAAAAAAAACTAAAAGTATCAAAATAACTCACTCCAAATTATTGGCTAACTCTACCATAGGCTTAAAAATAAAAGATTTAGTTAGTACACCTTCTTCTTCCTTTATTTTACGAAAAAAATTAAAAAAAGCTTTCTTGAGATTGAAGTGGCTTTTTAGATATTTAAACACAAAAACAACAAATTTCAAGACGTTATTCACCTAATCCATAGACATAATTCATATCCATAGACAGAAAGACTGGGCATATCTACGAAAAAAAGGTGTATACCCACAACGCAAATTGGCACTTAACATGGCTACCATTGCTAGGGTTTTGACAGCTAAACCACAAACAATATAGAGGAGTATGAAAAGGGCACTCAAGATGGCGGATCAAGCACTCACTTACAGCTGTTAGTTTAAAGAAAGGGGCAACTCCTCTTATTTCCTTACTTCATAACCTAATCTTAGAGGTTGACAGATCTAGTATTTTGATTTGACGGGTGACAGTTATCATTGCCATATGAAAAAAAAAACTTTTCTACAATTATACCATTAGTCTCACAATCCTAACATTACTTTTGGGTGGGATGCACTGTGCCGCGCTCCCGTCTGCATGGGTACCACCATCCTGCTTGTTTCTTACGTCAAACAGTTTTGTTATGTTTCGGAGGTAAGTACAGTCGTGTAATTACTGGCACCAAGACGCATTGAACTAGTTGCAAATGGACTTGTATAAATGAGTGGCAGTGGACTGGTCACACACTCAGGAGAACGGATGGCCGATGGGGCAATAAGTTTCAAGAGTGGAGGCCGCGTTTAGATAAACGAAGTTTTGGTCGGCCATTGACCAGGTGGGAAGACGATCTCCGTGCGGTGGCCGGTCCGTGCTGGATGCGAGTGGCGGGGGACCGGTCGTCTTAGCGTTCTTTGAGGCCTGTGTTCAAGTGGATAGGGGCTGATGATAATGATGATGAACTTGTTTATTTTCATGGGCGACGCTGACTACTTGGCATCAGGTGATCTGCCCGTTTTCGTCCAACTAACATAAAAAAAGTTATTTTTTAATCATCTTTACTAACATTGTGTAGTGTCCAAGTTGTGAGTTTGCATTTTAATAAAATGTTTAAAACGAGTTGTCTCAACTTAACTCAACTTAACCGAGTTAAGTCAACGACGGTCCACTTCAAGTGAAAATACATTCTAATACTAAGTTAAGTAGAATCACCCGATCCATCAAATTTAGCCATCATGACGTTCATTGAGGCTTGGTAGACAAACATTTTTTACTCTTAAACGCCGGGAAATGCTCTCAGGCATCGTGCGGGGGAGTGGGTCTCCCCATGCGGGTACGTGGGACCCGCTGCGCCCGAAAGATGTAAGTGGACGCAGCTCTACCCACTAAAACTCGGCGAGTGCCACCATTGCCGCCTTCGGCGAGGTGCCCCGGGTCGAATGAGCAAACAGGGCACCTCGCCGGCTAGTTAGTCTCCCAAGGGACCGACGTCACCTCCACAGAGAGGTTATCCCGCACCACAGAACAACCCCTCCCAACGTCGAGACAGTACAATGGGGTGAGGTTCCTATCCTCACCCCTTGTCCCTGCTCTTTTGCCCCCTCTTCTTATAAGCGGCGTACAAAGCGCAGCTCCTTCGGTTCAATTTGCTTGCCAAAGGTGCTGAACTTAGGCTACTGAGCCCCACCTCCACGACAAGGTTTGATACTGCATATCCTGCCCTTCTCTCTGAAACACAGCAAACCTGTTTTACTAAAGATGCAGGATGATGGTACCCAGGCAGAACTCAACCTACCTGGTAACAGCGTATCCCAGCGTCACCGCTCTTTGAATATTCCATTATATTTAAGTACTCTATAAATTATTATATTATATTATATTATACTTTTATAAAGTAATTATATTTAAATGGCGTAATTAATTATCTTCAGAGATAACCTAAGCCGATAATGTAAGGACATTTTGAAAGGTTCCCAAATTTTATATTCAAAAAATTTTGGGTCAAATTTGAAAAACAAGAAATTACAATTTTCAAGCTTTATAATGATACAAAATAATTATTATGGAATTAGTTTTAATTTTTTACTGTCTTGCTTACCATGCAGTATAAAAGTAAGGAGTACCATCTCAGTGTATGAAGTGTCCGTGAAATGCTTTTAATAAAGGTGGCGACATACTAGCAAGGGGGTCAATTTTTTTATGTGTGCACCAAAAAGCACACACACACATTGATATATACATACATATTCAGTTCATATATAACTACTTCATACCAAACCCTTATTCACCAGCGTTATTGTATTTACAGATAGAAATGGACACATTTACATTTTTTCTCCCAAACACAATGTTGTATATGGAGGGTAAGAGTGGAACAGATGGACTGAAGAGAAGTTATATAGAGCAGATCAAGAAGGTACAGGTTGATATAAGGTGATGGAATTGGTAGAGTCAAGGAAAGATTGGCAATTACTCCACCGACAAGAGTAAGCTCTTAAGTAAAGAGAAAGATTACAGGGCACTTCTGAACTCCAAACATAGTATTTAAACTTCACAATTTTAAAGACAGATAAAAATACATACTTTTCGGGATAGCTCCACCACAATTTCTCACCGCTGCTCGACAGGATCTACAGTAACCTAAATGACCTTTGATACGATCTTAGAGAGACCGAGGGATACGATAAAACCACCTTGGGACCCGCGACGAATTTAATCAGAAAGATTCAGGAGGAGTAGGAAATATTTCTAGTTTCCCTCCCTGGCTTAAGCGAGAGACAGTAAAAGATTGCAATGACTAACAAAAATCAAAAAAGTCAACCGCCAAGAGAAGCCCAGCTGCATGCACATACATACATAAAATATATTTTTTCTATATATTTACATACATTACCAATTAGACATAACGTATTTGTAAAACATACATCACAACGGAACCCATGTCATCCGTCACTCAACCCTACTCAAAATCGGATTACAATGCCGAAATTATACTGAAGAATGTCGACATGGTTGCATAACAACGAAAATAGGCGACGATAGACATGATATTACTCTGGGCAAAACTCGAAATCAGCGAAGCATGATTCTGTGTCATAGATTCTACACTGAAAATGGGTTCGAATCCAGATCTCTCTAGTAAAAAATATACTATAGCTACTGCCTACTAAATCATAATAAATTGTGGGTGTCTATCGACGAACTATGGCCCAACACCCTCCTCGCCTTATTTCGAGGAGACCCGTGCCCAGTGGTGAATAAAGGGTTTAAATTATTATAAAAATGTTTGCAACCGTGCATTGCTCAACTATATTTAGTACAAAGAGTAAACTTTCTTCTCGCCAAATTTCGAGGAGACTCGTGCTCAGGATGTGACGTATTATTTGGCTTAATATCCTCACGTGATTTCGAGGAGCCTGTATCCACAATAAAATTATGACGTGGTCTAATACCCTCGCCTGATTTCGAGGAGGATATCGTAGCAATGGAACAAGAACTGTCGCTAATTTTATAATTAGCATGATGATGATGATCTATCCAACCGGTTTCGGTCATGGCGACCATTTAAGACGGGAATTTGGCGCTGATGCGCTCGAAAAGGGCTAATGTAACCTATCTTATTTAAGAAACTCCGTGTACACTTCAACTGGTCGTGTTTGGTGTCTAGGTTGAACGAAACCCTTTCAAGTATACATTCAAATTTGTATTCGGTTTTGTTTCCTTGTAAACAGCTGGCTTAAAGTCATCAGTTTTTTAAGATGCATATTTTTTTGGTTATTTATGTTATATATATTTTTTTATTTGAAAGTTTTTCTAGGGCCAAATACCTCCTTAGTTTTTATCAAAATCTCTTTAGCCTTAAACTCTTTTGTGTATATGGGTTTTTTGGAAGCAGGTTTTCTCTTCGGCCATTTAATTTCAGCTCTTTTTATTTATTAATTTTCATTATTGGATGTTTTTTTAAGTTTCATTTTTTTTTTAATATTTGAAAGCAGTTTTTCTAGCAGTGGTCCTTAGTTTTTATCAAAATCTTTTTAGCCTTAAGCTCTTTTGTTATTGTGTGGGTTTTTATTTGAAAGCAAGTTTTCTGGCGAATCCTAATAGTTTTTAGTTTTATCAAAATCTCTTCAGCCATCAAACTTCAGCTCTTTCGTCATTGCGTGTTTTTTCAAAATTCAATATTCTTGATATTTTTGTAACCTTTTAACATATTTGATAGATAACGATGACGTATCAGTACGATCGTTAGGATCTCGCGTTTCCAAAATTTCGGAGTATCGGACCCTCGTCAGTCTCCTTCACTCTTATGATTTATTGACCCTCTTTGAGTATGTTCCAATTAATATCATGTCCATACTAATGTGAAAATTTGACACTTTTGTCTGTTTGTTATGGAAATATTAATAAACGAAATAAAATAACACTGGTGTAATATTATTGTATCATCATCATCATCATCATCAGCTCCTATCTGTCCACTGCTGAACATAGGCCTTTTTTCTTTGAGGCCGGGAAATGCTCTGAGGCATCCCGTGGGGGAGTGGGTCTCCCCATGTGGGACTCACTGCGTCCGAAAGGTGGTAAGTTGGACGCAGCTCTACTCACTTAAACGCGGCGAGTGCTACCAATGCCGCCTATGGTGAGGTGCCCCTATTGCAACCAGGGCACCTCGACGGCTAGTCAGTCCTCAAGAGACCGTCGCCACCTCCACAGAGGGGTTGTCCCGCACCACATAACAGCCCTTTCTAACGCTGAGACATCCTCGCCCCTTGTCTCTCTGCCCTTTTGTCCCCTCTTATAAGACGGTTACAAAGAGCTCCCTCGGCTCAATTTGTTTCGCCCAAGGTGCTGAGTTTACCTTAGGCTCCTGAGCCACATCGCCACGACAAGGCTTGAAATATGGTAGGGAATATCTGTGGAATACTCTATCACATGTTATATTATAGATTTGAAATACAATACAATTCGGACAATCCCGAGTGCTGCATAGTTTGTTTATTAGAATGCATTATATGTATCGACGTGGACTAACGAGAAATACGATATAATACCAATTAAGGTGGTTCACTGGTTTCTATTCAAGCCATTTCGTATAGTAAACTGATAACCTTCTACATTGAAAAGGGTTATATTAATCTACTCACCCCCCGTAACGACGCTCGCATTATTTTGTATCATATTGTTATTATTATTATGATTATTTAGCCCTTAGCCTTTCTAATTTTTTTTCTTTTACGCCGGGAAATGCTGTGAGGCATCCCGCTGGGGGGAGGGACTTCCCAGGCGGGTATGTGGAACTCGCTGCGCCTAAAAGATGGTAAAGTGGACGCAGATCTACCCACTAAAACTCGGCGAGTGCAACACTACTGACATTGGTGAGGTCCCCCGGATCTATTGAGCAAACGGGTCACCTCGACGGCTAATCAGTCCCCCAAGAGACCGCCGCCACCTCTACAGAAGATTTGTTCCGCTCCACAGAACAACCCCTTCCAACGTCTGGATAGTGCAATGGGGCGAGGTTCCTATCCTTACCCCACACTCTTCTTTATGGGGGTACAAAAAGCAGCCTCTCGGTTCAATTGGCTTCACCCAAGGTGCTAGGTTCACCTTAGGCTGACCCCCACCATCCCACCCCACTGAGCCCAACCGACACGACAGGCTTTAACCATGGTGGTGAACATAATTTTATTTATTTATTTGATATGAACAGCCAAAAAAAGTTACAATAATAATTCTACTGCTAACATTTACAGTGTGGGTACAGCTAATTGTACTTTTACTTATAGGCTATTAAATAATGCAATTGGCAACAAAAACTAGAAATAAAAATTACAGAAAATATCAAAATTAAAAACAATTCACAAAATTGGAACTAGTCCAGACAACTCATTTATATGTTGTCTATCAGATATGAGATTTAAAGTCTCTGCCAGTTATCACCCCCCTCTTTTGGATCACAGTAAAGCTGTTTCACAGTAAAGTGATGAGATTATTTAAGGGTGGGGACACCAGCTAGGCCAGACGGGTGATCAGTCTTCATTACCGAGACCATTTCACCCATTCAGTGAAGAGATGATGGTACCCCTGGATGCGAGCCCGGCTCAGCGCGTCCACCCATCGGTAAAAAGTGTCACTACTGATGATGATAATTTCAAGGTCTTTTTATCAGACAACATAATTACAGGTGGTCGCGACCATGACTCTTTCATATCGATCGAATAATTATGGCTTTGAACTACACCGTTCAAATATGTCTGACATATTATATGCTGGTCAGAACATACCATCCCAACCAGCCAGGAGGCCGTGTTGTCGCAGACTGCACGGTTGGCGGGGGCAACCCCCCACTTTTACAAACCAAAAGTGAGCCAAATGGGCTCACACTAATCCGATGTAGCATTAGGGCCTTCGGGCCGTTAGCATAGATCCATCCGAAAAAAAAACATACCATCATCCACTTGGAGAAAATGAATGTCATATTCTGTATTTTTGTTAGTTCCAGAGGGTGTATTTTTTATGATAGTCGGATAGGCAAAAGGCTAGACGAGCCACATGATGGTAAGTGATCGGCGTTGCCCAGGAACATAAACTGTTATACCAGCCCAGGTTACTCTTTTATATGTTGCCTATCCTGAGACATAAGATGTTAAGTCTCGGTGCCTGTCCTACCCTTTTCTCCGGAACACAGTAAAGCTGTTTCACTTTATAAAATTTCAAATTTCAATATTATAACAACACAATAATAGGGCTGTTGACACTTGTCTATTTGTCTCAGAATTTTAAAATGTTTTAGGAAACCTCATACAAAAGGCAAGCAAATATGTGTGAGTCATCTAGAGAGCTGAGTACTAAATTGTTTTTTTTTGTTTTGACGTGACAACGTCTAATAAATCAATGAACGCCGGGTACATGCACGAAATAACGCGTCCTTGTCCCGTTATAGTAGGAGAGCTGGCACCAGTTTTTGGGCGTTTTGTTATGACGTTGTCAAGTTAAACTATCATCCGTAAACCAACTTTACGTACCGGCTATTTACATAGTTCCATGATTCCATATGTCTAATTTATCACGATTTTCATTATAATATATTTGGCTTGCACAACAAATAAATTCATTTTTTTTTCATTTTAAACGATTTTTGATTTTATTCCTACGCTTATGTTGTCGGAGCTAACCCTTTGCCAAATTTTTATGTCTGTGTCACTGGGCTCAATCCGTTTTAATTTGAGCGACAGACATACGGATAAAGGAATGATCCTATAAGCGTACCTGTTTATCATTTTGAGACAAGGAACCCTTTAGGGAGTTTTGTATTTGAGAAATTAGTGCTCAATATTTTACGATAGTACGGAACCCTTGGTGTTTGATTCGACTTAAACTTTGGTGGTTTCTTAGATTTATTGCAATGCTTCGCTAGTGCTCTACTTTCGACATATCAAAATAAGTCGTTTTCTCGAAACTGAAATTGGGTTTTTTTAAATTTATATCGCACTTATGTAAATGTTGTTATGTTAATGATTTAATTTATTTCGGTAATTCCAAAACGATTGAAAATATAAGTTGGTGATCTAATGGTTCATGATAAAAACCTTATTTTGTTAGTTTTTAATACATGATTAGGTAACTTTTGTAACAGAGAAAAAAATATCAAACACACCTCATTTTCAGAGGCATTAAGGATTTTCAAAACTTTATTTATACTATTTTAACTTTGTTCAAAAATGAAAAAAAATTTTTCACTTTCTTTTTAGAAGAAGAAGAAGAACAAAGTTTAGTAGAAGAAGAACAAAGTTTTTCTTGAACATGGCGCCAAGAAAAAAAACATAAGTGATTTTTTATACATAAACAAATATTTTATCAATATTATTTAATAACGTTTGTGTATACGGAACCCTAAAAACGAAGTGATAACTAAATTGCCTACTTTCCTGATTGGCACCGGAGCCAAGTTTTGTTCGGCATATCTATAATTGCCAATCAAACGTATTAATTATAAGTTAACAGACAAATTGGCCTAACTTATGACGATTGATAACGAAGTCTCCAAAATTGTTTCACATAGGCAAATATGTTTTGTGTCTAGCCCGAGAGTTAATGGTGAGATGCGACTGGTCCACGTTCCCGTATATGAGTACCACCATCTTCTCTTTTCTTCCTTTAAACAGCGAAAGGACGGGCAGTGTGACTGGCATCGAGTCTTAACATCTTATGTCTCAGGATAGGCAACACATGAATGAGTAGAGCCGCGTATACTTTTATGTTTAGGTAATGTTCATTGGCGCATTAATGAGTTACCATCAAGAGGATTGTCAATTTTAGCTTGTTCTATTGACGATATCTCTGGAACTATAAGACCTAGAGATATGAAATTTGGTAGGAATATTACTTTTGCCATGTAGAGGTCATATAAGAACGGATTTTAAGAAATTCTTTCCCTTCCCCCTTTGACAGAAGGAAGTCTGTGCGGGCAGATAGTCTGCTATATAATACTAATCATCATCATCATCATCAGCCTCTATCCATCCACTACTGAACGCAGGCCTCCCTCAATGAACGCCAAGACGGCCGATCCCTCCCCACACGCATCCGACACGGACCGGCCATCGCACGGGGATCGTCTTCCCACCTGGTTAATGGCCGACCAACACTTCGTCTACCTAAACGTGGCCTCCACTCTAGAACCTTATTGCCCCATCGGCCATCCGTTCTCCTGAGTGTGTGACCAGCCCATTGCCACTTCAACGAGCTTCTTCGCGTGATATTGGTAACTTTAGCCTATACAATGAATAAAACATTAGGACAGACAAGAGCATACTCATATCTGAAATCCCGGCAACGCACCTGCTAATCCTCTGTTATAGCGGATGTCTGTGGATATCGCTTGTTCTTACCATAAGGTGAACCGACTGTCCGTTTGCCCCCTCTTCTATAAAAAGGATCATATTGACTTCGGGTACGGTGACCTAAAACCACATTACTTTTAAAATACAAAAAAAACAATCAGTTTTTCTTCAAAATAAAGCTAAACATATGCCATACATTTCAGTTTGTTATTCAAATGTACACGACTTTCTTCTGATATTTAGATTACTTATAAATATAAATGATGGTCCCTCTTGGGTATTGTTCCTTAAACTGTCTGGTGGGATCACTTTCAGAAATGTATGCAAATACGCGAGTGTTTTAAGGAAAGCATTGCTTTACATTATCATTCTTTTTCTTTTTAGCTTTCCGTACCATAAATTGACAAAACTGAACCTTTTTTTCACGCCGGGAAATGCTCTGAGGCATCCCGCTGGGGACTGGGACTCCCCAGGCGAGTATGTGGGACTCGCTGCCCCCTAAAGGTGGTAAGGTGGACGCACCTCAAGCCACTAAAACCGGCAGGCTAATTACGTATCTTGAAATTACAAGCAACAGGCAAAAATTGCACAATATCTGCTGTCAAAATCATATTTTGTATTACCTATTAGCAACGCGACAGCAACAAGCTCAAATAATCGACCGCAACGCCATCTGCAAAGCGACAGCGACCGAGGAACTAAAAATGCATTTTTTGGTATGTTTGGCTGACGGTTTGGTATTACGTAAACTATTTAGCAGCCCGCGACAGCAGATTAAAATGTCAAACAGCGATTTTTTAACAACAACTAAAGTAGTGTCTGCAAGCCTGTTGCTATTCGTCTGCTTACTATATAAACTGTTTAAAATACTTGGTTAGTGATCGAAAAAGACTATTAGAGACATTTTAGGCGTAATATTATCTTGTGCGACTCTTATTGAACTTACCCTATTCGATTTTAAGTGGCAGTGTTATTGAAAAAGAAACTATAATTTTAAAACAATGGCTCGTGCACTTCTTTTGATGGTTGCATTAGAGGCTGAGGAGATAAGACAGGAGACCAGGAGCACAGCCTCACTGAGACGTCGACTACGTGAGGAAGCCAAAGCATTCAACTTGTCCGACTGGGAATTTCAATCTCTTAACAGACATTCAAAGGATTTTAACTTATGAAATTAAATTGATCTAAGTACTATATAAAAGTCAAGAGTTTTGCGACTTAACAGTAGGATTCCTGCCGGCCTACTCTTGACTGCAATTCCAATCTCACAACAATATGAATTCAATCCAGTTCCAGTTCCAATCTGGAGTATATTGGTACTCTTGAACAAATCGAGTTTACGATTGATTTTGAAATTGGAAGCGATGACCGATGTGATGTGTATAATAAAATGTAATAACAAAATAAAATTCAACACAATGATGTTTTATGTTTTTTTTTAATTAAAATATGTCTCCAATAATGAATTATTATCTTTTATAATGTACCTAGTTCCTTAAATTAAACCTAAACTTATTTTGTAAAGCATTAAACGGCAAATAAATTATACATTCTGGCATAATGTGTATTGCTGTTATAAAAAAATCTTACGTGCAATTTTGAATAGACATCAAATTTCAAAATAGCTCAAAACAAAGTAAACAAAAAAAATTAGAAATCATCTTCTTTCTTAATTTACCAGTAATGCTGGTGCCAAGGCTTTCCAAAATAACACCTCAAGTTCTGACAGACCACATACAAATTATTATTGTTATGTATTTTAGTGATTGGTCTTATTGAAAATGAGGTATTTTACTCATAAACATAGGCTTAATTTGTTTACAGAATACTGTGATTTATTTAAATATTGCTACCTTGGGATAAAAGATAATAAAAGACTGATTGTTACTAAGTATTTTAGTACTTATTTTTATAATACCGTGTTTGTAGGTATGATTACCATATCAATCAATGACCAAAAATTTAATATACACATGGAAATAAAAACTGTGTTACATTTAAATATTAGAAGCTAAATATTGTGATTTATTTAAATATTGCTACCTTAGGTTAAAAGAGAATAAAAGGGTTATTGTTAAGTATTTTAGTTACTTACTTATTTTTATAAATACTGTGATTGTAATATTGATTAAGTATATCAATCAATGACCAAAAATATAGAATATAGTTAAAAAAAACAAATAATAGTTTAACAAGAGTTTAATGAAAACATTAAAAACACTTATAGCTATTATAGCAGCCTATTATAGCTCACGCACACTAACTCTGGAAGTTCCTGCCTACTTGTTTCCTGGGTGCTGTCTGTGCTACTAAGTAGGTGGTATGGTATCCTCACTGTCTTTTTGACTCAAGCTTGCTTCATTACAAATGTTGTGTAAAACACAACAAGCATTTATAATTCTAATAACTGTGTCCAGATGATAGAGAAGGACCCTGTGGCCTAGGAGACATTGCCACCTCTACTTCAGAACACCCATAGTATGCTTTACTGTATAGTGTCTCACACAATTAAATTTGGTGTAGTGTTCTTCAGGTGAGCCAGCCGGAGCATCCAAATATGTTTCATCACAATAGTTCTTTGGGCATAGCCCGAGTCTCCTAAAACATAATAAATAATTATTGCATTATAATATTCATGTATGAAACAAATGCTCACTTTATTATGATTTTAACTTAGACTTAACAAGTGAATAAACAACTTCCCCAAAATTTAAAAAGGAAAGAACACATTCTAAGATTCCTTTATAATTTTTATGTTATTTGCCAATTTAAAGGTATTATGACTTCTTATACTGTGGTATTACTAAAAGAATATTATATCTATTAACATATATAATTAATTTGTTTAAATTGTATAATATATTATATCAATATAATACCTATATACAATTTAAAGGTATTTATAAAACAAAAGGCATTATTAAAACTAACTTATACAATTACAGAATCCAAGAGTCAACTTACATTTAAAACATTTCTTAAGTGAAATCCTTTTCTATTATAAAACCTCTCATTTTGGGCTGGACGTATGAGAGCCATATGAGTACCAACAATAGCACTTACTATGTCATATGGAAGTTTTCATAAAATCTGAAATTAATGCAAATATTATTATGTAGCTCAATAAGTCAAATAGATTATTATAATTAGCACTTATTTTATTTATATTAATAGATAGGTATCACATAATATGAAGAACAATGTAGAACTAATCAATAATAAAATAATTTGAGATATATTTTTCAAGTATCCTACATATACATTGAACTATTATTACTGTAGTAATTACAACTCACTGTACATAGGCCGTAAATAAAGAGAAAAGATGAACTATAGAAGAGGTTAGATTAATTATAGATATTTCTATTGACATACCTTATAAACCGCAGATACTAGATAGTAGATACAAATCCAAATCGCTATGAATAACTTCAAAGCTCCTTGCTGAGGCGATAATATCTCTTAAACTCCTCATCACATTAAATTTCACTGTAATTGTGCGCTATTGTAGCATATTTTCGATCCCAATCCTAAATTTCGATAGGATCGAGTGTCAAGAGTAGGCCGGCAGATCACAGAATAATATTAGCATAGTGTTTATATACTCTTTGAATATTAGTTATTACTTATTAGTTATTACATACGTATGTACCCCATATTTAGTATTTACATTAAAATTGATTAAAATTTAAAAGTATTTGAAGTGTGTTAAGTGTTTGATGTTTTGTAGTTCCATTCATTGCTACCTGGCTGCTGGTGGCGCTAGTAAAAGTGCATTAGCTAGGCATTAGCGGCTAGTGAGCAGATAGCAGACGATAAACTTAGATAATACGTTTCTTTTTGCAACCTCTCGACCGGTCGCTGTCGCTCTGCTGTTGCGTTGCTATCGCGTGGCTGTCGCGCTGCGGTTGCTTTGAAATACGTAATTAGGGTGCCGGTGTGTGCCACCAATGCAGCCTGCATTGGTGGCACTATGATTGTGGTTGACAATGGTTCTATGATTCAATGGTTCAATGGGTTCTTGAGGTGCCTCGGATATGTTGAGTAAACAGGGAACTTCGACGGCTAGTCAGTCCCTCAAGGGACCGACGGCACCTCCACTGAACAACCACTTTGTATAATCTTTGACTTATTTCCGAACGCAATAAAAAATGTGTTGCGTCCCGCCAATAACAAACGTCAATGTCACTGACTCTCTCGAAGGCCGGCCGGCTTGCAAGCAGAATAAACGCTCTCAAAAATATTCAAGAATTCTGCAAGTTTAGAAGACGTCCTGTGGTGTAGTGCCTTAAATCCACGAATCCTCGGGGTTTCAACTTCTACCAGTTTCAAGACGCGTAAAACAGTAAGTTAAAGAGAATTTTCAACATAAATTCAAAACCATACACCCTCCCAACATCGGGACAGTACAGTGCGAGGTTCCGATCCTCGCCCCTTGTCCCCTTGCTCTTTTGTCCCCTCTTCTTATAAGAAGGGTATAAAGAGCAGCTCCGTCGGCTCAATTTGCTTCGTCCAAGGTGCTGGGCTCACCTTAGGCTACTGAGTCCCACCGACATAACAAAGCTTGAACCATGGTGGCGTAAAAAAACCAAAACTTTTTTTTATATCGCAGAGAAATCCTTATGGATGCAGACAGGATCTTCGGGTAGATCCTGGCTCAATGTAGGACTCATACCTGAGAGTGCCCACCCTAACTAAAACCACTGCGAGCGCCTACAGCCGCTTTTTGAGGGTCCCGGATATGCAGGCAACAGACAGGATCACCTCAGCGACAGGCTGGCCCCGGCGAAGGCCAGACTACTCCTCGTAGGGGGGGACTGCCCGGCCGCTACTAAGCAGTCCCCACGACGTCGTGCCATCCTGAGCCCGACACGAACACAGGGGCGTTACTGGAGCCGCATTAAATAGCGCCTCCTACGCACCCCTGTTCGTCGCCTGCGGGAGGAGGCCTCATCGGCGGCCTCCTCTCTCACCCGATCGTCGACCTCCTTCTGGGACATTACTGCCTCTCAGAAGGAGACCATCGTCGTCCAGGACTCGTCGTCACCGAGCATCGCGGTGATGACGCTCGGCAGAGACAAGTCCCCTCCGATGACTGATGTCAGACTGTGACGCAGCGCCGCCCATCTCGGGCACACCTAGAGTGTGTGCTGGGCCGAGTCCACCGCCGCGCCACAATCGTGACACCTTGTCAACGGCTCCTTACGGGCCGTCCGACACAGGTACTCACCAAAGCAACCATGCCCAGTGAGCACCTGTGTCAGATGGAAGGTGAGGGGTTTGCGCTTACGGCAAACCTAGATAAAGGATCGTTAGTATATTATGTAGGAATAATTTCATATAAAAGTATAATCACCATCTCAATACCCAGCGATTAATTACAAATAACGTTTGGCAAGGATTATGTATCATTGATTCCATCATTCAACACGTTTCTCCCGCAAAACAGCTTTGCTGTGTGGTAAGAAGGGCCAGGCGGACACCCCATCATGGTTCAGGCCTTGGCGTGGCGGTGGGGCTTAGTAGCCTAGGGTGAGTCCAACACCCTGGGCAAAGCTAACTGAGCCGAGGGGGCTCTTTGTACTCCTCTTATAAGAAGAGGGGACAAAAGAGCAGGGGGGCAAGGGGTGAGGATGGGAACCTCACCCCATTGTATTGTCCCGACGTTGTAGGAGTTGTTTTGTGGTGCGGGACAACCCCTCTGTGGAGGTGGCGTCGGTACCTTGGGAGACTGACTAGCCGTCGAGGTGCCCTGTTTGTTTATTAGATCCGGGGCACCTCACCAAAGGCGGCACTGGTGGCACTCGCCGGGTTTTAGTGGGTAGAGCTGCGTCCACTTACCAGCTTTCGGGCGCAGCGAGTCCCACATACCCGCGTGGGGGGACCCACTCCCCCGCGGGATGCCTCAGAGCATTTCCCGGCGTTAACAAAAAAAAAAAAAGGGCCAGGCGGGCAGTGTAATAACTGGCACCGAGACTTAACATCTTATGTCTCAGGATAGGCAATGAATATGTATATGATTTGCCTGGGCTAGTTCCAGATAAACTAGTTTATGTTCTAGGTGACGTCGACCACTTACCATCAGGGCACCTCTGCAAGTTTGCCTATAATATAAAAAATAACATAAGGCATAGACAAAGTGGGTCGTCTTGGATTTCATTTAAACTGGTCTATATCGAGCAGTTACATCTACATCTATATGCAGATGTAGATAATATACCTGTATCCCTCTTCTTGACTAAGACATGACTTACCAAAATAATGATGATGATGATAAGTATATTCTTATGTTACAGATCGTTCCGCACTTGGCTTGAAACTGAAACAAGGGGGGAAGTCACCACCCCCCAATTATACAGTTTCGAACTTTAACATTCTCTGAAGGTGTCTGTGGATACTTGTTTGTTTATCGTTTAATGATTAAAAATGTTGTTGTCATTTAATGATTAAAAACTATGGTCACGACAGTAGGAATAGATATGATTTTTGAAATGTTGTTTGTTATTAAAACTATTTAAAGCTTACAATCTTAATAATATCGAGTTTCCAAAATAAAAATAACAAAAAAAGTGCGTGCGTACAAAGGACACAATATGTCAGAAGTGATTTGGCAAACTAATTTTTAAATCTCGTTTATATTTAAACTAATCTAAAGCTTTAAATTTCAGAGACTTGCGATGCGACGTTCGCTCTATCTCAATCTCTCTTTCGATATTTCTCACTCGCTTGCTCCCTACTCTCACTCCATGGCTATGTGCTTCATGCTACGTTCGCCATTTCTCACTCTCTCTCAATCGGTCTCAATCACTCTCTCCCTTTTCTTAAAAACGTTGCACATTTACGTGACATTTCATCCGTAAAAAAAATTACCCTCATGCGCGTAAAGAAAATTCACTTCAAAAACCAACATAAAGTAACAACGGTAATTAAAAATATGTAATGTTTCTTTTAATTAATTATTTTGACAGCTAGTCAGCTATCTGATGAGATATGAGACGTATGTGTGTTCATCTGATACAACAAAACACCTAAACTCTTTATCGAATTGAAATGAATGAGTGATTCTGTCTTAAATTGATCTAAATTCGATCTATATTTAGGCTTGAACATATAAAAATACAAGATATTTTTTTAACATTTATAAAGTACTAGCTGTTACCCGCAGCTTCGCCCGCGTTAGCTTAGATTATAGATATATCGCTTTTTCGCAGAACCATATTTTTTTCTAGCGTACGGCCTGCCATCCGCTGTGCCTATGATTTTTAAATCTCTATTAGGTACTCAGATATCCATGTTAATAAAATGCAAAAGGGCAATTTTATGGGATAAGAAATAATACTGTTTTGTATTTAATTGCTTGTTAAGTAATATATAGGTTTTATGGTATTTTAGGTATTAAGTAAAGGAAAGTGAAACAACGAGAACAGTTGACAAATTTATACTAAAGCCTGCGATATTTATACCGCACGGAATTGACAATTTAACATTGATATAAACGATTGCTAATGCAAAATATCAGGCACCAATACGCTTAAACAAGTAACATAATTATTTGTAATTATATAAAAGATAAAAATGGTTATTGTCTTAACTAGACGACATCTGTGGCTCAGTGGTTAGTGCGTTGGCGCTCAAGCCGGAGGTAGCGGGTTCGAATCCCGCCAGTGAACAAAAAAACAAAATTCTGTGTTCCTGGGTCATGGATGTGTATTAAATATGTGTATTATAAAAGTATAGTATAAAAGAATTAAATATATTTCCGTTGTCTGGTACCCGTAACACAAGTTCTTCAAGAACTTACCGCGGGACCAGATTGACGTGGTGTAAAATGCGTCCATATTATTTTGGGTTATCCTTAGGAGAGAAATATAATATACCATCCTCGATTTTACTATCGATCTTTTTTTAGGATATACAATTCCGTAGTACATTAATTTGAACTATCTCGTAAGGTTTAGCCAGAGTATGCCATTTAAGGTCCGCATCTTACGCATCGCATCAAACGAATTGTAGTATTCCTTGTCTATAAAGTAACACTAAGTTCCTCGTCGACCTCCTTCTGGGACATTACTGCCTCGCAGAAGGAGACCATCGCCGTCTTGGACTCGTCGTCACCGAGTATCGCGGTGATGACACTCGGCAGAGACAAGTCGCCTTCGATGACCGATGTCAGACTGCGACGCAGCACTCTGCACCGCCCATCTCGGGCACACTTCGAGGGTGTGCTGGGCCGAGTCCACCGCCGCGCCACAATCGTGACACACTGTCAACGGCTCCCTGTGGGCCATCCGGCAGAGGTACTCATCAAAGCAACCATACCCGGTGGGCACCTGTGTCAGACGGAAGGTGAGGGGTTTGCGCTTACGGTGCATTCGCCGCTTGAGGACCGGACGCAGAGCAACTGTTAGGCTTTTGCCATACGGCACACCCCCTCACCTCCGAATTAATGTCTCTTGCCTTAGTCGGTGAACCCGCAGGATCCCATCCAGAGTAAGGCTCTCACCGAGACACCTCCTATCCGAGACATAGGAGTGCATCTCGGCAAGAACCTCCGCTACGAGCTCCCACGGGGTGTTACTGGCGAAAGCAGCGGCTGCTACCCACGAAACCGTACGGTACCCACAGAGATAAAAGAAAACTGATCGTTTAAGCTAAGGTAAATATAATTAAATTACAATTAAGGGAAAGAACAATTTAACAAAAATTTTACTTTGAATAATCATTAATTATTATTTCACCCTCATTATCTTTTAAAATAAAAATTATACTCTAGTAATGAACTAGGCCTTTGATGCTCCGAAGTTTGAAGTTCAGCGAAATGGAAAGAAGAAGAGGCAGCGTAATTACCGACACGGAGACTTACTTACGTCTTATTATTTTATGTAGAAGAGAGGGCAAACGGACAGTTGGTTAACCTGATGGTAAATGACAAGCGACATCCATAGACACCCTCTACATTATTAGCACGCACCTGCCGGCCTTTCAAATATGAGTATGCCCTCTTCTTGAAGGTTTGGAAATACAGGTGGCAGCTGGTTTCTTATAGTGGTACTGCGAGGCAGGAAATACCGTAAAAATCGAGTTGTTGTGGATTTGTGGACATCGAGGTAGTGTGGATGAAATTTGTAATTTTCCGAACAATTCCTCAAAACACTCCCCGTGGTAGATGCGGTAGAAGAGGCGGAGTAATTCGACATCTCTACGCACCTCCAATCTCATGATAGGCAAACTGGATGATGCTGACCACGTATCATCAAGTGGCTCTCTGTCTGTCCTGAAAACATTTATTTATTTATTTATTTTTAGGAATACAAACAGTTAAAATAAACACATTACAATTAAATTTACAAACATACACCAAAAAAGTACCCATTAATAAATTTATCATAATCAGCTTCCGCTAAAACTAAGAGAGAAAAAACAAGGGCACTTGTTAGGAAAAAAAATATATATAAAAAAATGCACTGTTTAGGAAAAATAAACAATATAGATTCATCAAAAATGAAAGTGAAAATTGCGCCAAAAACATTAAAAAGAAAAATAAATCTTAGAACTTAGAACTTTGCTCTTTTAACTATTAAGGGAGCACCAGAACTGGTCAATTGTAAAATGTAAATTATAAGATAAGGTTGCACTTTTTTTTCTATTTTATGTTAGTAGGATAGGCAAACTGGCAAACGTGCCACCTGATGGTAAGTGGTCGACGTCGCCCATGAACATAAATTAGTTTACCTGGAACGAGCCCAGGCAACTTATCTATGTGTTGCCTATCCTGAGACATAAGATGTTAAGTCTCGGTGCCAGTAATTACATTGCCTGTCTTGCCCTTCTCTCCGAAACACAGCAAAGCTGCAGCAAAGCACGGGAGAAACAAGCAAGATGGTGGTACCCATGCAGCCGGGAGCGCGGCACAGCGCTTCCCTCCCACCGTGGAATGAATGTTACCACCATACTTGGTTTTGGTTTTGGGTAGATGAGTGCCATCAGTGCCATTTTTGCTTCCGACTCGACTTTGGATGACCAGGGAAAAATACCACCGACGATCCCTCGGTGTGATACTTCAATGCCGGAAATAATTTTCCGACAGAGCTCCGTACGCAAAGCACTCTTTTCGTTGGATATCCATAAGTCGAGTGGGCCTGACGGGCTCCCTCCGTTAGTGCTACGAACTTGTGCTCCTGAGTTGACACCCGTCCTTACGCGTCTTTTCCGGCACTCATACTCATTAGGCGTCGTCCCATGCTCGTGGAAGATAGCTTTGGTACACCCGATCCCTAAGAAAGGGGACCGCTCAGACCCGTCCAACTACAGACCAATAGCTATAACTACCTTGTTCTCAAAGATTATGGAATCCATAATCAACTGCCAGCTCCGGCGATATTTGGAGGAGCACCAGCTGATTAGCGATCGCCAATATGGCTTTCAACGGAATCGCTCAGCTGGTGATCTTCTAATATTCCTAACGCAACGATGGGCGGAGGCAATTGAGAGCAAGGGGGAGGCGCTGGCAGTTAGTTTGGACATAGCGAAGGCCTTTGATCGGGTGTGGCATAAAGCACTTCTTGCAAAGCTACCATCTTATGGGCTTCCCGAGAAATTATGTAGGTGGATCACCAGTTTTTTGGCAGACAGGAGCATTAAGGTCGTTGCCGACGGTGCATGCTCGGACCTCAAGTCTGTAAATGCTGGTGTTCCCCAAGGTTGTGTACTATCTCCAACCCTGTTTCTTCTGCATATCAATGATATGCTGAAAACCAGCGGCATTCATTGCTATGCGGATGACAGCACTGGAGATGCTTTATACACTGGCCGCCCTAATATTTCTCGGGAACAAGTCGATGAGTTACGGAACAAACTTGTGTCTGAAATCGAGTCTCTGCTGGCCAGAGTCTCGGAATGGGGGCGACTTAATCTAGTCCAATTTAACCAAAACAAGACACAAGTTTGCGCGTTTACCGCAAAAAAATCACCCTTCGTCGTTCCTCTACAATTCGAAGGCACTTCCCTAAGCGCCTCAGCCAGCATTGGGATACTTGGCGTCGATATATCGAGAGATGTGCAGTTTCGTGGTCATTTGGAAGGAAAGGCTAAACTAGCCTCGAAGAAACTCGGCGTGCTCAATAGGGCGAAGCAGTATTTCATGCCTTCACACCGCCTTCAATTATACAAGGCGCAGATCCGGCCTCACATGGAATACTGCTCTCACCTCTGGGCTGGAGCGCCCCAGTATCAGCTCCTTCCATTTGACCGCATTCAACGCCGGGCGGCTCGAATCGTCGACGACAATGTTATCGCCAATAGGCTTGATTCTTTGGCGCTGCGTAGAGATGTCGGATCGCTCTGCATCTTCTACCGCATCTACCACGGGGAGTGCTCTGAGGAATTGTTCGGACTAATACCTGCAGCAGAATTCCACCACCGGACATCGCGGAAAAACTTCAAATTTCACCCTCACCATCTCGATGTCCGGAAATCCACAACAACTCGATTTTTACGGCATTTCCTGCCTCGCACGACTAATATATGGAATCAGCTGCCTCCTATGGTGTTTCCGAACCGATACGACTTAGGGACCTTCAAGAAAAGAGCATACTCATACCTGAAAGGCCGGCAACGCACCTGCTAATCCACTGGTGTAGCGGGTGTCTGTGGATGTCGCTCTTCACTTACCATCAGGTGAACCGACTATCCGTTTGCCCCATCTTCTATAAAAAAAAACCCAAAAATTGTTTATGAAATAGAGCACTGACACAGGTCTCATATTTCACATAACCTAACTTTTTACTTGTCTCAGGGATAAACTGTCCATCCACCATGTACCATCAGGTGAACCGACTATCCGTTTGCCCCCTCTTCTATAAAAAAAAAAAAAAAAAATGGTATGACTTCTTTGATCGAACACTAATACGTGGACAATTTATATCTAGGGGAGAATCAATATAAATTAAAAAAAATAGTAAATATGTTTTTATCCGACTAAAAGGGATTGACTGGCTCAGCGGATATTAACTAAGGATTATGTCCAGTAGAAGTCACAGGGTAACTATATATATAGTTAGTTAGATAATAATGATGATGACGATGATGAGCACTTACCATCAGGTGGCACGTCATCAGTTAATATAAAAAAGGTTTGTGAGTCATCCATCTTTTTCTAAACCAGTTGTTTTTTGTAACATGTCGGTTCAAGTCTGTCTTGTCTGTCTCCGACTTTGGCGAAGTTGTGATTGTGAGAAATATGAAGAAATAACATAGCAAAGTGGTAGCTGACGGTCAAATGTGTTCATCGAAAAAAGTTTTTATTCAAAACTTTTCGCTTGAAAATCTTTCAATCTACCATTATATTGTAAAGTGCTGTTCGAATTTAAAGTTTTCTTATTCCTCAAGTCCGTCTTTGAACTTTTTCATTACAAATAAATTACAATCCATTTACTTCTGCAATTAATTTTCCAATCCCCAATTAGGGTCGGTGTTTAAATTCCAAAATTGAAGACATAATGATAATATGATATTGTACCAATTTTGCCCTCCCAAACGTGTCACTGCTGGACCCAAGCTCTCTTTTCAGCGTGTGAAATTCACACACCTAAGTCTTAGAGCCATTAATTGCACTCCTTTTTTGTTAGCACGGGGAAACGCCTTTATACGCCGTCAATGGCCCTGAGTAGGGTTCGATGGTGTGTGGGACTCGCGAAACTTATCCGTGCCGAATACGCACTATAACCCCGCGAGTAGCACCAACGCCGTCTTTGGTGAGGTGCCCGGGGTCTGTTGAGCAATAGGGCACCTCGATGGCTAATCAGACCCCCAGGGGACCGACGCCACTTCCACAAAACAACCCCTCCAAACGTACGATGAGGTTCCCATCCTCGCCATTGTCCATACTCTTTCGTCCCCTGTTCTTATAAGAGGTATACAAAGAGCAGCACTCTCGGTTCAATTGGCTTCGCCCAAGGTACTGGGTTCACCTTAAGCTACAGAGCCCCACCGCCATGAGAAGGCTTGAATTTGGGTTTACCATCTACTAAATCTGAAACACAGCAAAGACATTTGTTGCAGGAAAAAATAAGGGTGGTGTCACCCATGCAATGAGCACAAACTATCCTATTCCTTTCCACTCATGTAATAAAGGTACTATATTTTTTTAGAAGAGGGGGCAAATGGGGACTTGTTTTACCTGATGGTACGTGATCAGCATCCAAAGACAGCCGGTACATTAGATAATAATATTAATAATAATAATATCTATGGATGCTTTCACTCCACGTCAATCTGGTCCCGTGGTAAGTTCTCGAAGAACTTGTGTTACGGAGACCAGACAACGGAAATATATTTAATACTTTTATACTATACATATATTTAAGATTTTTATTATATAATATACATCCATGACCCAGGAACACAGAAAATATTTTTTTGCTCCCTGGCGGGATTCGAACCCGCAACCCGGGCTTGAGTGCCAACGCGCTTACCACTAGCCACAGACGTCGTCAATTTAAAAAAAAAAATAGATGAGTCACAGGTGACTTGAAAGGACTCTGATTTTTTTTAATAGAATAGGAGGGCAAACGAGCAGTCGAAGCCTTTTGGTGACTATTGACGCCCGTACACATTCAGACACCCAGATATTATGCAGATGCTTTGCCCTCCTTTACCCTTCTCCCCCCCCCATGGCTCAAAGAAAATCCGCACGAAACACGACAGCACAGCTGCTTTTTACACCGTTATTATGTACAGATTTATCTGAGGAAACCTGCTTAGTAGATTCCAGCACGTGCGTATTGACGAATATGAAATTCCTTTTAAGCCTCCGATTGGAATTTCCTTTGATGTTATAATTACATCTTATTACCAGTTTAATCTTTGGCACTTATGAGGTAATGGGTTGGATTGTTAGCCTTTTGTTAATATTTGCTTTTGTTTCCAGCAGGCTTAGATATGAGATGTACTTACGTATATTTTCATCATCATTATAAGCCTGTATATGCCTCTCTAAAGGGACCTCAAGACTGCCAATCTCCTCACTACTCTTATCCAAGTAGGACCGGCTACTTGACCAGGTCTCATTTTGAACACGATGAGACATGGCCGTCTGAAAAAGGTGCGTGTAGCCGCAGCCCCATGCGAGCTCCACATTCATAGATTGACCACTAATCTGGTAAGTTGGCCAAGATGCCATTCTACAATCGTAAACGCTAGTAGAAAACTAATAAATGTATGGAAATGACATTTGGGACCACGTGATTTATCGATGTAAAATGTCATTTCCATACATTACGCGTTACGATTTAGCGTTTACGATTGTAGAATGGCATCTTGGCTAACCCACCAACCAGGTCTGCCAGTGTAATCTAAGTTACTTAAAAGCGAATCACACAATACAGTTTGAGGAACTCTACGTTTTGTAATAATATGAGCTAAGGAAAAACAGTGTCGTCTAGGAACGCCCAAAGCGTCGGTATTAGTTCCTACGCTTTGGGCGCTCCTAGAAACGCCTAACGTTAAAAATGCCGCGCGCGTTTCGTATAACGGTAAAATCTGATGCTTAGCACGGATATTTTGCTAGCTTTTATGCAAGCGGCCCGAACTTCCATATAGAAGTTTTACTTTTTTTATGGCATAGTAGGGCAATGAGCAGTCGAAACCATTTGGCGACTACCGACGCTCAAACACATCCGCTCAACCAAAGATTATGCAGATGCGTTGCCCTCCTTTTCCCTAACCCCCCAATGGGCCACCGGAAACTCACAAACCGCATGAAACGCGACAGCATAGCTGTTACTTTACGCCGATGTTATGTGAGCGAGAGGTATCACCCCGGCCGTGCCGACCCAATTTGGATGCTAAGCAGGATGGCACTACCTCTCAAAAAGAGTAAGCAGAAATATGGAACATCTTCTGGAAATAGTTCTCTCAAACGCCGAAGAGAGACACATTTGACTACATGGAGATCTTCTTCCCTCTATCTCTCCATCGAAATTAACATTATAAATGCGAATGTAAGTTTGTTTGTTACGCTTTCATGCCTAAATCTAATGAACGATTTTGAAAATTCTTTCACCAATGGAAAGATATATCATCAGCAAGTATAGCATAGGCTATATCCTGCGGTTGTACTTAATAATATATAGGTAGGAGGGATATGCTTCTGCCGCGCCCTGGGTGGGTACCACCATTGCTTGTCTCTCCCGTGAAACAGCTTTACTGTTATTCGAAAAGGAAATTATGTTTACCGATACGACTTAGGGACCTTCAAGAAAAAGCCGGAAACGCACCTGCTAATCCTCTGGTGTAGCGGGTGACTATGGATGTCGCACATTATAATAAACCAATTTTTGCGGATTTTATCGCGGTTTATTAAGATTAAGAGACATGCCTGATGCTTCGGATACTTCACAGCAACCATGGTCACGGGAGGACTGAGGTGTCATACGTCCTATCATTACAAAGTTATTCGAAACTACCCTATGATACATCAATATTTTGGTCAGTCCTATCTACGCAGAAAGTGCTAACTGTTTCTTTAATCTGTAACATATTATGCTTGGATTTTGATTTGATAATTTTAATAATGGGATCCCAAGCAGGTGGTAAAAGCCAGCCATCTTCTCTATTGAAATTTGGATGTTTTTTAATTTCAATAGCCTCACGGATCATCCTTGGTTGGAATCGGTGTTCTTTTGCGAGTATCTGTGGTTTATCAAATCTGATATAATGGCGAGCTTTGTCAAGACTATGTTCACAGATGGCAGACTTAGTGTAGCGACGGTGTTTTAAATCAGCTATAATATGTTCTTTCACGCAAGTTGTAAAGTATCCAAAACGTCGGGCTTGTAAAAATCTTAATAAACCGCGATAAAATCCGTAAAAATTGTTTTATTATAATGAGTGAAATTCGCGTAAACATTAGGAAACAATATGGATGTCGCTTTTCACTTACCATCAAGTGAACCCATTATCCGTCTGCCCCCTTCTTCTATATAAAAAAAAGGTAAGACAGGCAGTTTAATTACCGACACCGAGACTCTCACGAGATCTTATGTCACAGGATAAGTAACGTGATTGTGATGTCTGGGCTAGTTCCAGGTAAACTGGTTTATGTTCATGGGTGACGCTGACCACTTACCATGTGGCTCATCTACCATTTTACCTATCCAAATGACACAAAAATGTGTGCTAGTAAAATTCGGAGTTCAAACCAGTTCATCAAGACCTAATTAATCTAAATCCTGCTTTCCACTCTATTAACCTATAACCATCAGTCATTCTCAAACTTTCATTTGACACTACCATTGTTATGATTGATGGACCGGGAAAACTTTGAGGACCATTAATTTCGCGTAGACATTTTATACTTTGTAATTAACTTTTATGCTACGCGCGTGCTTTTAGCGAGTCTGAAAGGTTCCGTACCTCCAAATAAATGTGTATAAATATAGGTAAACCAACAATCACACCACGTAAATTAAGGCCTTGGGAAAAATCGTTATAACCTATGTACTAGGAACGGAAGTACATTTAAAAAACTTATTTACCCTTGAAATGCTCTGAAACATCCCGCGGGGGTGTGGGTCACCTCAGGCGGGTATGTGGGACTCGCTGCGCCCGAAAGCTGGTAAGTGGACGCAGCTCTACCCACTAAAACCCGGCGAGTGGCACCAATGCCACCTTTGGTGAGTTGCCCCAGATCCAATGAGCATAGTCAGTCCCTCAGGAGAACGACGCCATCTCCACAGAGCGGTTGTCCTGGACCACAGAACAACCCATCCCAACGTCGAGACAGTACAATGGGTGAGGTTCCCATACTCGCCCCTTGCCCACTGCTCTTTTTTCCCTCTTCTTATAAGAGTGGGACAAAGAGTCCCCTCGGCAAAATTTGCTTTGCCTAAGGTGCTGGACTCAACCTAGGCTACTAAGCCCCACCCCTATGTCAAGGCCTGAACCATGGTGGGGCACATGAACCGGTGCAGATATCTATAATATTCATCATACAAATTATTTGCACTCGCTATTCGATACCACGTCCAATTCGTGTCCCACTCGACCAAACGGCCTCTGCATAATATTTAATAGTTTATACTAGCTGTTGCTTTCTTATTGTAGTAGCTTCGACCATTTTGATTTAAATGATCAGTCGTACGCATACTGACGATTATTACTTTTATAGTATACTATCGGTTGCCCGCAACTTCGCCCGCGTTAACTTAGATTTACAGCTGTACCCGGATTGATGTTGATTATTTTTATAGCCTAAGTTACTCCTTATATCATCAGCTACCAGTGAAAGTCCCATCAAAATCGGCCCAGCCGTTTCAGCACATCCATATGCATTGATTAAAAAGCGGTTATTTTAATATTACAAACAGACACTCCAATTTTATTTATCTGTATAGATGTGACTAAGGGGTAATGTAGCAAACGATGAAAGATTTTGAAGCGAGGTTTCTATACGGGAGGGTTGATTGCATTCAGCGCTCGTCGCGCGGCCACTCTATCCGTGCTAAACGTCATTTTACCCTTGCACTGAACTGGCGGCGCGCGCGGCATTTTTAAAGCTTAGTTCCTTCGCATATTATAAGGCTCCCCATACGCGCGTGCTTATAACTAAAGGACTTAAACGACAAAACGGTTTTTGTTATTTTATTGCGTATAAAACGGTAATCAGAAAAAATCCTTCTATTATTAAAAAAAAAACATGTATTATCTACGAAGAAAGTTATAAGGCTTAAACCGGCCCCATTTGGCCATATTATGATGTTAATCTCATTTTTTTAAGAGGTATGTTTGATTTTTTGTTTCTCTGTTATAAAAGTTATACTAACAAATTAAAGTTTTATCATGAACTATTAGGTCACCTACTTAATATAATATTTTCATTTGTTTTGGGAATTACTGAATTATTGACGCTAAAATTTCCCTGGCGTCCTCTTTTTTTAATGTTAGGTGGATAGGCAAACTGGCAAACGTACCACCTGATGGTAAGTGGTCGACGTCGCCCATGAACATAAACTAGTATACCTGGAACGAGCCCAGGCAACTCATTTATGTGTTGCCTATCCTGAGACATAAGATGTTAAGTCTCGGTGCCAGTAATTACACTGCCTATCTTGCCCTTCTCTCCGAAACACAGCAAAGCTGTTTCACGGGAGAAACAAGCAAGATGGTGGTACCCATGCAGCCGGGAGTCGGCACAGCGCTTCCCTCTTAAAACAAGTTGATGATATTTTGAAAAAAAAATGGTCCAAGAGCCTTTTTTTGGACATGTCGCTAAGAACCTTCCTAGTGTTTTCATCACTTTCATAATCATCATCATTAGTCTTTAACCGTCCACTGCTGAACATAGGTCTCCTTCAATGAACGCCAAGATGACTGATCCCTCTTGCATCCAACACGGAGATCGTCTGGTCGACAGTGTTGGTCGACCATTCGTTTGTCTAAACGCGTCCTACACTCTTGAACCTTTTATAACTTCAGAGCTACTTAATTTAATTTATTTGAACATTGTACTAAAAATTGCTTGTTTCTTTTATCAGTAACATGTAAGTTTAGGTAAATTGACATTATTGGCCTATTTAAAGGAGGCCTGTATAAGTAGACCAGAAAGTAATAGTAAGTTGATAATATTGACGCTCATTTTAGATTCAGTATAAAAAGTTCTGAGCTTAAAAGCGAAATAGTTAAAAGCTATCGTTAAGTTCAGTAAAGTTATGGTGAAACCGCAAGCGCTCAGAATCGATAGTCTAAATTACAAATACCATTTAGGTTATCAGCCAGGAGCTGGATTTATTTTGGACAAGTAATCTTAGTTTAACAAACAAGCGACTTATGATGG
The DNA here is from genome assembly GCA_963853865.1 of Helleia helle. Lineage (NCBI taxonomy): Eukaryota > Metazoa > Arthropoda > Insecta > Lepidoptera > Lycaenidae > Helleia > Helleia helle. The sequence goes on from OY971436.1 coordinate 11,751,550, forward strand.
TATGTGATTACCGCTCATGGGCTGTAGAAATTTAAAAAGTTGGAACAGCATCGCCTATGTGTTAAATGTAAAAAAAAAAAAAATTGGATGGGTCATGGAAAGGAAGTTAAGGGATAGCTACAGGATGCCAAAATATGGCGTATGCTACGTATCGGAAGTATTAAGCCCAGTCAGACACACCCACATCGGCTCCAGTAATAAATACTAAAAACTAAAGAGAGGTGTCAAGGGACACCCGGATGGAACGAAGTTCCTTTCGATTAATTAGTGAAAACCTATTAATAAAACACATTACCAACAATTTTAGCAAGTCAAATTAAGTCAACTGTAGGTACGTGGAATGTGTTATAATAAAAACTACTTACATATCTAATTTTTCAAACATGTTTAAATTGTAAAAATTCTTAAAGCATTTATGTAAACCTGCCAATAGATGGCGTGGTACATTTATATGTAATGATTAAACGTTTCCGTGACTTCACCATTAGATGGCGTTGTTTACTAATTGCATCGCGCTATAGGTGACATACTGTTAATAGATAAGGTTTCAAACTTTTACAAAACTTTAGCAAAAACATACTAAAAGCCAACACGCTACGATATACATACCTACGTATGCGATATACTCGCAAAAAGTGTCGTGACAACTTTTCGTAAGATTTTTTTCCGTCTAGCCCCCTTTCACAACGCGCGATAAGGAACTACGTTCCATTAATATGTTTGGGCAACTCATACACGGCCATCTGATCCCAAAATTAAGCAGAGCCTGTTTTTGTGGCAACCAGACAACTATAGATACTTATATTAGTTTTCTAAATGCATATATTTTATTATAGATAATTACATACAGACAAAAAAATGATCATGCTCATCACACAAACATTTATCCTAGGTCAGGATCGAACCTACGACCTTCTGGTGTAGCAGTCAGGGTCACTAACCACCAGGCCAATAGGCCAGTCGGTAAAAATAACTTTAAAGTTTAAACATCAAAACAAGTGGCCATCCGTATTGGATGCGAGTGGCGAGCGATCGGTCATCTTGGCGTTCATTCTGATGATAATGTTGATGATGATGATGATGATGATAATGTTCTATTTAAATTTTCATAAATATATGCAAGTACTATGGTTACTTCTATTCCTACCGTGCAAAATCGTTGCTGGTAATTACTCTGCATGTACTACCTTCAATAATATTAAGTAAATAACCAAAATAGCGGGACCCGTGCACATCTCCACTGCACAAAGGCACCAGTAAATAAAAGCACAGCTTCCTCCTAGCCTACAATGACCAGTGTTTATATCTGCTAAGCTCTCAAAGGGTATATCGTTGAGCAAAACAAAAGGTCCATTTTAATTAAGCTTTTAGCGAACATGTAGCATACATTATTTTAAAAATAGCTTTGAAGCTACTTCATCATCTTTATTAGTATCATAATCATTATATATATATATATATTATCATCATCATCATCATATTTATCATCATCAGCCCCTTTCCATCCAAATTCTGGACAGAGGCAGTAAAACCATGAACATGCACACTAATGGACCAGCTACTGAATGAGGTCTTCTCTAGTTATATGAGTTGGACCGTGATTGGTTTCTCCTTCAGCTTATCAACCATCAGCTCTTCATTTGTGATCCACTGCCACTTCAACGTACTTATATCGATGCGAATAACAACAATTTCATTGAATTATAAAGCATGTACAAATCAATGCCTGATAAGATTGGTATGCATTAGATGAATTCATACATACATTAACATAAATACAACGTAAACGAAGCTACAAAGTAACGGAGGTAGGTAAATATTTTTACCTCCGTTTTAAGTTGATAGGAGAGAGAAAGAGATTCTTTTAAATAATACGAAGGAGTGTGATAGTTAAATTTTAATAATTGGTATGAAATTGAATTGCTATGACCTCCAAACCATTAAAAGGAGCAAATAAAATAATTAATTTTTTATTCACCTTTAATCCAAAGTTAAATTTATCTGTGGATATGGATAGGATGTGGATATGGTTGGGGCTATCATAAAATCGAATATTTTGGTGAATATATTGCTATTGTATTGTAGCAGACGTACCACCTGATATTACTTACCATCCGGTAGGTGACGCTCCCCAAGTGGACAACATCAAACATGATTTCACCTGGCGCACAGGCAACTGACGCGTTCTTTCCTTAGATATAAGAAAGCAAGAGTACTGAAAAAAAGAGCACTGAGACTTGCAGGACAGGTTCTGTCCTGTTTTTTCGGAAACAGAACAGAACTACGGTAGAAACAAGTAGGGTGGTACACATGCAGACGTGCTACAAATGTTTACACAAACCTATGGCGCAGTCGAAGATTCAGACTACTGACTCTCATACACATCTGCACAACTAGAGATTATGCAGATATATTTCCTACATTTACCCTATATGGGCCTTTGTTTTTTTTTCTTTAACACCGGGAAATGCTATCCCGTGGAGGAGTGGGTCTCCCCACGCGGATATGTGGGACTCGCTGCGCCCGACAGCTGGTAAGTGGACGCAGCTCTACCCACTAAAACCCGGCGAGTGCCACCAATGCCGCCTTTGGTGAGGTGCCCCGGATCTAGTAAACAAACAGGGCACCTCGACGGCTAGTCAGTCCCGCAAGGGACCGACGCCACCTCCACAGAGAGGTTGTCCCGCACCACAGAACAACCCTCACAACGTCGGGACAGTACAATCGGGTGAGGTTCCTATCCTCACCCCTTGCCCCCTGCTCTTATGGGGACATAACAAGCAATGGGACTATTCTTATAAGAGCGGTACAAAGAGCCCCTTTGGCCCAATTAGCTTCGCCCAAGGTGCAGCGGCTCACCCTAGGTTACTTAGCCCCACTGCCACGACAAAACCTGAAACATGGTGGGGACCCTATATAATATTTGAAATAAATTCAAATCAAAGACAATAAACTAAAATGAAGGTAACAAAAGCAACTCCTCCCGCAGAAGTGCGGTTTGGAAAACAAACGCTCTGATTAAATGTTGGCGTGCGTTTTAATTATTTCAATTTATATTTAATCGCCGCTCTTTGCGGTTTTGCCTGCTCTGAAATTGAAAAATTATCCTTGATAATTAGACTATCAGATGCAAAAATATTTTTTGAAATCTGTTACGGAAGATTAGCCCTCTATCTCTCTCTCACTCTTCATTAGCCTTGCTCTTGTCGATGGAGTAATCCACCGATCCTTCTTTCTCTTTATCAATTTCTGCACTTCCTAATACGACCTGTACCTTATCCTTGATTTCCTCTATATACGTTCTCCTCGGTATATATCTTCCTCTCTTTCTCTCAATCCTTCCTTCTATGACATTTTTAAGAATAACTCGCATTAGGACGTTAATGATATTTCCTCTTCTATTCTCTTTACTGTTTCACATTTTCCGGAACCCTATCATTTGATACCATTTTCGTCCAACATATTCCCTCCATACCACATTTCAAATGCTTCCAATATCTCCCTATCTCTCCGACGTAGTCATTGATTCACTTTCATTAGCGCTCTTAAAAATATATATTAAAAGTAAATATTATCAACTCATAATGTATAACTAATTTACCATAACAATTAGGCGCATGACGCCCCCGAGCCCCATCTTCGCTTGTGGGAAGCGAAGGTTAACTTGTTTATGTTCATGGGTGACGCTGGCCACTAACCATCTTGTGAATCGTCTTCCCATTTATCCAACTATCAAAAAAAATGATGATGAATCTGTATCAGATTTATTTGAAAATATGAGTTTTGCTATATAAAGAGTTTCAAGTTGGCCTGTTTTTCTAGTGGTAAGTGAGCCTGACTACTAAACCAGAAGGTCGTGAGTTCGATCCCCACCCAGGACAAAATTAAATGTTTTTGTGATGAGCATGATCATTTGTTCTGTGTCTGGGTGTAATTTATCTATAATAATATGTATGTATTTAGAAATATATAAGTATATATCAGTTGTCTGGTTGCCATAAGAACAGGCTCTGCCTAGTTTGGGATCAGATGGCCGTGTGTGGTTGTCCCAACATATTATTATTATTATTTATTAAGTAATTTTGAACAAGTTAATTCTTATCTTATATTATATGGAAATCCATACAATATTTTATCTCTTTTACTCATACGTAAAATGAAAGAGGGGGAAGGTATGTCATCGGTTCGGTCGGCGCACAACCGAGTAGAGGCTAGTTTGATAAGGGCAGTAACATTTCTTACATTTTGTTCCGACTTGGAATCTCGTCGCCGACAGAATATAATTTGTTTCCTTTTTTTCATAACGTGTCATCAACGAAACACACACAGACAAGCAGATATGATTTGTTTGCAAGTTTCGAGTAATAAATAAACTTTTGCTTTAATAAAAGATGGCAGACAACATACACGGAACAAAAATTGACAATAAATTATAATAAACTGAATTTGTTTCGCCAGTTCTTCTCAGTTGGCTTGCCTCGGAAGCGGTGATAGCTTCAATAGACGTTCAAAAAGGTACTTTTTTGGTGATATTTTGAATATTTTTTTGAGTTTGATTTTAAAATAGTTCAAAAGCAGAAAAAAATACGATTACGATATCCATGAAAGTTAAGAGAAAATAATCAAAAGAATGATATTGATTGATTACAAAATATTAAAAAAAATATTTTGAGTACAGATAACGTATATTCACATAACATCATCATCATCGTCAGCCCGTATCCATCCACTGTTAAAGGCCTTCTTCTTTTAATGAATATCGATATGAATCCCTTTTTAGATCGTAACCTATTGAACAGTATACTAACTCTACTGTCGGTTCCAAACATTGACTTGTATATAAATTATTAAGTCGATGGTTCCAAATTGAGAATAATCGACGAAACAGTGGAACTGTGTTTGAAATATATTTTCTTTGAATTTTTAAGAGATTGCATTATTCCCAGGGTATTTATTATCCCCACCATGGTTCAGGCCTTGTCGTGGCGGTGGGGCTCAGTAACCTAGGGTGAGCGGTGCACCTTGGACAAAGCTAATTGAGCCGAGGGGCTCTTTGTACCCTTCTTATAAGAAGGGTACTTCTTATAACAGAAGAGCAGGGGGCAAGGGGTGAGGATGGGAACCTCACCCCATTGTACTGTCCCGACGTTGGAAGGGGTTGTTCTGTGGTGCGGGACAACCCCTCTGTGGAGGTGGCGTCGGTCCCTTGCGGGACTGACTAGCCGTCGAGGTGCCCTGTTTGTTTTCTAGATCCGGGGCACCTCACCAAAGGCGGCATTGGTGGCACTCGCCGGGTTTTAGTGGGTAGAGCTGCGTCCATTTACCAGCTGTCGGGCGCAGCGAGTCCCACATACCCGCGTGGGGAGACCCACTACCCCGCGGGATGCCTCAGAGCATTTCCCGAGAAAAAAACAAAAAAAAAAAATTATTTATTATAAATTAGTTTTAACGTCATTTTGATGGGATAGACAAACTGGCAGATGAGCCGTATGATGGTAAGTAGTCAACGTCACCGATACAAATATCATCATCCTCAGCCTCTATCCGTCCACTGCTGAACATAGGCCTTTTTTTTTTTTTTTTTTTTTTTTTTTTTTTTTTTGACGCAGTGGAAATGCTTTGCGCATTCACCCGGGGATATGTTAGACAGGAGGCAGGAGGTGTGCGTACCGCCTCCTCCGCACTCCCGTCCTACGTCGACGGAGCGGGACGGACGTAGCGTCGTTCTCTCTGTCCCGCTCCGCGGCCTCCTTCTGCGAAATGACGGTTTCGCAGAAGGTGACCGCCGCCTGCCAGGCCTCATCGCTCTCGAGCATGCAGCGTACCACGCTCGAGAGCGAAAGGTCCCCTCCAAGCACAGCCACGAGATTGTGACGCTGTGCGGCCCATCTATCGCACACCTCTAGGGTGTGCTGAGCCGAGTCCTCCACAGCGCCACATTCGTGGCAGGCTGGTGTCGGCTCTCTCCTGGCCACCTGACACAGGTACGCACCGAAACAACCATGTCCGGTAAGCACCTGCGTCAGGCGGAAGGTAAGGGGTTTCTTCCGGCGGCGCATCCACGACGCCAGAACCGGACGCAGTGCCTCGGCCGTACGTTGGCCGTACGGTGACTGCGCCAGGACCTCCCCCCACCTTCGCAGCAACCACTGTTGCCCCAGCCTCCGCGCGCTTGAGAGCTCCTCCCACGTTGGTGACTCGCCAAAGAGTGACCTCCTCTGTGAACAGAAGAGGCGCACCTCGGCAAGAACCAACGCCACGAGCTCCCACGGCGGATCTCCAGCCAGAGCAGTGGCTGCCACCCAGGAGACCGTACGGTAGCCCCTGATCACCCTTACCGCTATGACCCGCTGCATACTCCGCAGCAAGGCCCTGTGCTGAACATAGGCCTCCCTCAATGAACGCCAAGACGACCGATCCCTCGCCATTCGCATCCAACACGGACCGGCCACTGTACGGAGATCGTCTTCCCACCTGGTTAATATTATTTAATGTTTACAATACTTTGACTCAATATAATAAAACATTTATTTTTTAATTTTGCGGATATATATTTCAGAAAACATATTTTGTGCTATTTATCCCTGTACTTCCACGGTGAAACCGAGCTGCGGGTAGTTTAATAAATCTGTGACAACCCTAAGTCCCAAGTTCAAAGCGAGCAGTTGGCAGTAGGACGCGGCGCCGCTCTGTCTGCGATCCGACAGTCAAGGTAATCCAGCATCCCTGAAACATTAAGGTCATATCTGGAAAGTGTTTGTATAAGGTCTTGAATAAGCACACACTAGAGAGCGATTACAATAAATTAAAAAGTATTTTTGCTAGTTGAATAGGCAAGTAGAGACACCTTATGGTGTGATCAGGCAATTCATGAGTTGCCTATTCTGCCACGAGTTCCCGGGAGATCCCCGGCCAGGACAGTAGCTGTCTCACACTTACTCTGATGACCCGCTGCGCCGAGTGCAGTTAGGTCATGTCCACCCTTAGGTATAAGATGGTAAGTCTCGGTGCCAGTAATTACATTGTCTGCCTTGGCCATCTCTCCGAAATACAGCGAAGCTGTTTGGCAATAATGATCTCGATTTTTAATTTTTAATATTAATGAATTAATAGAAATAAATTACATAATAGAAAGCCATCGAGCATATAACCGGATAGAGTAGTAATGTGAACAATAAAATTTCGAAACTGGTCAGTGATTTGTCACTAACGTAATAGCAATTTTACCAACCAGCGATCTGTATGTATGTCCCATCGGCCCATCATCCATCAATGGCCAGTTCACCAATCAGAGCGCAGAACCGCGCAGCTTTACAACAGGAAGGCGAAATTTGTTTTCATAGAAAACACTTAAAATTACCGCTCTATTCCTGCTATATGCTCGATGTCAAAAGCATACGTTTTAGGCAGCAGTCGAGTAACACATCATCATCGAGGTAAAAAGAGTTTTTATTTGTGAGGATGTTTGTATAATCATCGAATCTATTCATCCAAATTTAAAAATAATTACGACTATAAACCTACTTTATTTATGAGTGACATTGGCTCTAATCATCATCAGTCCGGACTACTGATCCGGACTGATCCGTATCCGGATACGGCTGGGAATCTTATTGCAAGCGAAGCTGCGGTAACAGGGTACAGTTTATGATACAGCCACTGCCTGCATTATAAGTTACGCTGCCAAATTCCTACACGAGCATGAATGCACTGACAGCTCAGGGTTGTCACAAATGAAATCTGATTATTATTTAATTTTTGTACATAATATTTTATCGCGGTACAATATGGTACAATCTCGATGTTTCCGATACTTATAACCACAAGGACAGCGTTAGATCTGATGTTAGAAGTTAGCCTATGATTTATCAATAAATTACGTCCAACCTACGTAGAGAGTGCTATACCTGTCAAATATTTATGCTCGGTGTTACAAGGTCTTTATTAGTATTTTATATTTTACAGCCCTTCCTTACGACCTCATCTGCCTGAAAATTGCCTATAACCCTCTTCAATAATTGAGCTATTAAATTCAAAAATATTTTTCTTAAACCATCTGGTGTTTCCAAAGATTAGTTGTTCAAACAAACAATCCTTTTTCCTTTTATATTACATACTTTATATAGAAAATAAAATAAAATTCTATATTTCTAAATCATAATTATATTAATGCTTATATTAAATGATAAAAATGCAGCGTTTTCCATACCACTTAACTGAGAACGTAGTATCTTCTACACCAGCAGTTGCTGTATAACAAATGACATATTATATTTAATCTGTTGTTAAAGTATATGGTCCCAAATATAATTATTATTGAAGTAAGGTTTACGTCAGGGCTTTATGACATAATCTATGGAAATTCCGATGGTCTTTTCTATGGGCTCGCCTTCGAACCGATGGCTAATTCAGTTGACGATCAATGAGTTACGATATTGGTACTTTTTTTCTTTTGCGCCGAGATTTTGTCTTAGGCATCCCGCGAGGGAGGCAGGTAATGTGGGTCTCGCTGCGCCCAAAAGATGGTAAGATGGACGCTCTACCTACTAAAACCCGGCAAGTGCCACCAATGCCGCCTTTGGTGAGGTGCCCCGGATCTGTTGATCAACAGGCAATCTTGTCGACTAGTCAGTCCTTCCAGGGTTCGACGCCAACTCCACAGAGGTCCTGCACCTCAGAACAACCTATTTACTTGCATCTATCATTAATTTAATTTATGGTAAAAAAAAATCTGGACAGCCCTACGCCGTCAACTGTATAATATTCAGAATGTAAATATTTGTAAGTCCATGATATTGTTCTGGATATTGGTAAACATGGAAATATTTGATATGCGAAAATATCTTGTATTGCAACGCATGGTGTGTTTACCGATGGGATGTGTCTCCCGCCTGCATGGGTACCACAATCTTCTTGTAGACAAAGGGGCAAACGAGCAGTCGGAGCCTTATGGAACCGACGCCCATACATATCCGCACAACTGGAGGTTATGCGTTGCCTTCCTTTTCCCTATCCCCCCACACCGGAAGCTGTCACTTGACGCCGATGTTATGTGAGCGAGAGGTTCCACTCGGTCATGCCGGCCCAGTCCGGCTGAATGCAGCATGGCACTACCTCTTACTAATCTACTGTAAGCTTGTAATAAATATTGCTTCATCATCATCATCTTCATCGTCAGCTTCTATCCGCCCACCTCATAGACCTCCTTCAATAATAATAATAATATCTATGGACGCTTTCACACCACGTCAATCCGGTCCCGTGGTAAGTTCTCGAAGCACTTGTTTTACGGGTACCAGACAACGGAAATATATTTTATACTTTTTATACTATGCATATATTTAAGATTTTTGTTATATAATACACATTATTTTATACACATCCATGACCCAGGAACACAGAAAAATTTTTGTTCCCTGGCGGTATTCAAACCCGCAACCTCTAGCGTGAGCCCCAACGCTCTTACCACTGAGCCACAGAGGTTCAATGAACGTCAAGACAGCTGATCCCTTGTCACTCGCATCCAAAACTGCTTATCTCCAAAAAATATTCAGGAATACTCGCATTACTACATTAAATTACACTACAGATTTGAATATAATTTGAAAACACAAACGGATTTGAAAATAAACTAACAATTACAAAACTCACTCTTACTAAAAAGATTTATCTCAAACTTCAAGTTCATCTTTTATATTAAGCACTGCAATTCTCAGACAAGAAGTCAAGGTCTTGCCAATTCCTAGATAGGTCAATTGGTTTTAAATTGGGTAGTAAATGTAATGAGTCGGAACAGTATGATCAGATGATATGAGATCCCCACCATGGTTCAGGCCTTGACGTGGCGGTGGGGCTCAGTAGCCTAGGGTGAGCGCAGCACCTTAGGCGAAGCTAAGCCGAGAGGGCTCTTTGTACCCCTCTTATAAGAAGAGGGGACAAAAGAGCAGGGGGCAAGAGGCGAGGACGGGAACCTCACATCATTGTAAGAGGTAGTGCCAAACTGCACGAAACGCGACACAACATGGGTGTCACTTGACGCCGGTGTTATGTCAGTGAGAGGCACCACCCCGGTCGTGCCGGCCCCATTCGGCTGCAAAGCAGCATGGCACTTACAAAATTGTTATTTTGCTAGTTTGATGCAATTAAAGTGGGATATAATACTAAAATACACTATTTAATCAGCGGAGATGAGAGGGATTAAGATAATTTTAGATGACATAAAAAGTTTAGTACATCAGTTATATTATAAGAAACGAATTATTAAAAGAAAAAAAAAACGATTTTATGTATAAATGAAAAAAAACATTATTTCTTACAAAGTGTTTTCCCAATACCTTACATTTCCTCGGGGAAATACAGGGAATTGTTTTTAGATCCCCGTGTCGATTGGGTTTTAATGTTCCCTTACCTTATAGTGCTAATAAATCATACTTACTTCGCAGGGTTCCGTAGCAAGTCAAGTGCAAATCATACTCGCAAAGAAACCCATCTTTGCGAGTTCAACATGCAAGTACAATTACTAGTGTAATCATCATCATCATCCGTCCACTGTTGAACATAGGCCTCCCTCAATGAACGCCAAGACAGCCGATCCCTTGCCACTCGTCCCCAAAACTAGTGTAAGCTACTAAATTACTAAATGCACATTTTCTAGATAAAGTAATTAATCACGTTGGGCTTATTATAGAGTTCTGGAGAAGGCCACGTTTAGGAAAACATAGAAAACCTGCGACTAGACGGGACGATCTCTGTGGAGCTCCAAGTTAGATGTGAGTGGCGGGGAATCGGCCGTCTTGGCGTACATTGAAAGAGGCCTGTGGCCAGGAGAAGACAGAAAAAGGCAAATGTTGATGATAAAATTATCATTATTGAAGTAATTTCTATAGTAAAACTTCTTTGCGCGCCTAGAAAGTAACTCAGATTTTTATAAAGTTTTATTTCAATCACGCGTAAAGATTACACGCACACACGAGTTATTTAAACTTCCATCATCAGCCCCTCCACTGCTAAACATAGGCCTCCCTCAAGGAACGCCAATATGACCGATCCCTCACAACTGTCCGGTCTGTATTGGATTAAAACTTCATTTAATTTTAAATATTTATTTCTATAATACCCATAATCATTTTGTCCTAACAGTAAAAATGCAGTCTTGAAACGGACATACAGATAGTTCTATTAGAAATTCCTATAATTATTTCAATAAGAAACACTAAAAATATAATTCTACTTAAACTATTCAAGCAAGGTAAAATAAAAATGAATCAGTGGAAAAAACTCCTAAAGTTTGTAACAAACATGTCCAAAAGTGAAAACTATTCCAATCTTAACCTCCCCATCCAATGCCAAGCCCAAGGTTGGCAGCCAGGGCCAGCCAGGGTGACTGTCAGCCAAGGTGGCGCCCGCCAAGGTCCCTCCCATGGTATTGCCAAGGCCCGGTTAGTAACCTTTATTGATTTTCTGGTATTTGCAATGATTGGGTAACGTAGATAGGACATTACATTCATTAAAATAAAATGATGTATTGTTGCATGTCACAGTTCAAATGGCCGTTATTATCTATTTGCAACATAATATTTTCTTGTTATATTTTCTCAATTCGTTCTCAAGTGTAAATTAATCAGCGTTTTGATGTTTTTTAATTAATTTCGTGTTAATAAATCTACATATTGTTATAAAATTAGTTAAAGTGCAAATGAAAACGAGATAATACGAATTAATAAGATACGATTAATAAGCCGCGCGAGTTGCGTTCCGACGTCCGTCATACATGATTTCACAAATTGACAGTTTGCTTGGAATATAATATTATAATCTACCTAAAATGCATTACATGCGCAGTATATTTCAATCATAAAACCGGACACAGTAGTAATGAGTCATAAAATTCCGAAACTGGTCAGTGATTTTTCACTGAAGTAATAGCAATTCAACTAACCCGTGATCTGTATGTACGGCACATAATCGGCCAATCAGAGCGCAGAATCGGCGCAGCGTCGCAGCACAAATTTATGCTCGATGGCACTATGTTATGGTCCACAATTTTTCCGAAGCAAGTTTGCAGTTTTCCATAAAAAATCGGTTGTCTGTCAAGTCGGTTTCTGACGATAGTTGAACGTGACAACGTCATAAGAAAATGGTACGCCTCAGACCGAGGTAACGCCGCATGCGTCATGTTTTTTCGTTCTTGCAACCGGCTCCATCGAATAATAAGACGTTGTCACGTCAAAAACAGGCCTAACTGGGCAATGTATCGTACCTTGCAATGGCTATATTATAATCATCATCATTATTATAATCATCACTAGCCTCTATCCATCCATTTCTGAACATAGGCCTCCCTCATAGAACGGCAAGACTTTAATTTTCCTTGCAAAACTTTAATTCCTAGTGAAATTGTATGACTCGTCAGGTATATTAAAATAATCTTTGACCATTTTCTTGCAGTGACCTAGTTGCGTTGACCACAGATCTATTGGTCTTATATTATTGCACTACATCACGTGTACGTCGGGTTATATATTATGTTAGTTGAGTTTGAGTTTGTTTCGCCGGTTCATATCAGTCTCGCCTTGGAACCGGTGGAAAATTTAATTGACGTTCAAAACGTACTTTAGTGGTACTATTTTGAATAAAATAATTTTTGAACTGATTTTTTTGTTATACATATTGAAGAGTGGGCAAACGGACAGTCGTTTCACCTGATGGTAAGTGATAAGCGACATCACCCGCACAGTCACCCGCTACATCATTAGCAGCTGCGATGCCTTTTAAATATAAGTATGCTCTTTTCTTGAAGGTCCCTAAATCGTATCAGTTCGGAAATACCGTAGTACTTCATGTTCCATATATTTGTAGTGCGAGCGAAGAAATGCCGTAATAAAATCAAATGAATACTATGAAAAAATAGCCCCATTCTATTGAAGAAAAATGTAGACGATGTTTTATTCTCAATCGGATATATTATACGTAATATCACATAGACTGGCACAATAAATAAAAATAGCATAAGCAGTTATAGGCGCAACTGTGAAAAACGTGCCACCTGATGTTAAGGGGTCGACGTCACCCATGAACATTAACTAGTTAACCTTCTTTTTTCTTTTTCCGTTAACACCGGGAAATGCTCCGAGGCATCCCGCCGGAGAGTGGGTCTCCCGACGCGGGTATGTGGGAATCGCTGCGCTCGAAAGCTGGTAAGTAGACGCAGTTTTACCCACTTAAACCCGGCGAGTGCCACCAATGCTGCCTTTGGTGAGGTGCCCCGGATCTAATAAGCAAACAGGGCACCTCGACGGCTAGTCACTACCCCAAGGGAACAACGCCACCTCCACAGCGCGGCACAGCGCTTCCCTCCGGTTTAAACTGATAAAACTGATAAAATGATCCTTTCTTTCGGCTTTAAGAAATATTTGAATAATAATATTCACTAAAAAAATGTTTATGTTAATATCCATCGCGAATAATCATAGATTCTAAGAGGTAGTGTCATATTGATTTGCAGCCGAATTGGGCCGGCACAACTGGGGTGGTACCTCTCGCTCACATAACACCGTCCTCAAGTGACAGCTATGTCGCGTGTCGTGCGGCTTGTGAGTTTTCGGTGGCCCATTGGAGGGATAGGGAAAAGGAAGGTAACGCATCTGCTTAACTTTTGGTTGTGCGGATGTTTATGGACGTCGGTTGTCACCGTACGGCTCCGACTGCTCGGTTGCCTCCTTATGATATAAAAAAATAAACGAAATCAAATTTCATACCTGTAGAGCACTCAACAGCATCGAACTTGAAGCATTTCATCTGAGTTTACCACTCAGCCATCTTTGTATAAACAAAGTATGACACAACTCGTACCAGTAAACATTTTCTTTATATAATATTATGTTTTTAATATTTTACAAAGTAGTCATTCTTGTATCAAGCCTCGCAGAGTGAATACTTCAATATGTTATTGTTGTGAGTATTAAACTGATTTTGGTCAACTTTCGCCGTTGATAAGTGAAACTATAGTCTAGCGGGATCCCCACCATGGATCAGGCCTTGTCGTGGCGGTGGGGCTCAGTAGCCTAAGGTGATCCCAGCACCTGGGGCGAAGCGTGGTGAGGGAGCTCTTTGAACCCCTCTTATAAGAAGAGGGGATAAAAGAGCAGGGGGACAAGGGGCGAGGATAGAAACCTCACCCCATTGCACCGTCCCGACGTTGGGAAGGGTTGTTCTGTGGTGCGGGACAACCCCTCTGTGGCAGTGATGTCGGTCGCTTGAGGGACTGACAAGCCGTCGAGGTTCTCGTCGGGTTTTAGTGGGTAGGGCTGCGTCCACTTACCAGGTTTCGGGCGCAGCGAGTCCTACATACCCGCGTGGGTACCCCCCCCCCCCCCGCGGGATGCCTCACAGCATGTCCCGAAAAGTACGTTAGTACGAGTCTGTTAGTACGAGTTCTTCGTACGAGTCCGGTGAACAAACGGGTTTGTATTAATTACATTAGACATTCCATTGCTCACCGGTGAAGTAACGATAAAATAAGAATTTTGAGGATGTGAAGTTGTTCACTACTCCACAATAGGCCAGCGTGTATTCCAACAATGGCCCTGATTTCAAGGAGGAGGTCAATTATACTCAACAGTACAACATATTTGTGGCTTTCACCATACTATCCCACATGTGGGATTATAGGTGAAAGGCCCCAAAAGATCTCCGACCGAGCGAGATAGTATGCTCGGCCAGGCCGAAGCCCACTTGCTTTTTTTTTTTTTTTTTTTTTTTTCGGATGGATCTATGCTAATGGCCCGAAGGCCCTAATGCTTCAACGGATTAGTGTCAGCCCATTCGGCTCACTTTTGATTGGGGGGTTGCCCCCCGCCTACCGTGCAGTCTGCGACCACACGGCCTCCTGGCGTCGGTTGTGAAATGCTTGCTATCAATTCAGCTGTTCTTGCTATCAATTCAGCTGTTATATGTATAGCGACGAGCTGTGGAACTTTGATAGCGCGATTCAGTATTGTGGCGCTGATTGGTCCGCCACATATTATTAGTTTAAGTATTTTTTTATTAAGAATCTTTATTGACTTATTAATTTAAAAGGGGTTTTTATCCACACAGATACCCTAGATAATGTAATCACTACGTTTAATAGATACATCAATCCCATATTAATTAAAACATAATTACAAATATATTATTTATACTTTAATAATTTATTTTAAGGTTTAGTGTAGTTTTTATACCCTATTACTGTGTACAGTCAGTGACTTTAGAACTCGGGGTATCCTTAATACGTTCGTATCCCAGATGTCTTTTTAACGACTTGAACCATGCGTTCTCATCGCTGATACTCCTGTGTAAATGACATTTAAGACCACGTGATTTAATGATGTAAAATGTCATATCCATACATTTATTAGGTTTCTACTAACGTTTACGATTGTAGAATGGCATCTTGGCTAACCCACCAGGTTTGACAACGGTAATTATATGTCCCTTTGATATGATCTACGAGCCTCAGAGACGCCAGGACCGCCTTGGGTTGGTGAAAATAAATCAATAGAATTGAGGAAGGGGAAATTTCCCCCAGTTTCCCTCCCTATTTAAAGCGGAAGATAAGATAGCAAAAACCAAGTGAAGCTATTAATCCAACGCTTACAAATACGCTTAGTAAATTGAATATCATCATCATCATCATCATCAGCCCCTATCCGTTCAAAGAACACCTAAACGACCGAAAAAAAATTGTATATGCAAAGAATTTACTAACCCCTGACGCAAAACGAAATACACGCCGTGCATTTTGCAGATGGTCCACCCTATCGCTTCTGTGTCAAGTGGATGGTTTCTGGGATAAGGGCACCACAACACCCCACCCACATCGAACCGACACATACGCTCGCACCAGCTTCTTCAGGTGGCAGAAGACTGAATTCGAAAGGATGACATTTTGGGCGCCTTCGTATGTAAACTGGACGGATGTCAGGCTGAGGAGAAAGCTGTATGTTGTCGCTGGGATATCAATAGGTTTGTGATTGTTAGTAGGATGGACAAATATGATGCTAAGTCAGCGTCGCCTATAATAAATGAATTTACCTGAGACCAGGCAACTCATTATTTGCCTATCCTAGGAGTGTGTGTCCCGCACCACAATAACCCCTCCCAACGTCGGGACAGTACAATGGGGTGAGGTTCCCGTCCCTTTCCCACTGATCTTTTATCCCCTCTTCTTATAAGAGGGGTAAAAAGAGCCCCCTCTGCTCAGTTAGCTTCGCCCAAGATCCTGGGGTCACCCTAGGCTACTGAGCCCCACCGCCACGTCAAGGCCTGAACCTTGGTGGGGGTTCAACTATGCTGTCCAATAAATATGATTTCACTCGTTTCAGATTTCACTCCACTTTCCACCGCTACCATCCTGAATAGACGGATCCTCATCACATCAGCCAACTACTTGGATCCCTACATGAATAGACCGAAAGACCTTCGTATCTGGGCTCTCGGCCGTGCAGGCCTCTACAACACGCCATACCGGTACCGGGTGTGGAGGATTTGGCGTGTGCTGCCGAAGAGCAAGAACCCAGAACACCAGCATGGTCCTCGTGGTGTTCATGTTCCAAGACACGACGTAGCCATCATCATATCCTGGGACCAAATATACGTCTACTCCTTTTTGTCGTACAGATATATGTACGCGTACCGTGCCGTCTTAACTCCTCCTCATGAGATCCTGGCAGACGATTTATTCTTCGCTGGCTCCGGGTATGAATACCTTCAGCATATTTACGAGAATTACAAGGTATTCTTCACATTGACTGACAAGAGTAGGATTGTGGACTGCTCGAAGTATCTCCCTAAATGGTGGGGGAAGTTTATATGTGTAAAGAACACGTTTGGATTTCCTGGTCTGCAGAATGGTGGGCCATTGCTCTCTGGGGAATACCTGGTGGGTCTGGGTTGTTTCGAGATCAGGTATAATGAGGATAGAATCTTCGTGTTCACAGACTTGCGGTATTACACGTATCTAATACATCAATACGCTGATATATACCCTGGTCAGTACTATGAGTACGCGTACCCCCAGTGGGGGGCGCGTCTTGGAAGCGTTTATAATTATCAATCTCCCTACAACCAGCAGCTAATGATCAGGGAAGACTTGTACCCTTTGGGCAAATGAACGGGATAAAAAGAGAAGTTGACAATCAGCCACAATCAGGCGGGCCGGTGGCTGTGAATCCATGTTAATATTAACATTATTAATCTATACCATCTAAACTTTTATACTAATAATAAAGAGAAAAGATTTGAGTTTTGTTTGTTTTTTACGATTTGACTCAAAAATTACTCGACTGATTTCGAAAATCCTTTCACCATTAGAATGCTACGGATGCTTCACTGCGGAGCATGCCCGTATTGTCCTGCCTCGGTACGTCAGTTGACACGGACGAAAAAAACTTCCTTTCCTATGTGCAAAATGATTATCTCCGGTGTTTGCTAGAGTTCGAGAGAAACAAATATTATACAGAATATCCCAAGAAATGGTGTCAAGTGGTTGTCCACTACTAGGGCTACCCGAATCACCGAATTTTATGAATTAACGGTATCATCATATCATTCAGCTATAACACTCATAAATATGTATTCATAAAATAATGTGTCAATGTGTATCCTTGTTGGTGGATCTAATAAATAAATAAATAAATCACATCCGGCCACAGTTGTTTTTTGTATACAAGGCATACTATTAACCTAGCTGATAAAAAAAATCAATCACATAATATCTCAATAATTGAGGCCACTGTGACGAATAATCTCTTGCAAGTCGGGATTAGTCAAAAAAATACTAAAATTAATCATATTTCAAAAACTACGCTAAATCGCAGAACGTACATGGGGATGCTTTAAGTAGCCCTAGGGGTGTTCTATCTCTGGACAAACTCTTGACACTATTTCTTGGGACACCTGTATATTTCAGCTAGTCAAAATTGAAGGTGTTCCCCATCAAATATCATGGTAGGCCTTTTTCGGTCGCACTGACTGTGGAATACGCTCAATGCGGCATGCGGGGCCTATTTTGGGCCGTCCGAACAGACCGTCGGCGACCCGATGCCGCACAGAGCTGCCGCCAGTTAGTCTTGTGCTACCTAGCTGACCTGACGTAACCTTCGTTCGATATAATAAACGATGGCAAGCAATGAAAGAGAAATATTTTTTTGACAGTGTAATTCGCACTATAGTAATTATTAACAGTAATAGTAACAGCAAAAAATTGGTTGTCTGTATAGTTGGTTTACGTACAATGAGCGTAACGGGCCAATGAGCGTTACAGAACAATAAGCGTTACAGGATGGTTACAGGACAATGACGCGACATTTCACGAAAATGCAGCCGGCGTTCATCGATTTATTAGACGATTGTCACGTCAAAATAAATATTTTTCACTAAGACAAAGTATGAGTCCTGAGTTTACAACTCATATGATAAATAAATGACACGGAATTAAAATATATCATTTAAAAAATATTTTTGCAAGAGTTAGGACCCTGCTGCTTTACATCCGAATTGGGCCGGCACGACCAGGTTGGTACCATATTATATATCCCGCGGGTTGTCCCGCACTACAGGACAACCTCTCCCAACGTCGAAACAGTGCAATGGGGTGAGGTTCCGATCCTCGCCCCTTGTCGCCCCCTGCTCATATTCTTATAAGAGGGGTACAAAGAGAAACCTTCTCGGTTCAATTGGCTTCGCCCAAGGTGCTGGCCTCACCTTCACTGAGACCCTCCACGACAAGGCTTGGACCAGGTTGCAGGGTACCGAGACCATATTGCGTCTATAGACATCTTATAGTGGCCACGTCCCAGAATATTCGCGACGCTGATCACTCCGCATCATCCCACTTCTAAAAAAACGTCGTAATGTTAAAGAGCAAACAAAAAAACAGTGCAAATAAAAAAATGTTTATTTTTTGTTATAAATAATAACTTTTTATTTTTTCTCGTGGCAAACATCTATAGGAGGCATAAACGCTTACTACTACTGGAACCGCTTGTTAATTTGCCCAAAAATCTCGTTTCTGGTCTCGTGGTTTATTATTGTGTATAGTCGTTCGTAAAATTAATAATATTCGCATATTTTACCGAATTTCGACAACCGCGAGAAATATGGGCAATTATTTTATGGAAACCTTTGGGCTTTTGAAATATTTGGTATACTAAGTTTTCATTCGTTAGCATCAACGTTTATCATCAGCGGCATCATTATTAAAATTAGAATCTATAGAAGATAGAATAAATATTGAATATTGCACATAACCGCTACACTTCGTTTGGCGCGTTAGGGACAATGATGAGAGTAGATAACGATACGCGCTCACCGTCACGTAAAACCGACACCCTGAAGTTAGCTATAGCCAACATTTTTTACATAAAAATTTTCACATAATGACAGTATAGTAGAAGATATACTTTTTAACTACACAATAAGCAAAATGGTTGCAGTGTAATGAAATTGTACTATGTATTTGTATAACTTCTAACGCGTGTACGTACATATTTCGCAAATGGCGCATCTGTGACGGTGTTTCTGATGTTCTCGCGCGATATCGACGCGTGTAAAATGAAAATATCTTTAAAGGTAGTTTCATATGGGAGCTGTACGTAAAAGTGATATGATTATATCGTATTGAAATAAGCTAGCGTTAAAGAACGGGTTTCGTTAATTTTGTATTTGTAAAGTATTAGTAATATTTAATTTTTAAATATTTGCAGGATTGTGGAAAACAGTTAAAACACTAATTTGCTAATTTTGCTACGTTTCGGCTTTATTTATTAAGCCTTTATCAGGCATCTAAAGGCTTAATAAATAAAGCCGAAATGTAGCAAAATTACCAAATTAGTGTTTAAACTGTTCATCAGGCATCTAAAGGCTTAATAAATAAAGCCGAAACGTAGCAAAATTAGCAAATTAGTGTTTTAACTGTTTTCCACAATCCTGCAAATATTTAAAAATTATTTATACAACATGGATGCTAATTTAATTAATAATTAATAATATTACTTTGAAATCAGGATGTGTATAGCTGGTGGTATCACTCGCGGCATAAAGTGTCAGCTATGCTGTCGCGTTTCATGCGGCTTGTGAGTTTACGGTGGCCCATTGCGGGGGTATGGAAAATGATGGTAACGCATCAGCATAATCTCTGGTTGTGCGGATGTGTATGGGCGTCCATAGCCGCCAATAGTCTTCGACTGCTCGTTTGCTCTGTTTTTTTTTTCTTTAACGCTGGGAAATGCTCTGAGGCATCCCGCGGGGGAGTGGGTCTCCCCACGGACTCGCTGCGCCCGACAGCTGGTAAATGGACGCAGCTCTACCCACTAAAACCTAAAAAAATATCACCTTTGGTGAGGTTCCCCGGATCTAGAAAACAAAGAGGGCACCGCGACGGCTAGTCAGTCCCGTAAGGGACCGACGCCACCTCCACAGAGGGGTTGTCCCGCACCACAGAACAACCCCTCCCAACGTCGGGACAGTACAATGGGGTGAGGTTCCCATCCTCACCGCTTGCCCCCTGCTCTTCTGTCCCCTCCTCCTATAAGAGGGGTACAAAGAGCCCCCTCGGCCCAATTAGCTTCGCCCAAGGTGCACACTCACCCTAGGTTACTGAACCCCACCGCCACGACAAGGCCTGAACCATGGTGGGGTTGTCCTGATATGCTAAAAAAACATAAAAGTATCATATTGAACATCAATTGAACGTTATTATCAGTTCCAAAGCTAGTCCACTAAGAAGAATAAAAAAAACCGCAACAGCTTGATTTTTACGCCATTTGCTGCCTCGTCCAACCACTATACGGAACAAGCTGCCTCCCATAGTATTTAAGAACCGATACCACTTATGGACGTTCAAGAAAAGAGCATAAGTACTCATATTTGAAAAGCTGACAAAGGACCTCCCCCCTTCTATATTTAAAAAGAACCGGCCAACCAACTCAATGAAATTGATATGACGATGACTTCGTTTAAAGAAATGCAACAACTTTCTTTAATATAAGCATTGTTATTTTGTGTAGATTGTTTGTTTTATTGGTTATTTTGAATAAATTCGAAACTCAGTCCAATTAATTAAATGATTAATTAATTAATGGAATAAATTACAAATATAATAAATTTATTATTTAATTGTTTTTTTTATCTCTCTAGTATAAGTATACTTAATTTTACTTGTATTTTATTAATTGTATTAGCACTAACCATGATTAATTATTAATTTTAATTCTTCTTTGTATATATTTGCTGATTGCTTTACACATATAAAAATGCTGTGTCACCTATAAAGACGTAAGCATCGGTGTTGAACATGTTAGAGTAATAATTTTATTATGTAAATGTATTAATGCTTATATTGTTGGTGTCCTATTTGAAATAAATAAATAAATGAATCGTTACCATCGTGAACCATATTATCATCTTTATTAACAATATTTGCCGACCTCTGTGGCTCAATGGTTAGTGCATTGGCTCTCAAGCTCTCCATACTTTACACAGGTGGCACGAGGCCTGCCCAGACCACGAACGGGTGTGCGTAGGAGGCGCTACTTAATGCCCCTCCAGTAATGCTTCTGTGGTCGTGCGGGCTCAGGATGGGAACCTGGGCCCAGATGACACAACGTCGCTGAGTAGCGGCCGGACATCCCCACTTACAAGGAGCAGTCTGACCTTCACCGGGGTCAGCTTGTCGCTGAGGTGATTCTGTTTCCTGCAGATTCGGTACCCTCAAAAAGCGGCTGAAGGCGCTCGCAGTGTTTTAAGTTTGAGTTGGGCACTCCCAGGTGCGAGTCCTAAAATAGGACCAGTAACCTTCCCAAGGTTCCAGTCTACATGCCTTTAAAAAAATCAACTATGAAATACAAGCCAAATACAGATACTATCTATATTTTTCTCAAAGTCCCTCATATTTATTTAGGCACATAAATAACGCAGTCGTAATCCTGTCGAACACTGCCACCTACATGAGAAACGCATTAAAGGGACTTTCCCTTAGAATACACAACTAGAAATTATTCTACACGGTTTTTAGTGAAAAGAGTAACATAATATATACTTTATTGGTAAGTATTAAATAAGCTGAAGTGTTTATACGTATGTTTTAACGCGTTAATCTCTGGAATTCTATACATAAATATTCTATTCTCGGATTAGTATATTATTTTTTATAGTTCAATTAAAGACGTGGTCATAATATTGAATTTGAGTTTTTGATTTTGGTTTTAGGGCGATGGGAACTAACTAGAACAGTTACTAATTAATATCAGTAAACTATTCTCCGTTTTTTATAATGAAGGGTGAAATTATGTACCTATGTTTTTATGTTTGTTCATCTTTCACGGCAAAACGGTTGAACTTATTTGGCTATGATCGGTGTCAACCCAGGTAAGTGGTAACCGGTCTGCCCCTCGATGCAAGTAGTTTTTACGTACTATATAGAATAGATTAGAGAGTTAAAAATCCCCACCAGCACCTTGGGCGAAGCAAATTGAGCCAAGAGAGCTGCTCTTATAAGAAGAGGGGACAGAAGAGCAAGGGGTGAGCATGGGAACCTCACCCCATTGTACTGTCCCGACGTTAGGGTTGTTCTGTGGTGCGGGACAATCCCTCTGTGGAGTTGGCGTCGGTCCTTTGGGGGACTGACTAGCCGTCGAGGTGCCCTGTTTGCTCATTAGATCCGGGGCACCTCACCAAAGGCGGCATTGATGGCACTCGCCGAATATTTGGTGGTTCTAGCTGCGTCCACCTTACCATCTTTCTGGCGCAGTGAGATCCATATACCCGCCTGCGGAGTCACGTATACCCTGCGGGATGCCTAAATGCGTTTTCCGGCGTTAAAGAAAAAAAAAGGTAAGTGGTAAGTAGGTAGGCAGTTACAGCAACAAATACGACACCGACTCCAAAAGTAACAATAATGACGTAGTAAACGCAAAGTCTTTACATTTTCTTTCCCAAATATAAATAAATAAATTAATTAATTAGTAGAAGATTAGTAGATTCAATATTTAACCGAGAACTTTAAAAGTTCAATATTTAAAGTCGCTTTTAATTTTTTGGAAAAAATATATTAGCTTCACTTGTATATTTTTATGTTTGTGCGCTTGTGTACTATTAAAGAGTAACTATAATTTATTATTTATTACCTTAATAAGGGCCTTAAAGCCGAAACAATGATGACGTATATTATAAACTTAAATAGTAAAAAAAAGCTAAGTCCAAGGCAATAATTTCGAAAGCTCTTCGCGCGGTCTTTGTACTTAACACGCACTTAATCCGGTATATATCTGTGCTAATTGGGGCAGCGCGGTTAAAAACTCACGGTCGGTATGACCGCACTAGTATTTTCGGGTCGTTATGACCGCACTAGTATTTTCTTCGTTAAAGTATTCTTGTTGGGACAGATATTACTAACTAATGTCCGCGGCTTTGATTGCCTCAAGATTTGCAGCCGTATCTGGACTGATGATTTGTTTATTTAATATTCTGTCTTGAGAGAAATTGTCTTGTCTTGAAAACAGAGACTGGCCTTCTCTTAGCAGTGAGACTAAAAACTAATGATTAATTTTATCTTATATCTTTAAGTGAGCAATTCTTGTATATATATATATATATATATATATATATATATATATATATATATATATATATATATAATTGGAATCTCGGAATCGGCTCCAACGATTTTCATGAAATTTAGTATATATAGGGGGTTTCGGGGGCGATAAATCGATCTAGCTAGGAATCATTTTTAGAAAATGTCATTTTATTTAAAAAAAAAAAAACCGAGCAAAGCTCGGTCATCCAGGTCTAATTCTTTATTGTAATATCCTTAAAATATCTCCAAATCATATTTCTTTTTTGAAGTGTTAAAATTTGTAACCGGTCTGCCCCTCGATGCAAGTAGTTTTTACGTACTATATAGAATATTGCAAATTAATCAGCTATTTACTAAAAATGATATCATGAAATTGGAAATATTATTATAGGAAAGGGAATAAAATATGTGTAGGAGTGACGAGGGGCGAGGAAGGGAATCTCATCCCATTACACTGTGACGTACCGACCATTACTTTGAGGACTGACTAGCCGTCGAGGTGCCCTATATCAGCAGATCTAGGGTACCCCACGTGCCTTCCCCAGCCTATCTTCTGAGGCGGCATTGATGGCACTCGCCGAATATTTGGTGGTTCTAGCTGCGTCCACCTTACCATCTTTCTGGCGCAGTGAGATCCATGTACCCGCCTGCGGAGTCACGTATACCCTGCGGGATGCCTAAATGCGTTTTCCGGCGCCAAAAAAAGAGAACTCCCTCCTGAAACGGACGTTTCGATGTCTAAATTCAAATAATCAAACTGTATGTATTATTAAATAAACGACAGGCGTTCTTTCTGAAAATATAATGCCATTTAACGGAAGAAATATACAGGTAGTCCGGTGAACTACCTAGATCATCGATAAATACATTTAAAATCAAGGACAACACTATGCACAGGCCCATTAATATAACTTTAAAAGTTCAATATTTAACCGAGTACCGGCGAATGTTTCCAAGTTTTTTAATAAAGATATTCACCATATTTCAGTCTTAGTTCAACTTCCAAGTTTCGTGTTCAATGCATTACTATTTATCTTGGTTCAAGTTTCCAACTTTTATCTCACTTCCATTGTATGCATCATTCTTTAGGGAGACTGCTACTTTACTAGGGAAAGGAAAAAAAGGTAGAGAAGAGAAGTGGAGAGAAGAAAAGAGACTAAAGCCAAACATTCATTATGTTTGAATTAAGTATTAACATTAATAATTGTAAGAGGTAGTACCATGCTGCTATGTAGCCGACTTGACTTGGGCGGACACGACCGGGATATAGCACCGTCATCAAGTGACAGCTATGCTGTCGCGTTTCGTGCGGTTTGTGAGTTTCCGGTGGCCCATTGGGGGTTAGGGAAAAGGAGCGATGTGTATGAGGGGCGCTCATACACATCGCTCCTTTCCCTAACCATGGTTTAAGCCTTGTCGTGGCGGTGGGGCTTAGTAGCCTAAGGTGTGCCCCTGTGGAGGTGGCATCGGTCCCTTGAGGGTCTAACTAGCCATTGTAGTGCCGTGTTTGCTCATTAGATCCGGGGCACCTCACCAAAGGCGGCATTGATAGCAGTCGCCGGGTTTTAGTGGGTAGAGGTGCGTTAACTTTGATTAAGAGGAAATAGTCTATCTATTAATCTTTATATATTATATACATACATATATTTCTTGTGAGCGTATGTATGTCACTGAACTCCTCCTAGACGGCTGGACCGATTTTGATGATTTTTTTTGTGTGAGTTCAAGGGGATTCGAGGATGGTTTAGATTCACAAAAAAAAAAAAATGTACAGGACAACGTCTGTCGGTGCCACTAGTATATTATATAATATTATTATTAAATACCTGAATAATATACTATTGTGTTTTAGTCACCTACAAGAAGAGCAACGAGACTAAAGAATATTGCAAATTAATCAGCTATTTACTAAAAATGATATCATGAAATTGGAAATATTATTTGAAAGTTGAAAAGGTAAGCTTATTTCGAAATTTAGAAATTCCCAAAGTTTTGTCTTGTTTCATGTTATTATTTATTCCCGCGGTCTACGAAACATTTTATATTTCCCAAGTTTCAAATAATGAATATTACATTTTAAGGGCCCCTTCTCCCAAAACTATAGGTATTTAACGCACCGAATCGCTTTGCACTTGCGTTGCGCGGGAGATGTCTTTATATGAACTCCGGTGACCTACCACGGCCGGCAAGCACGCCGAATACGAATAAGCAGTAGATTGACTATGCTCGAATTATTCTTAGATGTGATAATTAATAATTATGCATAACAAAATCTTGTTGTTGTTATAGTTATCTAGTTTTGGATTTATAGAAATACTAGCTGGTACCAGCGACTTCGTCTGCGCAGGATAAGATAGTTCTATTTCGTCACTAATTAATCGAAAGGAACTTCGATCCATCCGGGTGTCCCTTGACACCTCTCTTTAGTTTTTTTTTTATAAAAAGTATCCTATGTTACTTCTAATACCCTAATATGTGTACAAAGTTTCATGATGATCGGTTAAGTAGTTTTCGCGTGAAAGCGTAACAAACATCCATGCTTTCACATTTATAATATTAGTAAGGATTATGAAGGATGAATTAGCTACATAGGTCTAAAAGGTAGTGCCATGCTGCTTGCAGTCGAATTGGGCCGGCACGACCGTAGGGGTACCTCTCGTTCACATGATAATGGCGTCAAGTGACACCTATGCTGTCGCGTTTCTTGCGGTGTATGAGTTTCCGGTGTCCCATTGCAGGGGATGGGGTAAAGGAGGGTAATGCATCTGCATTATCTCTTGCGTGAATGTTTACGAGGACGACCTCTGTGGCTCAATGGTTAGCGCGTTAGCGTTCAAGCCGGAGGTTGCGGGTTCGAATCCCGCCAGGGAACAAAGAGTTTTCTGTGTTCCTGGTTCATGGATGTGTATTATAAATAAAAAACCTTAAATATGTGTATAGTATAAAATTCTTCGAGAACTTACCACGGGACCAGATTGACGTGGTGCAAAAAGCGTCCTTAGATATTATTATTATTATGGGAGTCGGTAGTCATCTAAGGCTCCGAATGCTCGTTTGTTAGGCCTAAGCTATAAAAAAATCAATCATTCTAAGAATGCTTGAAGGAGATTAAAAAATTGTAGACAAACATATTCTTTTATACTATATTAATTGTTTTAAAATTCAACAAAATTTAGTTGTCGTATGCTAGGTCCAGGTTCATTTTCATCGACCCATACATCATCGATTAATGTTAGATACAGGTCTCCTCTGAGAAGAGGGTCAGGGCCATAGTCCTCACGACACTGCCCTGTGGGTAGGGGGCTAGGAAATGATTGCAAATCAGAAATATTTTGTGATGAAGGTTCCTCATTTTCTTTATTGTCGGACAATTTGAATTCTTCAAGTGTTAATAATTTCTGGAAGAAGAAATCACTACATAGTATAAACTATAAAGCAAAGTCGCTTCCCGCGTCTGACTGTATGTGTATGCTTACACCTTTAAAACTACACAACGGATTTTGATGCGGTTTTTTTAATATATAGAATGATTCAAGAGGAAGGTAATAGGTACATGCATAATATAGTAGATAAACACTCATAATTTTAGAAGTTTCTGATGTGATGTCATAAATAATCACATTTTTTGCACTTACACTGCAAACGCTGGATGAACCCTAACAGATAGATCAAAATAATGTACTACATTATTATACACCTAAGCCGGGCCCGGTTCGGAATTAATTATTATTGTATCAATGTATGGTAGAATTGTGTATCCTAAATATGCATACTGAAAAGTCCGCGATGGCATAATATGTCTACATTAGTTAAATATAACGTACTACCTATATCCATTTTAATACTTTAAAAAATTGCCAATTATAAAGCGGTAATGTAAAAGCTATTCACAAAAATACGGTATTAATCACTACATATTATAAAATAAAGTCCTACGCCCGTCCATAGATAAATAATTATCATCAATGCGTATATGGTTATATATCTAAGTTAACGCGGGCGAAGCTGCGGGCAACAGCTAGTTTGTGATAAAACTGTATTAAGATTCTTTTTCCTTATTTTACTTTTTTATTCGCCATTTCAATTAAATAACTAGGTACTATAGTTAATAGAATCAGGCGTTACTTTGCGGAAATCCATTATATAAGATTAAATTATAATTAAATAAAAAAAACATGCGAAAATCAAGTTTAAAGTAGAATTGGAGGAGGGCAACACTTTAAACTTTCTCGATTTATTGATTACTAAAAATGATAACAAGCATGTTTTTGGCATCTACCGTAAGCCGACATATACCGATGCAACCATACCTATATCTTCATGTCACCCTTGGCAACACAAACTCGCGGCTTTTCATAGTTACGTTCATAGATTAATGTCCGTACCACTTACGAAAGAAAACTATAAAAAAGAACTGGACATAATTCACCATATTGCTCATGCTAATGGATACAGCTCACACGTGATTAGGAATATAATAAATAAACAAATTCACAATGAAATATTTATATGCAGTGCCGCCAATTAAAGAAGTTAACAATTATAAATCCAGCTTGACCTATATGGGACCGGTATCTGAACGGATAGCTAAGACGCTGAGAAATTTTGATGTCCATGTTGCTTACAGGACAAATAATACATTAAGAAATATTTGTAACAACAAAGACAAAATAGACTGCAAATATTTATCTGGTGTTTACAAATTAAAATGCTCACAGTGTAACGGTGTATATGTAGGCCAAACTGGACGAAATTTCGAAACTAGATATAAAGAACATATCTCAGCGTTTAGGAACGACCAGCCTCAAAAATCCCATTTTGCAAAACATCTACTAGAGACAGGACATAATATTAGTAGCAACCATACGTTCCAAGTTTTACACAAATGCGACAAGGGATTTCGACTAAGTTGGAACAACTCGAAATAATAAAACATAAAAATAATAAATCGATTGCATTTTTGAATGACCAAACCGATTTAACGAATTCTCCCATAATACGGTTATTCGGTGGGGGTAGTGGGGGAACCAGCTAATATAAGGCGGGTGTTTGGGCCTGCACGTCACTTAACGATTGCTAATCGTAGAGTCTACATCCTGAGGATGCCTCGGTGTCGGGGCGAAACGTGCGTAGATTGTGTGGTGGTGGTCTTTAACTGTGGTTGTGGTGCATGGGGGGTGGTGGCGCATGCGAGTGTACACATATGCAGTGTGGGAAAGGAGGGCGGTGCTATATGCATGCATATGCGTGCACTCACACATTTGCAGTAAAGACTGCGTGTTTTGCGGGATTATTGCTAGTTAAATTATAATTTAATCTTAAATTAGGTAGTGCACAAACTCAAGTATCTTTTTATTTACACTAATTAAAGGTTTTGTATTGCAAACTAATTACAACTAAGAACAACAATTGTTAGTAAGTATTAAGTAACTATATTATTTACACTGTGTCGTCTTATTTATTTAGACGTAATAATATAAAATGCGCGGTAACAACGTAGTCACGAGCAAAAGCGGCACAGGTCCTACTTCGATGATGCCCGGCTGGGTACTAGCGCGACGTGGTGCGATTCGCGAGAGCCATTTTGATCGTTTTTTATTTTTCAAAAATTTTTGAAGTGACATAATAAAGATCTATCCAATCATTTCCTCGTCATCTTTTTTTTTTTTTTTTTTTTTGTTCCCGCTGAGGAATGCTCTTAAGCATACCACCGGGCCCGGGGGAGCCCGGGGGTTATGTGGGACTCTCTGCACCCGAAAAGATGGTAAAGTGAGCGCAGACTCTACCCACTAAACCCCAGCGGTGTTCACATAAGTGTGTTATTTATTCAGATAAACTGGTCATGTTGTCTACGGCTATCGTAGAAGTACGTGGAGAATCGGGTGAATATTACAGCGCACGCGCAGTGTTGATAGCGGTAGCGAGCGTTCATTCATCACACAATCACTCTGTAATAAATTAAATATAAATATAGTACAGTCCACTCAACATATTCACGGTGTAGGCAATTCTATTACGCAATGTTCGCAATCATGTAACATTGAATTAAAATCGCGCGACGGGAGCTTCACTGCCCGTATTCAATGTTTAGTGTTGCCACAAATTACTTCTAAGTTGCCTACCACTAACTTAAATTTAAAATATTTTATTTATACATAACTTATCGTTGGCAGACCCTACTTTCTATGAGAGTCAAAATATTGATTTGTTGTTAGGTGCTGATTTATTTTGGGACTTATTGATCGAGGGGAAAATTCGTATTAAAAATGGTTGTTTCATTCAAAATACGAAATTAGGGTGGATAGTTTCTGGTGTATTCCCGTATATTCCGTCTAAACAACAGGGTAAACACGTTCATTGTAACTTATCATCACAATCAATAGATATGGTTTCTCTCGATAAATTAGTTAGGAATTTCTGGGAGTTGGAGGAATTGCCTGTGACTTCCAATAAAGGATATTCGAACGAAGAGTCTGCGTGCGAGGAACATTTTATAAGTACAACTAAAAGACTTTCTAATGGTCGTTTTTGTGTTCGTTTGCCATTAAAAAAATCCCCTAAAACTTTAGGTGATACACGCGCACAAGCAACACAGCGTTTTTATGCATTAGAAAAACGTTTTCAACAAAATTCTAATTATAAGTCCATATACTGTGATTTTATTCATGAATATATCAATTTGGGTCACATGAGTCTTGTTGATACATTTGGTGATCCGCATTATTTTTTACCACACCATGGCGTGTATAGAGAACACGCTTCAACGACAAAGTTACGCGTAGTGTTTGATGCTAGTATGCAGTCCAGCGCTGGTGTATCATTGAACGACCTGCAAATGATCGGACCTGCAATACAGGGCGATTTGATTTCAATATTATTACGATTCCGTGAACACAAATATGTCGCTTGCGCTGATATTGAAAAATTTTACCGTCAAGTGAACATAGCCGAAGATCAGCGTGACCTATAGCTTATCTTGTGGCGGGATAGTCCCTCAGAACAACTGAGAGTTTACCGATTGAATACGGTAACGTACGGTACTGCGTCTGCGCCATATCTTAGTTGTAGGTGTTTAAAAGATTTAGCGCAAAATTGTGGGGATCCGTACATAGCTTACACTATAAATAATTGTTTTTATGTCGACGATTTAATTGTTACTTCAAATAGTATTACCGAGTTAGAACGCATCTGTGAGGGCACTAGTAACATATTAAATGAAGCATGTATTAAGTTGCGAAAATGGATTTTTAATTATGACCGCACGAACCCTAATACAGCCGCTTGCGCCGAAACGAATGTACAACATTTATCGTCATTCGACAAAATTATCCAAAATAAAACGTTAGGTGTCGGTTGGAATAGTGTAACAGATGATATTTATTATTTATCTCAGGTTCAAAACAATAACGACAATTATAATAATATAGTGACGAAACGAGTTATATTATCATCCGTGTCACAGATATACGATCCTTTGGGTCTGCTGAGCCCAGTGATAACGGTGGCAAAAAAATTGATACAAAAGTGTTGGTTATTAAAATTAGAATGGGACGAACCGGTTCCCGATGATATTTCTCAAATATGGAACAAATTTATCGATGGATTGTCTGACCTAAATTGTCTTCGTATTCCGCGTTATGTGATGTGTGATGATCCTGTTCGTATCGAGTTACATATTTTTACCGACGCGTCGCAGATTGCATATGGTACTTGCGCGTTTGTTCCTACAGTCAATGCATCAGCTGATGTTAGGGTGCGCCTGCTATGTTCCAAGGGCAAGGTCGCGCCTACTAAACCCACAACTATACCACGTCTAGAGTTGTGTGGTGCTTTGTTAGGGACGCGTTTGTATAACAAATTAAATGGATCACTACAGTCAAACTTTGATAAAGTAGTGTTTTGGACGGATTCCACCTTCGTGTTAGGCTGGTTAGGGATGCCTACTAATATGTTAAAACCTTATGTTCAAAACAGGACAGCAGAGATCCATGAGCTGACTAAGGAACATCCATGGCGACACGTGGCAGGCAAAAATAATACAGCCGATTTAGTCTCACGAGGTCAAAGTTTAAACGCGCTAATTTCATTACCTTTATGGTGGAATGGCCCAGAGTTTTTACAAGATATAAATTTTCAACTTCCGGATTTAAAAGGGTCCAATTTAATATTGAATAATCTACCGGAAATTAAATCATCTAATGTTTGTTGTCACACAGTAAATCAGTTAAGTGATAATTTATTTAATTTCTCTCGGTTTTCGCAGTATATGCGATTGAAAAGTTCGGCTGCGTATGTTTTACGTTTTATCTATAACACGCGAAATAAGAATAAGAAGCGGATAGGTTAGCTGTCTCTCGATGAACTGAACAGCGCAGAGTTGACATTGGCACTGTTTAGTCAACGAGAGTCATTTATGACTATTTATGACGCAATTCAAAACAAGATACCGTTAAAGAGTAGTAGTCAACTTTCAAAATTAAATTTATTTATTGATTCGAATAATTTAATTCGAGTAGGTGGAAGCATTCAAAACTCGCCTAATTTTAATTATGATAAAAAATTTCCTATTCTTATTTCCGCTAAACATTATTTTTCTTTTGAGCTTTTCCGGTTTGAGCACCAGCGTTTGCTTCACGCGGGACCACAGCTACTTTTATTCTCGCTGAGGGAGATGTGGTGGCCCATCGGAGGCCGAAATCTTGCAAGGAAGGTGGCCCGTACATGCTTGCGACCAACGTCGATTACTCCTATTATGGGAAACCTGCCCAAAGAGCGTTTAGAACCGGGTTTTCCGTTCTTGCGTTGTGGTGTCGATTACGCTGGCCCTGTGTTTACGTTGAACCGTAAGGGCAGGGGTGCTAAATTACAAAAATCGTATATATGTCTGCTTGTATGTCTAGTAACGCGCGCAGTTCATTTGGAGTTGGTAAGCAACCTTTCATCGGATGCGTACCTTTTAGCTCTAAAGCGTTTTATATCTCGCCGTGGTAAACCATGTGATATTTTTTATGATAATGGAAAAAACTTTGTTGGCTTGATGAATGAGTTCAAAATTTTTTAGTTTCTTGTTCTGATGAAATAAGGGATTACGCAATTTCTCAAAATATCAATTTTAAGATGATACCTTATTACGCTAGTCATTTCGGGGGGTTGTGGGAGGCTGGAGTGAAAAGCTGTAAGGATCATTTGTGACGCGTGGTAGGAAATGCACATTTAACATTCGAAGAATTCTCTACAGTATTGACTCAAATCGAGGCTGTTCTGAACTCTCGTCCACTAACTCCTCTGTCCACAGATACTAACGATTTCCTTCCACTTAGCCCAGCTCATTTTTTGGTTGGCCGTCCACTGACGGCACCTGTAACAGCCGAGGTACACGACGTTCCTGCTCAACGCCTCACCCGATACCAGCGTGTCGAACAAATACGCCGACATTTTTGGAACCGATGGTCTAAAGAGTACGTGTCTGAACTTCAGACCAGGAGCAAGTGGCATCAGCACAAGGGAGACCTTAAGGAGGACATGCTTGTCCTGATCAAGGACGATAATCTGCCACCGATGAAGTGGAGCTTAGGCCGTATTCAAAAAACATACCCTGGCAAGGACGGGGTATCACGAGTTGCAGATATCCGTAAGGCAGATGGTGTGGTACGCCGCGCCTTTTCCAAGATTTGCCCACTTCTTCCTTTTGATTACCAAGATTGATGATCTTCATTGGAACCTGCTGCAGCTTCCAAGGCCGGGGAGTATGTTAACGCACTATCCGATCGCGACATACGATTGGTAGGATATCACATCATCACGCTGAGATCTTATTGGTTGCCGATGACGTGATGGATATAACTGCCTCGTCACATAGGACGTGTCAACCATTTTACTTTTCACTGCATTTTTTGTATCTGTTAGACGCACGCTATCAAAATTATTGTAAAACTAAGTATTGGGAAAAAATTATATAAAGTACGCAAAATTGTCAAGCCGTTTTGTTTTGCATTTCTTCTCACCTCAAATAAAACCAAAATATGCAGCCAAACCAGCGCAAACGCAGAAACACAAAACGCAACACTTAGTTATTTTACCATTGTATATTGTTGTACTAAATGAACAATTATGATTATTATAGAAATATTTGGAATAATAATTATCTATATAGATTATAGATGAATAAAATTGGAGTGTCTGTTTGTGTAATATTAAAACAACCGCTTTTTACTAAATGCATGGATGTATACACGGTACAACAACAATGGCGGTGGGGCTCAGTAGCCTAGGGTGAGCCCAGCACCTTGGGCAAAGCTAATTGAGCCGAGAGCTCCTCGCCCCAAAAGAGCCTGCTCTTTTGGGGCGAGGACGGGAACCTCACCACATTGTAATGTCCCGACGTTGGGAGGGGTTGTTCTATGGTGCAGGACAATCCCTCTATGGAGATGACATCGGTCCCTTGAGAGACTGACTAGCCATCAAGGTGCCCTATTTGCTCAACAGATCCGGGGCACTTTACCAAAGGCGGCATTGGTGGCACTCGCCGGGTTTTAGTGGGTAGAGCAGCGTCCACTTTACCACCTTTCGGGCGCAGCGAGTCTCACATACTCGCCTAGGGAGACCCACTCCCCCTCGGGATGCCTCATATCATTTCCCGGCGTAAAAGAAAAAAAAGGTACGTAAGGTAAAAAAGGTAAGGTATGATAGGATAGATATAGGACGTATTGTGTGACTGATCTGGTATTCTCGATTATTCTCTCTCTCTTACCCCCTCGTATAATCTAACAGTCTGTAGATATGCGGGAAGAACACACACACACATGATCGCGTTCTAGTATTTTCTATAGACCTATAGCTTCTTTACAGTTTAACAGTAAGCGAAAAAGCGGTTATATTGGTTGCTTGGCTTGGGGGAGAATAGCGGAGAATCACACATGTATCAAAGGGGGGGAAGTTGACAAGCATAATGCAAGTTTTATTTAACTACGTTCAATTTTGGATAATAAATAAGAACTCAACAAGCACAGCAAAGGGCTTCCGTTCCTCCTGTAAAAATATAGTTAGAACCTCTTACATACAAACTCGTACCCTTTTTTATAATAGTGTATATCATAAAAGTTTTTCACAATTATGAAACAAGTACAAAATCTGGTTAAAATATACCTAATACAATTAATACAAGAGTGAAGAAGGTCTTCTACAGTCGTGTTCGAAAATGGAATGATCTGTATTATATTATCGCCTGTCACTTACAATACACCCCTTGGAGGATAATTAAAAATGGTTCCGTGTACATTGTAGAAAAACTATTTAGAATTGAAACTCTGTTTTAGAACAATATATTAATAGCTATCCTAATTAACGAAATAGACTTTCTTTAGAACTGTGAGACTTTTTTGAATTAGAGTTCTTTAAAAGCAACTTCATGTTAAAATAAAACCACACCAGTAGCTGCAGCACTATTTTAAAAAATTTCAGCCGGATTGGGCCGGCACGACTGGGGTGGTACCTCTCGCTCACATAACACTGGCGTCAAGTGACAGCTATGCTGTCACATTGTGTGTTTTGTGAGTTTCCGGTGACCCATTGGGGGATAGGGAAAAGGAGGGCAACGGATCTGCATAACTTTGATTATGTGGATGTGTACGAGCCTCTGTAGTCACCATAAGGCTCCGACTGCTCGGTTAACTCCCTATGAAATAAAAAAAATATTAAAAACTGACTTTATAACTGGAATTTTCTTATAAAAATTGGATCCTAAGATTTGTACCTACATGAAAGATGAGACTTGATTGAATTTTTATTTTTAGCATTTCTACTAGCTGGGATTTATAACAAAATAAACTTTCTTCTAAAATAAATAGCCTATATTTGTCTATGGCTAGGATTCTTTTTTTTTACGCGGGGAGAAAGATGGTAAGGTGGACGCAGCTCTACCTAAACTCCGGCGAGTGCACCAATGCCGCTTTTGGCAAGGTGCGACGGATCTGTTGAGCAACAGGGCACCTCGACAGCTAGTCATTCCCTAAGGGACCGACGCCATCTCCATAGACGAGTCGTTCCACACCGCAGAACAACCCCTCCAAACGTCGGAACAGTACAATGGGGTGATGTTCTCATGCTCGTCCCTTGTCCCCCCTGCTCTTTTGTTCCCTCTTCTTATAAGAGGGGTACAAAGAGCAGCTGTCACGGCTCAATTTGCTTCGCCCAGGGTGCCGGATTCACCTTAAGATATGGAGCTCACCGCTGCGATAAGGCTTGAAATGTTGGGGCTATGATTGGGCTATTGTAAACAATAAGATTTTCATTCGACTGGTAGTCTGAGATGTGCGTACAAACAAATTAATAATATTACCTCCCTCTAATCTCTATGCTCTATTTTGGCTAGTACAATATCCACCAAATCCATTCCACCGAGACTTCATTGGGTCTCAGTACCATCATTGATAATTTAAAAAATATAATAATTAATAGTACTTATAACCTACGGAACACTCTAATACATATTTCGACTTGGTCACAATAACCTCTCTTAACAATTAGTTTTCAAGTAAGCATTCAGGGATTTTCAATTTCACTGATTCTTCGCTTCAAGAAGCGGATAATTGGATTCTCCCTCTTGTCCAGCGTAAGTTGGAATTTGATGGTAATCATTAATAATGGACGTAATGATGGTGTTCTTTGTATGTAAGTGGGGCTGATGTTAATAAATAATCAGCGACACCCATTAATATTAACGGGTTAACCCAGATGTCTGGGTAAGTTGTGGTCCAAGGAGCTATTTCATAGAATGAGGTCGCGAAGTGGGACAGAGAGGACGACCCACGTCCGTCCCACTCCGTTAACGCAGGACTCCTGCCTCCTCTCCTCACTCTTGCCTAACGGGAATCGGGGTAAGGTTGCCTGCCCCGGTAGAAGTTCCAGCGTCAGCGTGGGTGTTTCAGGTTGTTGGAGTTCCCCCATAATAAGAAAAAACCTGGCTAACACCTTTGAGGAAACCGGCCGGTCACGGGGGGTGTCCTGTCAGGCTGAAGGTAACTCGCAGTGGTTTTAGTGCTGTGTACCGGCGCCGAGTAGTGGAGGGGCGCCGGGAAACCCATCCTCAGTGGACCGAACCATTTTCCCAAACCATCGCTTGCTCACCGGTAAAAGAAACATCGTGAGGAAACCTGCCTGATGAGATTAAGTCTTTGAAGGTGTATAAAGTTCACCAATCCACATTGGGCCAGCGCACCGGTGAAACATGTCCCAACACCCTCCTTGATTTCGAGGAGGAGACCCGTGCTCAGCAGTGGGACATTTAAGGGTTGACAGTATTGATTATATCATTAGATTGTTCTTTTACAATGTTTCTAACCTTACAATCAGGTGAGGAGGTTATAACTCTATATGTCTATACTCAAGTTCTAGTAGTCAAACTCTATGACCCTTTTTAGGGTTCCGTAGCCAAATGGCAAAAAACGGAACCCTTATAGATTCGTCATGTCTGTCTGTCTGACTGTGGACTCAGCCCAGCACACCTCAAGGGTGTTCTGGGCCGAGTCCACCGCCGCGCCACAATCGTGACACACTGTCAACGGCTCCATGTGGGGTAGTACAGGTACATACAGCCGTATGGCATATGGGCGCGCCAGGTCTTCCTCCCACCTCCGCATTAACGCCTCATGCCCTTGTTGGCGAGCCCGCAGGATCCCGTCCAGCGAAAGGCTCTCACCGAGAGACCTCCTATCCCAGACATAGGAGTGCGTCTCGACAAGAACCTCCGCCACGAGTTCCCACGGGGTCACCGGCTAGGGCAGTGGCTGCCGCCCACGATACCCTACGGTACCCCGAACTATCCTTACCGAGATGACCTTAGGTAGCAATATAGTT
This sequence comes from Helleia helle, assembly GCA_963853865.1. Classification (NCBI taxonomy): domain Eukaryota; kingdom Metazoa; phylum Arthropoda; class Insecta; order Lepidoptera; family Lycaenidae; genus Helleia; species Helleia helle. The sequence continues at coordinate 11,789,021 of OY971436.1, forward strand.
TAATATGAGGAAAATGTTAACTTAACTAATGATAAAAATAAACTTTAACAGACGCTTGAACCTAGAATGTAGGTCAGAGCGTTACAGAACCGATGGCGTGGTGCAAGGTATGGGCGACAGCAATATAACCGAGTATTACAATAAATTGAATATATAACTATGAATATATAATAATATATCTTTGTTAGTTTTTTTTTGTCACAAGGAGGCAACCTAGCAGTCGGAGCCTTATGGTGATTGCCGACGCCCATAGACCAAAAATTTTTGTATAATGCATTAATTAGTTCGAGAATTTATTTGTTCCATTATTAACATAGATCAGCTGTTATATATTCAACGACAGGTTAAAAACCCTAGAATCTGTAAATATACCACGGCATTCGTTAGATGCTGCTAACAAAATTATACCATAAAACATTTGTCGATGCATTTTAAGTATTTTATATTATTTTACGATGAAGATATCATAATAAACACCATCAGCCATTATAATAAAATATCATATAAGTGGATTTCGCTTTCACTTACCATCAGGTGAATCGACTGTCCGCTTACCCCCAAACGGACAGTCTTCTATAAAAAAAAAGCCAAAATAGCAAAAGTTGTGGAGATTACCGCGTTGTAACCAAAACACAAACTCTTCAGAATTTTCTTTCAGTTTAGTTTAGCACATTAAGTAACGGTGGTCTAGGCCCTAGGGTCGGCCTCTTGAGTGAGAAGTCCGGGGTCCGGGGGTCGATCCTGACCTGTGATGCCTTGAAACGGGTTTTTCTTAATTCCTAGGTACTCCTGAATATATTTATCATTGTTTACATAGACACGTCCGTTTAGCAAAAGCTAGCATAATCGTGCGATATATAGCCAGGCACGGGTCACTTTCTTGAAATCAAGGTGTTGAAGTATATTTTACCTATGGGCATAGCACAACATGGAGGAGTGAACTTAGCATCCCCTTAGACTTAATCTCATCAGGCATGAAGGTTTCCTCACGAAGTTTTCCTTTAACAAGCGATGATGATATATCACGAGGAAAATGAGAACAACCCATTTATTTGTATTGGCCAGGAATGAACCTAGAGTCTAAACCTCTCACTTGGAGACCATGGCTGAAACAGCTGGATTATCATATGTCAATTCAGTGGTGCAAACTACCCCACTACGGTTCAAGCCTTGTCATGGCGATGGGACTCGGTAGTCTCAGGAGAGCACAGCACCTTAGGTGAAGCCAAGTGAACCTAGGGAGCTGCTCTTTATACTCCTCTTATAAGAAGAGGGGATAAGGGGCGAGGATGGGAACCTCACCTCATTGCACTATCCCGACGTTGGAAGGGATTGTTCTGTGGTACGGGAAAACCCCTCTGTGGAGGTGGCGACCTAGCCGTCGAGGTGCCCTGTAGCTCAACAGATCCGGGGCACCTCACCAAAGACGGCATTGGTGTTTCTCGCCGGGTTTAAGTGGATAGAGCTGCTTCCACCTTAGCATCTTTCAGGCGCAGCGAGTCCCACATATCCACCTGGATTCCCTCTCCCCACAGGATGCCTAAGAGCATTTCCGGGCGGAAATGAAAAAAAAAAACATAATGTTATACCTACAACCATACTCCATATTTATAAGTAAATCAATAACGATGGCAATTAACGGTTTTTTAACATTTTGATATATATTCCGATACACTTCCAAATATATCGCACCCTCCGGCGAATAAAGTCGCAAAGTGACATTACGACTTTTTTAATGTTATTGCATAAACTTAGTCTGCGAGGCATAAAACATCTCTGGAATTTATTTCAGATTTTTTGTAGCAGTAATAAAGAAGTTACAAGAAAATATTGCTTTATTCAAGGGGAAAAAAAAATTAAGGACAAAAACAGCAATCGGCCCTTACTTATACATTCTCTGTGTACCAAAACAGAAACCTCCATTACGACTTTATTCTGGTCAAATGTGATGGTCGAATTTACAGTAATACTACATTACAAAATATCGAACACCCCACTCAAGCAGTAAAATAATATAGCGTTCTGTTCATAAAATATTGTTTCAGTAATAACCTATTAAGGAAGCAAACAATATTTTAATCGAAGTGAACCCTAGGAGGATACCGGTCACACAAACACCGGAGAATCACTCTCAGACTTCTGAACTCCGTCACATATAGACAGAACTTGGTGGTGCTGCAAGCCATGGACTTGTACCTGAGACTGGAAGCCTGGGCAGTCCCGTGTATTTTGGAGGGGGGGGGGGGGGGCAAATCTGTGCTCAATACATCAATTGCCCGGGGTAAATGGAGCAATCGGCAAAGTTCTCTACCATTATGACGGTGGATTTATGTAACATTAGGGGGCTTTATTCAAATCTAAACGCCGTCGACTTAGACCTCCAGACAGCGAAGCCGAGCTTGCTCTTTTTGACCGAGACACAGATATCCTCTCCAGCTGATGCTTCTTATGTATCCTATCTAGGGTACCAATTAGAACACTTTTTTGTACCGCGGGCTAGAGTTTGCGCGTACGTCAGAGAGGATGTCTGCTTTTGTCGCTTTGGCAGTCTTGGAGGTAGAAACCTCTTCATTCTCTGGTTGCGCATAGATAGCGATGACCATCCCCGCGTCTGCCCACATATAGGTCCCACAGCGCTAATGAAGAAACCGATTGACTCATGGAGCACAATATCCAAATGGCTACAGATCCCATCCCCAGAGATCGTGATACTTGGTGACCCATCACACTGAGTGGCTCGGATCGTGTGCCACCGATCATACGGGAAGATCTGCTTATGACTTTGCCTCAGGATATGATCTGATACAATTGGTAGTAACACCAACGCGTATCCATGATGATCATACGCCTTCTATGTTGGGCATTCTGCTGACCTTATACGGGCAGTTAGATGGTTTCTGTGGACGCTCCACTTGGCTCGTCAGACTACTGTCTGGTGCGGAGTTCTGTGCCAGTTATATGCCCATCATGGCTTCGTTTCGCGGACTGCAGCTACGTTTGACACCTTAGGTCAGCTGATTGGGATAAGATGCGGTCCTTTGCATTTTACCCATCAGCAGCTTCTCGCTGGATGACCCAGACATCGTTGCGATTCTGTTGCAGAGGTGGTGCTGCAAGTCTCCAAAAAAGTTTCACTTTTTATTCTATGATCTGCAGTGCCTAGAGGCAGCAAATCCCAGCCGTGGTTTGTTCGACCCTAAAAGATGCCTACACGTCATAATCTACCGAGCTATGGGCTTCGATATCCCAGGATGTAAACACCAGCGCATTAAAAAATGAGTAAGTATAACTTTGCGTCCAGGTCGTTCATTAGAAGTTTAACTGAGGCAAAAGTGGAGTACGGAATTATAGTACAGAATTGACAAGAAATTGGTCCGACTTCCTTCAGGAATTCGACATTCTGGTCTCTCGCCAAGGCTGTCGAAGTGAATGTTTGTAAGCCATTGTAACCATCATTGCACATGAGGAGTGACTCGTTGGCCCACACCGCGAATAACGAGGCCGATCTTCTAAGCTCTTTTTGTTTCCATCTCGACTTTGGATACCCGGGAAAAATACCCCTGACAATCCCTCGGTGTGATACTTTAATCCCGTATGCCGGAAAAAAAAATCCGATAGAGCTCCATGCACAAAGCCCTCTTTTCGTTGGACATCCATGAGTCGAGTGAGCCCGATGGCACCTCTCCGTTATTGCTACGAACTTGTGCTCCTGAGTTGGAATCAGTCCTTTGCGTTTATTCCGGCACTCTTATTCATTAGGCATCATCCCACGCTCATGGGAGGCAGCTTTAGTGCATCCGATTCCTAAGAAAGGGGACCGCTCAGACCCGTCCAACTATAGACCAATAGCTTTATCTTTCTTGTTCTCAAAGATTATGAAATGCATAATTAACTGCCAGCTCCAGCGGTATTCAGGGGAGCGCTAGATTTGCGATCACCAATATGGTTATTAACGGAATGGCTCAGCCAGTAATCTACTAGTATTCTTAACACAGCGGTGGGCGAAGGCAGTTGAGAGCAAGTGGGAAGCGCTGGCGGTTAGTTTAGACATAGCGAAGGCCTTTGATCAGGCGTAGTATAACTTGGCCTTTGATCAGGCGTGGCTTCTAACAACTACCATTCTGTGGGCTTTCCAAGAAATCATGTAAATGGATCACCAGTTTTTTGGCAGGTAGGAATATCAAGTCATTTTCAACGGTACATGTGTACTATCTTCTACCTTGTTTCTTCTGCATATCATGGCATGTTGCAAACTAGCGGCATTAATTGGTATGAATACGACAACACCGAAGATACATAGGCCGTCCTAATATGCCTCTAAAGTCTAAACTCTCTAAACTTGTATCTGAAATCCAGGCTCTGTTAGCCAAAGTTTTAGAATGGGTGCGACTTAATCTAGTCAACTTTAACCAACCCAACAATACACAGGTTTGCGAGTTTACCGTTAAAAAATCACCCTTCGTCGTTCCTTTCCAATTCGAAGGTACTTTCCTAATCACCTCAGCCAGTATTGGAATACTTGGCGTCGACATGTAGAGCAATGTGCAATTTCGTGGCCATTTTGAAGGAAATTATTTCATGTCTTCCCACTGCCTAAAATTATATAAGGCGCAGGTCCGGCCACACTTGGAATATTGCTCTCACCTATGGGCTGGAGCGCGTGACATATTGATATTTACATTGTCCTGAGTGCCACCAGCACACTGCCACAACAACGTGCTTATTCTTCGGGTGATATCGGTATTCGGTATCTTTAGTTCTCTGGCGGATATCTGAGGGATCAGCCGTCTTGGCGTTCATTGAAGGAGGCCTATGTTCAGCAGCGGACGAATAAAGGCTGATGATGAATTTTTATTGTTTGTGTGTGCACAATAATTAGTGGAATGTTACGATGTCTCGATTAAAATACCGGTGGGAGGGAAGCGCTGTGCCGCACTCCTGGCTGCATGGGTACCACCATCTTGTTTGTTTCTCCCGTGATACAGCTTTGCTGTGTTTCGGAAAGAAGAGATTAATAAGACAGGCAGTGTAATTATTGGCACCGATACTTATCATCTTATGTCTCAGAATAGGCAACACATAGATGAGTTGCCTGGGCTCGTTCCAGGTAAACTAGTTTATGTTCATGGGCGACCTTGACCACTTACCATCAGGTGGTACGTTTGTCAGTTTCCCTATCCAACTAACATAAAAAAAATTGCTTTTCATGTTCGTAGAGGAATATTTGCTACAATGGGAAGAATAAAATAGTATTTTACAGCTAATGTTATTTACCAGATTAGAAGATAATATGCAAATACAAAAAGTGGTCACTTCAAATGTACCGAGAATAAGCCCTTAATGTGATCTTACTGAATCGCGCATGCATGTAAAACACAACTAATAAACCCGCATCACTTTTTTGCGTTAAGAATTTAATTTCGATATTACGACGAATAAAGTCGTAATATGACATTGCGGTACCGAAAAAAGATAGCGATGTCGGTAATATACGTTTTATTGAATATCTGCTGTGGTATTATATTTAGAATCATATTTTTTTAATAGTGTAGCAGCCAAAAAAAAACCTTTAAATGTATACCTCAACTACTTATATACCGCTAATACTTATTAAGTTATAACGAAAAATCAGTTTTTTATTTTTCCTGAACAATTCACTTTTGTGTATTACGACTTTATTCCCCGGGGGGTGCGATATTGTTCTCGCGGGCTATAAATAAGCAATTTTAAAATACCAAAAGCTTTTAAACCAGCCAATATCGTTAATTGAAAATTTTAATAATATTTTTGAGTGGGATATTAGGGTTTGATTAACTTTCATAAATTGGTGTGGTGTTTGGTTACTTTCGGGCGCTGATAAGGATGAAAAACCTTAACTCCTGCTCCACTTGACATATAGAAATTAATAAGCCAGGTTTTTGCCAACAGAAAAATAGTTTTGTTATGTTAGATAGGCAAACTGGCAGATGTGCCACCTGATAGTTAATACCGTCACCCATGAACAAAAATGAGTTCACCGGGGCAGGCCAGTCAACTCAAATATGTTTCGCGAAGATGATGAGCAGTATGATAATAAGCAAAGACGCTTAGGGAGACGAATTAGTATTGGTTGACCACTAAGACGTGGTGGGAACCAGGTGGGAACCAGGTGGGAAGACGATCTCAGCGGTGTGGCCGGTCCGTGTTGGATAAGAGTGGCAAGGGATCGGCCGTCTTGGCGATTATTGAACGAGCCTATGTTCAGCAATAGACGAATGGAGGTAGATTATGATGATGGTAATTAGCAGTATAGCAGCAGCAAGTTTCCGGAGGCCTATTGGGGAGATAGGGAAAAGGAGGGCAATGATTCTGCGTCTCTGGTTTTACGGATGTGTGCGGGCGTCGATAGTCGCCAAAAGGCTTTGACTGCTCATTTGCTCTCCTATGCTATAAAAATTATCCCTCCTTCTCGTAACGAAGAATAATTTGGGAAATTGAAGATGATTCTGAACATTTCTCTCATTCAAAGAAAACTTAATTATTATTATAATGTGGTAGTCTATATTTCGCTGTATCCCTGCTATTCGTAAAGAGTAACATTGTATAAATCATCGCATAACGTAAATAAAACTGCGGCCAGAAAGCTTGTAATAAGCTTGTTAACTGTAATTAATATAAAACGCGACATCTATCGGTTTTTCTATAAACTTACTTGTATATTTTCAGCAAACAAGTTACAAGTACAAGTTGAAATAAGGGCTTAATAGTGTTTGAGGGTTCTACTAGATGTCGCTATTATATTTTATTTCTAGCCTGCAAATCTTTTTATGTAGGTGATAAAAGTCCAATCCAAATCCAAGTGTTATATTATGTATAGTATTGTGCCGGTGCCCAGGACTTTAAAAGGACTCAAAAAATAATAGCTTATTAAATCAGTGACCCAAGCTGTTAAAGACAAAAAATCATCAGTCAATACTCACAATAACAGCTATTATAGAAATGATTATTTTTTTTATTTGTTAGGAGAAGTAAGCAGAGAAAAAATAACTCTTAAGTAGAAAATAAAGATGTCATGCTTTGTTCTCATATAAATGGAAGAAGAAACAACCTTTAAAACAACGCTGAAATTTATTTTAAAACGCTCTCTGCCTTTCTTGGAAAAAAATATAAAACAGAGTGTCATCTCAGAACATTCAATGGTACTACGATAAAACTAAAAGGACAAGACAAGTAGAAGAGCGTTAGCATTTACAGTTTCTACGAAAAGGTAACAGATGGCGTTTTAATATTTTTTCAATTTTCGTTTTTGTGTATTTATATCTGTAAACATAGTCTTGACATAGCTCGCCATTATATCAGATTTGATAAACCACAAGTCCTCGCAAAAGAACACAGATTCCAACCAAGGATGATCCGTGAGGCCATTGAAATTAAAAAAAACATTCTAATTTCAATAGAGAAGATGGCTGGCTCTTACCACTTGCTTGGGATCCCATTATTAATATTATCAAATCAAAATCCAAGCATAATATGCCACAGATTAAATATACAGTTAGCACTTTCTGCGTAGATAAGACCAACCAAAATATTGATGTATATAATATATAGGGTAGTTTCGAATAACTTTGTAACATTAGGACATATGACACCTCAGTCCTCCCGTGACCATGGTTGCTGTAAAGTATCCGAAACGTCGGGCTTGTAAAAATCTTAATAAACCGCGATAAAATCCGTAAAAAATTAATTATAATGAGTGAAATTCGCGTAAACATTGAAAAACAATATTATATAAATAAATAATATATAAAATCGTGGGATATGATTATGGAATATTATTATGAATATATCAACTCGATTATACGGAATACAAATTATCTAAAAGGCACGCACGCAGGCAACGCGCCTGCTAATCCCCTGATGTAGCGAGTGTCTGTGGATGTCGTTTTCACTTACCATCAGGTGATCCGACTGTCCGTTTGCCCCTCTTCTATAAAAAATGAATATGTAGTCAACTGTCACTTTAAGCTACATATCATGTCTGAACTAAAATTCGCCATGTTTTTAGTATGAAACTCAGAGTATTTGTATCAAAGCTCGAATTAGTAACTAATGACAACTTAACTAGGTAACATAAAAAATAAAAAATAAAACTTAATTTCAAAAAACTTTTTCAAGTTGAGTCTGTTCACTTTGTGTTTTAGCAACCGACTAAGATCACTCTTTCTATGACTCAAATCCGTTGCTTTTACAGAGCCTTTAAAACGAACTTAGAGCTGAAACAAAATCAGAGCAATTGATTTAAGACTTTACATCAATATTGCTTATCTAGTGATACTTATCAAGCCCCACCATGGTTCAGGCCTTGACGTGGCGGTGGGGCTCAGTAGCCTAGGGTGTGCCCAGCACCTTGGGCGAAGCTAATTGAGCCGAGGGGGCTCTTTGTACCCCTCTTATAGGAAGAGGGGACAAAAGAGCAGGGGGCAAGGGGCGAGGATGGGAACCTCAACCCATTGTACTGTCCCGACGTTGGGAGGGGTTGTTCTGTGGAGCGGGACCACCCCTCCCCCGAGACCCATTCCCCCGCGGGATGCCTCAGAGCATTTCCCGGCGTAAAGAAGAAAAAAAAAAAAGTGACACTTATCAAGAACGAAAGCGCTTTCGTTATTCATTTTCCACTTGACTTTTAATAAAGCGCTTTAAAATACAAAATAATGTTTATATACCTTCAGGAACAGAGATTTTGTGCAATTATTTCTAATTTATTTCATTGAAGCGACTGTGAAAGCGCTCTCAAGCACCAATTACCGATTCAACGTCCATTCACTCGAAATGATTTGGATTTCAGCGTAATTATATAATCGCACTAAAATTGTTCGAATCAAGTGAATAATTATTGGTTATGATCTTGATTAATATCATCTATTGTAACTAACGGGTAAATTGTGATAGACCATTCTCGAATCCACTTATCTCGAACGAAACACTCGATCATCAAAATCAGCGTGTGTATGAACACTTAATTGCACAGAAGTAATTTCTGGCATGGAGACAAAGTTACGTCTCAGGAACTGATTGGAATGAGTCGTCTGGATCTAGGTAATTGTTTATATGTGACGCTGACTACTTCTCATGTGTATCGACTGTGCATTTTATCATCCAAATAAATTTAATCATATTTTTAAATTAAATCATAGCAGTATTCAATTTATAACGTAATAGTTTCAGATTTGGAGGCTTGAAGATCGGTCTTCGTAATGTTTTAAAACCTATTTTGATCCAACTGTTTCTTTAAATGCCACTAAAACGCCACCTATGGTGTTTCCGAACCGATACGACTTGGGATCTTCAAGAAAGGAGCATACTCATATCTGAAAGGCCGGCAACGCACCTGCTAATGTATACAAATTTTATAAAGCTGAAGAGTTTGTTTGTTTGAACTTGCTAATCTGAAGAACGACAGGTCCGATTTGAAAAATTCTTTCAGTGTTAGATAGCCTATTTATTGAGGAAGGCTATAAGCTATATAATATCACGCTGTGACTAACAGTAATCTTATATCTTTAAATGAGCAATTCTTGTATATATTCTAATATATAAAATTTCCATGTCACAATGTTAGTTACCGTACTCCTCCGAAACGGCTTTACCGATTTTTACCAAATTTTATATGCGTATTCAGTAGGTCTGAGAATCGGCTACTATCTATTTTTCATACCCCTAAGTGATAAGGGTGGTCAACCCCTCAAATTTTAAAAGTTAACGCGGGCGAAGCTACGGGCAACAGCTAGTATATATATATATAATTGGAATCTCGGAATCGGCTCCAACGATTTTCATGAAATTTAGTATACAGGGGGTTTCGGGGGCGATAAATCGATCTAGCTAGGAATCATTTTTGGAAAATGTCATTTTATTAAAAAATAAAAAAATAAAGAAATACCGAGCAAAGCTCGGTCATCCGGGTGCTTATAGTTAAGTTGAGTAAGTTAACGCGGGTGAAGCTGCAACAGCTAGTCCTCTGATATAGCGAGTGTCTGTGGATGTCACTTTTCACTTATTATCAGGTCCGATTACCGACTGTCCGTTTGCCCCCTCTTCTATTAGAAAAGAAAGAAAAGCATCTGTTGCACCGCACCTCTTCAACGAGTGAACCGATACGGATGTGGTATATTTTTTGAAAGACAGTTTGCTAGCGGTAGTTTTTCTTAGGCTTAAAATCATAACATTGTTGTGAGCTACTTTTACGCTATTTTTAAAAGCTTACAACTTGGCTTATAAGCTTAAAAGCTTAACGAAACTAAGTAACCTTTATGTTAAGTGTGAATTCATAAAACTGCTTTTGTCGTAGTTCTCTCTTGGCTGATCATTTTATTCAAATGGACTGCTTTACCATTAGCCTTCAATTCATAATGCCAAAGTTTCAGACTTGTTCGTATTGTTGTGACGTGACCGGTTTGTTTTAACTTGTAACTTAAACTTTCCTGTAATTGTATCATCATTATCATTATCTTTAGCTTATTTTGGCCTACTGATAGAACTTTCAATAAACGCCAAGACGATCGACTCCCTTCCCCTTGCATCCAACTAGGTGCCGGTGGGGGGTAAAATAGCTTTGCGACGATTTGGTAAACGCAAAGATTATACATTAGTAGAAGTAGTTGATTATAAGTTGTAAGCACAAAAATTAAAGAATCGCGATTATTTTTTATTACTTTTCAGTTCTTTTAAAAAAAAAAAATTAAGTCGGTTTTCATTTTTGTTTAATAAAATATATATTTCCAAATTTTTAGTGTATCTAAAATTCGCTGATTTTATATGTCTGAAATATGGGTAGTAGAACTATTAAAAGCGTTGCTTATAATAATAGTCAGAGCCGTTTTAATGAATCTAATGAAGAAAAGGTTTTATTCAATACACAACCAATGAAAAAAAACAATTCGGAATTGTGTAAAAGTATTATACGTTATGTAATTGAAAGCAATCACGGCAGATTTGCTGCCATTTATTAAATAATTCCGTTATTTAGGTATAGAACATCACCAAATTAGAATGGATATTACCTCGAAATACTATGATGCGCTTCCTAAACACCCTATACACTTGTTTTTTGTTCATTTTACATAGACAAGTAATAAAATGACACATCATCGACTACAGCTACTAATTTCTATATTCGAATTGAACATATTGGCATATTGAACCGTATGAAGTAACTTGGGGTTACTAACGTAGGTGATGTAAATCGTTGTGGGATTCCTACGGTCTCCATCATCATACCTGTAATGGCACTTATAGCCAATATGGGTGCCATGATCTCGTTATACTCGTCAGAATAAATTAAGTTCAAACACAAGCTAGTACGAACCCGAACCTCTCGCTCAAGAGACCGAGCCCATTACCATTAGACTATCGTCGCTCACTTTACTTTACTTTACTTTTTTAAACGACTTCAAAAAAGGAGGAGGTTATAATATGTTCGTGTGTATATATTTTTTTTAATGTATGTTCACCGATTTCTCCGTCAATTGTGGACCGATTTTCAAAATTCTTTTTTTATTCGAAAGAGTGCACTTCCGTGGTGGTCCCATTATAAGGAAACCAGGATGTTGTGTTATGATGTCATGTTTTTTCTTTTTTTTTTTTTTTTTTTTTTTTTTTGTTTTGGCGGTAGTCCGAACAACACGTATTTCGTTTCTGCTGAGCTAATTAAATATTAAAGATTCATTATAAATAGAAAGTTTTTGCATAAATATACATTTAATTGCTCAAATTATACCTACAAACGTTTGCAAGATAAAGTACGCAGGACAAAAGTTTAAATCTTGTTGTTAATGTGAGTGACGATCAGCTGTTCGTTCGTTGTGTTATCAGTTCTGAAATATAAAATTGTGGATGGTGCGCCTAGTAAACAGCCGTGTTTTAGTAAGTACCAATCGAACTGATTATAATAAGAAGACAAAATTCTCATAAAACTCTTAATTATTCCTAAACATAATTATTAAAACTGGTACAAACTAGCAGCGACATCTAGTCCCTACAGCTAGAACTAACACCTATAAGACAAATAAGTTTTAAGATGGCCAGCAAATGCAACGGCTGTGGTAAGTTCACATCTTCGGCAGATGGCGCCAAGTGCAAGAAATGCTCCCTTACTTTTCATCGTGGGTGTTTGTCGAACTTGAGCCCTGGCAACACGGCAGCACCTAAATGGATATGCAAAGGCTGTAAAAATAACGATGGCTGTGCGGATACCTTCTTAGATGCTAATAGTGTTAGTAGTATTGAAGCTATGACTAAAGCGATTGAACTCCTACGCACTGAGCTATCGGCGTGCACAAAGGAGATGTGTTCATTTAGGCAGGAAATCAGCTCCATCAGGTCAAGTTTGGTTGAGTTTAACAACCGCATAGATGCGTTTGATGAACGGTTGTCTAAGTTAGAGAAAAAGGAGAAGACCCTGGACACCAGTGAGAACACCATAGCCCAGCTCAGAGCAGATATTAATGAGCGAGACCAGGAGCTGTTACTAAATGACGTAGAGATCACCGGGATAACGGAGCTCGACGGCGAAAATCTCACACATATAGTCAACTTGGTTAGTAATAAAATAGGGGTCAATATCGATGAGCGAGATATAGTAAGTGTGCAGCGCGCTGGTCCCCGTACTACCTCGACAGCATCGAATCGGCCTCGAACCCGCGCCATCTGTGTGCGGCTGGCCCGACGCACTGTGCGCGACGAGCTACTGCGCGCAGCGCGCGTGAGACGCGGGGCGGACTCGGCCGGCTTCAACATTGATTCTCAGCCACGGCGATTTTACGTTAACGAACGTCTCACTCGCACCAACCGTCAATTGTTTTACGCTGCTCGCGCGAAAGCTAAGGAAGTGGGTTGGCGGTACGTGTGGACACGGGACGGGCGCATATTCGCACGCCGGGATGCCGGTACAAATAATATTAAATATCGTATTAGAACTACTAATGATATTGAAAAGGTTTTTCGTATATAGTTTGTTTGTTAAATATTTTTTCCTTTCTGGCAGTATACAAATATCGTGTTTTTGCTTTTTTCTGTACTGATTTTTATGTTTTAAAAACGTGTTATGCGGCGTTGTTTGTCTGTGTCACCACGTCTCACAAAAATGGTGTGATACATTTAATGGTTATCGATAAAATGTTAAAGTATTATCTTATTGTAATACTATACAAATACAACGATTTGGGTGATGCATTAATTTATGATGTTCATATTTCTGCTTTATATATTACTAAATATTATTATATTTATTGCATATTTTATATGTGGATATGGTATATTGTGATAGGGAATATTATTATAATTAATTATAAATATGTATTTTATTATATGATATATATTATATTTTATATAAAGAGGTTTATTATGTATTTGTTATTATGTGTTAGGTTGGTTTATTTTCCTATAATGATTGTTATTAATGGCTCCAAATAAATATATTCGTTTTGGAATAATTAACCCTCGCTCCTTGGGTACGGGTCATGAGGAACTTGTGGTTGCATTGCAGAATCATGAAATTGATATTTGTGCGCTGAACGAAACGTGGCTTAAAGAGGGGGAGGACGCCATTGCCCCAAAGATAGCCGGATACCACCTTCGTCACGTTCCTCGTCCCTCTAACATACGCACTCGAGGTGGTGGTGTTGGATTTTACCTTAAGTGTGACATGCCCGCCCGCGTCCTCAAGCATCCAATTACAGGCTCTGTTGAGCAAATGTGGCTACAGGTGAGCATAAACAGTAAGAAAGTTGCTGTTGGTACCGCTTACCGCCCACCCTGGCTATGTGTGCAGACATTCGTCAACGCTTTGAGTGAAACAATCAGTTCGTTGTCATGGCATGATCACATCATCCTTCTCGGCGACTTCAATATTAACGTATTGAACGCTAGAGATGGTAACACGTTATTACTCAATGATCTCTTGTCCAGCTTCGGCCTTCACCAGTATGTCACTGAGCCCACACACTTCTCCGCCCATACTGACACCTTGCTCGATCTCGTTTGCACCGATGCGAACGTGACACGAGTATGGATAGATCATATGCCTTCTCTCAGCGACCATGCATTAGTTGTGTGTGAGCTGGATATGCCCAAAATAAAAAAGCGGCCGAAACATTTTTATTATAGGCCAATAAAAGACATAGATGTATCCCTTTTAGATACCTGCATGGAGTCAGTCAATTGGAGTGCTATGAATGACGAGGTGAATCTCAATGAAACAGCCAAATATCTCTCCTCTAATTTGCTTAGAGTCTTTGACTGTCTTGCCCCCCAAAAAAAGGTTACCATAAAGGAAAAGAGCTACCCTTGGATAACCTATAATATTCGTATAATGATGAAACATCGTGATAAAGCCTATCGGGAAGCACGTTCTACTAAAAGTCCGTCCAAGCTAAATTACTACAAGGAACTTAAGAAATTCGTAGCCCAGGCCGTCAACGCCGAAAAAGAAGCCTATTTAAAAAAGTATATTACCACAAATATACAAAACTCACGAACCATGTGGAAACACATTAAAGAAAATGTAAATTTTAAAAATACAGATGTGCCCCTCCCCATAAATTTGTGTGATGCGGAGAAGATAAATGTGCATTTTATGAACGTACCAGGAGATAATATAGTAGACTCATCATATATGGACTATTATCTTAAAAACAAATATGATTCGTCGAATACCTTTAATTTACATGTCGTGACGGAGAGAGAGGTGGCTAGCACTGTTCGGGAACTGCGATCTAACGCTGTCGGCGTGGATGGCATTTCATTGGACATGCTACTCTTATCTATTCCGCACACATTAAACGCTTTCACCAACCTAGTAAATAGAAGCATCTCATCCTCAACATTCCCTGAGATGTGGCATGATGCTGTGGTGCGTCCTATTCCTAAAACATCCCACCCTTCGGAATTTAAAGATCTACGTCCAATAAGCATATTGCCGTGTATCTCAAAAATCTTAGAAAAAATTGTCTGCAAGCAACTTACCGAATATGTGGAAAGTAGAGGTATCCTGCCTGTAATGCAGTCTGGTTTTAGAAAGCACCACAGCACTACAACAGCTCTCATGAGTGTGATCGATGACATGCTTCATGCCCAAGATAGTGGAAAAGTTACTATAGTTGTTCTCCTTGATTTTTCTCGAGCATTTGATGCTATTAATATTACCTTACTTCTAGCAAAACTACGATTTTATGGATTAGAAGAGGCCGCTGTCTTGTGGTTTGCAAGTTATCTACAAGATAGATACCAAGTCGTAGAAATAAAAAAAGAGGAGGGAAATGTGATTTCGTCACGGCGTAGCCTAATTAAAAGAGGAGTACCTCAGGGGTCTATACTGGGGCCAATCTTGTTTAGTATTTACTCTGCTGACGTTACCAGATGCATACAGAACTGTAAATTTCATATTTATGCTGACGACATCCAGATATATTTTTCTTTTAAGCCCCATGATGTTGCATTATCGTTGGGCAAAATTAACAGTGATCTTGATAGAATTTTTGACTGGGCCAGATCCAATGCTTTGGTTTTGAATCCTAATAAAACCAAGTATATGATAATTGGTACGCGAAAGCAGGTATGCCAAGTCAAGAACTTCGATCCAGTGATTGCTGTTAACGGTTGCCGAATCGATGGAGTAGCAGAAGCTCGTAATTTGGGGCTTATAATGGATGAAAATCTTCGATTCGAAAAGCATATCTCTAAGTTAGTACGTAACTGTTTTTTCCGGTTGAAAGTTTTGTATCGTATTAGGAACTCACTGAGTGAAGAACTACGTATTACACTATGTGAAGCTTTAGTCCTCTCTCAATTCAACTACGTCAATTCTGTCATAGGTCCAAGGCTATTAGAGCGCACCAAAAAATCCATACAACGTGTTCAAAACGCCTGTGCACGTTACTGTTTTCATATACCGCGGCGAGATCACGTTACTCCTTTCTTAAATCAGGCATCTATATTAAAAATGGAAGGTCGTAGGCGATTACACCTCGCCACAATGCTGTTTGGCATAGTCAAGCATGGTGTACCTGTCTATTTATTTGAAAGGCTGGAATGGACGAGAGACATTAACACCACACACTGCACTCGATCAACTCACAGCACATTGTGTATGCCGATTCATCGCACAGCAGCATTTAGGGGTTGCTTTAAATACGCAGCAACCAAGTGCTGGAACAACCTCCCTCCTCCTCTGCGGAACCTCTGTACTAAAGCCAGTTTTAAACGCCAATATAAGAAATATTTATTGGAGGTACAAAAACTAGAGTAGTTTTTTTTTTTTTTCTCTTTTTTTTCTTTTCAATGTTTATGTGAGCATAACATAATACTATGTCATTTATATATTAAGTATTTTATTTAAGCAATGTGTATGTGAGTATGTATATATGTATCTATATAATATGTGCATATATGTATATAATATATTTATATTCCGACTTATAAAATAAGTATATGATCGAATAAACCATACAGTATAATTTATTATGTTGTTTATATCACGGTATTATTAGTATAGTATCAAATAATATTATGTAAATTTTATATTTTTATTTATGTTTTTTTTTTCTTCAGAATGCCGCCAAAATAAATAACTAATAAAATTAATGGTGGGCCTGAAAACCAGTGTTAGGGCTATTATAGTCCTAACTTAAACTGAGGTCGTACCTTTTTGTGAGGCTCGCTGCGAACATAATTTTATGTACATAATGTTTTTACCTCGCTAAATAATTTTAATAGGCC
The DNA here is from genome assembly GCA_963853865.1 of Helleia helle. Classification (NCBI taxonomy): domain Eukaryota; kingdom Metazoa; phylum Arthropoda; class Insecta; order Lepidoptera; family Lycaenidae; genus Helleia; species Helleia helle. The sequence continues at coordinate 11,805,773 of OY971436.1, forward strand.
AGTTATGTACATCTGTTGCATTTTTTATTATTTTTTGTTTACATTCTTTTTATTTTATATGTACTTGTGTTTTTTTTGTATAATATTCAATTCATGCAGTGTGTTCTCACAAATAAAGTTGTTTATTATTATTATTATTATTATGTCCATATGTTTACAAATAAATATTTAAATATAAATGTTATGTTTTTCAGATGTTTCTTTAACAATATGTTCACCTTAATGTTAAACTAAAACATATTTATGTCAATAGTTGCTAACTATTGCCGATAGGTAGCGATTTGCGCCCATATAGACATAATGGACTAGAACAAAAATAATATGTTAAAAGATTTTCGTAAAAGTAACACATTTTCAAACTTTATACCGTCGGCGGCCATTTTTGTTGGATACGCACCTTTTCCGATCCGATATTGATTTATTTTCTTCGGAAATGTAAAGAGATAAAACGAACCAATAGTGAATACCTATGATATATGGAATAAAATGTTTGCTTTTTGACCGAGGATTTTGATTGAACGGGATGATCAATATCAACTTCATCGTTATCATCACTGTTAACATCACTATCATCACCATCATCACCATCACCATAATCATCATTATTATCCTTTATAAGACATATTAGAACGATGAAAATTGATTGGTAGGGTAAGTTTTGTTTGGAGATACCTGATTGGAACTAAAAATATTATTATAAATAAATTAAAATTGGATAAGGGACTAGCTATTTGTATGACACCGTTAGTTAACTAAAGAGGTAGTAAGCTTATGAAATAGCAAGTCCTTATCGCCCATACAATTCTTTGTTTGTTCGGTCGGTTTGGGGACACAAATGAGTGATATAAGGAAATCCACATCAAAACTTTCTTATAATAATAATATTACAATAATATCTATGGACGCTTTCACACCACGTCAATCTGGTCCCGTGGTAAGTTCTCGAAGAACTTGTGTTACTGGTACCAGATAACGGAAATATATTTAATACTTTTATACTATACATATAATTAAGATTTTTATTATATAATACACATTCTTGATCCAGGAACACAGAAAATATTTTTGTTCCCTGGCGGGATTCGAACCGCAGAGCCACAGAGGTGGTCTTCTATTATCTTACTTCCTATTAGCAAGATATAATTCGGAATTGCAATTTCAACACTATTTATATGAAAAATCTCTAAAACATCCTTATTATGTGAAAGCTTGAGCAACACTTAGTAAATTGTGGCATAACTTCTGACGCCAAGTATTTCTAGATGGCATTCGCCACTTTACCATCCTACATTATTTATCAGGTATTTTAGTAAAATACCGACAACGGTGTTATTCTTGTTGAATTCGTAGTATATTTCTAAGGAATATAAGAAAATTATGTGCTATTTTGAATTAAAATATATTGTAGCGGTGTATGTACCGGTGGGAGGGAAGCGCTGCGCCGCGCTCCCGGCTGCATGGGTACCACCATCTTGCTTGTTTCTCCCATGAAACAGCTTCGCTGTGTTTCGGAGAGAAGGGCAAGACAGTCAGTGTAATTACTGGCACCGAGAATGAACATCTTATGTCTCTGGATAGGCAACACATAAATGAGTTGCCTGGGCTCATTCCAGGTATACTAGTTTATGTTCATGGGCGACGTCGACCACTTACAATCAGGTGGTACGTTTGCCAGTTGGCCTATCCAACTAACATAAAAAAATGTAGTGTGTATAATATATAAAACTACGGACATATGAAAATTATCTGAGTTCCAGTGAATTATTCGATTTTGTTGCTCAAATCGATCGTATGAAACGGTCTATCATGCTAGCTTAATTTCAATGTGTCATAGAACGAGCTATGAATGAAATGTTCGAATAAAAAAAGAACAAAATTGTTGTTATGCTTATGTAACTCTCGTTTTTCCGAGTAAATTTAAAGATTTATTGTTTCTCAAAGCCATCGAGCATATAACCGGATAGAGTAGTAATATGAGCCATGAAATTCCGAAGATTGTCAGTGATTTATCACTGACGTAATAGAAACTCAACCAATAAGTGATCTGTATGTACGTCCCATCGGCCAATCATCCATCAATAGTCATCAGTGGACAAATCAGAGCGCAAAACTGGCACAGCGTCGCAGCACAAATTTTGAGGAATTGGTTTTCATACAAAACATAACATAACCGCTCTACACACTTGCAGAGGTTGACTGTTGGGTCGGATAACCTGTTGATTCCGTTCTCCCCTTACTGCTTACTTAAGGAAAGGAGATGAGAGCCTAGAAAAGCTGATTGTCGTTGGGAACACGGAGGATAAGAGAGCCCGTGGACGGTCCCCAACCAAATGGAGCGGTCAAGTCAAAGGCCCATCTTCAGAGGAATTTTACTAGATTGTAAGAGACGCGACAGATAGGCACCGATGGAGGCAGATTATACACACAAGGTGTAAACTGTAAACCATCCACATTCACTGATGACCACGATCCTCATGAGACAGCGACCAGAGAGGGAGATAGTCCATAAATTTTGTTTCATCATAATGTGTTAAATTCGTGTAAGCATTAGAAAACAAGATATTATTTACATCGTTTTTATATCGTGTCCGCACGGAATAAGTACGCCCGATGACAGTGGTTTCAGAACTTCGGACAGAGCGTGGGATATTTGATATTATCCTTGTAAAAGAGACGTTAACACGTACAGTATAATATAACTATTATACTGTACTTTTAATCATTATCGTCGTTATCATCATCACCAACAACAACAACAACATCATCATCATCACAAGATGGAACGACGATCTCCGCGCAGTGGCCGATATATCTTAAGGATAAATTCAAATCTTTTTTTATTCAATATAGTACCAACATAGTAGCTTTTGGTGTTAGTCGGCCATTAATCAGATGGAAAGACGGTCTACGTGCAGTTGCCAGTCGGTTGCGAGTGATGAGGGATCGGCCTTCTTGGCGTTCATTGTATAAAGCCTATGTTCAGCAGCTGACCGATAGGGGCTGATGATGAAGAAAGTATCCTTTTGGGTGGCAATTGTATCTACCAAGATGAGCCCACTAAGATCCGGCGGAACAAACTCAGTGGTTCTAATCTATTATTATTTGTTGTTTATTGTAATTAAAACATTTATATTTCTTTGAATAAATTATAACTTTACCTGGACGAAAGCTTATATTACCTTTAGAATAATAATGGGCCAAACTACTCAGACCTCGTTTCCCCACCATGGTTCAAGCCTTGTCGTGGCGGTGGGGCTCAGTAGCTAATTGGGCCGAGGGGGCTCTTTGTTCCCCTCTTATAAGAAGAGGGGACAGAAGAGCAGGGGGCAAGGGGTTAGGATGGGAACCTCGCCCCATTGTACTGTCCCGACGTTTGTGTGGTGCGGGACAACCCCTCTGTGGAGGTGGCGTCGGTCCCTTGCGGGACTGACTAGCCGTCGAGGTGCCCTGTTTGTTTTCTAGATCCGGGGCACCTCACCAAAGGCGGTATTGGTGGCACTCGCCGGGTTTTAGTGGGTAGAACTGCGTCCATTTACCAGCTGTCGGACGCAGCGAGTCCCACATACCCGCGCGGGGAGACCCACTGCCCCGCGGGATGCCTTAGAGCATTCGTTAAAGAAAAAAAAAAAAACTCAGACCTCATTTCGAAGCAAGGGTATAATTTTAATGATGAATTTATATGTACGGAGGTACAGTGAACGGTGAGGGTCTAGTGGGTGTAGGCTCGGTCTCTGGTGTGAGAGGTCCGGGTTCGATCCTGATCCTGATGAAAATTGGTTTTTGTAAATTTCTATGTGCACCTGAACATGATACCATCGCTTCTGCACCGGTGAAGGAAACATCGTGAGCCTGCATGCCTGATGAGATTAAAAAGTCTTTTAATTTCTTTTTCGAGGAAGATTTCGAGGAAACCCGTAGCCAATAGTGGGAAATATAAGGGTTTGCTATTCAATTATTATTATTATTATACAGGGGTTTTTCGAATATTACGATATTAATTATCTTTATTATATATTTTTTCTCCTTCTCTTTTATAACTGTATATATCATCATCATCATCATCAGCCTCTATCCGTCCACTGCTGAACCTAGGCTGTATATATACTTATGTCTTCTGGACTTCCTCGTTCGGGAAGACGGAGGTGACCTCCTGACTAATGAGGCAACGCCCGTCGGCCTCCATGCAGTGTTTTATAGCGAGGGTTCTGCTGTCTTGGCGTTCATTGAAGGTCCATATCTAGCATTAGACTGATTTTTTTTAATACTTTGAAAGATTTGAATTGGTCGTCTTGGCGTTCATTGAATGAGGCCTATATATTTTTTAAAGAAGTGGGGGCACCGTCGGTTGGTTCACCTGATGGTAAGTGAATAGCGACATCCACAGACACCCGCTATACCGGAGGATCAGCAGGTGCGTTGCCGGCCTTTTAAATATGAGTATGCTCTTTTCTTGAAGGTCCCTAAATCATATCGGTTCGGAAACACCGTAGGTGGCAGCTAATTCCATATTTTTATGGTGTGAGGCAGGAAATGCCGTAAAAATCGAGATGTTGTGGATTTCCGGACATCAATATGGTGTGGGTGAAATTGGGAATTCTTACGCGATGTACGGTGGTGGAATTCTGCCGCAGGTATTAATCCTAACAATTATTCCTCAGAACACTCCCCGTGGTAGATGCGGTAGAAGTATTTAGCACTGGACGGATAAAGCCTAATGATGATGATGATGTCGATGATGATTTGTATAATATAATAATATCAACCCTTATATATCCCACTGCTGGGCACGGGTCTCCTCCTCGAAATCAGGCGAGAAGGGTTTTGGTCCATAGTTCACTGATGCGCTGGCCCAATGCGGGTTGGTGAACTTCACACACCTTCAAAGACTTTTAATCTCATTGGTCATGCAGGTTTCCTCACGATGTTTCCTTCACCGGTGATGATTTATTTTATTATATTACTTTAGAAAACTTACAGCTAGTGTACATAGAGAAACAGAAATAGTATAGGAAGTCCAATTAAAAGTTTCCACAAATAAGCATTTAGTAAGTACATAACGATAAAAAATGAAAAAGGTTGTCTTTTATCGTGCACACACATATAAATACAACGCATACAAGCATTTAAACGTAATTTCACCTGCATTTACTTAGATTACAGCCGGAGACTGATGATTGTTTTCAAAGCCTTTTCGCAAAATGTGATTTCATACCGGTGGGATTGTGCCGCGCTCCCGGCTGCATGGGTACCACCATCTTGCTTGTTTCTCCCGTGAAACAGTTTTGCTGTGTTTCGGGGAGAAGGACAAGACAGCCAGTGTAATTACTGGGACCGAGACTTAACATCTTATGTCTCAGGATAGGCAACACATAAATGAGTTGCTTGGGCTCGATCCAGGTAAACTAGTTTATGTTCATGGGCGACGTCGACCACTTACCATCAGGTGGCACGTTTGCCAGTTTGCCTATCCAACAAACATTTAAAAAAAACACAAAATCTCTCAATGTTAAGATGGAGCCGAATCATCATGTGAAATTGCCTGGCATTACCAAGCGATTTTATTAAGATTTCGGATTAAATAAAATGCTCTTTCAGCTCTTTCTTAAGAGAAAAATTATTATAATGAAACTTAATTACAAACATTAAAATCCGAGATAAAATTATTTGACCAAAGTTTTTTATAAAGAACAAGTTTGAAGATAAACGAGTTTTTCGTTAAATTAATAAGCACCAAGAGTTAGACCAGACTTTTTTTTCGCAGGGTAATGCTTTTTACGCATGAAGCCAGGATCTCGGGTAGATCCTGACCCTATGTGGGACTCGTACCTGGGAGTGCCCTACCCGTTAACTAAATCCACTGCGAGTGCCTTCAGCCGCATTTTGAGGGTCCCGGATCGGCATTCAACAGGATCACCTCAGCGACAGGCTGGCTCCGGCGAAGGCCAAACTTCTCCTCATAAGGGGGGACTGCCAGGCCTCTACTAAGCAGTCCCCGCGACGTCGCGTTATACTGGGCCCAGGTTCCCATCCTGAACCTGACACGAGCACATTGGCGTTACTGGAGGTGCATTAAGTAGCGCCTCCTACGCACTCCCGTTCGTCGCCTGCGGTGAGAGGCCACGTCGGCGGCCTCCTCTTTCACCAGACTAGACTAGAATGGTTCCGTACCGCTGAATAATACTACAGTAATCGCCCGGACTTACGTGATAGGTGTAAGTAGAATTCTGGGATTGATCCGAGGGATGCGCTGTGCCGCACTTCCGGCTGTATGGGTACCACCATCCTGCATGTTTCTACCGCTAAACAGCTTTGCTGTGTTTCGGGGAGAAGGACAAGACAGGCAGTGTAATTACTGGTAACGATACTTATGTCTCAGGATAGGCTTTTTTTTCTTCGCAGGGAAATCCTTATGGATGCAGCCAGGATCTTCGAGTAGATCCTGGCCCAATGTGGGATTCGTGCCTGGGAGTGCCCACCCTAACTAAAACCACTGCGAGCGCCTTCAGCCGCTTTTCAGCCGCTTCTTGAGGGTCCCGCATGTCTCAGGATAGGCTGGGCTAGTTCCTGGTAAACCAGCTTACGTTCATGGGCGACGTCGACCACTTACTAAAGTCCATAATATTATGTATAATCTGGACTAGAATCTAAAAAAAACAATAATTATTGTAATATATATTATAATATTATGTTACATATAAATGCTAAGTTATTTCACTTGAACTTCGCGCGCGTGAAACTAGGCGGTTCATGATAGGCGGTAAGGTCTGACTTCACATCGAAGTTTCTGGTCGTTTGGGGGACGAGGGGCGAGAGGTATCGGTGGCCGGCTCCTGACCGTCCGTTGTCCTCTACGCTCCTAACCAGCTCACCGCGCACACGTAATATTAATAAGTAATAATTTATAGTGGGTGAGTCCTTGGTGAATTAGTCCTTTTCTTATTTTTAGAATAGCTTTATTTGTGTGAAATAGTTATCCTAAATTAAATAATTACTTTATTAAAAAAGAAAAATATAAATTGAAAATTCCATTACTTTATTATCCGAACTGTTGTTAGTTATAAATGTAGTTAAATTATATATTGGATTAAATTATTTTGTTGTAAAACCTCGTAATCGAGTGTGCATTAAATTAAACCTTGCATAAAAAAATGTAATTATAGTTGCACAACCTTGGGGGTTGACTGTGGAAAGGCTCATACTTTTGTGTGGTCGTTCCAGGGTCCTCGGCGTGGCTGTCGCTGAGGAATGATCGAAGCTGACCGTGCCATGTGGATCTGGCGATCTCTTTTGAAAGTCTGGCGGGGAGCCACTATCCTGGCCCACTATCCTGGCGCACTATTCAGGAATCCACTGTTCCAGACCACTCTTTTCGGATACACTATTCCGGACACCACTATTCCAGCCCTCTATTCGGGACACCTCTATTCCGGACGCCACTTTTCCTGAACCTGGCATCGAGTCTCGGAAGCGCTGTTCCTCGGCATCAAACCGGAATCACCACGCTAAGTGACCCTAGTAACTAACGTAGTCTTCTTCCCACTTATGCTAGAAATGTGTATGTAGTTTTCGGACCACACCCGAGTCTTATTTTTTTTTTCAAAACTTAACCTCTTTTTTAATAGTCGGCTAGTTGTATCTTTTATATTTAACTAATATTGCGTAATTTATAAAACTCTTAGAAATAAACATGTAACAGAAATCATTAATTCTTATTTAACTCTCTTATTTATCAAAGACGTATCGAGACCTAAGGCCTATATATATATATATATATATATTATGTTAGTTGGATAGGCAAACTGGCAAACGTGCCACTTGATGGTGAACCGCCCATGAACATAAACTAGTTTACCTGGAACGAGCCCAGGCAACTCATTTATGTGTTGCCTATCCTGAGACATAAGATGTCAAGTCTCGGTGCCAGTAATTACACTGCCTGTCTTGCCCTTCTCTCCGAAACACAGAAAAGCTGTTTCACGGGAGAAACAAGCAAGATGGTGGTACCCATGCAGCCGGGAGCGCGGCACAGCGCTTCCCTCCCACCGGTAAGTATACAAATGAAGATTAGCAATGTCACATCCAAACGTCTATGTTCTGATGATGATGATGATGATGTTATCGCTTGCACCGTCTTCATAATATTCATAAGGATTCCTTCGAACGAGCCCCAGCGAAGAAATCAAATAAACTCAATAACTCTTTAAAATATTTCTGCAACGTTCGAAACTTCTGCGGGAATGTTTAATGTAAATACTTTAAAATAATTTAACTTACATCTAGTCTATGTTTTTTTAGTCTTTAACTCCGGGAAATGCTCTGAGACATCACGTGGGGGTATGGGTCTCCCCAGGCGGGTATGTAAGACTCGCTGCGCCCGAAAGATGGTAAGTGGACGCAGCTCTACCCACTAAAACCAGGCGAGTGCCACCGATGCCGCCTTTGGTGAGGTGCCTCGGATCTAGTAAAAAAAGGGCACCTCGACGGCTAGTCATTCCTGCAAGGGACCGACGCCACCTCCACAGAGGGGATGTCCCGCACCACAAAACAACCCCTCCCAACGTTGGGACAGTACAATGTGGTGAGGTTCCCGTTCTCGCCCCTTGCCTTCTGTTCTTTTGTCCCCTCTTCTTATAAGAGGGGTACAAAGAGCCCCTCGGCCCAATTAGCTTCGCCCAAGGTGCAGTGGCTCACCCTAGGCTACTGAGCCCCACCGCCATGACAAGGCCTGAACCGTGGTGGGGATCTAGACTATGTAATAAAGGCTTAACCATGCCACAGACACATTCATCACAGACAGAGTAAAGATGTAAGTTACTTATCATTGACGTCATCTGTAGCTCAATGGTTAGCGCGTTGGCGCTCAAGCCAGAGGTAGCGGATTCGAATCCCGCCAGTGAAAAAAAAGCATTGGGTTCCTGGGTTAAAGATGTTTATTAAATATGTGTATTATATGATAAAAATCTTAAATATATGTATAGAATAAAAGTATATAATATTACCGTTGTCTGGTACCCGTAACACAAGTTCTTCGTGAACTTACCACGGTACCAGATTGACGTGGTGTAAAGCGTCCATAGACATTATTAATATTATTATCTTATTCATGGAAGACATAATATGAGAAAACCTATTTGGAGACCTTGAATTGTCTTCCCGTGTCCATGGTGGCTGTAAAGTATCCCAAACGTTAAGCTTGTAATAAACTTAATAAACCGCGATAAAATCCGTTAAAGGTTTCATTAAATGACCTTTACTTCACATGCAAAGGTCATCATCATCAACATTGTCCTTGAAATGAGACAAAGACCCCTCCGTCAAGCCCGTCTTGGGCACTCTGGGCAAGTGCCCAGGGCCCCGCGATCTATGGGGCCCCATTATTTTTAGCAGAATATGATTGAGTCATAATTTTAATAAAATCGGCTTAGTGGCTTAAGCGTGAAACAATTCGCATTCGCATTTATAATATTAGAAAGGAAGAAGCTATAGGCGAATTTAAAATAACTTTAAAGTTAAAACTACAATTTTCTATTCGTGCAATAACATCGAGACTAACTTTTAACAAGCAAAACTGCATAATCGCCCGCATATGCAAATTTACACTGAATTTAGCATCTTGTTTGATTACTTAACTAACTTGCTAGAACCGAATAACATAAACTTATATCGCTACTTCATGCATGATTAAAAGTTCATGAAAACGTTTATTGCGCTCGTAAAATTAACTTTTATTCTTTAATCTATACTAATATTATAAAGGTGAAGAGTTTGTTTGTTTGTTTGAACGCGCTAATCTCAGGAACTACTGGTCCGATTTGAAAAATTCTTTCAGTGTTAGACAGCCCATTTATCGAGGAAGGCTAGGTTATATAACATCATGCCGTGACATATAGGAATTGAGTAACGCGGCCGAAGCTGCAGGCAACAGCTAGTAGTGAATAAGCTTAGTTTATTAAACTTATTTATCGGTGGAAGGGATCCGCTGAACCTGCTCCTGCATGGGTGCGACCATCCTGCTTATTTCTCCCGTGATCGCAGAGAAATGCTTTCTACGCATGTTGCCAGGTCCTCAGGTAGATCCTGATTCTATGTGGGGTTCGCGCCTGGAAGTGCCCACCCTAACTAAAACCACTGGGAGCGCTTTCAACAGCTTTTTGTGGGCCCGGATCTGCAGGCAAGAGGATCACCTAAGTAACAGGCTAGCAACGGCGAAGGCTCCTCGTAAGGGGGGACTGTCCGGCCGCCACTAAGCAGTCGCCGCGACATCGTGCCACTGGGCCCAGGTTCCCACCGTTTTATTCGTTTTTATATCCAACGGCTACATATAAAAAGGTATTTTTAGAAATATGTAATTGTAAATCATTGAGTTGGCCGTTTTGGCGTTCGTTGAAAGAGGCCTTTGTCAGTGGGAAAAGGTAATAATGATGATGGTAAGACTAGTTTTATCATATTTTCTATATAAATCACATTTCTGCGACCTCATTAAAACTAGCAAATAACTTTTAAAGTTATCTTGAAGTTATTTACTTCCTTTGAAACGGTTCCTCTGGCACCAGCGGTTTGTCTTGAAAATGGATTGGAATGGTTGATATTTTATGAGATTTAATTTATAATAAACATAACAGGATTTATATAGTACCCACCATTGTTCAGGCCTTGTCGTGGGGTGGGGCTCAGTAGCCTAGGGTGAGCCCAGCACCTTGGGCGAAGCTAATTGAGCCGAGGGGGCTCTTTGTACCCCTAAAAATAGGGGACAAAAGAGCAGGGGGCAAAGGACAAGGACCGGTGGGAGGATGGGAAGACGCTCCCGGCTGCGTGGGTACCACCATCTTGCTTATTTCTACCGTGAAACAGCTTTGCTGTGTTTCGGAGAGAAGGGTAAGACAGGCAGTGTAATTACTGGCACCAAGACTTAACATCTTATGTCTCAGGATAGGCAACATATTATAAATTAGTTGCCTGGGCTGGTTCCAGGTATACTAGTTTGGCCTAGGACTGGGGCACGTTGCAGGAGCATGCCAGTGTGGAGTTGACCGCAGTGGCCTGTGCTATCGCTGCGGTCAGGCTGGCCATAAGGCTGCCGTATGCTCGGCCGCCGCACACTGTGCGGTGTGCGCCGATGCAGGAAGGCTGGCAGGCCACGTGATAGGGGGTATGTCGTGTAAGCCCCCATCAACCCGCGGGAAGTTCCCCTCCCAACAAGCTAAGGGGGGGAACCAAGTGGAGTCGGTAGACGCTGAGATGGCCGAATAATGTCTAGGCATCTCAGCGTCCTCCAGGCGAACGTCAACTACTGTGCCAGGGCTCAGGACCTTTTCCTGCAGTCCATGGCGGAGTGGTGCGTTGACGTCGCGATCGTCGCCGAGCCATAATATGCTGTGCCTTTCAGCTCACACTGGGCGGGGGGGACCGATGACTCGGTAGCGATCGTGATGAGGCCTGGAGCCGCCCCCCCCCCCCTCGCGGTCAAAGCGAGGGGCCGCGGGTACGTGGCGGCGGTTTGGGGAGAAGTGCCTTTCGTTGGAGTCTACTTCTCACTGAACCGCGATTTGGCGGCCCTGGAACGGTTTCTCGACGTTCTGGGGCCGCTGGTGGGGCAGCTAGCTCCTCTACAGGGGTTCGTGGCTGGGGACCTCAATGCCAAGTCCTCGGCATGGGGCAACCCGGTCACGAACCCAAAAGGGAGGGAAGTGGAGGAGTGGGTGCTAGCTGTCGGACTGTCCCTGCTCAATACAGGGACAGTCCAGACGTGCGTGCGTTAGTCGGGAGGTTCTGTGGTGGACGTCCCGTTCGCCACGCCGGCCATCGCGCGCAGAGTGGAGGGGTGGAGGGTGGAGACGGGGGTGGAGACTCTCTCGGACCATCGCTATATAAGGTTCGAGGTGTCTCCAGTCCCCGTCAGTCCGGCGTCTACATCGTCGTCGTCGTCCAGGGGGAGAAGCCGGTTTCCGCGTTGGGCACTCACTAAGCTCGACCGGGAACTGACAGAGGAGGCCGCTATCGTCTGCCGATGGAGACTCCCACTGCTGTCGGAGCTGGGGGTGGATGAGGCAGCTGACCGACTCTGCGACGCGTTCACCGCGGTGTGCAGAGCAGCCATGCCGCCCGCGAGACGTCCACCCCAGCGGCGGGCGCTCTACTGGTGGTCGGCCGAGATAGCCGGTCTCCGAGCCGCCTGCAATGGGGCAAGGAGGCTGTATACCCGGAGCAGGCGTAGACTCCCCCAGGACGTCGACAGGGACGACAGGCTGCGCAGGGTCTACGTGGAGAAGCGTAAGATCCTGCAGCATGCCATTTGCCGAGCCAAGGAGGAGGCCTGGCTGGAGCTGGTGGAGGGTCTCAACGGAGACCCCTGGGGCCGACCGTATAAATGGGCACGGGACAAGCTCCGCGTCCAGTCGGCCCCAATCACCGAGACGCTCCAGCCGGGCCAACTGGGGAGGATCGTCCGGGAACTCTTCCCCGACACACCTGTTGGCTTCGTGCCCCCCAGGATGGCTCGGCAGACGCCGGACGAGGAGGGTGTTCCGCCACCCATCACGGAGGCTGTAATGGAGGCGGTTCTGTCCCGCCTCCAGAGTAGGAAGAGGGCGCCGGGTCCAGATGGGGTGCACGGAAGGGTCCTTGCAATCTCTCTGTTCGACCGCTGCCTGCGGTCCGGACACTTCCCGAGGGCCTGGAAGGAGGGTCGGCTCTGCCTGCTTACAAAGGCAGGGCGGACCTCGGACTCGGCTTCGGCGGTGCGACCGGTAGTGTTGCTGAGCGAAGCTGGGAAGGCCTTGGAGAGGATAGTGGCTTCCCGGCTTGTTCAGCACCTGGAGGTGGGACCGGGATCAATTTGGGTCCAATTTGGGTTCCGGGCACGCCGGTTGACCGTCGACGCCCTCAAACGCCTTCAGGCGGTGACGGGTGAGGCGGAACACAGTGGGGAGGTGGTGGTCGCGGTGTCTTTGGACATCGCGAATGCCTTCAATAGCCTCCCTCACAGTGTCATACGGGAGGCACTGAAATTCTTCGGGGTGCCCCCGTATCTGAGGAGGTTGTTGGAGGCGTACCTCTCCGAGAGGAGAGGTAGCCTGCAAGAACCGATGTGGGTCCATAGAGTGGTGGCGAGTCGGGTGCGGTGTGCCACAGGGATCGGTTCTGGGTCCGATTCTGTGGGACATCGGCTACGACTGGGTCCTGCGAGGCCGCCTCCTCCCCGGAATGGGTGTCATCTGTTACGCGGATGACACCCTCGTGTATGCCCGGGGACGAGGCTATAAAGAGGCGGCGTGGCTGGCCGAGGTAGGGCTTGACCTCGTGATCAGCCGCATAGAGAGGTTAGGGCTTCGGGTCAGACCTGAGAAGACCGAAGCCCTTCTCTTCCGCGGGACCGGGCGGAAAGGACCCCCATCGGGGGCTGCCCTCCAGATCGAAGGGGAGAGGGTCAGGATTTTCCCCCATATCAAATATCTGGGGTTCATCCTTAACGGAGGGTGGACTATCGGTCCACATTTCTCAGTGTTGGGACCGAGGGTCGTGAAGGCGGCAAGTGCGCTGGGCAGACTCCTCCCGAACCTCGGAGGACCCAGCGCCGCCTGCAGGCAGCTATACTCCGAAGTCTGCCGGAGTATGGCGACGTACGGTGCACCCATCAGCCGGCCTACTCTTGACACTCGATCCTATCGAAATTTAGGATTGGGATCGAAAAGACGCTACAACTAGCGCACAATTTGACTCGATTACAGTGAAATTTTATGTAACTAATTGAAATCGGGATTTCTCGATCTTGTTCATACATATTTCCTTAATTCGAAATCGACTTCGAAATTGAGATTGGGTTCGAATTTACACAGTTCATTGTTCAACAAAACTTAAGTTTTTAGTGTTCGATTGCGTTGTTTAAAGTGTTTTTTATTAAAATTATGGCACGATTGGCACTTCTTTTTGGATATATTAGGATAGATCTAAGACAAAGGCGAAATCTTAAGAAGAATGGCGCGTTATATGCCAATAATGCGTTCACCATGAGTGATGAGGAGTTTAAGAGATATTAATATTGCATCAGCAAGGAGCTTTGAAGTTGTTCATAGCGATTTGGATTTGTATCTACTACCTAGTATCTAGTATCTACGCGTTATAAGGTATGTCAATAAAAATATCTATAATCTAACCTCTTCTATAGTTCATCTTTTCTCTTTATTTACGGCCTATGTAGGATACATAAAAAATATATCTCAAATTATTTTATTATTGATTGGTTCTACATTGTTCTTCATAAGTGATACCTATCTATTAGACAAATCAAAGTGCTAATTATAATAATCTATATGACTTATTGAGTTACATATATTGGCATTATTTTATGATAACTTCCAAATAACATCCGTAGTAAGTGCTATTGATGGTACTCATATGGCTATCATACGTCCAGCCCAAAATGAGAGGTTTTATGATAGAAAAGGATTTCACTTAAGAAATGTTTTAATTATAAGTTGACTCTTGGATTCTGTAATTGTATAATTTAGTTTTAATAATGCCTTTTCTTTTATTAGTAATACCTTTAAATTGTATATATATTATATTGATATAATATATTATACAATTTAAACAAATTAATTATATATATTAATAGGTATATCCTTTTAGTAATACCTTTAAATTGGCAAATAACATAAACATTATAAAGGAATCTTAAAATGTGTTCTTTCCTTTTTAAATTTTGGGGAACTTGTTTATTTACTTGTTAATTCTAAGTAAAAATCATAAGAAAGTGATCATTTGTTTCATACATTAATATTATATTGCAATAATTATATGTTTTACGAGACTCGGGCTATGGCCAAAGAACTATTATGATGACACCTATTTGGATGCTCCGGCTGGCTCAACTGAAGAACACTACACCAAGTTTCATTGCGTAGCACGCAATACAGTAAAGCATACTATTGATGTTCTGAAGAATAGGTGGCGATGTCTCCTAGGCCACAGGGTCCTTCACTATAAGAAAGTGATCATTTGTTCCATACATAAATATTATATTGCAATAATTATATGTTTTTAGGACACTCGGGCTATGCCCAAAGAACTATTATGATGTCACCTATTTGGATGCTCCGGCTGGCTCACCTGAAGAACACTACACCAAACTTAAATGTGGCATGCTATACAGTAAGCATACAATGGGTGTTCTGAAGAATAGGTGACGATGTCTCCTAGGCCACAGTGTTTTTAATGTTTTCATTAAACTCTTGTTAAACTACTATTTGTTTTTATTTGCCTATCTATATTTTTGGTCATTGATTGATATAATCAATATTACAATCACAGTATTTATAAAAATAAGTACTAAAATACTTAACAATAAGCCTTTTATTCTCTTTTAACCTAAGGTAGCAATATTTAAATGTAACAGTTTTTATTTCCCTGTCTACATTTTTGGTCATTGATTGATATAATCTATATTACAATCACAGTATTTATAAAAATAAGTACTAAAATACTTAAAAATAAGCCTTTTATTCTCTTTTAACCTAAGGTAGCAATATTTAAATGTAACAGTTTTTATTTCCCTGTCTACATTTTTGGTCATTGATTGATATAATCTATATTACAATTACAGTATTTATAAAAATAAGTACTAAAATACTTAACAATTAGTCTTTTATTATCTTTTAACCCAAGAAAGCAATATTTAAATAAATCACAGTATTTTGTAATCAAATTAAGCCTATGTTTATGAGTAAAATACTTCATTTTCAATAAATAAACACCAAGATGACCAATCTGTCATCATCAAATTGTCTGTCAGAACTTGAGCTATTATTTTGGAAAGCCTTGACACCAGCATTACTGGTAAATTAAGAAAGAAGATGATTTCTATTTTATTTTGTTTAGGTAGGTATATTTTGAGCTATTTTGAAATTTGATGTCTATTCAAAATTGCGAGTAAGCTTTTTTTTATAGCAGCAATACACATTATGCCAGAATGTATAATAATTTATTTTGCTTTTATTGCTTTAAAAATAAGTTTAGGTTTAATTTAAGGAACTACATTATAATAGAAAATAATTAATTATTGGAGACATATTTTAATTTAAAAAAAAACATAAACATCATATAATATGTTGAATTTTATTTTGTTATTATATTTTATTATAATGGCCACATCGGTCGTCGATTCCAATTTCAATTCAATCGTAAACACGATTTGTTCAAGAGTACCAATATACTCCAGATTGGAACTGGAACTGGATTGAATTCGTATTGTTGTGAGATTGGAACTGCAGTCAAGAGTAGGCCGGCTGGGCGGGTCACCTTACCGCGAGGAATAAGGCCCAGCTGCCCCAAGCGCAACGGGTCATCGCGGTAAGAGTGATTCGGGGGTACCGTACGGTATCGTGGGCGGCAGCCACAGCCCTGGCCGGTGACCCCCCGTGGGAGCTCGTAGCGGAGGTTCTTGCCGAGACGCACTCCTTTGTCTCGGATAGGACGTCACTTGGTTAGAGCCTTACGCTGGACGGGATCCTGCGGGTTCGCCGAACAGGGCAAGAGGCGTTAATGCGGAGGTGGGGGGAGGACCTGGCGCGGCAGCCGTATGGCAAAAACCTGACGGCTGCTCTGCGTCCGGTCCTTGAGCGGTGGATGCGCCGTAAGCGCAAACCCCTCACCTTCCGTCTGACACAGGTTCTCACTGGGTATGGTTGCTTTGGTGAGTACCTGTGCCGGACGGCCCGCAGGGAGCCGTTGACAGTGTGTCACGATTGTAGCGCGGCGGTGGACTCGGCCCAGCACACCCTCGAGGTGTGCCCGAAATGGGCGGCGCTGCGTCATGATCTGACATCGGTCATCGGAGGGAACTTGTCTCTGCCGAGTTTCATCACCGCGATGCTCAGTGATGACGAGTCCTGGACGGCGATGGTCTCCTTCTGCGAGGCAGTAATGTCCCGGAAGGAGGCCGACGAGCGGGTGAGAGAGGAGGCCGCCGACGTGGTCTCCCCACGCAGACGACGAACGGGGGTGCGTAGGAGGCGCTATTTTTAATGCGCCTCCAGTAACGCCCCTGTGTTCGTGTCGGGCCCAGGATGGGAACCTGGGTCTGTATGGCACGACGTCATGGGGACTGCTTAGTAGCGGCCGGGTAGTCCCCCCCTACGAGGAGTAGTCTGGCCTTCGCCGGGGCCAGCCTGTCGCTGAGGTGATCCTGTCTGTTGCCTGCATATCCGGGACCCTCAAAAAGCGGCTGAAGGCGCTCGCAGTGGTTTTAGTTAGGGTGGGCACTCCCAGGTGCGCGTACCACATTGGGTCAGGATCTGCCCGAAGGTCCTGGCTGCATCCATAAGGATTTCCCTGCGAATAAAAACCAGTTTGCCTATCCAACTAACATTAAAAAAAATGTACTATCCCGACGTTGGGAGGGATTTTTCTGTGGTGCGGGACAACCCCTCTGTGTAGGTAAGGAACCAAAACACATTATTCCGGCTCGTACTTGATATATGAATAATAAACATTGATAATATCAATACTTTTCGCCGGGAAATGCTCTGAGGCATCCCGCGGGGGAGTGGGTCGCCCCAGGCGGGTGAATAGGACTCGCTGCGCCCGAATGCTGGTAAGTGGACACAGCTCTACCCACTAAAACCCGGCGAGTGCCACCAATGCCGCCTTTGGTGAGGTGACCTGAATCTGTTGAGCAAATAGGGCACTTGACGGCTAGTCAGTCCCTCAGGGGACCGACGGCACCTCCACAGAGGGTCCCTTGTGCCACAGAACAACCCCTGCCAACGTCGGGACAGTACAATGGGGTGAGGTTCCCATCCTCGCTCTTTGCCCCCTGATTTTTTGTCCCCTCTTCTTATAATAATAATAATAATAATCCTCCAGACCGATTTCGGTCACGGCGACCACTTCGACTCCTTGCTATTGGTGTCGGACGTGTGTGTGTGACCTCTTTTTATAAGAGGGGTACAAAGAGCAGCTTTGCTCAATTTGCTTCCCAGAAATTTTGTCCGTCCCAACTTTTATTGAATAAATATCCATAAATTTTAAACAGCCTCACAATAATTATTCTAACCCAACAATTCTGGAGAAATGGGATGAAATGGGATGGGATGAATTGGGATGGGATGGGATGTAATTGGGAAGCTCAATTACTGCGGATGTCAGGGACATAATGAGTTATTGTTAATATTCAGAACCTTGTCAATGTTGTTCCAAACTAGCATTTGTAATGTCCATTACTAGATGATACGTGTGGCTTTGCTCGAATTTAAAATTTAAAAATAAAATAATAAAATAAAATAATATCTATGGACGCTTTCACACCACGTCAATCTGGTCCCGTGGTAAGTTCTCGAAGAACTTGTGTTACGAGTACCAGACAACGGAAATCTATTTAATACTTTTATACTATACATATATTTAAGATTTTTATTACATAATATACATCCATGACCCAGGAACACAGAAAATATTTTTGTTCCCTGGCGGGATTCGAACCCGCAACCTCCGGCTTGAGCGTCAACGCGCTTACCACTGAGCCACAGAGGTCGTCGAAAATTGGCTTGATTGTTAATCTTTTTTCATAGTTTATGTAAGTACTATGAAAAAAAAGTACTTAACCATTTTTTTAAGTAAGTAGGTACTTCAAAAAAATGGTTAAGTACTTTCGGAGATTTTGAAAAAAAATCCGATAGCTAATAGGTATACTAATAATTCGGCAATGGTATAGGAAAATGCTAAGTAACGGTGTGTCGTAGATGCTGATGACGATGATGATGAATGGCGTGTCGTGATGGATGACTCTAATATGATGACGAAGTGTTGGTCGGACATTAACCAGGTGGGAAGACGATCTCCGTACAGTGGCCGGTCCGTGTTGGATGCGGGTGGCGAGGGATCGGTCGTCTTGGCGTTCATTGAGGGAGGCCTATGTTCAGCAGACGGATAGAGGCTGATGATGATAATCTTTATTTCTATATCAGTGAGATATCTGACATGTACTAAGTAAAATCACAATATTAACCAATTTGCCGTTAATATTTATATTAATTAAAACATTGAGCGTTACGTTATAAGGGATCCTGAAGTGGTCTTAAGGGAAACCCTTGAAGGGCCGAAATTGGATCCCCATTTCCAAGGGGTAATAATGTTGGTGGAATATTTATTTATCCGTATTTATAATGTTCTTATTTGTTAAGAAATAAATGTATAAAAATAACAAATCTTTTTGAATTTGAGAAAGACTATTTATTTTTGCCAAGTAAACCGTTTAATCAATTTTGTTTTTGGTTTTGCTAGGGAATGGGCATACCGCTGGACGGGGTATGCACATTCCTTAGCGAAATGGGGGTAATATAAGACTCTCTGCGCCCGAAAAGACGGTAAGGTGGACGCAGACTCTACCCAATTAACCTCAGCGTTGTTCTCCTCGTCGTGGGAACTGTAGACGTCCACGCTAGGCCACATAACCTGCCGCATAACCAGATGTGCAAATGCATTTACCACGGGAAAAAAATACTATTTGGGGGAAGCTTTTATTTTTATTTTGGGTGGCCAACTAACATAAAAAAAAAAAAATTTTTGGGTGGACAGGAACAGCTGGTAGTGATCTACGAATGTAGTGTGATAAAAACGCATTGTATTTAAACTGTGCCTAAACTTATATTATAAACCGGTAATGTCTGTGAGTTTGGCTGTAAGAGGTGATATATGAAACTCTTCACCGACAAAATGCTATATTGCTGAGTGACATGAGCAAGAAAATAAATTGTGTCCTCTGCCTTTTCATCTTATTTATTAGGATGATACTTGGATAGGATTGGTTAGGAGGGAACCGTCTAATAATATTTAATTACTTGGCAATCGTTCTAATAACGCGTGAAACTGACATACTAATATATTATTTTATTATTAGCTTCTATCCATCAGCGCCAGTCCGTTAACTTTCTATTTTCAGTAGGAATACCTTCATTGTCATCACCATTATCATCATCAGCCTCTAACCATCCACTTCTGTACATAGGCCTCGCACAATAAAGGCCAAGACGATCGATCCCTTGTCACTCACATCCAACACGGGCCAGCCACTGCACGGAGTTTTTTTTTTTTTTTTTTTATGTTAGTTGGATAGGCAAACTGGCAAACGTGCCACCTGATGGTAAGTGGTCAACGTCGCCCATGAACATAAACTACTTTACCTGGAACGAGCCCAGGCAACTCATCGATGTGTTGCCTATCCTGAGACATAAGATGTTTAGTCTCGGTGCCAGTAATTACACTGCCTGTCTTGCCCTTCTCTCCGAAACACAGCAAAGCTGTTTCACGGGAGAAACAAGCAAGATCCTCCACTCTTGAACCTTATTGGCCCACCGGCCATCCATTCTCCTGAGGAATACCGTATTAGGTAAATTTTACCGTCATTTATTAAAGTTATTGATGAATCTTAAGGAACTTTATGAGATGGGGACAGCTGGCATATCAGCCCTTATTACCATTTAAAGTATCCGAAAAATCGGCAAAGCACAAATCCCATGCTAAAATTAACATTTATTTTCTAAAATAAGACTCCTTACCTTGACTTTTAGAATGGGTAAATTGGCCAGACAAAGCTGGATATCTTTATCGATTTTTAGCAAGTTTTAATAAGAGGTAGCGCCATATGCAGCCGACTTGGGCCGGCATGACCGGGGTGGTACCTCTCGCTCACAAAACACCGGCGTCAAGTAACAGCTATGCTGTCGCGTTTCGTGGGGTTTGTATGTTTCCGGTGGGCCATTGGGGGGGATTGGGAAAAGGAGGACAACACATCTGCATAGTCTCTATCCGGCGTCGGTAGTCTAAAGCTTCGACTGCCCGTTTGCCCTCCTATGATATAAAAAAAAGAACTCACACTTCTCTCGAGTTTTTTCAATGACACAATCTCTAAACGCGAGTTTCCCTAGTAGCTCGTCCGATTAGACGTAGCTGCGGTCGCTTCATTATTTGCTAATGTGACTGGAATAGCAGTTTAACGTTCAAAATTGCATTACAAACTTGGTTTGCGGGTTTGTTTGTTAAAGTACAGAATTTGATCTGTTTGGTAATTATTCATCATTATCAATTTAAGCATTTTTTTTCATTTCGTAATAAAGCTTGACTTTCAATCAGACACTTTCGATGTATGTTGTTTTTTTTTTTTACATTGATAACTGAGTGTCATCAAATTTACCATTTACTTTTTTCATGACGCAGGTTAATACTTTCGTATGATCCAGGTTTACCTTGGGTCCCCACCATGGCTTAGGCCTTGACGTGGCGGTGGAGATCAGTAGCCTAAGGTGAGCTCAGCACCTTGGGCGAAGCTAATTGAGCCGAGGGGGCTATATGTACCTATCTTATAAGAAGAGGCTACAAAAGAGCAGGGAGCAGGGGGGAGGATGGGATCTTCACTCCATTGTACTGTCCCGACGTTGGGAGGGGTAGTTCTGTGGTGCGTGACAACCCCTGTGTGGAGGTGGCGTCGGTCCCTTCCGGGACTGACTAGCCGTCGAGTTGCCCTGTTAGCCTAACAGATCCGGGGTACCTCACCAAGGCGGCACTGGTGGCACTTCCCGGGTTTTAGTGGGTAGAGCTGCGTCCACTTACCATCTTTCGGGCGCAGCGAGTCCCACATACCCACCTGGGGAGACCCACTCCACAGGCGGGATGTCTCAGAGCATTTCCCGGCGTAAAAGAAGGTTTACCTTGGGTAAGGCTCTTTGACATATGTGGGGACTCGCACTAAGGAATGCCCCACTAAGCTACATGCGAGCCGCTTTTTGAGGAGGCAACAGGAGCACCTCAGCGACTGGCTGGCCCTGGCGAAGCCTAGACACCATTTACTTTTGGTCTGCTCAAGTAGCAATGAAAATTCTAATTAGAAAATTAGCATGATGTAAATGTAAAAAGTGAAATAAAGATTTACCCAAAAATAGAAAGTGTGTACGCTTGTGTTATCGGTACCTGCAAAGGATATTAATTTATTTATATAAAAACATATTATATACATACCCATGAACATGGAGATATCTAATAAAAGTCATAAATATTAACTTAAATGATCAGCCATTGGCGAAATTCAAACCCGCAACCTCTGCGCAGTGTTTCAGTAGCTTGACCACTCAACCAGCCGTCAAAATTATGAATACATACTAAAAACCCAACATTTCCCTTCGTGTAAACAAAGAGATTTTAATTCAACACGTTTGTTGGAATTTTAACGTTTTAATTTGGAAATTTTAATTACCTTTTATTTGCACTTTGCATAGCAACCAGAAGGGTTTAATTTCTATTTTACACCTTAACTGAAATTGTAAATATACGAAAAAAAAAAACGTGTGGCACTCGGGGACTGCCGCGGTAAAGCTATTGCATAGCATTTTTTATCAACTTATGCAATTATAATAATTTAATAATTTTATAGTATATAACGCCTATGTCGATCGCTCTCCTTTCTATTTAAGCTCGGTGACACACGCATAAATATTTGACAACTATTATACTTATAATATTATGTCAATTCTTTTTCATTATTTACATTTTTTTAATCTAAACTACGCCATTATCCGAATATTGTGGATATATTATGTTGTCGATTCGAAACATTTATTTAAATGCGTTAATTTGAGAGGAGAACTTAGTACTTACCGTATCCCACACCTATATACTTTCTCACAAACAGCTGCTTACTTATTCGTCCGATTTCGGAGCAGCTCGTCTCTCGTCGGGTGTTAGGTTTTTTTCGTTACGGAATTCCTTGATTCGGTCGCCGCGCTCAAGGCCCGCGATAAAAGCTATGCAATAGCTTAAAAATTCATGTTACTGACTATAGTGTTCATGTATGAATTTTTATTCCGTTTTACAGATACATTTTTGAAGTATTTTTTTTTTCGGATGAATCCATACTAACGGCCCGAAGGCCCTAATGCTACATCGGATTAGTGTGAGCCCATTTCGCTCACTTTTGGTTTGTAAAAACTGGGGGTTTCCCCCCCAACCTTGTGGTCTGCGACCGCACGGCCTCCTGGCGTCGGGTTGGATTGGAGTTTTTTTTTGAGAAGCGCCCTCCTAATTCAAGACTGATAAAGAAGTGTTGTAATATAATATTTAGCAGACCTTAGGTACAGAACCGTAAGATTATTAAAATTCCAATAAAAAATTAAAGTAAAATCCGTTTAAAAGTAGAAGCAGAAGTTTACCGGTGGGAGGGAAGCGCTGTGCTTCGCTCCCGGCTGCATGGGTACCACCATCTTGTTTGGTTCTCCTGTGAGACAGCTTTGCTGTGTTTCGGAGTGTAATTACTGGCACCGAGACATCTTATGTCTCAGGATAGGCAACACATAGTTGAGTTGCCTGGGCTCGTTCCAGGTAAACTAGTTTATGTTCATGGGCGACGTCGACCACTTACCATCGGGTGACACGTTTGCCAGTTTGCCTATCCAACTAACATAAAAAAGTAACCTAAAGTAGAGTACCTTTATCATTATCTAAAACCATTTATAGTTTTAGATTCATAGGAAGCAGCTTTTAATCCAGAGCCGATCTAGGCGTGTCCAACCTCGACAACTCCTAAACCACTGCGAGCGCCTTCAGCCGCTTTTTGAGGGTCCCGGATCAGTAGGTAATAGGATCACCCCAGCGACAAGCTGGCCTCGGCGAAGGCCAGACTACTCCTCATTAGGAGGAACTGCCTGACCGCTACTAAGCAGTCCTCGCGACGTCGTGTCATACTGGGCCCAGGTTCCTATCCTGAAGCGACACAAGCACAGGGACGTTACTGGAGGCGCATTAGCCTTCTCTCTTTTTTATGTCATCAGGAGGCAAACGAGCAGTCAGAGCATCACGGCACCGACGCCCATACACATCCGCACAAGCAAGGCCACGCAGGTCCGGGCCCTCCTTTTCCCTATCTCCCCCAAATGGACCACCGGAAACTCACAAACCACACGAAAACCTACTTATTTCCGATTAGCTGTGCTTTGGAAAGAGCGGGATAGGCAGTGTAATTATTAGCGATAAGACTATCTCAGATTCAACGAATTATCCTCAGCTAGCTCCAGATGAACTATTAGTTGGGTAAAGCTGACCACTAATCATCTTATGTCTCATGATTAACGCATGTTGTGTGCGGGTGAAGTCGTTTATAAGAGACGTTTGCTTATCCCATCGAGCATATAACCGGATAGATTAGTAATGTGAGCTAAAAAATTCCGAAACTGGTCAGTGATTTGTCACTGATAATATAAATTGTACCCACCAATGATCCATTTGTACGTCCCATCGGCCAATCCATCAATGGCAATCAAAGCGCAGAACCAGCGCAGCGTCGCAGCATAAATTTTGGTGGTTTTTTTTTTCATACAAAACAAATAATATTACCTCTCTATTACGGTTATATGCTCGATGGCCTAAAGCATAAAGGAACCATTCAGAGATTTATCGTGAAAACCCAGAGTGTAAAATTATTCATACCCCAGGGCTACTAAATTATGAATCCCGGATCGGTACAAACTTTCGCTTCTTATTCAAGTTATTTTTTCTTCACATTTTTACTTTTGCCAAGTTGTCAATTCGCAAGTATTAATGGGGTTTCGACTCACTGTGAAAAGGTGTTCAAATTCCAAGCTGTTATGAGGACGGATTGGAAATTTCGACGTCAATAATTTCAATTAATTTCAGTATTTCCAAAACTAATGAAAATATAAGTTGGTGACCTAATAGTTCATGATAAAAACCTTATTTTGTTAGTTTTCAATACATGATTAGGTAACTTTTGTAATAGAGAAAAAAAATGAAACATATACCTCTTACTAAAAAGATATTCACATCTTATGAGAAAACGGATCCGTGAGGCTTAAACCGGATCCGATTATCCCGATAGTTGTGACCGGAAAAGAATAGGCAACCTAACGTTTGCATATTCTATGGGCTTCATACTTTCGATTGGTATAGAATTTATCTAATAATCAACCGGTGAAATGTTTAATTTTTTTTTAAAATGATTAATTAAACTAAAACTACTAGGACTAAAATTTGTTAGGCAACCCATATGCAATATATTTATTGACATATTAAATTAAATATAAAAAACGTTTCATCAAATAAACATCTCGGTGAAGGTTTTTCCACTTTTTCCAAAATAAGTTGAAAACGCATTCTATTTGTACCAGTTTTATCCACAGCTGTTGCCTCTGATATTCCAACTGTATAATTATAAGCAGTTGGATAAATCCAGTTGCATTCAAACAAAAGAGCCATTTTTCTTTGTATTAAATGTGGTACAAAGACAAAACTGAAACAGAAAATTTTATAAGATTACCTTTATAGTTAGAAGTTATGAGACCAGGGTATTTGAAGCTAAGGTGAATGATAAACATTCCAAGTTAGATGTCAGACCCCACCATGGTTCAAGCCTTGTCGTGGCGGTGGGGCTCAGTAGCCTATGCCCCACCTTGGGCGAAGCAGATTGAGCCGAGGGAGGTGCTCTGTGTACCCTTCGTATAGGAAGAGGGGACAAAAAAGCACGAGGACAAGGGGCGAGGATGGGATTCTCATCTCATTGCACTGTCTCGACGTTGGGAGGGATTGTTATGTGGTGCGCGACTTGTGTCTTTGGTCCCTGACTAGCTGTCGAGGTGCACTGTTAGCTCAATAGATCCGGGGCACTTCACCAAATTCGTCATTGGTGGCACTCGCTGGAATTTAGTGGGTAGAGCTGCGTCTATGTTTACTAATTTACGGGTGCAGCGAGTCCCACATACCCGCCTGGGGAGACCCACTTCCCAACAGGATGCCTCAGAGCATTTCCCGGGGGTAAAATAAAAAAAGTAAGATGAGAGAAATCTTGCAGTTCATTAATAGAGACTTCCATTTATCTTGCAGAGATCCAATATTTTTTTAATAAATCAGCCAATCTGATTGATGATCCGCCTGATGGTAAGTGATCTACCTCGTCATATATACACCAGCATAGTTATTATTAGCATAGCATTCATTAGTTTTGGTGCCAGTAATTACCTGGCCTGCCCTTTCCTTTTTTTTTTTTTCGGAAGGGCTAGACTTTTCGGCCTGATGGCCTTTAAGCTCAATCGGTACAGTATGTGAGCAGATGGCTCACTTAAGAAATATTGGAAAGGGGGGGGGGCGCGGTTCATCGCGCGCGCTGCTCGGGAGAGCATCATTTGGACTAGTCAAATCCGATACGGCCTGTCCTTTCCGAAACACAGCCTAGTCATAGAAACAAACAAAATGGTGGTACCCATGTAGATAGATGCCCGGCATATAACCGGGACAGATCGGTAAGAAAAGATATTCCGCCAAAGTGTTGCGAAGCTTTGCGCTCTGATTGGCCGACTGTTGGCCATTGATCGATGATTGTCCGATGGGACATTCATACAGACCACTAGTTAGTTGAATTCCTATTACTGCAGTGTGATAAATCACTGACCAGTTTCGGAATTTAATAGCTCACATTACTACTCTATCCGGTTATTAATTGCTCAATGGATAATATTATAGTGAGTCTCGGTGCATGTTATAATACTGCCTGTTCTAAAGCTAGTCCTTAATAAAGATCTCATACTTCATCTCATAATACAGAGTATCTTGGGACAAGAATAATATATATAAATGATTGTTGTGACAAACGAAAATTACTTCTATCTCATATGTAATAAGCTCTTACTCTGATGTTTATGTTCCTCTAGCTATTAATATCAGTTTGAAAAACCCGTACTATGAATACTAGTACAGTGAAGGTCTGTTTAAGCACGCCAATCTCCGGAATGTTGGTATTTTATTGAAATATTGAGAATTTTTGAATGTTTTGAGAATGGTGAAATAATGGGAAACAGTTAGTTATAAACGAGGAGGCAAGAATAAATATTTTTTTCTTTAACGCCGGGAAATGCTCTGAGGCATCCCGCGGGGGAGTGGGTCTCCCCACGCGGGTATGTGGGACTCGCTGCGCCCAAAATCTGGTAAATGGACGCAGCTCTACCCACTAAAACTCGGCGAGTGTCACCAATGCCGCCTTTGGTGAGGTGCCCCGGATCAAAATCTCGACGGCTAATCAGTCTCCCAAAGGACCGACGCAACCTCCACAGAGTGGTTGTCCCGCACCATAGAACAACCACTCCCAACGTTGGGATAGTACAATGGGGTGAGGTTCCCATCCTCACCCCTTGCCCCCTGCTCTTTGGTCCCCTCTTCTTATAAGAGAGGTACAAAGAGCCCCCTCCGCTCAATTAGCTTCGCCCAAGGCGGTCAACTTTGTTCTGGTCATTTGTCGCATGGGGGCTAGAGTTGGGTTGCCAATATTTACGAGTTTTTAAATTTCTTTAGAAGTTTTTATAATTTTGTATAGCAGCTAGAATTTACCAAAAATTTGTATTTTAATTATTAATTAAATGTATATTTAATATTCTAAAATTATGTACGTTTAAGTAATTATAATTTTGTTAAATACTGCTGGGCACCCCACCATGCAGGTATGTCTATACTCTATGGTCCGGACTTTTTAATTGTTTCAAGAAAAATGTCTGCCGTCGCTTTCGTAATTCGGTCGGCTTTATTATTTCATGTAAATCCTATCTTTTGAGTTTTCATATTAACTGAATTATCCTCACCAAATATCGTTGAGTTTAGTTTCGGTTCCTCCATTTTTCAGTGCTTAGATTAATTTGGTTTTGTGATCATATGAGATAGTGACCTAACTAGTTTTAATTATATGTGATCAACGTTTGTGAGTGGACAATGAAAGAGAACAAAAGAAAATGTATCAAATGTGGTTCTTTGCCTGCCCATCGGCAGACACCCTGACAAAAAACTTTGGATTTCCAAAACCAGGTTTTACAAACAAGAAGTGTCAATACATTCCATCAACTTTAACATATATTAAATTAAGTAAGATCATTAATTTATAGATCTATATTTCCTTTCTAGATTGTGCCAGAGAAAATGTGTTAAAAATGTTATTCTTTATTAATTATTGTCATAATAAAATATTTTTGATAAGTATTCGTTTTTTTTCCAAATATACATTAGTAAGACAATTGGGTTTTATAGCCACATACTGCACTAGTTTTACTAAATATAATAAACTTTAAGTTTATTTTATTATTGTAAAACAGTACCATAGTAAAATTATTAATCATATATAATATCATATATAAATCACAAAAAAGTGTGAGGTATATATATATATACGCTATACCGTATAAACGTGCGTATAGTTTCATGGGGGCTACCAACAGATGGCGTCAGTTGTCTTGTATTTTTGCGACATTCTTTTTGTATGGAGTTGTCATTCTTCTCCGTGAGTAATTGTGTTCTGTGGCCCCACCGCCACGCCAAGGCCTGAACCGTGTTGGGGTAAATGAGTTGCCTGGGCTCGTTCTAGGTAAACTAGTTTATGTTCATGGGTGACGTCGAGCACTGACCATCAGGTGGCACGTTTGCCGGTTTGCCTATCCAACTAACATTTAAAAAAAAACACGAGACTAGTTTAACTTAGAAGGATTGTAAGTTTTTTAACGTGATTAAGTCTATCAAGTATTAAGTATTAAGTAATCAATGAATGCCGGCTGCACGCACGGAAAAGCATGACTCATTGTCACGTTCCGCCTTAGCCGAGGGTGCTAGTGAAAGCGCGGAACAAGCCATAGAGAGGCACCATCAGCCTAAGCGTTCGTCTTGTGACACATTACGACATTATCACGTAAAATCATCGTCCGTAAACCGACTTTACAGGCAAAAAGGAGGTTTTTGTTTTCTCTTTTAGAGTTTACTTCCTAAGGAAGATTTTCACATAGGACGACCGGTATGAAAAAATATAGAGACTATAATTATTTACTCGTTATATTTTTATAATTAAATCGACTTATTTTCGAGATGGTAGTAGGTAGTAGGGGCAAGAAAAATACATGACAACGCAAAATTTTATGACCTCTCATTTTGATAGCTAAATCTTTATAAACATACAGGACAGGGAATTTTATCTTGATATACATATTTTTGTTATCATATTAAACGTGTATTATATATAAGATTTTACCGCGACGTCGTCTATACGGTCGATACCATTTACAGTATAAGATACATAATTATAAAGTCATTGGGTTCATCAAGGCCAGCTGGTGTATTGGTCTGGGAGGGGTTGTGTAAAAGAAGTGACATACATAATAGGGATATACGGAATGGGCACAGGCTGGATGTAGGTACCAGTGGTTAGACTCACAAAAGTAAGCAATTATTTTAAAGGCAACTGTATACGCTTTTACAACGTTTGTGTGGTAAAGGATATTATCAAGTAAAAGATTTTATAGAAGATACCACACCTTGGGAATAGGGTGTTCCTCCCAGGCATTTCAGAATAATAACATGTAAAGTTATAAAATATTTGAAAAGATTAGTTCCACTGAGTTTGTTTCGCCGGTTCTTCTCAGTGGGCTTGCCTTGGAACCGGTGCTAGAGTCAATTGACGTTCAAAAAGATACTCTGTTGGTACTATTTTAAATAAAAAAAAATGATTTTGATTTTGTGGTTCTGTGGTTAGGAACAACCCCTCTGTGGATGGGGGCATCGGTCTCTTGGGAGACTGACTAGCCGTCGAGGTGCCCTGTTTGCTCATTAGATCCGGGGCACCTCATCAAAGGCGGCATTGGTGGCACTCGCCGGGTTTTAGTGGATAGAGCTGCGTCCACTTACCACATTTCTGGCGCAGCGAGTCTCACATACCCGCGTGGGGAGATCCACTCCCCTATACCTCAGAGTATTTCCCGTCGTTAAAGAAAAAAAAGGTGGTGTATTGGTCATGTACCGGTGGGAGGGAGCACCAAGATAATAATGCGTCTAAGTACAGGCAACACACAATGGGTGACGCGGACCACTTCGCCACCATCAGGTGGATTATGTGACAGTTTGACAGTCCTGCGGTTATTATAAAAAAATACTGTGGCGGACCAATTAGCGCCACATTCCTGAATCACGCTATCGAAGTTCCACAGCTCGTCGCTACATATTATTATATATATATACGACAGATGAAATGATAGCAAGTGGGCTTCGGCTTGACCGAGCATACCATCTCGCTCGGTCGGAGATATATATCCACCAATATATTCCACAATTACGTTTATTTAATTATTATGATAAATACCTATATATAAGATCTCGTGGCCGAAATCCCACACGATGGTCAGACCAGGTACCTGAACAACTTGGATTGACGGTCAGCGCTGCACTACATCAAGCGACGGAGCGGAACCGATGGCGACAGCTGACAGATGAGATAAAGAGGAGTCACGATCCTCAGCAATGAGGGAACGACCAAGAAGAAGAAGAATGGTAAATACAGCTATGACCATTTATAAATTACTTTTTTTATCTCATAAGGAGGCAACCGACGTCGGAGTCTTATGGTGACTATCGACAGATGCGTTGCCCACCTTTTCCCTATCCCCCAATGGACCACCGGAAACTCACAAACCGCACGAAACGCGACAGCATAGTTGTCACTTGACGCTGGTATACTTACATTTTTTCTATTCCTTGAAACCAAAATTAAAGACCATTCATAGCTACGTGACCAGAATAACGTGATCATTATATTATGTATTAGTATAAAAAACACTTTTTACCGATTCTATCGCAGTGTTATGTGTTTAGTTACGACTTTTTTGATGTTATCAACGATAGTAAGTTGCTTCTTTATAAAAAAATAAATTCGCGTGAAGATTAGAAAACAATGAGGTGATTGCTTAATATTTATTTAAGGAAGTTTCTACGTTTAAAGGCTAAAATAAGCTTCCCCGATGCGCTGGCTAATTCATAGTTAATAGGCTAATTGCGGTATAGCTATCACGTCTTACGGCGACAGGTTTGTTAAGAATAAAGCTCCGTACTCACTGTAAGACTTTTTACTAGATAATGTTCATCATCATCATCATCATCACTACCACCACCACCACCACCACCACCACCACCATCATCATCATCGTCATTTTAAAATGTTTTCCATCCACTGATGGGCATAGGCTTTATATAAAACGGGATAGTATGTATAATGTTTTTCGTTCGTTGCGGAAATTCATATTTCGGAATTGCCTAATATCGAGATTCGTGAAATAAAAGTGAAAAACGTATCAAATGTCCCGTTTTAAATAGTTTCAAAGTACTCTTTTTTGTGTAGTTCTGCACACAAAGTTGTTTCTGCATTATGACAAAACTTTTTTTACACATCCATACAATTATATGAAAAATTCTCTGCGAAGTATATTCAAGCCTCATATACACTACAATAAAATTTTGCAGAGAGGTAATATTATGAAATATACTGCATCAGAATACAAAGTAAAAAAAAATCATATGCCTGAAATTTAAGTCCACACAGGTGATGCTGCGTGTAAAAGCTAGTATGTTGTAAAGCTTGTATTATTGACAGACAGACGGCTAATAGTGATTTGAAACGCTGTTTGACGTCCGACCCGTGAAAATCTATTGGGATGATTAATTATTCAATGATACAGACCAAATGAGAGCTGTACAGATTAGTAACGTTATTGTGATAAATCGCGAGTGTAAAATCATGTATGACATGTTATTTTCAACCCCCGCGGCCCCGAAGCAAAAAAAAAAGGATTGTAATTTTGACCGCTGTGAGTCTGTCTGTAACGGTATTGCTCCAACTGGGGTGAACAGATATGGATGCGCTTTTTTGAAGTGAAAACTTCTTTAGGCGCGGTACGCATATTTTTAGATGAGATACAATCTCTGGATTCGCGACACCGTTACCACCGCTATGAGACGCTATTTGACGTTTATATGACGTTTGATTTATTTATATAAGATTATGTTATATATGGATGCGAGTAGCGAGGGATCGGTCTTCTTGGCGTTCTTTGAGCAGCAGCAGTGGACGGATAGAGGCTGATGATGATGATGCTATATTTGTTTACATGACCAATCGTTTAACACGCTAAAATGTCAATGTCATGCGGCCATTTTGTGCGCCGTTTAAATTGTATAGGTTGTCATAATCTATTACAGCCTGTATTAAAGGTATTTGAATTTAATTGTTTAGCTTTCACTTCTATTGGCAGTCTCTGTGACTGTTTTTTTTTAAAATTAAAAGCAGTTTTTGTAGCGCGACAGTCTTAAATACGTTTTATCGAAATCTTATATATATATATATATATATATATATAGTTGTATAGTTTGGTCCAACTGGAGACAGGATAGTTTTGGATATTATGTTGTATTTATCTGTAACAGGACGCCTGGTCGGTCCACTTGTATATTTGAATTAAAAAAAAACCCAACCAGTCACAGGGACTGCCGATAGAAGTGAAAACAAAACAATTAAATTTAAATTCCTATAATAAAATCTGAAAAGATTATGACAACCTATACAATTTAAGCGGTGCACAAAATGGCCGCATGACATTGACATTTCAGTGTATTTGACTTGATTGGTTATGTAAACAAATATTGCATAATCTTATATGAATAAATCAAACGTCGAATAGCGTCTCATAACGGTGGCACGGGTGTCGCGAATTCAGAGATTATACAAAGTCGTATAGTGAAGAGCAAGCTTTTCAATAACCCGGTACATTTATTTATTATAATGACTAGCTTAGGTTTAACACAAACAATGCGGAAATAGATTAGAAGACTTAATATGTTATGCTATTATTTTAGTTTATTATGAAAATGTATACTCCCCACCATGGTTCAGGCCTTGATGTGGCGGTGGAGCTCAGTAGCCTAGGGTGAGCCGCTGCACCTTGGGCGAAGCGAACTGGGCCTCTTTGTACCCCTCTTATAAGAAGAGGGGACAGAAGATCAGGGGGCAAGGGGCGAGGATGGGAACCTCAGCCGATTGTTCTCTCCCGACGTTGGGAGGGGTTGTTCTGTGGTGCGGAACAACCCCTCTGTGGAGGTGGCGTCGGTCTCATGAGGTACTGACTAGCCCCTGACCTTTTGTCCCCTCTTATAAGAGGGGTACAAAGAGCCCCCTCGGCTCAATTCGCTTCGCCCAAGGTGCTCAGCTCACCCAAGGCTACTGAGCCTCACCGCCACGTCAAGGCCTGAACCATGGCAGATAACACACAAATGCCTGGGTTAGTCAAACGTGAACTTGTCCATGGATTACGTTGATTACTTATTAGTACATAATTTGAGGATACTACTTCCCGACACGCAACTTTATGAAAGTATCTACACTACAAATTATTACTACAATTACTACAAAAAACAAATTAGTAGCATTAAAAAATTATCATTAATAAATCCAAGTTGGGTGAAGCTGCGTGTACTGGTTAATGTTTCATAAATCGTATATTTTGTGATAACGAAACAACGATGAAATTCGCGTTTCGCGTGTTCGACGGCTTGGAAACTATAATATTATGTGATTTGGTAATCATTAACTAGGGAGGAGATTTATCGATATTATATATCGATAATAAACATCACAGTCGATAACATTCTATAGTTGTAATATCGAATACCATCATAATATTATAAGCCAATGTGTCAAGCCTACCACTTGTTCCTATTGCTATATAGGGTGGAATCAACAGCGGTAACCAAATGAGCCTTTGATATGATCTCAGGGAGCCCGAGGGATATGTTAAACCTTGGGACCCTCAACGAATTTAATCTGGAAAATGATATTAGAAACCTCAATATCATTTTTAAAGGCCTATTCATAGATACCCCATACGTATGGGTTTGATGAAAAAAAAAAAGAAAGAAAGAAAAATATTTTATTGTCCGCAACAAAAGATATGTTATTACAGTTTCACTTCTAAGTATGGGGACCCCCAAAATTTCTTGTTTTTTTTCTACTTATGTGTAAAAATCTTAATGCGGTTCACAAAATACATCTACTTACTAAGTTTCAACAGTATAGTTCTTATAGTTTGGGAAAAAAGTGGCTGTGACATACGGACGGACAGACAGACAGACAGACAGACAGACATGACGAATCTATAAGGGATCCGTTTTTTCCATTTGGCTATGGAACCCAAAAAATTAGGAAGTATGAAATATTAATAACAGTCCTCTACCAGTCGCATTCACTGCAGTCGTGGTATAGTTGGAAGTGGCCGTCCCTTCCCCCACCTCAGAATCTTTTCCTGTAATTTAATAGGACAAGATTTTTGGGTATAAAATAAGTATATAAGTATTATAGTAAGTAAATTCATCATCATCATCAACCCTTATAAGTCCCACCGTTGGGTACGGGTCTCTTCCTCGAAATCAAACGAGGAGGGTGTTGAAATATGCTGTTAGTAGTTCACCAATATGCTGGACCAATATGGGTTGATGAACTTGACACACCTTCGAAGACTTTTAATCTCATCAAGCATGCAGGTTTCTCACGATGTTTCCTTCACCGGTGAGCAAGAGATGGTCTCATGTTCAGGTGCACGGATAAATTTAGAAAAAAACACAAACCCCTGTCAGGATCTATCTCAGACCGAGATGGGCGGCGCTGCGTCATAGTCTGACATCAATCATCGGAGGGGACTTGTCTCTGCCGAGATGACTGATGTGAAGGTCTCGAGGCAGTAATGTTCCAGAAGGAGGCCGACGAGCGGGTGAGAGAGGAGGCCACCGACGAGGCCTCTTCCCGCGGGCGACGAACGGGGGTGCGTAGGAGGTGCTACTTAATACGCCTCCAGTAACGCCCCTGTATTCGTGTCGTGCTCAGGATGGGAAAAAAAATACTCCTGGGTCTATATGGCACGACGTGGTCGGGACTGCTTAGTAGCAGCCGGGCAGTCCCTCAATACGAGGAGTAGACTGGTCTTCGCCGGGGCCAGCCTGTCGCTGAGGTGATCCTGTCTGTTGCCTGCCAGGACCCTCAAGAAGCGACTGAAGGCGCTCGCAGTGGTTTTAGTTAGGGTGGGCACTCCCAGGTGCGAGTCCCACATTGGGTCAGGATCTACCTAAAGATCAAAGAGCATCCATAAGGATTTCCCTGCGAAAAAAGAGGATCGAACTCAGACCTCTCACTCAAGAGGCCGAGCCCATACCCACTAGGCATAACATAACCTGACCCACCCACTTCAACTTCAACGTATTCCTTTGCGTAATTTCTTCTTTCATTCTTTGACAGTACAGACAGTGTGTAGTGAGCATTATGTGTGGGCCTTTGTGAAAAATAACTATAGTCACTAAAACACGATTAGATTAGAATGACAGCTGTCAAACGAATATAATTATTGCTTATGTTTTTACATTATATGCCTAGATAAAGACCAACCTTCTTATTATTACTTTTTTTTCTAAATCTACACTCGTTTTTGTATGTGAAATTACACGTAGACATGACAGCTGTCAATCCAATATGTTATACAGCTGTCAGAGACACAAAACATGTGCAAAAATCGTTGCATGTGTAAGCATTACATAATAAGTATATACACGGAATTGAATACATATCTGTTAACGAAGTAACATGTTATGAATCAAATATTACGATTTACTAAGATCTTACATTCACGTTGTTGCTGATATTATTCATATCACAGTAGGACTTTTCCATGACCACGATTGAAAACAATCGTTATAATGCATAAAAAACTGTTGCAATATAATGAGTGAAATTAAAAATGTCCGTGTTGCCAACCCTAGTTCCGAATAATAAATGGCCACTGTATCTATTACTCATTACTTTTCCCACTAATCCCCGCGGACCATTAGAACATTATTCATGTAAGTACACCTTTTTGTCTGTCCGTGTGATTGGGATCAACTTAGCTGTATGTCATAGGGTTGGCACTTTTTGATTTTCTATTAATATTTTTATAGAAATAACATTTTTTTAAGTTTACGTTAGTTTTAGTGTATGTAAGTATGTTTATTACTTTCTTACATTTCGCAGCCAAATCGTCTTGATGGATTTTAGTGTGAGAGGTATATTCTGATTCTTCCTAATATTAATCCTAATATTAGTGATACTAGGTAAATACAAAAAAAAAATCAGTTGTCTGTAGGTTTTTACAATCCCGACGTTTCGGATACTTTACAGCAACCACTTTCTGCGTAGAGAGGACTAATTAAAATATTGATGTATCATAGGGTAGTTTCGCATAACTTTGTAACGTTAGGACATTTATTCTGTTACCTCAGTCCTCCCGTGACCATGGTTGCTGTAAATTATTCGAAACGTCGGGCTTGTTAAAATCCGTAAAAAATGTTTCATTATAATATAGAACGTCTTGTGATAGTCAAATTCATTTTCGTTGTTTTCCAATGATTTTTCTCATTTATTGCTCAATAATGCTTTTCAATAGCTCCCAAAAAATATATATTGGGCAGCATACTACCTCATTTATAAATTTACATTAAACTTTAACAAACATAATAAAATTTGTAAGCTAACAGTATCAAAATTTTAATACATCCTAATATTCTCATTTCCCTGTGTAATTTCATTTTGATGTAAGGTACATGATCCAATTAGATATGCTTGGATTACATCAGAGTTAAGGTGGTGACAGATACGCGAGAGCTTTGATCTTTTTGTGAAACATCTATAGGTCGTAAAATCGATTCTAATGACGTGACGGTAAAGAGTATGAGAGATCTTTTTGTGAAACATCTATAGGTCGTAAAATCGATTCTAATGACGTGACGGTAAAGAGTATGACACTGTCATGTCGTGACATCTTTCGCTTATGTATATAAATAAAAATGAATCACTGAAATGTATGTATGCATAATTCTTACTTAACACACACGAACTAAGGTTACCGATATCACGCAAAAAATAAGCTTGTTGAAGTGGCAGTGGGCTGGTTACACACTCAGGAGTACGGATGGCCGTTGGAGAAGGAGAACGGATGGTCGATAAGGTGAGGAGGTGATTCAAGAGTGGAGGTCGCGTTTAGTGAAGTGTTGGTTGAACATTAACCAGATGGGAAGACGAGTGCCAGTGCATCGCTATGGCCCAACACCCTCCTACCTGACTTAGACGATGAGACCCGTGCCCGTGGACATATTATTATAAGGGTTGATAAAAGATAATATATAATATGTGTGGGCCAATTTTCTTGTTACGAGGGTCAATGTCCAAATTGTCTGGACTCCTTTGGCGCAAAGAGTGGAGAGCGGTATAGAGAGAAGAGTATGTGGTGACCACTTATAGACCACGGGGGTCTACGCGCTTGAGTCCTGAGATTATAAGGGATAAGCAAATCGGCACACAAGATTATGCACTGATGTTTAGTGGTCATTGACACAACGCCTATGGTGTTTACAACCCTACCTAGGTTTTGAAGACTATATACGTGACTATATACGTATATAACAAGACGTGCTATCCTTTGATTACATACTTGGTGCTATCTATATTTTTTAAGCAATTTCAATAGGGAAGATGGGTTTCAACTGTCGAGAGTGTGGAATCCAGTGATTAGGTTATACAAACCCATTATAATGAAACAATTTTTACGGATTTTATCGCGGTTTATTAAGATTTTTACAAGCCCGACGTTTCGGATACTTTACAGCAACCATGGCCACGGGAGGACTGAGGTGACAGATGTCCTAACGTTACAAAGTTATTCGAACTACCCTATGATACATCATTATTTTAATAAGCCCTCTCTACGCAGAAAGTGCTAACTGTATCTTTAGTCTGTGGCATACTATGTTTGGTTTTTGATTTAATTATTTTAATAATGGGATCCCAAGCAGGTGGTAAGAGCCAGCCATCTTCTCTATTGAAATTTGGATGTTTTATAATTTTAATAGCCTCGCGGCTTTTTGGTTTATACAAACCCTTTAAGAATAATAATATTAAACATTCGCGAACCGATATGGTGAGTTTCGTCTGTCGAACACAGGATCGAGTGTCGAGTGTACGTAAAACAAGTGACAATAATAGAGGTGAAAGTGACAATAGTAGTGGTGACCAGTGTTTACGTAGCAAACGTACGAGAAAGGAGGTAGTCTGGTACGTCATGCCCTGCGTCAATATCTACCCGCATACTTCACAACACACTTTGTCTCGTGAACAAGACAAAGTGTGTTGATAATAGATAATGTCGTGTAGATAATGTCGAAATATCGAATTACGTAAAATAAAAGTGACAAACATGGTAAATATCCCGTTTCAAATAATTTTAGTAATCTACTAGCTGTTGCCCGCAGCTTCGCCCGCGTTGTTTATTTGTATAAATAAAATTGCACCAAAGATTGTGCAAAATATTATTAAAATTGGTTCAGAAAAATTCCCTTTTAGGGTTCTGTACAAAAAGGGTAAAACGGGAATTCTATTACTAAGACTCCGCTGTCCGTCCGTCTGTCACTAGGCTGTATCTCCTGAACTATTATAGTTAGACGGTTTAAATTTTCACAGGCGATATTGTATTTCTCTTGTCACTATAACAACAAGTACTAAAAACAGAAAAAATAATCAAAAATCAAAATCTTCAATCAAAATTCAAAATCATTTTTTTTTATTCAAAATAGTACCAATACAGTATCTTTTTGAACGTCAATTGCATCTACCACCGTTTCCAAGGCAAGCCCACTGAGAAGAACCGGCGAAACAAACTCAGTGGCACTAATCTTTTCAAATAATATGTATTCTATAAAAACTTTAACATCTTATCCTGAAATGCCCGGGAGGAACGCCTTATTGCCAGGGTGTGGTATCTTCCATGAAATCTTTTACTTTATAATATCCTTTACCACACAAACGCTCTTTAATAACTTTTTGAATTTTTTTATGGAGAGCTTTTGAACGTTTTCTGGGATCCTATTGTAAAAGCGTATACAGTTGCCTTTAAAATAATTGCTTACTTTTGATAGTCTAATCACTGGTACATATTCTAACCTGTGTCTATTACGTATGTCCCTACTTAAAAAATTATGTAAACCACATAAATGTGATGTTTTTGCCGTTTATTAATCATTATTAATAAACAGGTAGACGCTTGAAATATTCACAGAATATTAATTAGTTATATTATAATAACTTTAAATATAAATAATAAAATAAATATGTAACTGGGGGCTCCCGAACAACAAACAGGATGTTTTTGTTAAAGGGTCTAAAGTTGTATATATTATAATGGTACGGAACCCTTCGATTTCAACTCTCAATTGACCGATTTTTATTTAGATAATAATATCTAGAGATAATAAAACTAAATAGTATGTTTATGTGACCAAAATCAGACTCGTAGTAGTTCGCACATGACAAAACTATAGTAGCACAACTCTCTTGAACTCTCTTGAGTTCTCATGAACAAGGCATTCGTAGACAGTGCCGAAATATTGAGCTCCGCGAAGAAAATGTGAAGAGAATTGTAAATATTCCACCGACCCCACTTCAAAATGGCGGATGTTTGTCATAATTATCGCGGGAATGCCAAAACAAAATTATTGAATAAAAAAACAAATTAAATACTTTCGAATCCTTTTTTGCTCAATTTTACTCATTTATATTTGACACTCTTGCTCCATCTATTGCCTCAAACTACGCACTAGAAGATCCAATAAGACAATCTATGATTTTCGTGTGTCACCAGCCTTATGTCTTTATTTGATAGAAATAACTTATTAAGATACATCATATGATATAACCGAGTTGAGAATTTCGGGGATAATATTTCATATAATTATGAACATTTGTTACAAGTTTCGCAGTAAGGCTTAAATTGGGACTGGCTCTTACAAAATGTATCACTATATTCTCGTCGCTATCTCGTCGTGACGTAGGTTTGAATCCTGAAAGTTTTTTGGGTGGATTATATTGTATTCAAACGCACTCTCCTTTAAAAAAAAGAATATGATCAATGCATATTATGTTTAAGCAAACAATCATTTTAGCTTTTTTATATTACTAGAATTATATTTTAAAAGAAGGAATAGATAATGATGATATAAAAATATAGACAAGTAGCTGGCGTGTTGATATCGATACAATATTTAAACAAGATTCGTATCAGGAATAAACTTTAGTATATAATGTATTGTATGATCGTAAACCGCGTCGATTTTTCGACGTTATCAAACATGCACTTACTGCTTGCGTTTTTCCGCTGCGTATAATTTCGTCGCAGTCCGCTGCGTTTTTCCGCGTATTACAACTGCACCTTAGGTTTATGCATAAAAAAATGTTCCTCGCAGTGTCGCAACCAAACCCATTTTTCAAGGGAAATATTTTAAAAGTCGAGCTGAAGCCTGGAACGGAGTTCTTTTAGAGCTGGAATAAAGGCAGGGCTACATAGGGCTTTTGATTTATATCGACATGATTTATTTATTTTAGTTGAATGGGAAAACTGGCAAATGTGCCATCTGAAGTGTTCAGTGTCATACATAAACAGAGTTTACTGGAAGTAGCTCAGGTATACTTAAAGCGTTCCCCACCATGGTTCAGGCCTTGTTCGATGGGGCTCAATAGCCTAAGGTGAGCCGGTGCACCTTGGGCGAAGCGAATTGGGCCGAGGGGGCTCTTTGTACCCCTCTTAAGAAGGGTACAAAGGAGCAGGGCTTGCCCCCTGCGAGGATGGGAACCTCGCCCCATTGTACCGTCCCGACGTTTGGAGGGGTTGTTCCGTTGTGCGAAACAACACTTCTGTGGAGGTGGCGTCGGTCCCCTGAGGGAATGACTAGCCGTCGAGGAGCCCTGTTTGCTCAACAGATCTTGGGCACCAAACCAAAGGCGGTATTGGTGGCATTCGCCGGGCTTTAGTGGGTAGAGCTGACGTGAACGCACTTATCAGCTTTCGGGCGCAGCGAGTCCCACATACCCACCTGGGGAGACCCACGCCCCCGCGGGATGCCTCAGAGCATTTCCCGGCGTTAAAGATAAAAAAAGATGGTACCTTAGTCTAGGTGCCGGAAATAATACTGCCTGTCCTTCTTTACAAAATATATTTATGTAAGAGGTAGTGCCATGCTGCTTTGCAGCCAAGTTAGGCCGGCATGACCGGGGTGATACCTCTCGTTAACATAATACCGGCGTAAATTGACAGCTACGCTGCCGCGTTTCATGCGGTTTGTGAGTTTCCAGTGGCCCATTGGGGGGATAGGGAAAAGGAGGGCAACGCATCTACATAATCTCTGATTATGCGGATGTGAATTGATAGGTATCGATAGTCGAAAAAAGTATTCGGCTACTCGTTTGCCCTTTTATTCTAAAAAAAGACAGAAAAGATGTTTCGTGGAAGAAGTGAGCTGGACCGTAGCACCCATGCAGACCGTGACCGTGGGACCGTGGCATAATTTACCGCTGGGAGGAAAGCGCTGTGCCGCGCTCCCAGCTGCATGGGTACCACCATCTTGATTGTTTCGGAGAGAAGGGCAAGACAGGCAGTGTAATTACTGGCACCGAGACTTAACATCTTATGTCTCAGGATAGGCAACACATAGATGAGTTGCCTGGGATCGTTCCGGGTGGGCTGGTTATGTACATGGGCGACGTCGGCCACTTACTATCAGGTGGCACGTTTTCCAGTTTGTCTATCCAACTAACATAAAAAAGAGCATCTCCACACTGGTAGAGGTAAACGAAATCTTCTAGAAGCAGTACTGAGGCAGTACTATGTCTAACGTTGCGTAAGTGCTAGTGGGTAGCTGCCTTTAAACGTTAAATTTCTTCTAGTGCTCTAGTGTTGAGGTCAATAGCAGCCATTTTGTGTTTGAAGGTTGGAGCAAATTCATGGTTGGTATGAAATATTGCATATTTGAGAATTTAGAGCAGTACGCAGAGGTTGCAGGAATCTCTAAGGGAATTTGTATGATGAATATGAGCTTATAAATACAATTTTGTGTTTTTAAATCTTTATATATATATATTTCTTGTGTATGTGTATGTCACTGAACTCCTCCTAGACGGCTGGCCCGATTTTGATGAATTTTTGTGTGTGAGTTCAAGGGGATTCGAGGATAGCCGAGGGATCCGGGTTCGATCCTGACCCTCTGTGATGCCTAGAAATGGGTTTTACTAAATTACTACGTGCACCTGAACATGAGACCATCGATTGCTCACCGGTGAAGGAAACATCGTGAGGAAACCTGCATGCCTGATGAGATTAGAAGTCTTTGAATGTGAAGGTCACCAACCCGCAATGGGTCAGCGCTTCGCGCTTGAACTATGGAACGAGAGCCCTTCTCGCCTGATTTTGAGGAGCAGACCCGTGCCCAGCAGTGGGACATATAAGGGTTGATATAATTATATTCTTAAACGATATGTAGCATAAATAAAATCTGTTGCATGGTAATGGTATCTAATATTGAATTTTTGTCTATCTTTTGTCTACCTATCTAATATTGAATTATCATCAACTATCCATAAGTTTAGGCACCCTTTTTTTGTTTACACGGCGAAACGCCTTTATGCGCCGACAACGACTCGCGGCACATATCTGTGCCGAATACCCACTATAACCCAGCGGGTTATAGTGGGACTAACGCCACAAATGCCACTTTTGGTGAGGTGTCCTGAATCTGTTGAGCAACAGGGCACTTCGTCGGCTAGTCAGTCCCCCAAGGGACTGACGCCACCTCATACACTCTTGCACCACAAAACAACGTCGTGATAGTGCAATGGGTGAGGTTCCCATCCTAACCCCTCTTATAAGAGGGGTACAAAGAGCAGCTCCCTCGGTTTAATTGCCTTTGCCCAAGGTGCTGGGTTCACCTTAGGCTATCAGTAGCCTGAGCCCCACCGCCACGACAAGGCTTGAACCATGGTAGGTGGGTAGGTACTCTGAGACACAAGTCCTAGTGCCAATATTACAATATTGTCCTCGACAGGACAGAATATACCAGCTCCCTTATTTGTTCCGTAAATCGTCTTCAAAATCAAAATCAAAATCAAAATTTTTATTCAAAATAGTACCAACAAAGTATCTTTTTGAACGTCAATTGACTCTAGCACCGGTTCCAAGGCAAGCCCACTGAGAAGAACCGGCGAAACAAACTCAGTGGAACTAATCTTTATAAATAATTTATAACAAATTTTACATGTTATTATTCTGAAATGCCTGGGAGGAACACCCTATTCCCAAGGTGTGGTATCTTCTATATTTTTTTTTACTTTATAATATCCTTTACCACACAAACGCTCTTTGACAACTTTTTTGAATTTTTTTAAGGAGAGCTTTTGAACGTTTTCTGGGATCCTATTGTAAAAGCGTATACAGTTGCCTTTAAAAGAATTGCTTACTTTCGAAAGTCTAATCATTGGTGCATGTAACCTGTGTCTATTACGTGTATTCCTACTATGAATATCACTTTTCTTACAAAATTCATTTATGTTTTTCCGGACATACAGTAAATTTTCGTGATCTACGAGAGACAATATAGGCAATGTATTACTCGCGTAGAGTTCCACTTATGTCTCAGAAGGAGTTGATGAGTTACTTTGGGCTGGAACTATAATTAGACCTGGTCATCTATTTTTTTATGTCCTAAGGAGGC
This sequence comes from Helleia helle, assembly GCA_963853865.1. Classification (NCBI taxonomy): domain Eukaryota; kingdom Metazoa; phylum Arthropoda; class Insecta; order Lepidoptera; family Lycaenidae; genus Helleia; species Helleia helle. The sequence continues at coordinate 11,849,222 of OY971436.1, forward strand.
AACCGGGCAATCGGAGCCTTATTGTGACTACCGACGAACATAGACAACCAAAATTATGCAGATGCGTTACCCTCCCTTTCCCTATCCCCCCAATGGGTCACCAGAAACTCGCGACAACATAGCTGTCACTTGACGCTGGTGTTATGTGAGCGAGAGGTACCTCTTACATATTTTATATTCAAAGGCCACTTTCCAGTCAAACGCATTTTCCTATTTCTCTCTCTCTCTCTCTATATCTCTATATCTCCCTATCTCTCTCTCTATCTCTCTTTCTCTCTCTCTCTCTACCCAAAAAATAAGATAAATATACGAAACAAAGACAAACAGATAACTCGATTAGAACAAACATTCTCACACCACTTTTTTCTCGTTTATTTTAATTTCCGCTCAGGCAAACAATTTGCCAATTTATTTTCATGTGTCTGTACGGGGCGTCTTAACATTCAAATACGAAATAAAATACCCTTAAAAGACCCTTCAACCTATTTTGCTTAAATTCTATTTATCGGGTAAGGGTTAGACATGTATTGTATAGGCGCGACTTCTTAACATATTTTATACTGATATGAAAGTTTTTTTTTTTTCTTAGTTTGTTAAATTTATTATAATATTTAATTTTAAATGAGGTATGTTTGATTTTTTTTTTCTCTGTTACAAAAGTTACCTAATCATGTATTAAAAAGTAACAAAATAGGGTTTTTATCTTTGAACTATTAGCTTAGGTCACTAACATATCATTTGTTTTGTAATTACTAAAAAAAATTGAGATTATTGATGCGAAAATTTCTAATGCGTCCTTTTAATAATAAGACGACAATGGTTAGCGCGTTGGCGCTCAAGCCAGAGGTAGCGAGTTCGAATCCCGCCAGGGAACAAAAATCGGTTGTCTGTAAAGTCGGTTTACTGACGATAGTTGAACGTGACAACATCATAATAAAATGGAACGCCTCAGAGCGAGGTAACGCCGCATACGTCATCGCATACGTGATGTTTTTTTGTTCTTGCAGCCGGCTCCATCGAATTATAAGACGTTGTCACGTCATATGTTTTCTGTGTTCCTAGGTCATGGATTTGTATTATATAATAAAAATCTTAAATATATTTTGTATAGTATAAAAGTATTAAATATATTTCAGTTGTCTGGTACCCGTAACACAAGTTCTTCGAGAACTTAGCACGGGACCAGATTGACGTGTTGTAAAAGCGTTTATAAATATTATTTTTATTATTGGTTGCACATTCATCTTCCTATATTACAGTATTTAATAATACGTATGCCAAATGAGCAGACGTTTTGGCCGACCAACCAACATTTGTTCACACAATCTTTCATTATTATCTTCATGGCTTACATTTATCAGGAAATGGGCCTCTCAGGGCATGAATGATGTGGCTCTGACCGATATTTGTCACACTGAACTATTGAGATAAGAAAATCTAGTTTCTATATAATTAAGGTAGGCGCACTAGTAGACCCCACCAAGGTTCAAGCCTGGTCGTGGTGGGGCTCAGTAGCCTAAGGTGAACCCAGCACCTTGGGTAAAGCTACTTGAGCCGAGGTAGCTCTTTGTACAACTTTTATAAAGATCAGAGGAACAAGGGGCGAGGATGGAGACCTCACCCCATTGTACTGTTCCAACGTTGAGAGGGGCTATTTTTTGGTGCAGGACAACGTCTCTCTGGAGGTGGCGTTGGTCCCTTGGGGACTGACTAGCCATCGAGGTGCACTGTTGCACAACAAATCCGGGGCACCTTACCAAAGGCGGCGTTGATGGCACTCGCCGGGCTTAATCCTTACCACCTTTCGGGCGCAGTGAGTCCCAGATACCTGCTTGGGGAGTCTCCACATCCCGCGAGATGCCACATAGCATTTCCCGGGGTAAAAGAAAAAAAAAGACGAATTAGTATTCCTACCTGAGGTAAGGCACCAATGAACTTCAAAAAATTTATTGCTAATATTACACTGCTGTCTTGCCTATCTTAATAGAGAACACGGGACAATCATCCCTCTTATTTTTTCCGTAAAACAGTTTCGCTGTGTTTCTAGAAAAAGTGCAGGATAGGCATTATTACTGGCACCAACTCTATGTTAAGTGTCAGGATAGGCAAAAGATAAATGAGTTGCCTGAACTAGTTCTAGTTATAATATTTTTTTGAGAATGGGCGACGGTGATCACTAACGATTAGGAGGCACGTCTTTTTTATTTTGCATCGGGAAATGCTCTTAGTCATCCCGCAGGGGTGGGATTCACTGTGCCTGAAAGATGGTAAGGTGGACACAGCTCTATCCAGTAAAATCTGGGAAGTGCCACCAATGCCGCCTTTGGTGCCGTGCCCCGGATCTTTTGACAACAGGGCTTCTCAAGGGCAAGTCGGGTAGTCAATCCCAGAAGGGACCGATGCCACCTCCACAGGTGGGTTGACTCGCACACAACCCTTCCCAACGTTGGGACTGTGCAATGGGATGAGGTTCCCATCCTCACCCTTGTACCTTCCTGCTGTTTTGTCCCTTCTAAGTGGGACGTCTGTCAGTTTCAATATCCGACTAAAACCAGCATTATTTTTATATTTTATTTCTTTGTAACTATCCCAGTGTACATAAATTGTTAAATAAATAAATAAAATAAAGAAACTTACCCCCAAATACTCAAACGAATATCAAATTTAAGACGTACTTAAACTCATGCTACAACGTGTCAGATTCAAAGAAAAAAGAGGGACAACACTAGTTTAAGTACGTCTTAAATTTTAGATTCGTTTCAGTATTTGGGGGTTACTTACTTAAATAGCGACAAATTAACGCGACAACTTATTCGCGAGATTTCAACATACGTTAAGCCTTAACACTTACTTTCTTAAATTACATTTATCTAATAAGGATCTTAAAAATTGGAGAGACGTGGACCCAAATAATTAGAATAAATTTAATATTAGGAAAATGTTTTAACCATTAAAATACAGGAATATTATATTTTTATACAGGAATAATTTATTTATTACCGGGGGTAACGGGTTCGAATCCCGCTAGGGAACAAAAAGTTTTCCATGTTCATGGGTCATGGATGTGTATTAAATGTGTGTATTATATTAAGATAAAAATCTTAAATATATGTATAGTATAAAAGTATTAAATATATTTCCGTTATCTGGTTCCCGTAACACAAGTTCTTCGAGAACTTACCACGGGACCAGATTGACGTGGTGTAAAAAGCGTCCAACGATATTAATATAATATTATTAAAAATACGTTGTTCGTAACCCTGAGCGTGAGTCAAACTTGGACTGGTCTGGGTTTTTCAAAACTGTTTCAAACCCATATTTTTATTTACGATTCCCTTTGATCTTGAGTCTCCAAATAAAGACAAAAAAGGTCTTCATATTTTATTTATAAATTAATTTATTACCTCTCAATATAAGCTTGTAAGCTTCGAGGTTCTTATGATCTATCATAAGGTTAATACATCAAAGAACGTCAGTCCCGGATCTGCTTAAATATATTTAATAATTATTTTAGCAATGTTAAATCTTCATATATAATTTTTTGACGTAATAACGTCTTATAAATCGATGAACGCCGGCTGCATGCACGAAATATGTCACGTTCCGAGAGAACGCGAACAAGGGATGGAGACGCACGGTCGGCCTATGGGTTCGGCTTGTGACGCATTATGACGTTATCACGTAAAATATCGTCCGTAAACCGTCTTTACAGACAAAAGGTAGGTTTTTGATATTTTTCGGTTATAGGGTTCCCAACAAGTCTGAACCAAAACTGACTGAATCCTATCAATATTTGTGTCTTAAAATCCCAGAAAAGCGTGAATCTAACTCGCAGGCTGTGGGTTCTGAACAAGTGTTTTTTATTTATAAATTTAGGGTTTCCATATTTTTTCAAAAATCTTACCAAATTCCATGGTTATGTCAATGAAAAAAAATTAATAGGTTTTGGATTCGTCTGTCTGTCTGTCGGTCTGGGGTTGCGTTTTGTCATTTTTGGATATACAGTGTAATTACTGGTACAGAATATCATCTTATGTCTCAGAATGGGAATCACGCGAATGAGTCGCAAACAAGTTTCAAGTAAACTTGTTTTTGGCCATCAACGACGTTGGCCACCTACTAGTAGATGACTCATTTTCCTTCTTACCCATCAAACTAAGAAACTAAAATTAGAAATACCCTTAGCCATCCATACCTTCTAGAAAAATAGATACGTGTCATACGGGGCCCAGGTTCCTATCCTGAAGCCCGATACGAGCACAGCGGCGTTACTAGATGCACATTACGTAGAGCCTCCTACGCATCCCTGCTTGTCGCGCGCGGAGGGAGGCATCGTCGGCGGCCTTCGTGTGAGGGATGCCCTTTCTATCTCCAACCCCTCTCCCATTAATCCATCCAAATTTATTTCTTTGAGAGTATTATTATTTTATAAATACTTTTTAGATACATTCTGGAGGGATGCTCTGTGGCGCCCTCCCAACTGCCTGGGTTCTTCTTCCGATCCACCACCACCATCTTGCTTGTTTCTCTCGTGAAACAGTGTGCTTTGTTTCGGAGAGGAGGTCAAGACATGGAGTATAATTACTGGCATCGAGACTTTACATCATATGTCTCAAGTCTCAATTTTTGTTGATGGGCGACGTCGGCCACTTACCATCAGGTGGCGCGTCTGCCTGTTTGTCTATTTCACTAACATAACAAAAAGGTTCCAGCTGGACATGCCCAAAGCGGCTCCGAGCTATGTGTTCTTCAAAGAATTGAAAGCACTACAGCAAAGCGTCTCGCCATTGCTGTGATGGTGTGGCAAGTAATGAGTGTCTACATCTATTGTTCGCAATATCCTTTGTTTGATTTTTGCTGTGAACTATAAAATATTTTTCTTTCTTTCTTTTAAAGCAGTTTAGTTATAGCCCCTATAGTTCTTTACTTTCTTTATGCTTCTCATCTTAAAAACTTAGCCTTTTTTGAAATTGGAAAAAACGAGTGGTGGTTAAGAGGATATGATGGACCATAATTAGTACAAAAACGCATACATACATAGGATGCTAAAATCAAAGTCCTTCCTAACGTAATTATGGCGGTACCCAAGCAAAGTTAAAACAGAGTTCTATATATATCCAGGGGTCCTTTTAACAATGCACCATAGAGTACCAATTTCCATTTATAAATTAATTTAAGCCGCAAATATTGAAGTTTTGAATAATTCAACATTTTAGAATCTATTTAAGGCTGGTATTAAAATGGAGCGAACAGAGTTCTGCATACTATCGACTCGACGAAACCACTATGAATGAACTTTGGACGTCAAGTTTGGATAAATTAAATATTCATCATCTACAACAGCAGATACTATAATGATATGATAGGCAATGATATAATAGTTCATCAACCGAATCATACATATTTATGCAGAAATTTAATCTTCGAAAAATATTAAATATAATATTCATTAATACGTGGTGGTAATAATAATAATAATACTTTATTTCAAATCTGTTTTTTCTATAAGTGGCCTGAACCTTTTAAGCATAGGAATGCCTGTATTAGAAGATTCATTTATCAGAAGATTCTCTTCACTAATAATGGTTTCAACTTAAAAGATCACAATTTTACCGGTGGGAGGGAAGCGCTGTGTACCGGTGGGAGGGAAGCGCTGTGCCGCGCTCCCGGCTGCATGGGTACCACCATCTTGCTTGTTTCTCCCGTGAAACAGCTTTGCTGTGTTTCGGAGAGAAGGGCAAGACAGGCAGTGTAATTACTGGCACCGAGACTTAACATCTAATGTCCCAGGAGACGGGAGACGCATCTCCCCGCTGGATGCCTCAGAGCAATTCCCAGCGTTAAACAAAAAAGGCAAATCATTCACGTATTGCCCTGAGACAAGATGGGAAGTCTGAGTGTCACTAATAACGGTGCTTGTCCTGGCCTTCAGTCTAAAATACACCGAAGCTGTTACACACAAGAAACGAGAAGGATGCGCATCCTACCCTTTTTCTCTCGATCATAGATATATAAAATCCATCATAGTGACGACAAATAGCAGCAAATAATACGTGTATTTTGTTTTAAAGACCACTTACCATCAGGTGGCACGTTTGCCAGTTTGCCTATCCAGCTAACATAAAAAAAAAACTTTCGGGCGCAGCAAATCCCACATACCCGCGTAGGGAGACCCACTCCCCCGTGGGATGCCTCAGAGCATTTCTCGGCGTTAAATAAAAGAGAGCCACGTATCACAGCGACTTAATAAATCTCCCAATCGCTGTTATCAAGGCCCAAACTCAGTTTGTTCAAAGTAAGGCTGTAATTACAAGGAAGGTTTGCTTTACGAGATCGGTTACAAGCTGGACTAATTGGAATATCTTTGACAGCTCAGTCAAAGGTTGAAGGGAAAATAGAGAAATCAATTTTATTGTGTCCAAGTTTTTGTGGAATTTTCCGTGATTCATATCGCTTTCAATTATATGAAGGACGGGAATGTAAATATTTTCATTGCCCAAAATAAAATTCATAAAAGTGTCAAAAAATATTACGTAAAATTTTCTCATGTAATTTTTTTTTGTTTACCCCCGGGAAATGCTCTTAAGCATCCCGCGGGAGAGTGGGTCTTCCCCGGCGGGTACGTGGGACTCGCTACGCCTGGAAGCTAGTAAGTGCTGTAAGTTACTTTTTTATTCAATGTATTTACAAAGTTGCTAATAGATCGACAATTCAAGCTTTAACTTACATTAAAGCTTCCGACAAAACTAGCAAAATAAGCTCAGTCTTAAAATTTGGATTTAGTTTTCATTTTAAGCTCTACTTTACCAAAATATTAAATTACTGACCGTTCTTTACTAAAATTCTGCCTTAAAAAATAAACCACAACGCTACATAAACCAAGCATTCGAGATAAAATTTTCTGACCTAAACTGACCAATGAACTCTGCATGCCTGTAACCTGTCAAAGTCGATGACTTCCAATCAATCCTTCACCTCTTTGATAAACCTTGGTAAGATGAACGGGAATGTTCATCCTACGCTACGCTCTAAAAGCTTTGCATTCACAATGCATAATTTCAGACACTGGGGTACGGTCGAATACTATCAGACTTACTATTAGATAATAGCATTGCATCAGCGACCGTAATACATATAAATTTAATAGTATATTAAGTCAGTGTATTATAAATGCACAATCAGATTTATATAGTATTTGTTTTTTGAAGTTAAGTGCCTTTCAAAATGTGCATACTTTTTTTTCTTTAACGCCGGGAAATGCTCTGAGGCATCCCGCAGGAGAGTGGGTCTCCCCACGCGGATATGTGGGACTCGCTGCGCCCAACAGCTGGTAAATGGACGTAGCTCTACCCACTAAAACCCGGCGAGTGCCACCAATGCCGCCTTTGGTGAGGTGCCGCGGATCTAGAAAACAAACAGGGCACCTCGACGGCTAGTCAGTCCCGCAAAGGACCGACGCCACCTCCACAGAGGGGTTGTCCCGCACCACAGAACAACCCCTCCCAACGTAGGGACAGTACAATGGGGTGAGGTTCCCATCCTCACCCCTTGCCCCTTGCCCCCTGCTCTTCTGTCCCCTCTTCTTATAAGAGGGATACAAAGAGCCCCCTAGGCCCAATTCGCTGCGCCCAAGGTGCAGCGGCTCACCCTAGGTTACTGAGCCCCACCGCCACGACAAGGCCTGAATCATGGTGGGGAAAATATGCATACTTAATTACACACTTGGTCACACTAGTCAAATACTACAAAAACGTACAATGACCACAAAGTTACGTAAATCTTGGAAGTCCGCTATATTGTCCACGATCGAGTGCTTAAAATTTAGGAAAAAATAATATAAACTGACACAAAAAATCAAATGCACTTACAATAAATAATAATTGTACAATTATTAGGATATTTTAGGAATATTTATTGACTTTTGTTGCTTTTTTTATTTGATGAGGCTTATGTTCAGCTCTGGATGGATAAAGGCTGATGCTATTAATGATGATGATGATGATGATATTCCAATATTGGGTATATTCTTTTTGAAATCGGGTAAATCATAATAATAATATCTTGACCACAAGACCACCGGCTGGTCCGAAACTGTTTTTTATGTTAGTTGGATAGGCAAACTGTATGTATTTTATGTTTCACTACAGACATTTTTAATTTCTGTACAGTATTCAACTGAAAAATATATACGTCAAAAAACCTATAACTAAATAAATAATAATATAAATAAATAAATAAAAATATTTTTATTCAATGTTGTACGTCAAAGTAGCTTATTGAACGTCAAATGACTCTACTACCGGTTCCAAAACTAGTCCACTGAGAAGAACCAGCGAAACAAACTCAGTGAAACTAATCTTTTCAATATTATACAATATAGGTACATAATATGATATAATTATACACAGAAGCCATGTAGGAAACGCCTTATTCCCAAGGTGTGGTATCTTCAATAAATTCTTTTATTTTGTAGTATCCTTTACCACACAAACGTTCTTTAACAGTTTTTTTAAATTTATTTATCGATAGGTTTTGAACGTTTCTGGGATCCTATTGTAGAAACGTATACATTGACCCATAAAAGAATTACTGACCTTATGAATCCTAAAATATGGCACAACAAGTTTATGTTTGTTCCTTGTATTTTTATTGTGATTATCGAATTTTTTTACAAATTCGTTTATATTTTTGCGAACATACATCACGTTTACAAAAATGTATTGAGATGCTACAGTCAAAATGTCTATTTCTTTAAATTTCTCTCTTAATGATATTCTGGGACCCAGACAGTAGATAGCCCGTATAGCCCGCTTCTGCAGTATGAAAATTGTATTGACATCAGCGGCATGTCCCCAAAGCAAAATGCCGTAGGACTTAAGACTGTGGAAATACGCATAATATACTAGTCTAGCCGTATTAACATCCGTAATTAACCTGATTTTTCTAATCGCAAAAACTGCAGAACTGAGTCTACTCGATAAGGTAGCTATATGGGGCGCCCATTGGAGATTGGCATCTAAGGTAATGCCAAGAAAGGTAGTTGAATTCACCAAGTCCATTATCTCCCCACTTAATGTTACATTGGTTTGTACTTGCTTAACATTAGGTAGTGTAAATCTAATCAATTTAGTTTTATTGCAGTTAAGTAACAAATTATTGACACTAAACCAATGTACCATCTTTGAAAGAGCATCGTTTACTTCGTCAGAAATCATTTGTTGTCGCTTAATTTTAAATATTAAAGAAGTATCATCGGCAAACAATACTATTTCATGCTTATCCTTCATGAGACTACTATTACTATACTACCCAGATAGCATTTGACAGCTGTATAAAGGCTGTACAATGGAAATTTTGAAGGGCTTAGGCTGTACAAGTTGGCTGTATTATGGCTGTATATCCGTTTATACAGCACTTATATCCGCAATTTCGGCCCCAAATTATACAGCTTTAAGTGTAGATCTAGCTGTCTAACAGCTGTATAATAGCTGCGTAATAGCTGACTTAGAGCATAATTAGATACCATTATACAGCTACTGTTCTCAAATCTTACCTATTTTATTCTTATATACAGCCTCAGGCTTGTAAACGTCTGAATATATGAATAAAATTAACTTTGTGGTTGAATTTCCTTCCATATATACTTATTTTTAAAAGACAATTTATTCATCGGATCAATAAGTGACACACTGTGGCCATATTTTAATTTGTATGGTAAGTACCCATTCTTAAGTTATGGTCGTTATTTTGCTTGCGGCTGCTACTTCTTCGTGAATATGTATACTAATAGTAAGCCAAAAACTCATGCGCTCTCGAAATAATAGATAATAACGAAAGTGTAAGTGTAATAAGAAACATGTAAGCCAAATTCAGACTAGCTTTATTAGTCCGCAGTGCCTTAAATAGTAAAGAATTTTTTTTTTTTTTTGGTTTCGCTGGGGAATGCGTTTAGGCATACCACTGGGTCCGGGGGGACCCGGAGGTTATGTGGGACTCTCTACGCCCGAGCAGGTGGTAAGGTGGACGCAGACTCTACCCACTAAACCCCAGCGGTGTTCTTCTCATCGTTTGGGTGACCTGGCGCGAGAGCTGTGGACGTCCGTACCAGGCCACAACGGTGTGCCGTATGACACTCTTCTCTGGAGGCAGGGGGTGGCATCCCCTCCTCGTTCTCCGCTTAAGGCACACTGAACACACAAATGCCTTATAGCTCGGACCTTAAGCGCGCGCAGCAAATCCCCCGATCGGCCGCGCACAGGTCCCTCACGGCGGTGCGACCACCTGTCGCCGCCGTGCTCTTCTGCGGGAAGGGGCGCCAGCGCGCTCCCTCTCCCGCTCCGCCTCCTCCTTCTGCGTCATCACGTCCTCGCAGATGGAGAGGACCACCTGCCATGTGCTCTCACTGACAGTCATCGCTCGGATGACTGCAGGGAGCGACAGGTCCGCGCCAACCTCAACGATGAGGGGCGCTCTTGCCTCCGCCCACGCTGGGCACTCCGCCAGGGTGTGGTCTGCAGTGTCTTCACTGCTGTTGCAGTGATGACACCCTGGCGAGTCATCTGCCCCTGCCACCTTCCACAGATACCTTCCGAAGCATCCATGCCCCGTCAGGATCTGCGCAAGGTGGAAGATGATGATGCCGTGCCGCCGGTCAATCCACTGCTCCAGGATTGGACCGACGGCCAGCACGGTGCGGTGTCCCGCACTAGGCTCCTCTAGCCTCTCCTTCCACTGACGGAGCACTTGCCTTCGTAGGCGGCTCCGTCAGGACACTTCTTCTTCGGAGTTCTCCTCCTCCTCTTCCTCCTCCTCTCCTCGTCGTCTCCTCCACGTCTGCGCCAGGGCCCTTGCAACCAGGTCCCACGGCGCTGAGCCCGCCAGTACGCACGCAGCCTCGCATGAGGTCGTACGGTACGCACGGACGGCCCTAACGGCCATGACTCTCTGCGGACGTCGCAGAAGAGCCACGTTCTCTGTCGTCAGGGCGCTCGCCCATATCGGCGCGCCGTACAGCCCCATGGACTGCAAGACGCCCGCATATAGGCGGCGGCAGCCAACGCTCGGTCCACCCACGTTGGGGAGGAGACGACTTAACGCTCGTGCAGTTCCGAGCAACCTCGGGACGAGACGCCGGAAATGTTCTCGGAAGTTCCATCGACTGTCGAGGACGAGGCCCAGGTACTTCATAGTCGGCTCGACAGCGATGGAAGTTCCCCCTACAACAAGGAAATAGTAAAGAAATTAACTTTTGTATTGTGTACAAGTAAAATTATGTGTAAATATCGCCGAATTTTTCAAAAATATACATATAAATATGTTATAAATTATGTTACCATAATTTTTAGGTTATGGATTAATGGCGTCTTCAATTATACAGCTGTTGCCCTTCTAGTACTCCACTATAAAGCTTTTGGCGTAACATAGCCGTAATTTAAGTATATACAACAGCCTAAAGAGTAATGATGGATGTACCTTAGAGTTTAATTGCTATAGTAGCTGCTTAAAAGAGTACGTTTAGTAAATATAACAGCAATTCAGGGTTCTATTGAAAGCAAAGAAACCCATTCAGTATATCCAAAGTACACTGGAGATTACATTAACTTTGATACTTTAGATTTACAGCCATCGTTATGACGCAATTATAATTAATTTATTAATTAGGTTTAATATGTAGGTGTATTTACAGCACATTTAATATTTAAGGTTTTGTACCGACACACTGCTGTTTGAATTTTTTTATTTAATTATAATGTTTATTCATTTCAGGTACTTCATTATTCAGGTACCTAGCTAGATATTGACAAGTTATTTTCAAACCAAAAACAAATTCTGGATAAAGAAGAGGGAGAAAAAAAGAAGATGAGAAAAACTTATAATTAGTATTAGGTACAAACAAAATTTTGTGACTGATCGTGTCATTATCGAAATAAATAACTAAAAGTATAACGCATTTTTTTTTATACAGTACTTATGTAAGACTGACCACAATATATATAATTAACTATGCAAAAATGTCATTTCCAGTTTGACTTAGACATTAAAATATTCGATAAGCTGCATAGTTCTCTATTTAAACACTATTAACGTAAAAGTCATCTACTGTAACAGCGAGGGCTGTACAATAGATAAAAATTACGCTTATCGCGTTAGCTTTACAATAGAGTAAGACTAAACTCTTATGCAGCAGACATCATATTATTACACTCTTATACAGAAATTTGCTTTCTAAGGTTTTCCTATTTAACCATTGAACAGCTATTATCCAGCCTTATATGATGACTGTACTACAGAGTAATTATACACCAATATCCAGAAGGTAGCAATATTCAATGCTCTTGTACAGCATTAGGCAATACAAAAGTAGATTTCTACAGCACTATTCAGCCGATATACTGCTCTAGTCTTATAAACTTGCTGATAGTGGTTTTTTACACCATACGCTATATTTTAGAGTTTTTCGGTGCTCTTTACAAGCTAAAAGTAATAATTTCGGCTTTATCCAGCCTTAAAGCAGCTGTACTGTATTAAATAATACAATTTACACTCTACTACAGCCTTAAGTATATTTTGACGCTTTTGTACATCGTTTATAAAGCTTCTAGCTGTTATTGCACTGGTTAAAAGATCTTTTTTCAGCTTAAATGTTTATTGTGTACTACATAACTGCTACGCTGACAGAGCCTTGGAGTAAAGACCACGTACCTACGGAAAGACAGTCGTCATTTAAAAATATGGGACGGAGATCTACGTGCAGATGGATACAAGTGGGGGATCGGCCGTCTTAGCTTTCATTTAAATTCACCTATATCCAAAACTAAACGGAAAATGGTTGATAATAACTAGTCTAAATTTGGTCTCGTAAACGGATTCAAACTTTAAATTTGAGCCTATTATATCACAGCCACTGAGCAGACATTGAAGGTAACTCACTGAACAATTACTCCGCTTGACTGAACCCTCTCCCACCTCAGACTGTGATTGACTCGATGAAACGATAAGATGCCAGTATACTAATGAATCAATCAAATCTAAGTCAGTTTACCGGTGGGAGGGATGCGCTGTACCGCGATCCCGGTTGTATGGGTGTGGTGTGCATGGCAGCTTTGCTGTGTTTCGGAGAGAAGGGCAAGACAGGCAGTGTAATTACTGGCACCGAGACTTAATATCTGTCTCAGAATAGGCAACACAAATGAGTTCCAGGTAAACTGGTTTATGTTCATTGACGACGTCGACCACTTACCTACTATCTGGTTGCCAGTTTGCCTATCCAACTAACATAAAAAGGTATTTGAGTGTGGTATTTGGTAAAAGACTATTAGGTGTACCATTTTTTACTAATCTGATTTTGTTTTGGGGAAAAAAACATCAGAAGGGCAGTAGGGGCTGCAAAATTTGGTTGTAATTATGTTACAGGATGACCCGTACTGAGATTTACCATCTTACAGGACAAGCATCGCATGCTGTTGCCTGGACTTACGGGTAGACTAGGTTATGTTCACTGGTGATTCTGACCACTTACTATCAGGTGCCACGTCTGCCCATTTGACTATTAGTCTCTGCAAAAAAGTTTTAGTATCAGGAAAAAATAAGCAGAGAAGATGTCAGGCGCGTAACAAATCATACGTTCTTACCTCGACTTTGAGTTTCCTATATCGATGATAACAAAAATGATAAATGCGTATCTTAAATAATACATCACTTATCCTTTATAACCGAAAACAGTTTTGGCGAAAATCAATTTTCCCACTTAATGGCGTCGTTCAGAAACCGCTTCACGTATGACGTGACATATGAGTGCATTTATCACGAGACCCGAGTGATGAATTGTTAAGGATCATCCCTTTTTATCCAGTCTTTGGATTTTTTAGGTTGGACCTTTTGTTATTTCTTGCTAGCGATCTCTGTAAATCTAACTAAATTGTTAAAAATAACTAAAATGATTTTTTAGAACTATAGGGTACTTTATCATTGGCCTATTGCATCTTTGAAAGATGATTAAAGCAGCGTCAATTATTTGGAGCTTTAGGTAATTTATTTTCGTGGCTCAATAAGCCAATCCGGGACCTACTGGATGTCCCCTTTTTTTTCTTTAACGCCGGGAAATGCTCTGGGCATCCCGCGGGGGAGTGGGCCTCCCCACGCGGGTTTGTGGGACTCGCTGCGCCCGACAGTAAGTAAGTGGACGCAGCTCTATCCACTAAAACCCGGCGAGTGCCACCAATGGCGCCTTTGATGAGGTGCCCCGGATCTAGTAAACAAACAGGGCACCTGCAAGGGACCGACGCCACCTCCACAGAGGGGATGTCCTGCACCACAAAACAACCTCTCCCAACGTCGGGACAGTACAATGGGGCGAGATTCCCATCCTCACCCCTTGCCCCCTGCTCTTATGTCCCCTATTCTTATAAGAGGGGTACAAAGAGCCCCCTTGGCCCAATTAGCTTCGCCCAAGGTGCAGCGGCTCACCCTAGGTTACTGAGCTCCACCGCCACGACAAGGCCTGGACCATTTTTACATACATATTGCTTTCTTACATTTGTTCCCTTAAATCTATACAATAATAATATATACAAACATAATGTTACATTCAGAAACAATAACAAATAACTTCAACGAGAAATTAACAATCTTAAGCTCACAAGTTGTATGGGTTGTGAGTCTTAATATCACTTTCTATTGTTTATACCTAATCCACTAACACAAATCACGGATTGTTATTATTTATGCACTAATTAATCACTGTTAGTCATTATCGCGAACACTAGCAATTGATGATTTTCCGGTTCTCAAAATGGATAAATTTTGAGTTTGATAGTTGAACAGACGACGTGAAGTGAAACTTCTCTGGAGCGAATAGTAAACTTTGTCAAAAAATTATAATGAAACAATTTTACGGATTTTATATTAAGTTTTTACAACCCCGACGTTTCTTGCTGCTGATGCTGAATTCTGATGAATGCTGATTCCTATCATTCAAACTTATTTTAACAATATTAAGTAAGCGTGACACTAACTCTGTGGTAGGTGAAGCCACAGAACTACGTTCTATAGCCGTAAGTACAACGAATTGTCAAAATATTGTCTTCTTTCAACCGCATTTCGAGAACATTCTACTGGCGGGATTCGAACGCATGAATGTCGAAGTGTCCAATCCTGATCACTCGGCTAGTCGGGGGCTTATAAACGAATTTCAGCACAGCAACTTCTTAGTCGACCTGACCTAAGAAGCGATGCATTGTTAGAGGTCTGGTCGTAACAATGATTGATTAATTAGGTCCAGCACAAACAGTTGAAGCTATTACCATAATAAAGCGCTTGAAGCGCTTACAGAATGGGAATAACAACTTTGTTTAGTTAAAGGATTGTGGGATTTATAGGTGTGAGCCCCAAAGGGAGATCTCCGACCGAGCGAGATGGTATGCTCGGCCAGGCCGAAGCCCACTTGATATCAATTCAGCTGTTGTATGTATAGCAACGAGCTGTGGAACTTCGATAGCGTGATTCAGTATTGTGGCGCTGATTGGTCCGCCACATCACTCCCCCCCGAAGACCGGAGGTCGAATGACGAATCTTGAGTCTTCTGCTTGAGTCGCCAGTATCAGAGAGCCCCAGTGAGTCGGAACTGTGCTGCTGCTGCACGAGCTCCAGTGAGTCGGAGTGCTGCCGTGCCGATACTACGTGCTGACCAGGGGAGATGTGCTCTGCTTGCTGACCGGTCGTGTAGTGAGAATGCCCGTTGTAGCCGATGAGGGTTCGACCAGGGCCGCGGTGCGTTGGGTTGATTGGTCAAGGTACCCGAAGAGGCTGAAGCTGGCTGGCGTGGTGCGGAGGGGTGGGGGAGCGATGACAATGATGTCCAGAAGGAGGGGTGTTCTTGTCGAGGGTCACCAATGTGGGGATATAGGTGGAAGCCCCAAAGGGAGATCTCCGACCGAGCGAGATGGTATGCTCGGTCAGGCCGAAGCCCACTTGCTCTCAGTTCAGCTGTTGTATTTATAGCGACGAGCTGTGGAACTTCGATAGCATGATTCAGGAATGTGGCGCTGATTGGTCCGCCACATGACTCCCCCCGAAGATCGGAGTTCGAATTCTTGCTTGCTGCACGGCTTGATTGGTCCGTCACAGGATGTTAAAGACTCCATCAAATACGTCATGTTTTTTATGTTGGATAGGAAAACGGGCAGACCAGCCACATAATGGTAAGTGATCAGCGTCGCCCATGAATATAAACAAGTTAACAGCTTTTTTTCTTTAACGCCGGGAAATGCTCTGAGGCATACCGCTGGGGAGGGGGGGACTCCCCAGGCGGGTATGTGGGACTCACTGCACCCGAGAGATGGTAAGGTGGACGCAGCTTTACCCACTAATACCCAGCGAGTGCCACCAATGACGACTTTGGTGAGGTGCCCTGTTTGCTCAATAGATACGGGGGACACTACCTACACAGAGGCATCGTCCCGCACCACAGAACAACCCCTCCCAACGTCGGGAATGGGGCGAGGTTCCCATCCTCGCCACTTGTCCCCCTTATTATTTT
Source organism: Helleia helle (assembly GCA_963853865.1). NCBI lineage: Eukaryota > Metazoa > Arthropoda > Insecta > Lepidoptera > Lycaenidae > Helleia > Helleia helle. Next base: position 11,865,759 of record OY971436.1, read on the forward strand.
GTCCCCTCTTCTTATGAGAGCGGTACAAAGAGCAGCTCGGTTCAATTTGCTTCGCTCAAGGTTCTGGGTTCACCTTAAGTTACTGAGCCCCACCGCCACGACAAGGCTTGAACCTTGATGAGAAAGTTAACAGTTTGTTCTACCCCTATATTATACAGAACACAGCAAAGCTGTTTGACGGGACAAACAACCAAGATGGTGGTGGTACCCATGCAGCCGGGAGCGCGGCACAGCGCAAGTCTTCCACCGGTAAATCTAATCTTGTCTAGAGTTATTTTATTTTGTGTCTGGGATGGGAAGGTAAGTCTTCTTGCCAGTAATGCTGCTTTTCCAGCCCTTCTTGAAAAGCAATGCTGTTTCATGGAAGAAATAAGCAGTTTAATGGTACCCAGCTGACGGACGGGCGGCACAGTGCATCCCTTCCACTGCTATTTATATCTTCTTTATACATATATCAAATTCTTCTCTACGTGTGTTTGTCACCATATTCCTCCTAAATGGCTGGACCGATTTGAAAATACTATTGGAAATGGAAGACGGTGTCGTGATTTTTATGAAAATTTTGTATTTGGTGAATGTTTATCTTTTATATGGTGTTTACAAGAAGCAAATGTTAGAATATCACAACGTTAGTTTTTCTAGCATATCATTAACTAGCGTACCCGACGCACGTTGTCCTGTACCGATTTTGTAGACCGAATTGTGAATTTAAACCATCCTCGAACCCACTTGAATACTCTTAACATTTCATGAAAATCGATTCAGCCACTTAAGAGATCAGTAAAAGTACAAAAGGATTATTATATAAAAATACTAGCTGGTGCCCGCGATTTCGTCTGCGCACGATAAGATTTTAGTTTTTGTTTTCATAAAAAATATCCTATTACTTCTAATACCTCCAAGAATATGTGTACAAAGTTTCATGATGATCTGTTCAGTAGTTTTCGCGTGAAAGCGTAACAAACAAACTTACTTTCACATTTATAATATCAGTATAGATATTATAGGACGTAGTAAAAATAAATGTTACCGCCCATAAAAAGGTCCAATAGCCAGTGAAGTCCCTCGGCTAACCTCTGGTCATTTTCTTAAAGGAAAATGCGACCCCTGGGAATCCATGGGTCTTTATAAATCATCGGCATTATTATACGAGGTATCTTAATCTCTCCGGATGGGGAAAATTAAGAGGATTAGTTTTCTTTTATCGGGAATGAGTTTGATTTATTTAGTCTTATGGTAGTCTGTCATATTTTTTCTATTAAGGATAAAAAAATGATTAGATGTAATCCTTTTAGGAATATTGCGTTCCCCACCATGGTTCAGGCCTTGACGTGGCAGTGGGGCTCAGTAGCCTAGGGCGAGCCCAGCACCTTGGGCGAAGCTAATAGAGCCGGGGGGGCTCTTTGTACCCCTCTTATAAGAAGAGGGGACAAAAGAGCAGGGGGCAAGGGGTGAGGACGGGAACCTCACCCCATTGTACTGTCCTGACGTTGGGAGGGGTTGTTTTGTTGTGCGGGACAACCCCTTTGTGGAGGTGGCGTCGGTCCCTTGCGGGACTGACTAGCCGTAGAGGTGCTCTGTTAGCTTAACAGATCCGGGGCACCTCACCAAGGCAGCACTGGTGGCACTCGCCAGGTTTTAGTGGGTAGAACTGCGTCCACTTACCAACTTTCGGGCGCAGTGAGTCCTACATACCCACCTGGGGATAACTACTCCCCTGGTGGGATGGCTCAGAGCATTTCCCGGCGTAAAAGAAAAAAAGGAATATTGCGTTATATTATGACTATTTTCTAAGACTAATTAAAACGCGATGTTTCCCATACGGTTATTTTATTCTTTCCCATGTTTTCACTTTTGTTTGGCGGTGCTGGATATCCACACATTATTTACGAATGTCTTGTTCACGCGACTCAAAATAAGCATTTAAAAGCTTATATTGTTTGTCTGTCAAAACAAAACCCCGTTCTAAATCCTATAGAGTATATTTTTATGTTAGTTGGATAGGAAAACTGGCAGACGTGCCACCTGATGGTAAATGGTCGACGTCGCCCATGAACACCTGGAACAAGACCAGGCAACTCATTTATGTGTTGCCTATCTCGATAATTGATTTTCAATAAAGAGATTGATGACAATCTCGATAAGGTGCTTGAAGATTGAATTTTGATAATCTTTTTTTTTAAACAAGCTGTTGCTCACGGCCCGCGTTAACTTAGTATTTAGCCTTATTCAAAGCCATTGTCACTCAAACAGTAATAAACTGGTGAAATTATTGTTCAAATCTTAAAAGTAGTTTTAAATATTATATCCAAAGTCACAAACAATTTTTTTATATAACTACATTGTATTTTTTATAGCATTGGAGGGCAAACGAGCAGTCGAATCCTTTTGGCGACTGTCGAGGCCCATACACATCCGCACAACCAAAGATTAGGCAGAACCAGAGATGCGTGGCCCTCCTTTTTCCTATCCCCTTCAATGAGCCACCGGGAAAAACGCGAGTCACTTTATTATGTCAGCGAGAGGTACCACCCCAAAGCAAAGCAGCATGGCACTACCTCTTACAAATACTCCTATATATATTGATATTTTCAAAACTTATCAGTTCGTATCACAACCGTGTACAACATAAGAAAATTTCTATAACAAACAATTTTCTTTAAACATGTTTCTAATTAATATTGGAAAAACATGCCAATTACTTAGAACATGTTAAGTTTCCAGGGGATACATAACTTCGGGGATTCTTCATACAAGTAAATAACTTTGTGTAATCCCAGAATGTTATTTTGTTCAATACCTTGCAAAAGGCATCCTTTGTGAAGTACTTGCTAACTATCAGCGAAAGGGGAATCTGCTTTTTGTAGTAATAAAATATTTTGTTTGTTGTTCTTTGAAACTTATAAGTTTGCTCTTTAAGCTCTTGTAGATTAATGTTTTTCAGTTTTTTGAGTTAACTTTAGGTAAGTGTTTAGTTTAAGGGGTTTCTTCTTTATCCCCACCAGGCCCTGACATGGCGGTGGGGCTCAGTAGCCTAGGGTGAGTCCAGCATCTTGGGCGAAGCGAATTGAGCCGAGGGCGCTCTTTGTACCCCTCTTATAAGAAGAGGCTGGGGCCTCTTATTAATTAACTAATTTGGGAATTAGAGCAGGAGGCAAGGGGCGAGGACGGGAACCTCACCCCATTGTAGTGTCTCGACGTCAGGAGGGGTTGTTCTGTGGCGCGGGACAACCCCTCTGTGGAGGTGTCCGTCGAGGCCGTCGAGGTGCGTTAAAGAAAAATAAATACAAAAAAATAATTGAATGCTAGTTAAACTCGTGGTCGGCCCATTTATACACGCTTTTTTGTTAGCTTCACCTGTATGTTTGTTTGTATGTTTGTAACCGACTTCTTTGGGCGCGATTTTGACCCACTTTAAACGGCCATATTTCGTTCAAACTTTGTAGATTTATCGAGGACCGATGACAATACAATAATTTGATAAAATTATTCCAATATCCTGATCAGGATAATCAGGATAGCACATGCTAGAAAGGCATAAGGCGCGCAAGTTACCTACTTGTAACTAATCACTTGTGTTGTTTTTAGTCTCTCCCTCATTTCTAAAGTGATTGCCATCATTAGTAGAGTACTTTAAATTAATAAAATCTTTAATTAAAAAAATCGACACCAAAAAGTAAAAAATAAATTATAGTTTAAAAAAACTAAAAAACACGCCTTAATAGCAAACCGAACTATAAATTTAAAAATATTTTTTAATAGAAGAATTAAATGGGTTAGCAAAATAAATAAATGATAGTACTTATTGTAAAAAAGCGTGGTGCTTGTAACTAAGTTTTTATACTAACTTCACTTTTTAAAAATAGATACCGATGAAATATTTTAACAATGAATATCGAGCACCTCACGGTTTTTTATGACACGACTTTATATGACAGTTTTGGTTGAAAAAGAAAATGTTATTTTCTGAATTCAAAGTTGTTTGATCTAAAAATATTAATCTTAAACAATTTTTATTTGTTGCACATTTGTTAACGATATGACTAAGGGGTCTCTACCCCCGTTGTAGCGGGTGTCTGTGGATGTCGCTATCACTTACCATCAGGTGAACCGACTGTCCTTTTGCCCCCAAAGGGGAGAAGGACTAAGAGACAAGTAGAAAGAGAGTTGAAATAACTTGTAGGGAACGGAAGGCGCACCTGAAGGGCAGAGAAGAAACCCCAGACATTAGGGTGCGCACTCCCGAGATTCGGCCCGTATAACCACGACAGGTTGATAGGGCCATGGGTTGGTGGAGGGACTTATCCGCCCGCAGCCCCTCGGGACTCGGGTCGGCGATCGTCCTTTGCCCTGTCCTGGCGGCAAAGGCGATTGTAGAGAGGGGCAGGCTATTGGTGGGCTGGGTGTCAGCGCAGTTCCGACTGCTTGACGCCCGCCCGCTAAGGTGCTTCCGCTGCCAAGAGCGGGGGCACATGGCGGCCGTCTGCTCCTCCGCAGTAGACCGGAGTGGCCTTTGCTTCCGCTGTGGGGAAGCGGGGCACAAGGCCAAGGACTGCTCTGCGGCCGTCCCTAAGTGTGCTGTATGCTCTGAAAAGGGGCTACCCGCCGCCCACAAAATGGGCGGCGGAGCGTGCGTCGCTCCGCGCCGTGGCCAGGCGGGGCGCAAGCGAATAGGCGAACAGCCTAGGGAGAGCCCTTGTCCCCCTTCGCAGCCCATTATCCCGACTGCAAACAGCTTCGCGGTTCTGGGCGAGGAGGTCCCCATGGCCTTGGAGTGATGGCACACCACACCCAAGTGCTACAGGGGAACCTCAATCACTGCGCCAGAGCCCAAGACTTGTTCTGTCAGGCTCTGGCGGAGTGGTCAGTGCAGGTGGCCGTAGTCGCCGAGCCGTACCGCGTCCCCAACTCTCCAAATTGGGTAGGGGACGAGGATGGCCTGGTGGCCATCGCCAGCCTGAACGGTTCGCCTCCGTTCGGGGCTGTGGAGAGAGGGCGTGGGTATGTGGCTGTGGAGATCGGCCGCGTACTCGTAATCGGGGTGTATTTCTCGCCCAACCGGAGCCTTGCCGACTTTGAGCAGTTTCTAGCACGGGTCGGCTCTGTGGTTGGGCGGCTTCGCCTTGATCACGTCCTCATCGCCGGGGACCTTAACGCAAAATCTGAAGCGTGGGGTTCTCGGCGCCCCGACGTGCGCGGCGCGGAGCTGGAGGACTGGTCGGTCAAGGCTGGGCTAGAAGTCCTCAACGTGGGGTCGAGGCACACGTGCGTGCGGAGGCAGGGCGGCAGTGTCGTCGATGTGACCTTCGCCGATGCCGCTCTTGCTCGCCGCGTACAAGGCTGGGAGGTGTTGGAGTGCGAGACGCTGTCGGACCACCGGTACATCCGGTTCCGGTACAGCAACGCCACCACCTCCCAAAGCCGTGACTTGGTTGCGGAGTGCGGCCCACGTTGGGCCTTGAGGAGGATGGACAAAGAGGCCCTCCTCGAGGCAGCCCTGGTTCAGGCCTGGTGCATGGACGGTGGCACGGCCTCAATCGAGGTGGACGGAGAGACCGACCGGATGGTCACCGCGATGGCGCAGGTGTGCGACGCGGCTATGCCGAGGATAAGTCGGCGGCCCCCGCAACGCAGGAGGGTGTACTGGTGGTCGGAGGAGCTCGCTGAGCTGCGTAGGAGTTGCGTTGCGGCAAGACGCCGGTACACCCGGAGTCGCAGGCGAAGGCGCCGTGACGAGGTGGAGGAGGGGCGGCTCTATGACATCTACAGAGCCGCCGCCGGGGAGCTGAGGACGGCCATAGGCCGAGCTAAGGAAGCTGCCAACGAGGAAATGCTTGAGTCTCTGGACAGAGACCCGTGGGGGAGGCCGTACAGGATGGTTCGCAACAAATTGCGCCCCTGTGCCCCTCCCCTGACGGAGAGTCTCGAGCCTGATCTCGTGGCCCGAATAGTTCCGGCCCTATTCCCCGGCCGAGGGGAGCACACATCCCCGCCTATGGCTCCATCAGGCGGTGAGCCGCCTAACGACGAGGCTCCGGAGGTGTCAGAGACGGAGCTGGACGCAGCGTTAGCGCGCATGAGGGCGCGCAATACCGCCCCGGGTCCAGATGGTGTTCCCGGGCGGGCCTTGGTTCTGGCCCTTGGCCCGCTCCGGTCACAGGCGAAGCGCCTTTTTAGCGCTTGTCTGGCGCAGGGTCAGTTTCCCACGGCGTGGAAGAAGGGGAAGCTGACCCTGATCCGGAAGGAGGGACGACCGGTCGACTTGCCGTCAGCATACCGACCGATCGTGCTGCTCGACGAGGCGGGCAAGCTGCTGGAGCGGATCGCAGCTGCCCGTATCGTCGATCACCTAGAGGAGACAGGTCCGAACCTCAGTGCCTACCAGTTTGGCTTCCGGCGGGGCAGGTCCACCCTGGACGCTCTGACCAGGGTGAGGGCCCTTGCCGATGCAGCAGTCGAAGGGGGAGAGGTGCTTTTGGCGGTGTCCATTGACATCGCCAACGCCTTCAACACCCTACCCTTTGACACAATCCTGGAGGCGCTGAGGTTCCACGGCGTGCCGACGTATCTGCGCAGACTGGTAGGAAACTACCTGTCTGGTAGGTGCGTCGCGTACCCCACTGCCGGTGGCTGGGTGACGAGGAGAGTGGCGTGCGGTGTTCCACAGGGCTCAGTCTTGGGCCCACTCCTGTGGAACATCGGCTACGATTGGGTCCTCCGCGGCGCGAACTTGCCGGGCGTTGCTGTTACGTGTTACGCCGACGACACCGTCGTCACTGCCCGCGGAGGCACCTTTTCGGAGGCACGCATTCTGGCGGTAGCTGGAGTCGCCCAGGTGGTGGCGAGAATCCGGCGTCTTGGGCTCGAAGTGGCCCTGGAGAAGTGCGAAGCTATATGCTTTCACGGGCCCCGGCGAGCCCCTCCGCCCGGATCGCACCTTGTAGTTGGGGGAACTTCCATCGCTGTCGAGTCAACCATGAGGTATTTGGGCCTCGTCATCGACAGTCGATGGAAGTTCCAAGAGCATTTCCGGCGCCTCATCCCGAGGCTGCTCGGAACTGCACGAGCGCTGAGTCGTCTCCTCCCCAACGTGGGTGGACCGAGCGTTGGTTGCCGCCGCCTATATGCGGGCGTCTTGCAGTCCATGGGACTGTACGGCGCGCCGATATGGGCGAGCGCCCTGAAGACGGAGAATGTGGCTCTGCTGCGACGTCCGCAGAGAGTCATGGCCGTCAGGGCCGTCCGTGCGTACCGTACGACCTCATACGAGGCTGCGTGCGTACTGGCGGGCTCCGCGCCATGGGACCTGGTGGCAAGGGCCCTGGCGCAGACGTGGAGGAGACGACGAGGAGAGGAGGAGGAAGAGGAGACCTCTGAGGAAGAAGAGTCCTGGCGGAGCCGCCTCCGAAGGCGTGTGCTTCGTCAGTGGAAGGAGAGGCTGGAGGAACCTAGTGCGGGACACCGCACCGTGTCGGCTGTCGGTCCAATCCTGGAGCAGTGGATTGACCGGCGGCACGGCATCATAACCTTCCACCTTGCACAGATTCTGACGGGGCATGGCTGCTTCGGAAGGTATCTGTGGAAGGTGGCAGGGGCGGAGGACTCGCCAGGGTGTCATCACTGCGGCAGCAGTGAAGACACTGCAGACCATACCCTGGCGGAGTGCCCAGCGTGGGCGGAGGCAAGGGCGCCCCTCGTCGCTGAGGTTGGCGCGGACCTGTCGCTCCCTGCGGTCATCCGAGCGATGACCGTCAGTGAGAGCACATGGCAGGCGGTCCTGTCCTTCTGCGAGGTAGTGATGTCGCAGAAGGAGGAGGCGGAGCGGGAGAGGGAACGCACTGGCGCCTCTTCCCGCAGGAGAGCGCGGCGGCGACAGGTGGTCGCACCGCCGTGAGGGACCTGTGCGCGGCCGATCGGGGGATCCGCCGCGCGCGTGAAGGTTCGGGCTATAAGGCACTTTAATGTGTTCAGGGTGCCTTAAGCGGAGATGGAGGAGGGCACGACACCTCCAGAGAAGAGTGCCAGATGGCACACCGTTGTGGCCCGGTGCGGACGTCCACAGCTCTCGCGTCGGGTCACCTAGACGACGAGGAGAACACCGCTGGGGTTTAGTGGGTAGAGTCTGCGTCCACCTTACCATCTTCTCGGGCGCAGAGAGTCCCACATAACCTCCGGGCCCCCCCGGACCCGGTGGTATGCCTAAACGCATTCCCCAGCGAAACCAAAAAAAAAAAAAAAAAGGGACTTATCCGTTTGCGCCCTCTTCTTTTTAAATAAACAACGTTTTAGTAGTATAATTCTGGGTTTGTTACCTTTCGAAATTCTATAATACTAGCTAGATTATAACCTCTTGCCTTGCCTTATAAATATTCAATTTACAACTTGAAGATTAAATTATTCTATTTCATGAAGAACTTTTAATCTATTAACTTTTAACGTACACAAATTAATACATTTTACAACTTTTAAAGTTAATGAATTTGCAATTGAAATTGATTTATTAATTTATTTATTAATTTATATATTAATTCATTTATTAATTCATTTATTAATTCATTTATTAATTCATTCTTGTTAAACATCAAAACAGTACTTTATGAATATTATATTGTCATCTATTTATTTATACAGATAGATAAAATTGTAGTGTCTGTTTGTAATATTAAAATAACCGCTTTTTACTAAATGCTTATGGATATAATATATACATGATACATATTTCACCAAAATACCATTTCTTACTTACAATTTTTGTCTGTTTGTTCCGGCTAAACTCGGATTTTGACGGTACTTTCACTGACAGATAGCTGATGTTTTAAGGAGTAACTTAGGCTATAAAAATAATCATCATCAATTCGTATACGGCTAAGTCAACGCGGGTGAAGCTGCGGACAACAGCTAGTTTAAGTAATAAAGCTGATGTCTGTTTGTTTGTTCAAACGCGCAAATCTAAGGCTACCAGTGGTTTTTTTTTGTCATTTGATAATCTGAACATTAATAAAGAACATTATTCCAGAAAAAATATTATTTAAAACGGCATATCTACCATATTTTATATTTTTACTAGTGGCACCGACATACGTTGTCCTGTAATTTTTTTTTTGTGAATCTAAACCATCCTCGAATCCCCTTGAACTCACACAAAAGATTTCATCAAAATCGGTCCAGCCGTCTAGGAGGAGTTCAGTGACATACACACGTACACAAGAAATATATATATATAGCGGCCCGGTACGTGCTTTGCTACGTATAAAGTAAAATAAAAAAAAATTGAAACATCAAATTAATTTATTCAAACAAAAAAAAATATTATTAATTGCTAGCTATTTTAAAACTTAATGTTGTAATGTAAAAGTGGTAAGTTTCATCCACCACCATTGACCAACTTTATGACCTTGAGATATTTTATGACCAGAACCGATAAACCACCATGGTCATAATTGCGGAAGGACCTTCAATATTTTACAACACAAATATACCTAGCTACGTTATCAATCTTTACCATCCCGGTCCTTGGATGCGAGTGTCAGGGAGTTAGCAGTCTTAGCGTTTGTTTGAAGAGGCCAATACCTAGCCGTAATAAAAGTTTATAATGTTCAGAATGTCTCTGAAACTACACTAAATAACAAAGTTTTCATTGCTTTCATGTAGTGACCTAGGCTATAACTAGGTTTTCTCGTCATCCTAGGTACAATAACACAAATCCGGTACGTTAAGGCAATGCAGTACTCTCGGCCAAATTACTTCGCTGCTTGGCATGCTGATGCGGTTAGACTATGGTGATCCAAGTGACAAGTGACAGCGGTGTCATGTATCAATCGTTATCGACACAGCGTTGTCTTTTGTCATCAGTCATTATCATCATAGAGTTGTCATTTATCATTAATCGTTATCATCATAGCGTTGTCATTTAGCATCAGTCATTTACATCATAGCGTTGTCATTTATCATCAGTTGTTATCATTTATCATCAGTCGTTATCATCATAGCGTTGTCATTTATCATCAGTTGTTATCATCATAGCGTTTTCATTTATCATCAGTCGTTATCATCATAGCGTTGTCATTTATCATAAGTCGTTATCATCATAGCGTTGTCATTTAGCATCAGTCATTTACATCATAGCGTTGTCATTTATCATCAATTGTTATCATTTATCATCAGTCGTTATCATCATAGCGTTGTCATTTATCATCAGTTGTTATCATCATAGCGTTTTCATTTATCATCAGTCATTTACATCATAGCGTTGTCATTTATCATCAGTTGTTATCATTTATCATCAGTCGTTATCATCATAGCGTTGTCATTTGTCATCAGTTGTTATCATTTATCATCAGTCGTTATCATCATAGCGTTGTCATTTATCATCAGTTGTTATCATCATAGCGTTTTCATTTATCATCACTCGTTATCATCATAGCGTTGTCATTTATCATAAGTCGTTATCATCATAGCGTTGTCATTTAGCATCAGTCATTTTCATCATAGCGTTGTCATTTATCATCAGTTGTTATCATTTATCATCAGTCGTTATCATCATAGCGTTGTCATTTATCATCAGTTGTTATCATCATAGCGTTTTCATTTATCATCAGTCATTTACATCATAGCGTTGTCATTTATCATCAGTTGTTATCATTTATCATCAGTAGTTATCATCATAGCGTTGTCATTTATCATCAGTTGGTATCATCATAGCGTTTTCATTTATCATCACTCGTTATCATCATAGCGTTGTCATTTATCATAGTTGTTATCATCATAGCGTTTTCATTTATCATCACTCGTTATCATCATAGCGTTGTCATTTATCATAAGTCGTTATCATCATAGCGTTGTCATTTAGCATCAGTCATTTACATCATAGCGTTGTCATTTATCATCAGTTGTTATCATTTATCATCAGTCGTTATCATCATAGCGTTGTCATTTATCATCAGTTGTTATCATCATAGCGTTGTCATTTATCATCACTCGTTATCATCATAGCGTTGTCATTTATAATCAGTAGTTATCACCAAAGCGTTGTCATTTATCATCAACCGACGTGATGACATTTTGACAAAATATGAAAATAACCATTGCTATGTTAGTTGGTTACGGATGATCCCCTTCTGAACATGGTTGAATGTTGGTTGGTATTTACAAGTTTCATATTGTAATCTCATTAAATAAATGAGTTAATGAAAATTTTAATAAATATTATGTAAGTTAAAGAAAATTTTAAATGAGGCTTATCATCGCTATTTAAACTGTTTAAAACGGTTAATTCACCATGTTTTAATTGTTGTAATTTCGCGAAGCTGAATATTTCGGTATCGTTGACCTGTTCCGTAAACAGTATTAGCAACAATAAAGTACTTATGAAATAGCTTTGTGTTTGCAAGGATAAATCAAAACATTATTTTTAAGAATGTTCCCGAGTCTACATCTTAAAAATGTTTGTGTCGGCTGAAAACTAAGAACGAGGGCTAAGCGGACAATGGCTAGATCTTATAATCATGATCGGTTGTTACTTGGATAGAATTTACGCTTAACTAAGTGTAAATTAAGCTGTTTGGAAGGAATGGTGGGAGGGAAGCGCAGTGCCGCGCTCCCGGCTGCATGGGTACCACCATCTTGCTTGTTTCTCCCACGAAACAGCTTTGCTGTGTTTCGGAGAGAAGGGCAAGACAGGCAGTGTAATTACTGGCACCGAGACTGAACATCTTATGTCTCAGGATGGGCATAAATGAGTTGCCTGGGCTCGTTCCAGGTAAACTGGTTTATGTTCATGGGCGACGTCGACCACTTATTATCAGGTGGTACGTTTGCCAGTTTGCATGTCCAACTAACATAAAAAATAAAAATAAAATGGTGAAATAGGTGGTAAATTAAGTAGACTAGAACACACAATGAATATATCCCGCAAGTCTTGCTTACATTGACTCACTTACAAGATCCCACATAAAACTATTAACATTTCAATCAGACAGAGTGACTAGACTTTATAAATATTGCCTTGGCGATAATCTAGTATTTTTTATTTTTTTGAAGTCAAAACTTCTTTTGGCACACCGCACACCGTCACGCTCGGAGGTGAAAGGTTCGATCAGCGTTAGCAACTTGAAGTGGACTGACTATCGTACCAGGGGCGTAAAATTATCGTACATGGATCAAAATTATCGTATTTTTTAGGATAATGTCTATTATAGATAAATAAATCATATAAATTGTAATATTGATATGCATGCAAGTACTCTATAGTCTATCGTTTTTAAACCACCGCTGTCAAATCAACAGAACACTGAAATCCAAATGTTTTACACATGGTACAGACCTGAACTGATTCCCTTTCCACTTTAAGTTCAATAAACGCGCCAAGCTTAAAATTCTCTCAGACAAAATTTCACTGTTCCCATGCAAGTTGGGTATGAAACACGCCAAAATTTTGTATTCAGTATCGGCAGTGGTGAAACTTAGCAGAGCGAATCGTAGGAACCAATAGGAATAGAGAACTTGTATTTCCCGGTATTTTCCCAAGATTTTATTGGACAAAATAAAATCATGCTACTGCGATTTATACTATCAGCGCAAGAGTGAAATAATATAAATTCTCAAATTTTGCATCATGATAGAAATTATCGTACAATCTGCGTACGATAATAATATGCTATCGTACATCGTACGTAGGCACAAAATTATCGTATGTGTACGATAAATATCGTACGGTTCCGAACGCTGGGCTCGATCGGGTGAATTCGGGACCACCGAGTGTGCCCGAGCGAGAAAGATACTGTCGCAACGTAACTTCACGATTATATATAGTTAAAACTGATTTAAAAATATATACGAAATATAAATCCGACCTATATAGTTATTTAAATTACAACCGATTGTGTGATTTAATTACGTTACAGTGACATCTATTGACACAAATAGAAACCTTTTTTAAGAAACGCAACAATATGATTAATTTTCGACGACCTCTGTAGCTCAGTGGTAAGCGCGTGGTAAGTCACTCAGTGGTAAGAACCAAAATATTTTCTGTGTTCCTGGGTCATGGATGTGTATTAAATATGTGTATTATATAATAAAAATCTTAAATATATGTATATTATAAAAAGTATTAAATATATTTCCGTTGTCTGGTACCCGTAACACAAGTTCTTCGAGAACTTACCACGGGACCAGATTGACGTGCGTCCATAGATATAAAAAAAAATAAAAAAATCGTATAATAATTAATATTAAATAAAATAATTAGTAAAATATTACAATTTATTAAAAGAGGTTGTCTTAAACGGAAGTCAAACATATAAGTATAGACATACCATTTATTACATTCCTTGGTCTACCGCTCATAACTTGAAGGAATATTCTAAGACCCATCCTTTATAAATGATATTGAAACTAAACATGGTTTAATATTCATCGCCCTATCAAATAATGTGCATCGTTTGTAACTAACGCAATTATACTCGATAGATTATACAATTACATTATAATTAAGGACACCAAATTTTAGTCTATATACTAGCTGTTTTCTCTGGTTCCAATCACCCGAAAATTGAAAACTTCATCTACCTAAGCCCGGCCTCTTGAATCTTATTGGCTCATCGGTCATCCAATGTCTTAGGCGCGAATAATAAATTAAAAAAGTAAATAACCTTTTTTTTACTTTTCCGCCCAGGCGGGGAGGATCCAGGCGGGTATATGGGCACTCGCACACGCGGGTATACTCGCTGCGCCCGAAAGATGATAAGGTGGACGCAACTCTATCCACTAAAATTCGGCGAGTGCCACCAATGCCGCCTTTGGTGAGGTGCCCCGAAACTGTTGAACAAACAGGGCACTTCGACGGCTAGTCAGTACCTCAAGGGACCGACGCCACCTAGACAGAGGGGTTTTCCCGCACCACAGAACAACCCCTCCGAACATCGGGATAGAACAATGGGGTGAGGTTCCCATCATCGCCCCTTGTCCCCCTGCTCTTTTGACCCACTTAAGACGGACACAGAGCAGCTCCTCCGGTTCAAATTGCTTTGCCCAAACCTCAGTTCACCTAAGGCTACTGAGCCACACCGCCACGTCAAGGCCTGAACCATGGTGGGGGCAGTATGCAGCAGACAAAAGATATTAATAATGAAAATCTAAGAGAGTACGGTAGAAAGGTCGTTTCCAACATAAGAATCAATTTACGCAATTTCATGCAGGCAACGCCACGTGCAAACGTTACAATACAATACAAATATATTATCTCAATTCTATTATTGAATTTGTATATTTTCTTTTACGGCCCTCAGAGAAATATAAAACATTTTTATTTGTTTTATCACTTAACTTATTGTACAAAGAGATACAATGGTATTATTAGATTGAACAATATTGTTAACATAATATTTTGTTTTTTGTTTGACTATAATAATATTATTAATATATACAAGACCAACCTGTGACTTCACCTGCGTTGCTTCAAGATTTAGAGCTATGTTAGTTTTATGAAAACAGTATCTATTATATTAATTAAATCCGTATCAATATAATATTATTTTACAGTTTATGTTGCTCAATCAAAGAATTAGATTATTATATGCAGTACTAGCAGCGCCCTGCGGTTTCACCCACATACTACCCATTCCCTATATTCCCATGGGAATACAGGGATAACTATAGCCTCTAGGACTCGCTGCGCCTGAAAGTTAGTAAGTGGACGCAGCTCTACCAACTAAAACCAGGCGAGTGCCACCAATGCCGCCTTTGGTGAGGTGCCCCGGATCGAATAAACAAACAGGGCACCTCGACGGCTAGTCAGTCCCCCAAGGGACCGACGCCACCTCCACAGAGGGGTTGTCCCGCATCACAGAACAACCCCTTCCAACGTCGGGACAGTACAATGGGGTGAGGTCTCCTCTCCTCCTCTTCCTATAAGAGGGGTACAAAGAGCCCCCTCGGCTCAATTAGCTTCGCCCAAGGTGCAGCGGCTCAACTTAGGCTATTGAGCCCCACTGTCACGTCTCCTGAACCATGGTGAGGAGATATAATTATAGCCTATATTATGTTATATTAGTGAATAACCTATATTATCGTAGATATAGGTTATAGATATAGATAATAACCTATATTATCAAATCCATTCAGCAGTTTTTCTTCAGTAAATTGGTGTATATGCTTATGGAGAGTTCACTGGCTGCGATACTGAATTCCACGTACCGTGGACAGAAATGATGGGGATTTCATTTGACCTGGCCGTCATTCAGCTGTCACTGACGTAACCGCACTGTGAGTGACGCTATCATTTTAACTGTGGTTAGTTATTTAATTTTACAAAATGCATGTGGTGCTTTGTACTTTGTTTTTATACTTACTTCTTTCTACGAAATAGATAACGATGAAATATTTTTAACAATTAATATCGAGCACCTCACATTTTTTTACAATAATTAATATTATTTATTTTGTTAGTCCATTTAATTATTGTACTAAAAATTATAAAATAATTTGGTTTGCTATTAAATAGTGTTTTTTTAGTTTTTTAACTATAATTTATTTTTTACTTTTTAGTAGGTATTGATTTTTTATTAATGTAAACTACTCAACTAATGGGAATATGTAATATCACACCCTTAATCCAATACTGTCACTATCCAAAAAAATGCAAAATTGACTTTTTAATGCCATCTGTTGTAAAATGACGGAACCGAGGTATTCGCATTCACTCCGGTTGAAAAGCTTCACAAACGGCCGCTAGATGACACAAATTCGTTTCGACACTATCCAAAATTCCGCGCCTCGCGCAGTGCTAGACCGACCGTTAACCAAAGAATACGTGCTTCCAGTGTAAAAAAATTCGATTGTTAACTGACAAAACGTCATTTTAGTGATAAAACCGGTTTGTCGGTGAGATTATTGGTATGTATTTACTTTTCCTTAGTCCAAAATTGTCACTTTTTGTTTAATGTCGTTTTTGGTTTAAGCTTGCCTCGTAGATAATTAAATACTTTGAAGTCATATTGACACTTTTCGTTTAGTGCCGGTTTAACTCTGGAACATCGAATAATAAATGAAAAGTTTTATTATTAGCCTTACTGACATTTTACTTTTAATGTCATTGTTGCGTTTAGTTATTTCAATTAAAGTAGAATAAAAATCGATTTAAGAAGATTTAAGAAGAAAAAGATGACACTTGCTTTTATTTTATGAATAGTAAGACAAAGTGACCTTTTTCTGTATGTTATATAGTATTAAGTAGTTCTACCAAAGTGTAGGTATTTACACAATACTCGATAACTGCGTACTGATTATTTATTGAAAACATTATTGGAACTGAATTATGATTAAATCATTTTATTTCTTAAAGTTTTTACTATTTAAGAACCTGGTTAACATGCAGCGAAGAGATAAGTTGCTGAAACTTGCATTCAAAAATAAACAAAATGCCCCTCTTGAAGAAGAAGATCCGAACCGAAAAAATGACTAATGAGTTGAAGTATCTGGAACATGATACAGAAAAAGAACTATGTCGAAGATAAGCAGAGGGTTAGCGATAATTACGTAGTCAGATGCTACGACTTACAAGCAGTTTTGCCTCTTCCTATGTGTAAGACT
This sequence comes from Helleia helle, assembly GCA_963853865.1. Lineage (NCBI taxonomy): Eukaryota > Metazoa > Arthropoda > Insecta > Lepidoptera > Lycaenidae > Helleia > Helleia helle. The sequence goes on from OY971436.1 coordinate 11,882,349, forward strand.
TCAGGATTTTACTATAAATCCAAGCTCAATGTTTGTAATTTTACAATCTGTGAATTGAACAAAGACAGCTGCTATTGTTACGTTTGGAGTGAAGTAGATGGTTTAAGAGGTGCCAACGAAATTGGATCATGCGTCTTAAGATACTGATTATTGTTTTCTTTTTAATAAATATATATTTTTGTTTGATTGAACAGTTGTTTTATTATTTTGTAAAAATTGATAGTTGATATAATTATGCTCTATAATTATGCTGATGTGTGTGTGATGAGTGGTTATTTTTATCATATCATGTCATGTATTTTTGTCATTTGGAGATTAAATATCTAGTATTTTTTTCAAACTGGTAAATAAAGGCATTAAAGCTATATAATTTTATGATTTCTTTGGTAAAATTGTGGTAAAATGCCATTAACAAAACTATAAAATTAAATAGTCAAAGCAAAACCGACACTATAACACAAATATCATTAAAAATATAAATATAAAGGAAATTCCAATACTTTTTTGACTTTATTATCAAGATACTACATCAATGCATAATATTTTTATTATTTATTAGTGAAATTTAAACATTATTTCTGTTATAAAGCACACTTTATAACTAAGAATATGTTAATGAATAAGTGAGCGACTAAAAACCACACAAGTGATGTAGGTAAATTACGCGGCTTATGCCTTCCTTGGATGTGCTATTCTGATTATCCAGATCAGGATATTGGAACATTTTTTTTAAATTATTGTATTGTCATCAGTCCTTAAAAAGTATGCAAAGTTTAGAATTAATCAGACTTCTCGAAATCGGTGATAATTATGCTCAAAGATTCCGTTACATACAGACAGGCAGGCCAAGCTTATAAAAGCGTGTTAACTACGTTTATTCGTACTGAAGAAAAAAAAATCCTAGATCAATTCTCTTGGTTTTCATTAAAAGATACCTATTTTCAGCACTGGGTGGAAAAATATTGGCAATGATTATGACGATGATACGAGTCACTTCAGAGAAAGATATTCGTAATTTTTTTATTAACACGGGGAAACGCGTTAACCTCTATCATTGACTCTGGGTGGGGTCAAATTTTAATCCCCCGAGTGCCACTAATGCCGCCTTTGGTGAGGTGACCCGGATCTGTCGACGGCTAGTCAGCCTCCAACGAACCGACGCCATCTCCGCAGAGGGGTTGTCCTGCACCTTAGAACAACCCCCTCCAACGAGAGTGCAATGATGTGAAGTTCCCATCCTCACCCCTTATCCCCCCTCTCATGTCACTTTTTCTTATAAGAACTGTACCTACCCCGTACATAGAGCAGCCCACTCAGTTCAATTGGCTGCACCCAAGGTACACCTTACGCTGAGCCCAACCACCACGACAAGGGTTGAACTATGGAGATGAAGATATTCGTCCTGGTAAAATAATGATTATAATTATTGTATTAATGACTAATGATTATAATCATGATTATGATCATAGGCATAGCCTAATCATCAATCAAGTACATCTATACTAATATTATAAAGCTGAAGAGTTTGTTTGTTTGTTTGAACGCGCTAATCTCAGGAACTACTGGTCCGATTTGAAAAATTCTTTCAGTGTTAGACAGCTTATTTATCCAGAAAGGATATAGGTTATATAACATCACGCTGTGACTTATAGGAGTTATGTAACGTGGGCAAAGCTGCAGGCAACAGCTAGTCAATAATAAAACGCCTAATAAGTTGCAGTGTGTTCCAGCATCCCAAACGAAGTGTCCAAGAGATTTATGTTCCGCTCCATCTCACTGGAACACCGCCACTTAATTACTGGAACTTGGGTGGAACACGGTAATGGATTATTAGGAACATTATATTGGTTTGTAAGATTTTAAGTTAGCATGGCTATTTTCATTACTATAATTATTTAAAATGGGATATTTACCATGTTTTTCACTTGTTCATCAAACTATGACGTGTTTAGATTATTTCGAAATATCGAGCTACGCAATATCTTTATCTTTATATATAAAAATCAATGCCACTTTTCGTTGTAATTTTATAACTCAAGAACGGGCTCACCAATCCCAACCAAATGTTTAGGCTTTGTTCGGACTATTTAGTAGATGGCTTATGTGAAGTTTGCACAAAATCGGTCGAGCGGTTCTTCATTTATCACATTTTTTCAATTCAATAAATGGCGGATCATTTTGTTAATGGAGATTTTGCTGTCAAATTGAAACTTTTTCAGTTGGGGTCATATTGAAACTTTTTTCAGTGTTGACAGTACAACATTAAGTTTTAAAATAGCTAGCAATTAATAATTTTTTTTTTGTTTGAATAAATTAATTTGATGTTTCAATTTATTTTTATTTTACTTTATACGTAGCAAAGCACGTACCGGGCCGCTATATATATATATATATATATATATATATATATATATATATAAAACTTTTTTCAGTGTTGACAGTACAACATTAAGTTTTAAAATAGCTAGCAATTAATAATATTTTTTTTTGTTTGAATAAATTAATTTGATGTTTCAATTTATTTTTATTTTACTTTATACGTAGCGAAGCACGTACCGGGCCGCTATATATATATATATATATATAGCGGTATATACTGTCAACACTGAAAAAAGTTTCAATATGACCCCAACTGAAAAAGTTTCAATTTGACAGCAAAATCTCCATTAACAAAATGATCCGCCATTTATTGAATTGAAAAAATGTGATAAATGAAGAACCGCTCGACCGATTTTGTGCAAACTTCACATAAACCATCTACTAAATAGTCCGAACAAAGCCTAAACATTTGGTTGGGATTGGTGAGCCCGTTCTTGAGTTATAAAATTACAACGAAAAGTGGCATTGATTTTTATATATAAAGATAAAGATATTGCGTAGCTCGATATTTCGAAATTATCTAAACACGTCATAGTTTGATGAACAAGTGAAAAACATGGTAAATATCCCATTTTAAATAATTATAGTAATGAAAATAGCCATGCTAACTTAAAATCTTACAAACCAATATAATGTTCCTAATAATCCATTACCGTGTTCCACCCAAGTTCCAGTAATTAAGTGGCGGTGTTCCAGTGAGATGGAGCGGAACATAAATCTCTTGGACACTTCGTTTGGGATGCTGGAACACACTGCAACTTATTAGGCGTTTTATTATTGACTAGCTGTTGCCTGCAGCTTTGCCCACGTTACATAACTCCTATAAGTCACAGCGTGATGTTATATAACCTATAGCCTTTCTGGATAAATAAGCTGTCTAACACTGAAAGAATTTTTCAAATCGGACCAGTAGTTCCTGAGATTAGCGCGTTCAAACAAACAAACAAACTCTTCAGCTTTATAATATTAGTATAGATGTACTTGATTGATGATTAGGCTATGCCTATGATCATAATCATGATTATAATCATTAGTCATTAATACAATAATTATAATCATTATTTTACCAGGACGAATATCTTCATCTCCATAGTTCAACCCTTGTCGTGGTGGTTGGGCTCAGCGTAAGGTGTACCTTGGGTGCAGCCAATTGAACTGAGTGGGCTGCTCTATGTACGGGGTAGGTACAGTTCTTATAAGAAAAAGTGACATGAGAGGGGGATAAGGGGTGAGGATGGGAACTTCACATCATTGCACTCTCGTTGGAGGGGGTTGTTCTAAGGTGCAGGACAACCCCTCTGCGGAGATGGCGTCGGTTCGTTGGAGGCTGACTAGCCGTCGACAGATCCGGGTCACCTCACCAAAGGCGGCATTAGTGGCACTCGGGGGATTAAAATTTGACCCCACCCAGAGTCAATGATAGAGGTTAACGCGTTTCCCCGTGTTAATAAAAAAATTACGAATATCTTTCTCTGAAGTGACTCGTATCATCGTCATAATCATTGCCAATATTTTTCCACCCAGTGCTGAAAATAGGTATCTTTTAATGAAAACCAAGAGAATTGATCTAGGATTTTTTTTCTTCAGTACGAATAAACGTAGTTAACACGCTTTTATAAGCTTGGCCTGCCTGTCTGTATGTAACGGAATCTTTGAGCATAATTATCACCGATTTCGAGAAGTCTGATTAATTCTAAACTTTGCATACTTTTTAAGGACTGATGACAATACAATAATTAAAAAAAAATGTTCCAATATCCTGATCTGGATAATCAGAATAGCACATCCAAGGAAGGCATAAGCCGCGTAATTTACCTACATCACTTGTGTGGTTTTTAGTCGCTCACTTATTCATTAACATATTCTTAGTTATAAAGTGTGCTTTATAACAGAAATAATGTTTAAATTTCACTAATAAATAATAAAAATATTATGCATTGATGTAGTATCTTGATAATAAAGTCAAAAAAGTATTGGAATTTCCTTTATATTTATATTTTTAATGATATTTGTGTTATAGTGTCGGTTTTGCTTTGACTATTTAATTTTATAGTTTTGTTAATGGCATTTTACCACAATTTTACCAAAAAAATCATAAAATTATAAAGCTTTAAAGCCTTTATTAACCAGTTGGAAAAAAAAGACTAGATATTTAATCTCCAAATGACAAAAATACATGACATGATATGATAAAAATAACCACTCATCACACACACATCAGCATAATTATAGAGTCGGGTATCAACTATCAATTTTTACAAAATAATAAAACAACTGTTCAATCAAACAAAAATATATATTTATTAAAAAGAAAACAATAATCAGTATCTTAAGACGCATGATCCAATTTCGTTGGCACCTCTTAAACCATCTACTTCACTCCAAACGTAACAATAGCAGCTGTCTTTGTTCAATTCACAGATTGTAAAATTACAAACATTGAGCTTGGATTTATAGTAAAATCCTGAAGTCTTACACATAGGAAGAGGCAAAACTGCTTGTAAGTCGTAGCATCTGACTACGTAATTATCGCTAACCCTCTGCTTATCTTCGACATAGTTCTTTTTCTGTATCATGTTCCAGATACTTCAACTCATTAGTCATTTTTTCGGTTCGGATCTTCTTCTTCAAGAGGGGCATTTTGTTTATTTTTGAATGCAAGTTTCAGCAACTTATCTCTTCGCTGCATGTTAACCAGGTTCTTAAATAGTAAAAACTTTAAGAAATAAAATGATTTAATCATAATTCAGTTCCAATAATGTTTTCAATAAATAATCAGTACGCAGTTATCGAGTATTGTGTAAATACCTACACTTTGGTAGAACTACTTAATACTATATAACATACAGAAAAAGGTCACTTTGTCTTACTATTCATAAAATAAAAGCAAGTGTCATCTTTTTCTTCTTAAATCTTCTTAAATCGATTTTTATTCTACTTTAATTGAAATAACTAAACGCAACAATGACATTAAAAGTAAAATGTCAGTAAGGCTAATAATAAAACTTTTCATTTATTATTCGATGTTCCAGAGTTAAACCGGCACTAAACGAAAAGTGTCAATATGACTTCAAAGTATTTAATTATCTACGAGGCAAGCTTAAACCAAAAACGACATTAAACAAAAAGTGACAATTTTGGACTAAGGAAAAGTAAATACATACCAATAATCTCACCGACAAACCGGTTTTATCACTAAAATGACGTTTTGTCAGTTAACAATCGAAATTTTTTACACTGGAAGCACGTATTCTTTGGTTAACGGTCGGTCTAGCACTGCGCGAGGCGCGGAATTTTGGATAGTGTCGAAACGAATTTGTGTCATCTAGCGGCCGTTTGTGAAGCTTTTCAACCGGAGTGAACGCGAATACCTCGGTTCCGTCAATTTACAATAGATGGCATTAAAAAGTCAATTTTTCATTTTTTTGGATAGTGACAGTATTGGATTAAGGGTGCGATATTACATATTCCCATTAGTTGAGTAGTTTACATTAATAAAAAATCAATAACCTACTAAAAAGTAAAAAATAAATTATAGTTAAAAAACTAAAAAAACACTATTTAATAGCAAACCAAATTATTTTATAATTTTTAGTACAATAATTAAATGGACTAACAAAATAAATAATATTAATTATTGTAAAAAAGCGTGAGGTGCTCGATATTAATTGTTAAAAATATTTCATCGTTATCTATTTCGTAGAAAGAAGTAAGTATAAAAACAAAGTACAAAGCTCCACATGCATTTTGTAAAATTAAATAACTAACCACAGTTAAAATGATAGCGTCACTCACAGTGCGGTTACGTCAGTGACAGCTGAATGACGGCCAGGTCAAATGAAATCCCCATCATTTCTGTCCACGGTACGTGGAATTCAGTATCGCAGCCAGTGAACTCTCCATAAGCATATACACCAATTTACTGAAGAAAAACTGCTGAATGGATTTGATAATATAGGTTATTATCTATATCTATAACCTATATCTACGATAATATAGGTTATTCACTAATATAACATAATATAGGCTATAATTATATCTCCTCACCATGGTTCAGGAGACGTGGCGGTGGGGCTCAATAGCCTAAGTTGAGCCGCTGCACCTTGGGCGAAGCTAATTGAGCCGAGGGGGCTCTTTGTACCCCTCTTATAGGAAGAGGGGACAAAAGAGCAGGGGGCAAGGGGCGAGGAGACCTCACCCCATTGTACTGTCCCGACGTTGGAAGGGGTTGTTCTGTGGTGCGGGACAACCCCTCTGTGGAGGTGGCGTCGGTCCCTTGGGGGACTGACTAGCCGTCGAGGTGCCCTGTTTGTTTATTCGATCCGGGGCACCTCACCAAAGGCGGCATTGGTGGCACTCGCCTGGTTTTAGTTGGTAGAGCTGCGTCCACTTACTAACTTTCAGGCGCAGCGAGTCCTAGAGGCTATAGTTATCCCTGTATTCCCATGGGAATATAGGGAATGGGTAGTATGTGGGTCAAAACTGCATATAATAATCTAATTCTTTGATTGAGCAACATAAACTGTAAAATAATATTATATTGATACGGATTTAATTAATATAATAGATACTGTTTTCATAAAACTAACATAGCTCTAAATCTTGAAGCAACGCAGGTGAAGTCACAGGCTGGTCTTGTATATATTAATAATATTATTATAGTCAAACAAAAAACAAAATATTATGTTAACAATATTGTTCAATCTAATAATACCATTGTATCTCTTTGTACAATAAGTTAAGTGATAAAACAAATAAAAATGTTTATTTTATATTTCTCTGAGGGCCGTAAAAGAAAATATACAAATTCAATAATAGAATTGAGATAATATATTTGTATTGTATTGTAACGTTTGCACGTGGCGTTGCTTGCATGAAATTGCGTAAATTGATTCTTATGTTGGAAACGACCTTTCTACCGTACTCTCTTAGATTTTCATTATTAATATCTTTTGTCTGCTGCATACTGTCCCCACCATGGTTCAAGCCTTGACGTGGCCATGGGGCTCAGTAGCCTTAGGTGAACTGAGCTTTGGGCAAAGCAATTTGAACCGGAGGAGCTGCTCTGTGTCCGTCTTAAGTGGGTCAAAAGAGCAGGGGGACAAGGGGCGATGATGGATACCTCACCCCATTGTTCTATACCGATGTTCGGAGGGGTTGTTCTGTGGTGCGGGAAAACCCCTCTGTCTAGGTGGCGTCGGTCCCTTGAGGTACTGACTAGCCGTCGAAGTGCCCTGTTTGTTCAACAGTTTCGGGGCACCTCACCAAAGGCGGCATTGGTGGCACTCGCCGGATTTTAGTGGATAGAGTTGCGTCCACCTTATCATCTTTCGGGCGCAGCGAGTATAGCCGCGTGTGCGAGTGCCCATATACCCGCCTGGGTCCTCCCCGCCTGGGCGGAAAAGTAAAAAAAAGGTTATTTACTTTTTTAATTTATTATTCGCGCCTAAGACATTGGATGACGGATGAGCCAATAAGATTCAAGAGGCCGGGCTTAGGTAGATGAAGTTTTCAATTTTCGGGTGATTGGAACCAGAGAAAACAGCTAGTATATAGACGAAAATTTGGTGTCCTTAATTATAATGTAATTGTATAATCTATCGAGTATAATTGCGTTAGTTACAAACGATGCACATTATTTGATAGGGCGATGAATATTAAACTATGTTTAGTTTCAATATCATTTATAAAGGATGGGTCTTAGAATATTCCTTCAAGTTATGAGCGGTAGACCAAGGAATGTAATAAATGGTATGTCTATACTTATATGTTTGACTTCCGTTTAAGACAACCTCTTTTAATAAATTGTAATATTTTACTAATTATTTTATTTAATATTAATTATTATACGATTTTTTTTTTTAATATCTATGGACGCACGTCAATCTGGTCCCGTGGTAAGTTCTCGAAGAACTTGTGTTACGGGTACCAGACAACGGAAATATATTTAATACTTTTTATACTATACATATACTTAATATTTTTATTATATAATACACATATTTAATACACATCCATGACCCAGGAACACAGAAAATATTTTGGTTCCCTGGAGGGATTCGAACTCTTCTGGCGCGCTTACCACTGAGCTACAGAGGTCGTCGAAAATTAATCATATTGTTGCGTTTCTTAAAAAAGGTTTCTATTTGTGTCAATAGATGTCACTGTAACGTAATTAAATCACACAATCGGTTGTAATTTAAATAATAATAATAATAATAATAATAATAAACAACTTTATTTGTGAGAACACACTGCATTAATTGAATATTATACAAAAAAAAACACAAGTACATATAAAATAAAAAGAATGTAAACAAAAAATAATAAAAAATGCAACAGATGTAACTGGCCTATTAAAATTATTTAGCGAGGTAAAAACATTATGTACATAAAATTATGTTCGCAGCGAGCCTCACAAAAAGGTGCGACCTCAGTTTAAGTTAGGACTATAATAGCCCTAACACTGGTTTTCAGGCCCACCATTAATTTTATTAGTTATTTATTTTGGCAGCATTCTGAAGAAAAAAAAAACATAAATAAAAATATAAAATTTACATAATATTATATGATACTATACTAATAATACCGTGATATAAACAACATAATAAATTATACTGTATGGTTTATTCGATCATATACTTATTTTATAAGTCGGAATATAAATATATTATATACATATATGCACATATTATATAGATACATATATAAATACTCACATACACATTGCTTAAATAAAATACTTAATATATTAATGACATAGTATTATGTTATGCTCACATAAACATTGAAAAGAAAAAAAAGAGAAAAGAAAAAAGAAACTACTCTAGTTTTTGTACCTCCAATAAATATTTCTTATATTGGCGTTTAAAACTGGCTTTAGTACAGAGGTTCCGCAGAGGAGGAGGGAGGTTGTTCCAGCACTTGGTTGCTGCGTATTTAAAGCAACCCCTAAATGCTGCTGTGCGATGAATCGGCATACACAATGTGCTGTGAGTTGATCGAGTGCAGTGTGTGGTGTTAATGTCTCTCGTCCAGCCTTTCAAATAAATAGACAGGTACACCATGCTTGACTATGCCAAACAGCATTGTGGCGAGGTGTAATCGCCTACGACCTTCCATTTTTAATATAGATGCCTGATTTAAGAAAGGAGTAACGTGATCTCGCCGCGGTATATGAAAACAGTAACGTGCACAGGCGTTTTGAACACGTTGTATGGATTTTTTGGTGCGCTCTAATAGCCTTGGACCTATGACAGAATTGACGTAGTTGAATTGAGAGAGGACTAAAGCTTCACATAGTGTAATACGTAGTTCTTCACTCAGTGAGTTCCTAATACGATACAAAACTTTCAACCGGAAAAAACAGTTACGTACTAACTTAGAGATATGCTTTTCGAATCGAAGATTTTCATCCATTATAAGCCCCAAATTACGAGCTTCTGCTACTCCATCGATTCGGCAACCGTTAACAGCAATCACTGGATCGAAGTTCTTGACTTGGCATACCTGCTTTCGCGTACCAATTATCATATACTTGGTTTTATTAGGATTCAAAACCAAAGCATTGGATTTGGCCCAGTCAAAAATTCTATCAAGATCACTGTTAATTTTGCCCAACGATAATGCCACATCATGGGGCTTAAAAGAAAAATATATCGTTTGTCGGATGTCGTCAGCATAAATATGAAATTTACAGTTCTGTATGCATCTGGTAACGTCAGCAGAGTAAATACTAAACAAGATTGGCCCCAGTATAGACCCCTGAGGTACTCCTCTTTTAATTAGGCTACGCCGTGACGAAATCACATTTCCCTCCTCTTTTTTTATTTCTATGACTTGGTATCTATATTGTAGATAACTTGCAAACCACAAGACAGCGGCCTCTTCTAATCCATAAAATCGTAGTTTTGCTAGAAGTAAGGTAATATTAATAGCATCAAATGCTCGAGAAAAAGCAAGGAGAACAACTATAGTAACTTTTCCACTATCTTGGGCATGAAGCATGTCATCGATCACACTCATGAGAGCTGCTGTAGTGCTGTGGTGCTTTCTAAAACCAGACTGCATTACAGGCAGGATACCTCTACTTTCCACATATTCGGTAAGTTGCTTGCAGACAATTTTTTCTAAGATTTTTGAGATACACGGCAATATGCTTATTGGACGTAGATCTTTAAATTCCGAAGGGTGGGATGTTTTAGGAATAGGACGCACCACAGCATCACGCCACATCTCAGGGAATGTTGAGGATGAGATGACTCTATTTACTAGGTTGGTGAAAGCGTTTAATGTGTGCGGAATAGATAAGAGTAGCATGTCCAATGAAATGCCATCCACGCCGACAGCGTTAGATCGCAGTTCCCGAACAGTGCTAGCCACCTCTCTCTCCGTCACGACATGTAAATTAAAGGTATTCGACGAATCATATTTGTTTTTAAGATAATAGTCCATATATGATGAGTCTACTATATTATCTCCTGGTACGTTCATAAAATGCACATTTATCTTCTCCGCATCACACAAATTTATGGGGAGGGGCACATCTGTATTTTTAAAATTTACATTTTCTTTAATGTGTTTCCACATGGTTCGTGAGTTTTGTATATTTGTGGTAATATACTTTTTTAAATAGGCTTCTTTTTCGGCGTTGACGGCCTGGGCTACGAATTTCTTAAGTTCCTTGTAGTAATTTAGCTTGGACGGACTTTTAGTAGAACGTGCTTCCCGATAGGCTTTATCACGATGTTTCATCATTATACTAATATTATAGGTTATCCAAGGGTAGCTCTTTTCCTTTATGGTAACCTTTTTTTGGGGGGCAAGACAGTCAAAGACTCTAAGCAAATTAGAGGAGAGATATTTGGCTGTTTCATTGAGATTCACCTCGTCATTCATAGCACTCCAATTGACTGACTCCATGTAGGTATCTAAAAGGGATACATCTATGTCTTTTATTGGCCTATAATAAAAAACTTTCGGCCGCTTTTTTATTTTGGGCATATCCAGCTCACACACAACTAATGCATGGTCGCTGAGAGAAGGCATATGATCTATCCATACTCGTGTCACGTTCGCATCGGTGCAAACGAGATCGAGCAAGGTGTCAGTATGGGCGGAGAAACTAAATAACTATATAGGTCGGATTTATATTTCGTATATAATTTTAAATCAGTTTTAACTATATATAATCGTGAAGTTACGTTGCGACAGTATCTTTCTCGCTCGGGCACACTCGGTGGTCCCGAATTCACCCGATCGAGCCCAGCGTTAGGAACCGTACGATAATTATCGTACACATACGATAATTTTGTGCCTACGTACGATGTACGATAGCATATTATTATCGTACGCAGATTGTACGATAATTTCTATCATGATGCAAAATTTGAGAATTTATATTATTTCACTCTTGCGCTGATAGTATAAATCGCAGTAGCATGATTTTATTTTGTCCAATAAAATCTTGGGAAAATACCGGGAAATACAAGTTCTCTATTCCTATTGGTTCCTACGATTCGCTCTGCTAAGTTTCACCACTGCCGATACTGAATACAAAATTTTGGCGTGTTTCATACCCAACTTGCATGGGAACAGTGAAATTTTGTCTGAGTGAATTTTAAGCTTGGCGCGTTTATTGAACTTAAAGTGGAAAGGGAATCAGTTCAGGTCTGTACCACGTGTAAAACAGTGTTCTGTTGATTTGACAGCGGTGGTTTAAAAACGATAGACTATAGAGTACTTGCATGCATATCAATATTACAATTTATATGATTTATTTATCTATAATAGACATTATCCTAAAAAATACGATAATTTTGATCCATGTACGATAATTTTACGCCCCTGGTACGATAGTCAGTCCACTTCAAGTTGCTAACGATGATCGAGCCTTTCACCTCCGAGCGTGACGGTGTGCGGTGTGACAAAAGAAGTTTTGACTTCAAAAAAATAAAAAATACTAGATTATCGCCAAGGCAATATTTATAAAGTCTAGTCACTCTGTCTGATTGAAATGTTAATAGTTTTATGTGGGATCTTGTAAGTGAGTCAATGTAAGCAAGACTTGCGGGATATATTCATTGTGTGTTCTAGTCTACTTAATTTACCACCTATTTCACCATTTTATTTTTATTTTTTATGTTAGTTGGACATGCAAACTGGCAAACGTACCACCTGACAATAAGTGGTCGACGTCGCCCATGAACATAAACCAGTTTACCTGGAACGAGCCCAGGCAACTCATTTATGCCCATCCTGAGACATAAGATGTTCAGTCTCGGTGCCAGTAATTACACTGCCTGTCTTGCCCTTCTCTCCGAAACACAGCAAAGCAGTTTCGTGGGAGAAACAAGCAAGATGGTGGTACCCATGCAGCCGGGAGCGCGGCACTGCGCTTCCCTCCCACCATTCCTTCCAAACAGCGTTTTGGCTTAATTTACACTTAGTTAAGCGTAAATTCTATCCAAGTAACAACCGATCCTGATTATAAGATCTAGCCATTGTCCGCTTAGCCCTCGTTCTTAGTTTTCAGCCGACACAAACATTTTTAAGATGTAGACTCGGGAACATTCTTAAAAATAATGTTATGATTTATCCTTGCAAACACAAAGCTATTTCATAAGTACTTTATTGTTGCTAATACTGTTTACGGAACAGGTCAACGATACCGAAATATTCAGCTTCGCGAAATTACAATAATTAAAACATGGTGAATTAACCGTTATAAACAGTTTTAATAGCGATGATAAGCCTCATTTAAAATTTTCTTTAACTTACATAATATTTATTAAAATTTTCATTAACTCATTTATTTAATGAGATTACAATATGAAACTTGTAAATACCAACCAACATTCAACCATGTTCAGAAGGGGATCATCCGTAACCAACTAACATAGAAATGGTTATTTTCATCTTTTGTCAAAATGTCATCACGTCGGTTGATGATAAATGACAACGCTTTGGTGATAACTACTGATTATAAATGACAACGCTATGATGATAACGAGTGATGATAAATGAAAACGCTATGATGATAACAACTGATGATAAATGACAACGCTATGATGATAACGACTGATGATAAATGATAACAACTGATGATAAATGACAACGCTATGATGTAAATGACTGATGCTAAATGACAACGCTATGATGATAACGACTTATGATAAATGACAACGCTATGATGATAACGAGTGATGATAACAACTGATGATAAATGACAACGCTATGATGATAACGACTGATGATAAATGATAACAACTGATGATAAATGACAACGCTATGATGTAAATGACTGATACTAAATGACAACGCTATGATGATAACGACTTATGATAAATGACAACGCTATGATGATAACGACTGATGATAAATGACAACGCTATGATGATAACAACTGATGATAAATGACAACGCTATGATGTAAATGACTGATGCTAAATGACAACGCTATGATGATAACGACTTATGATAAATGACAACGCTATGATGTAAATGACTGATGCTAAATGACAACGCTATGATGATAACGACTTATGATAAATGACAACGCTATGATGATAACGACTGATGATAAATGACAACGCTATGATGATAACGATTAATGATAAATGACAAATCTATGATGATAATGACTGATGACAAAAGACAACGCTGTGTCGATAACGATTGATACATGACACCGCTGTCACTTGTCACTTGGATCACCATAGTCTAACCGCATCAGCATGCCAAGCAGCGAAGTAATTTGGCCGAGAGTACTGCATTGCCTTAACGTACCGGATTTGTGTTATTGTACCTAGGATGACGAGAAAACCTAGTTATAGCCTAGGTCACTACATGAAAGCAATGAAAACTTTGTTATTTAGTGTAGTTTCAGAGACATTCAGAACATTATAAACTTTTATTACGGCTAGGTATTGGCCTCTTCAAACAAACGCTAAGACTGCTAACTCCCTGACACTCGCATCCAAGGACCGGGATGGTAAAGATTGATAACGTAGCTAGGTATATTTGTGTTGTAAAATATTGAATTTCGGTTCTTCCGCAATTATGACCATGGTGGTTTATCGGTTCTGGTCATAAAATATCTCAAGGTCATAAAGTTGGTCAATGGTGGTGGATGAAACTTACCACTTTTTTGTACTAATAAAAAATTATACTAATAAAAAAACTAAACCTTTTAGTAGTAAATATTAAATTATAATCTATCTCGTATGATTGTAAAGTGTTAAAATATGGTATGTTATTCTAGTGGGTATATAGGTGATGGTCACTTACCTAATAGTATAAAATCTATAAATATTTTATATCCTAAAAGTTATGATGCAAATGGATTGGTTTTGAAAAATAAAAATGATAAAAAGATCATTGAATATTCAATTTTTCATCAACCTTTTCCATTTCTACGTTCCGCTTATTAATTTATTTGCGTATCGGATTATACTAAGTTTAAACGATTTCAATCGCTATTGGTATCATTTTGCGGATTTATTGGTACAATATTACATTTTATTTGTACTTTTATTATGATATAGGTGTTTCCCGCTGTTTTACTCGCTTTAAAACGGTAAGAACACCTGTTATCTACAATTATAATCTATATCCTTGAATTGATAATAAAGCTATTCAACGCAAAAATAAATGTTTAACACCGTTTGTTAAAAAAATCCGTTGTTGCTTTTTAAAACGTTTAAGAGATTAGTGCGTTCGTCAACGAACTCTACCACCAAAATGAGCCCAGCAACTGACAAAAATAGCTCTACAGACCAAATCTTCTCTATATTATATTTCATCATCATCATCAGCCTCTATCCGTCCACTACTGAACATAGGCCTCCCAAAATGAACGCCAATATATTTATTAGGTAGATTTTACATTTAGTTTTTACTAAAAAGTAAGGTGAATTCTAAATAATCGAAGCCAATATAAACAAGCCTTTTGCTATTATTATGATTATTTTGTTCATGGCCATAATATGTAAATAAGATTTATATATTTTTTTATGCCGTAAGGAAGCAACTGAACAGTCGAAGCCTTTTGGTGACTATCGACGGTGATAGACATCCGCACAATCAAAAGCTGTGCAGATTTGTTGCCCTCCTTTTTTGTATCCCCCCTCCCTTCCAATGGGCCACCAGAAAGTCATAAACTGCAAGAAACGCGACAGCATGGCTGTCACTTGATACCGGAGTTAGGTGAGCGAGAGGTACCTTGGTCGTGCTGCCAATTTGGCTGCAAAGCAGCGTGGCACTACCTTTTACTAAAAATATCAGCTTTTATATGTCCCAATGCTGGGCATGGATCTCCTCCTCGAAATCAGGCGAGGAGGATGTTGGGCCATAGTTCACCAATTCACTGGCCCAATACGGGTTAGTAAACCTCACACACCTTAAAAAACCTTCAATCGCATCAGGCACAGGTTTCCTTACTCACGATATTAATTTATTTAGAACCTAATACATTACTGAAGGTCCGTAAAACGCAGACAAACCCACAGGCAATATACATTGTTTGTTTATTTGTTAATAATCAGAACTCAAAGAGATAATCATGGTTCAGAGAAGACCAATAATTAACGAAGTTCTGTCGGGTTATCTTTGATCCCGTTGGTTCTGTGCCGATAAAAGTTTATATAAGTTAGTGTAGAAACTCGTAGAGATGGTGGGTTAAAATCATATTTTTGCGCTAGTTGGATAGGCAGACGGACAGACAAACCACGTGGTAAGTGGTCAGCGTCGCCCATGAACATGAACAAGTTAATCTGAGGCTAAGATATTATTGAAGACTAGCTGTTGCCCGCAGCTTCGCCCGCGTTAACTTACTCAACTTAATTATTGTTAGTCACAGCGTGATGTTATGTAGCCTATAGCCTTTCTCGATAAATGGGCTATCTAACACTGAAAGAATTTTTCAAATCGGACCAGTAGTTCCTGAGATTAGCGCATTTAAACAAACAAACAAACTCTTAAGCTTTATAATATTAGTATAGATAAGTTGGGAATAAGGCATTCGCTATGTGGCTTCTGTTTATATATTCCTACCCCTTCCCCGCGGGATGCCTAAGGGAATTTCCCGGCGGAAAAGAAAAAAAAGCCAACTCATGTATTGCCTACCCCTTATAGTAAATGACACTATCTAAAACTTATATCCAATCATGTTGCGTGCTTTTTAAGCATCTTACTGTGGGTAATGGCTGGTTTACATTTGCTATTAATTCCGTGCTAATTAGCATGGTTTTTCTAGCATGCTAAACTAAAAATGCTTATTAAAGATGCCGATATACATTTGCTATGCTATTTTCATCACACTTGTCTCATAAAGCGACGAAAGCACTCGCATCACAATATGTAGATAATATGGAATCTCTAATTATTTTGCAAGCAATTATCTCTAAGAATTTTGTTTTTATAAGTTTTACTGCAGGTATGTTTATCGTATTCAGTTAACAATTTAATTGTCAAATCCCGTGTTCACTTCACTTGCGACGCTATTTTTATGAAATACTTTTTTTAAGCACAGATAACGATAAAAAATCTGACGGTCAGTCAGATTTTTAAGATTGCTTGGACAAAGCATGCTAAAAACGTATTAAAAGTAGCAAAAGTAAACCAGCCTTAAGCGAAGCAAATGAAAAATCTAGAAGAAAAAAGTTACCACATTTTTATATATAAAGTATGAATTGTGTAAGCTTTAAACTCCTTGCTTAATTTGAGGGTAGGGGCTAACTTTAAATAACACATGTGTGTGATATTTCAATTCACAATGAATTGTGAACTTTTGCAGTCAAAATTTGTCTAGTTCATTACAAACCTTGCCTTATTTCAAAGAGAGAGAGTTAATTATATGTGATTTGTTCAAGCTATTAACAATGCAATCCTATTTTGCTGATGTTAGTTACAATGGGTAGAGCCATTGTAACTAACATCAGCATCAGTGAAACTTGTAAACTGATAGAGTATTACACAGGACAGATAAAATAAAGCATTCAAAGGATTCTGGCACCTATTGCGTGTACATTCTGGTGAAATTCGCATGGGCGAAAATTCTCTGGGTGGCTTTGTGGGTAGTTGTGCAATATAAAGTTTGGAACTATATAGGATACTATGGCTTCGGCTGCATGGACGAAAGGACTTCTAAATTGAAGAGAATTGTAGGGTATAACTTTATACGTATATACTAGCGGACGCGACAGAATATGGTGTCATTTACAAAATTCCACTTCAACGCACGCTAAACGCTAAAATTTCATCAAAATCGGTGCAGATGCTTAGGAGGAGAGCAAACACCTGGAAGAATTGTGTATGTTATAAGGATATTATAAAATAATAATACCGAGCGATGATTGTCTAGTGGGTAAAGCGTTCACCGTGGTTCAGGCCTTGACGTGGCGGTGAGGCTCAGTAGCCTAGGGTGAGCCCAGCATCTTGAGCGAAGATAATTGAGCCGAGGAGGCTTAAGAGGGGACAAAAGAGCAGGGGACAAGGGGCGAGGACGGGAACCTCACCCCATTGCACTGCTCTACCCACTAAAACCCGGCGAGTGTCACCAATGTCACCTTTAGTGAGATACCCCGGATCTTTTGAGCAAACCGACCGGGACCGACGACACCCCACAGACGGGTTGTCCCGCACCACAGAACAACCCACCCAACGTGGGGACAGTACAATGGGGTGAGGTTCTCATCCTCGCCCCTTGTCCCCCTACTCATTTGTCCACTTATAAGAGGCTCCCTCGGCAAAATTTGCTCCGCCCAAGGTGCTGGGCACACCTTAGGTTACTGAGCCCCACCGTCACGTTAAGGCCTGAACCATGGTGGGGAATGTTTTCAACTGTTTTATCTGTTAGTAATACAAGTATTATATTTCAAAGAGACACTTGGGCATCTCTGGAGGAGGCCTTTACCCTCAAATAGAGGGGTTCACGGCTCACGCAAGATATTCGTCCAATCAAATATATTTTTAAATAACATAATAATATAACAACAAAATAATATAATAATATAATAGTAAAATATAATAATAGAATAATAATGCTAAAATAATTTTGATTTATTATGTAATTTGATTTGTTCAATCTTATTATCTAGCTTTGTAAAAAATAAGAAATTACTTCACTAATTATAATCTTGATATGTGCTTAACTATGTACTTAAACGTTAAAATTATTTTTAATAACTAATTTTAATGTAATAATATAATGATAAATAGTATTTAATTTGAAAAAAAAAACAAATTGAAAAAAAGACAATACCTATTTAACTTTTCCCTGCTTATTTATGTTATTATTATTTGTTAACCAATTTAATTGTGTTTTGAAATAAAAATGCTTTTTATTTTATTTATTTCAAATAAAGGCTTTATTATTTTTTATTTAATATAGGTATTTTTCTTATAAAAGAGGGGGCAAACGGACAGTCATTTCACCTGGTATTTTTTTTAAATGTTAGTTGAATAGGCAAACTGGCAAACGCGCCACCTGATGGTAAGTGGTTGACGTCGCACATGAACATAAACTAGTTTACATGGAACGAGCCCAGGCAACTCATCTATGTGTTGCCTATCCTGAGACATAAGATGTTAAGTCTCGGTGCCAGTAATTACACTGCCTGTCTTGTCCTTCTCTCCGAAACACAGCAAAGCTGTTTCACGGGAGAAACAAGCAAGATGGTGGTACCTATGCAGGCTGGGAGCGCGGCACAGCGCTTCCCTCCCACCGGTAGTAAGTGATAAGTGACATCCATAGACACCCACCAAACTAGAGGTTTACCAGGTGCGTTTCTGGCCTTTCATATAATATGATAAAACCTATGCTGTTATCTTATCTGAAAGAGAATAAATCCGTGTTCTATTGATATTAGCGTTTCGTCTTCAATGAAATAATACATTCCTCTGTAATCCTTTAGAAATACTTTCTCAATTCTCAAGCTCGTAAATATATTGTATTTAATACTAACTTTTTTACGCGGTTTTACTTCAACGAAAATAAAAAATAAAACTGTTCAAAATTTGTCTTATAACCTTTCTCTTCTTTCTTCTTTCTTTCTGATCTAGTTAAAAATTCGTCGAATTTTTTGACTAAATTAAGATGTTCGTTTTGGAGATTAGGGCGGTCAAACAAACAAACTCTTCAGCTTTATTATATCAGTATATATTTGGTGCCCGTGTTTGGATTAAAGGAAAGGAATAATACTTACATATGCTTTCATATCGCCATTGTAAGTAGTGTGTCATTGCGAGTGGATCTTGTCGTTCATTAGAAAGAGGCCTAAGTTCAGCTATGAAAGAAACTAGATTGATGATGATGATGATAAAATATTATGCACTATTTTGTGTTATTATTGTCTCTTTATTGTCAGCAGTACTAAAGAAATTTTCACTGGAGAGAATAAGGCAAACGAGCAGTCGAACAAAGCCTTTTGGTGACTATCGACGCCGATACGTCCACACAACCAAAAGGTATGCAGATGCGTTTCCCTCCCTTTCCATATCCCTCCCAATGGGCCACGGGAAACTCACAACACTTGACGCCAGTGCCAGTCGTCCCAGCCCAATTCAGCAAAGGTCTTCATAGTTCCGAAATTGTTCACAAACTACGTGTACGCAGACAAAGCCAGGGCAATATCTAGTTTTAAAACTCTTTCAAAACACAAAGCAATAAAAGGTAGGGACGAAAAAAAATTGTGTCGTTTCATAAAAACGTAACGAAATACGCCGACGAAGTTTTGCACGTTATGAGTGCTGGAACTAAACAAAAAAAATAAGGGTGTGCGTAAATATACTCTTGGGTTCCGTAATATTTTTTTCTATTGAACGTATGTAAACCACTTCACTTCATTTCATTCAGGAAAATATCTATTATATTTACTAGACTTTTTTATTTATAGACTTTATATCTATACTTAATATAATAAAGCTGAAGAGTTTGTTTGTTTGTTTGAACGCGCTAATCTCAGGAACTACTGGTCCGATTTGAAAAATTATTTCAGTGTTAGACAGCCCATTAATCGAGGAAGGCTATAGGCTATAATATAACATCACGCTGTGGCAAATAGGAGTTGAGTAACGCGGGCGAAGCTGCAGGCAACAACTAGTGTATTATATAATTCTTCTGTCCGTGTGTATGTCACTGAACTCCTCCTAAGCGGATGGACCAATCTTGATCATTTTTGTGTGTATTCATTTGTGTGGATTCGAGAATGATTTTGATTCACAAAAAATATTTTGCACAGGACATTAATTACGTCTGTCGGTGCCACTAGTATAGTATACAATATTATAGAGGTGTTAATAATTAAACTGATTTTTAAAGCTTGATGGAATCACAATTCCAGAAAAGCTTCAGAAGCTTTTCTGGAATATGCTGAAGTGGTGGAATCAAAGGAATGTCCTTGATTGTTTTCGTATCAGATGGACTTCAGTTGTACTGCAAACGTTCAACTTCGTAACTAAGTTTTTCCTTCATTTATCAAAAAAATTGTTAAACTTTTAAACCTATCTCAATCGTTTTTGAACTTAAGCTCGTAATAAAACCTTTTTGATGATTGTTTTATTATTTATATAGGGGATTATTAATTTAGTTTCTATTTTTAATAATATTAGAAAATAATGTTTGATTCGTGTAGAAGAGTGATCCTGTATTTAAGCATTTAAGTATAATAGAAATAAAATAGTTTAAAACAGACAATTTTTGCGTAATAGACGGACAAACAGACAATGGAGTGATCCAGTAAGATCTTTACGTCATTTTGAGGACCAACATATTTCGACTATATAAAATCCAATACCCACGGAACTCTAAAAAGCTTTCTATTTTCACAAGACATAAAAACAGCTATTACATTAAGTCTAATCGCTTTTCAAAAGTTGTAAGATTTGATGTCTTTACCAAAAACAAGCTTCTTTCATATTGAAAATAATATTATCAGGGTATATTAAGAAAATATATTGTTGCTTGGAAAGCTGAATTTAGATGTATTAGGCAATATTTTTATAATATAAAGGAGATGTCGTCTTGGATTCGTATATACCGCAGAGTTTGAAGACGAAAGTCATCTACCAATGCGTTCTCCCCGTGATGACCTACGGGGCTGAAGCGTGGCCTCTAAATCTACGACTGGTCCGTAAATTTTCCGTAGCTTAACGTGCTATAGAGCGTGCTATGCTGGGTGTTTCTTTGACAGATAGGATTCGGAACGAAGATATCCGCCAGAAAACTAAGGTAACCGATATCACGCAAAGAATAAGCTCGTTGAAGTGGCAGTGGGCTGGTCACACACTCAGGAGAACGGATGGCTGATGGGGCAATAAGGTTCTAGAGTGGAGGCCACGATTAGGTAGACGAAGTGTTGGTCGGCCTTTAACCAGGTGAGAAGACGATCTCCGTGCGGTGGCCGGTCCGTGTTGGATGCGAGTGGCAACGGATCGGCCGTCTTGGCGTTCATTGAGGGAGGCCTATGCTAAGCAGTGGACGGATAGAGGCTGATGATGATGATGATGAAAAGAGATTTACCAAATGATACAAAAATATAATATATCTATTATTATTAAAATTAGAAACACCTATTGATTGTATGGACGAGAATAATATAGTCTACGATTTATCCCGAAAAATGCATACTTGATTAAGAATGAGACATCAGTGCCTAAATAAATAAAATATATAATGATATGTATATTAATATTATGTAATGACCCTTTTTCGAACCCGCTACCTCCGGCTTGAGCGTCAACGCGCTAACCATTGAGCCACAGATGTCGTTATTAGGGTTCCGTAGCCAAATGGAAAAAAAACGGAACCCTTATGGATTCGTCATACCTGTCTGTCTGTCCGTATGTCACAGCCACTTTATTCCGAAACTATAAGAACTATACTGTTGAAACTTGGTAAGTATAATATGTATTCTGTGAACCGTATTAAGATTTTCACACAAAAATAGAACAAGAACAATAAACTTAGAACTGAAATCCATTTTTTTTTCATCAAACCCATACCTACGTGTGGAGTACCTGTAAATAGGTCTTAAAAATGATATTAATGTTTCTAATATATATTTTTTCTAAACCGAATAGTTTGCGCGACACTTCCAAAGTGGTAAAATGTATGTCCCCCCACTATAACTTCTAAAATAAGAGAATGATAAAACTAAAAAAAAAAATATGATGTACATTACCATGCCAACTTCCAGTGTATGTTAACAGATTTTGCAACAATCTTTTCCCCATTAATATGATTACTTTCTGCTCTATGATATTATGAAGAATTGTACTAATTTAAATATTAGGTATATTTCCGCATCTTTTGGTTTAATAAAGGTTATTATTATTATTATTGAAAATTGGTTTGAACGAGATCTAGTAAGTAGATTTTTTTTATTCGTCATAATTCGTACCTCCAAGCCTTTCATTCAAACAACTCAAATATATAAAAAAAAACATTTAATTTCATAAACATTAAACCTTATGCATAAACCGTGAACCATCATATTTTCATAATAAATCTGTAATATATATTTTTTTAGAAGAGGGGACAAAGGGACAGTCGGTTCACCTGATGGTAAAAACAAGCGACATCCAGATACACCCGCTACACCAGAGGATCAGCAGGTGCGTTGCCGGCCTTTCAAATATGAGTATGCTCTTTTCTTAAAGGTCCCTAAATCGTATTGGTTCGGAAACACCGTAAGTGGCAGCTGATTCCATATATTCGTTGTGCGAGACAGGAAATGCCGTAAAATCGAGTTGTTGTGGATTTCCAGACATCGAGATGGTGTGGGTGAAATTTTGAGCTTTTACGCGATGTCCGCTGATGGAATTCTGCTGCAGGTATTAGTCCGAACAATTCCTGAGAACACTCCCCGTGGTAGATGCGGTGGAAGATGCAGAGCAATCTGACATCTCTACGCAGCGCCAAAGAATCAAGCCGATTGGAGAGAACCTTTCTATCGCCGATTCGAGCTGCCCGGTGTTGAACGCGGTCAAATGGAAGGAGCTGATATTGGCGCGCTCCAGCCCATATCTCCATATCTGTATATGTAAATAGTAATTATAATTTAGGCGGGACGTGGCTTCATCAGTAGCGGGTGCGGAGGGCCCGGGGAGCAGGTTCCCGACTGCGCTTAACCTTACTTAATTGCGCTTACAAGAACTTTTATATTATGTTCCTTGTCTTATAATGCCAAAGTGCGCCAACACATGTTTTACACCTAAATGTGGCATGGGACGTCTAACAGATCGGAGACAATTTTACTGCAAAGCATTTAGGACTTATTAAGCATTTTAAATTTTAGAAGTTTATTAGATGATTCACATTTTTCAACATGGATTCATTCAAATTGGAAATCCCTAAAAGGCACAAAGTTCATATCAAAAACTTTACCGTACATATTCAATAATTTCCCCCATTTCCCAATCTGTAAGTTCATTGGTTCTAGAAACTTCTATCATACTCTGAATATTGGCGACGAAAAAGTTTTCCCACCTGTAATAAAATCGATTTTTGTGTATGGCTCATTTTGCGGGTTTGTTATGTTACAATTTCACCCGGAGCTATACGTTGAATGAATCTTAAGAAGCGAGTAAAAGTGATGTGAAAATAAGTATCATGTTTTTTTATTGGAACTTATAAAAAAAATGTTCTTGTCGTGACAACGTCTTATAAATCGATAAACGCCGGCTGCATGCACGAAATGACGCGTCACTGTCTCGTTATAGCAGGAGAGGTGGCACCAATTTTTGGGCTGCAAGCGTTCTCTGAGCGATAGTTGGAGATCTGGCACCGATTTTTGGGCCGCAAGCGTACAATTTTTTTAGCGTTTTGTTATGACGTTGTCACCTTAAACTATCGTCCGTAAACCAACTTTATAGACCGGCTATTTTTTTTCATTATCGTTAATCTTTATCAAGTTTTGAGCTATGATCCAAATTTCAACTTGGCAGTATGCTACTTTAAAATCGGACAACAGAAATACATTTAATACTTTTATACTATACATATTTTTAAGATTTTTATTATATAATACACATATTTAAACTTTATATACACATATATTTTACTCCGGATCGAGCACCAACGCACTGAGCCACTGAGGTCGACAAAATTATCACCACCACCACAAATAAATCACTAATTAACTTTAAAAACCGCTTTTCATAATGTTTTTCTAACAAAAATAAAAGCAACGTCTTTAGGTATCGGTGTCTTGATGGTTGAAACTCAAACGTCCAAGCTTTCATAAATTTCTCTTCTAATTAGTTCTCTTTAGTTCGCTTTCATAGTGAGTCGAGTGAAAAGAAATTTTATGATTTTATAATAGCTCAGGTATCAGAAAACGTTGATATTTTTTGTCAATATTTATAAAACTTTCTATTTCAAATGGCCAGTTTAATTAAAAAAAATATTAATGGCTAATAATGTTAATAAAATTTTCCGCTTGAATGTTATTCACTCTACGGGCTCCGTAGCGTCCGTAAGCGTGCGTCGTCCGTTCGCTTATAAATAAAACATAGACCTATAAAATATGTCACGATAGTACAAGTATAGTACATAACTTACAATTTTTTTTTTCATATTTTTTAAAAATAATTTAATGTTTTGAGTTATGTCAAAATTCGTAGAACCGACAGACAAGCCGCATGATGGCAAGTAATCAGCGTCGCCCTTTAATACAAACAGGTTTACCTGAAACTAGCTCAGGCAACTCATTCGCCCCTATCACGGTTCAAGCCTTGTCGTGAGCATTTCCCGGACTTTCCATCTTAAAACCCGTGATAGGGTAAGTCTAGTTCCTGGTCCTGTGTTCCAGTAATTACGTTGCCTGTCTTATCCGTCTCTCTGAAGTCCTGCAAAGCTGTTTCACGGAAGATATAAGCAGGTTGGTAGTACACCTGGAATCCTCTCAGGATCACGATCCTCCCAGGACAGGCAACACATGAGTGAGTAGGGAGAGGGCTTGCTCCAGGTAAACTCGATTATATTCATTGCGACCTCTGTGGCTCAGTGGTAAGCGTGTTGGCGCACAAGCGCAGAGGTTGCGGGTTCGAATCCCGCCAGGGAACAAAAATATTTTCTGTGTTCCTGGGTCATGGATGTGTATTAAATATGTGTATTATATAATTAAAATTCTTAATATATGTATAGTATAAAAGTATTAAATATATTTCCGTTGTACCCGTAACACTAGTTCTACGAGAACTTACCACGGGACCAGATTGACGTGGTGTGAAAGCGTCCATAGATATTATTATTATTCATGGGTGACGTTGACCACGTGCCTCGTCTCTAAATTGACAGGAAATAACCCCCGGTAGTTAAGTTACATTGTAATGAAAGTTCAAAGTTTAGAACAAATCTTATTGACACAAATTAAGAGCTTCGAAGTTGGAAGTTGGAGCCAGGGGAGCTTTTTTCTCCCATTTCACACTTTGTTTAATATGTTTTAAGTGGAATTAAACTTAAAGTGCCTTTTGTTCTTTCGCTTGTAATATTTTAGGATACCGTGCCGATCCAAAATTATCACTCTGTTGTTTGTCCATAGAAGTAAAACTGATTGGGTACTTCTCAATGATAGGGAATTATGTTTGGCAAAAAGCTATAAAAAAAGCTAAAAACCGTTCATTTATTCATATTTATATATAAAACCATTCTGTACGTCTTTGTGTCCTACTTATTTGTCACCCTATTCCTCCTAATCTTCTTCTAATAGCTGATGAACCGATTTGGTTGATCTTTGATATCAGAATATTTTTTTCCCAAGGCATACTTATAATATTATTATGTTTTAAGCACTAAAATTTAATGGATACATTATGGGAGATACATTATTATTCTAATATGTAAAATTTCCATGTCACAATGTTAGTTACCGTACTCCTCCGAAACGGCTTTACCGATTTTTACCAAATTTTATATGCGTATTCAGTAGGTCTGAGAATCGGCTACTATCTATTTTTCATACCCCTAAGTGATAAGGGTGGTCAACCTCTCAAATTTTAAAAGTTAACGCGGGCGAAGCTGCGGGCAACAGCTAGTATGTGTATAACAATCAGTTTATCGGACGTTCCCGTGACCATGGTTGCTGTAGAGTATCCGAAACGTCGGGTTTGTAAAAATGTTAATAAACCACGATAAAAAGTTAAAAGTTTCGTTCTAATGTATACTATGATCTTCTTCCAAGCCTTTTCTCAAGTATGTTAGGGTCAGCCTCCAGTCTAACTGGATGCAGCTGGATACCAGTATTTTAAATGGAGTGACTGCCTATATGACCTCCACAACTGGGTAATACGATATCCCGGGGTCGGACTGTTTCTCAACATTTCAGACCCGTGACGACTGTCAAAGATCCACGAATGACAGCCGGGTTTACTGCCAAAGGCACGGATCTCATAATATATACTATTAATCATATTATATAATATTATTAATAATTAAATAATGTAAGTGTTAACAAAAAGTTGATTTACGTACGTTGGGTCCGCTAGTATTACCTACATGAAAAATACACTTCTACTGAACCCTCAGCGCGCGAATATCTTTCTTGTCTAGTTTTTATTATCTTGAAACTGTACTTTAAACTTATAGTGACAGTGACTTAATATTGAGATTCTTCTCCTGGGGGAGGATTTTAGAAGAGTGCTTGTGCCGCTCCTGTCTTCATGGTCTACTGTCTTATTTTTATTTCATAAGGAGGCAACAGAGCAGTCGCAGCGTTATGGCGACTACCGACACCCACAGACAAATAGCCCATAGGCACAACCAAAAGATATGCAGATACGATGCCCTCCTTTTTCCTATCACCGGAAACCCACAAACTGCATGAATTGCGACAGCTTAGCTGTCACTTGACACCGGTGTTATGTGAGCAAGAGGTACCACCCCAGTCGTGACGGTCCAATGAGGCTGTAAAGCAGCACTACCTCTGTTTTTCTACTGTATATATAGCATATTTCAGCAGTCTGCAATGCAAATGAAAATATCACCTCACCATGGTTTAAGCCTTGTTGTGGTGGTGGGGCTCAGTAGTCTAAGGTGAATCTTGAGCGAAGCAAATTGAGTCAAGGG
Source organism: Helleia helle (assembly GCA_963853865.1). Lineage (NCBI taxonomy): Eukaryota > Metazoa > Arthropoda > Insecta > Lepidoptera > Lycaenidae > Helleia > Helleia helle. Next base: position 11,909,794 of record OY971436.1, read on the forward strand.
AGCCAAGCCTCTTTTAAGAAGAGGGGACCAAAGAGCATGGGGGACAAAGGGTGAGGATGGGAACCTCACCCCATTGTACTGTTCCGACGCTGGGAGGGGTTGTTCTTTGGTGCGGGACAACCCCTCTGTGGAGGTGACGTCGGTTTCCTTGGGAGCTGTGTCCACTTACTGGGGAGTCCCCCTCCCCTGCGGGATGCCTAAGAGCATTTCCCGGCGGAAAAAAGGCCACCATAAGGTTAGTGCTATATTTATTTTAGAAAACTATTTCGACAAAACAACATATTTTTACCCTTTTTCCCTTTTATATTTCTTTGTTTAAACATTGACAAAACAAGTATAAATGGATAAAAGGCTTAGAACCAGATAATTAGATCACAACATTGTAATCATGTTGTTTAAGGCTAATATTTTCCGAGCTATTATTGTCTTGTAGCGAGTACGTGACTATGTAAAAACGTGCCCAAACTCATACAAATTTTGTATAAGCATGACGTGTACACGTTTAGTTAGGTAATGTTTTTTTTGTATTCGTTTTGTAATGAAAACTTATTTAGACATACTCGGATCATTTCATAAAGTAAATCTAGGTATATTAACTTTATGGATTACTTCGACATCAAACGAATTGAATCGTGTATATTTGAGTCCAGTCGACATCATTTTATAATAATAATAATAATAATTTATTTAATAATTTATTTATTTCAGGAAAATACATATTCATTGCACAATCAAATACAACACATATTTTGGATCGGTGATGCATTGAATCGTGTATACTCGAATCTAGTCGACATCAAACGCGCTCGGATCAGTGACGCACTGAATCATGTATACTCGACTGTAGTCAGCATCATTTTCTCGGGTCGGTGATGCACGATATCCATCCACGATATATATTTGATTCTAATTGAGGTAGTAAGAGGTAGTGATGTGCTGCTTTGCAGCCGAATTGGGCCGGCACCGGGGTGGTACCTCTCGCTTACATAACACAGTCGTCAAGTGACAGATATGCTGTCGCGTTTCCTGCGGTTTGTGAGTTTCCAGTGGCCCATTGGGGGGTATAGGGAAAAGGAGGGCAACGAATCTGCATAGCTTTTGGTTGTACGGATGTCTATGAGCGTCGGTAGTCACCATAAAGCTCCGATTGCTCGGTTGCCACCTTGTGACATAAAAAAAAATTGAAATTATGGTTTTCGGTTCGTTAGCAACTGAAGTGGTCGCCGTGCACATATTGCCAGCAAAAGCGATGACGATGACGATGCCGCCCTGAATCGTGTATACTAGATTCTAGTAGACATCAAACGCACTCGGATCAGTGATGCATTATATCGTGTATACAAAACTCCAAATGTACTCCAGTCGGTATCGTACTAAAATGTATATTCCATGACTGTCATTTTATCCATTGAAAGTTGATCGTTATACATCTAATAACAGTATCTATTTATGTATCTCGTACGTTTAGTTAAGAGATTCGGAAAGGTGAAAGTTGGGTCTACCTCTAACTAGAGAGGACAATGATTGCAGTGCTAAATTTTGATTTGATGCTGGTGGGGAAGAGTGACCATCAGGGGTTTTCTTCGAAATAGACCTTTTTTTTTTCTTTTCCGCCGGGAAATGCTCTGAGGCATCCCGCGGGGGAGTGGGTCTTCCCAGGCGGGTATGTGGGACTCGCTGCGCCCGACAGCTGGTAAATGGACGCAGCTCTACCCACTAAAACCCGGCGAGTGCCACCAATGCCGCCTTTGGTGAGGTGCTCCGGATCTAGAAAACAAACAGGGCACCTCGACGGCTAGTCAGTCCCGCAAGGGACCGACGTCACCTCCACAGAGGGGTTGTCCCGCACCACAGAACAACCCCTCCCAACGTCGGGACAGTGCAATGGGGTGAGGTTCCCATCCTCACCCCTTGCCCCCTGCTCTTCTGTCCCCTCTTATTATAAGAGGGGTACAAGGAGCCCCCTCGGCCGAATTAGCTTCGCCCAAGGTGCACCGCTCACCCTAGGTTACTGAGCCCCACCGCCACGACAAGGCCTGAACCATGGTGGGGTTCGAAATAGACCTATGCCAATCGAGTATACGAGGGCGGCACTGAAAATTTCGGGAATCAAGGAAGTGACACAACATTACTATTTCAAAATGTATTTATTGCTGTTCGAAGTATTCTCCGCGAAATTTGACACATTTTTCCATACGATGGAACCAATCATTGAAGCAACCATTCCATTCGAAAGTTGGGGTCTCCGAAATGGCAGTTTTGTAGGCGTCCACAGCTTCTTCAGGCGATGAAAATCTCTGAACACGCAATTTATTCTTTATTTTAGGGAAAGTATAGAAATCATTAGGGCTTAGGTCGGGGCTGTATGGCGGATGGTCTAATAATTCTATGTTTTCTTGCTCTAAAAACTATTTTGTTCTGTACGCGGTGTGAGAACTTGCATTGTTGTGATGGAGGATGATGCGGCGGTTGCAGTTCTGTTTACGGAGTTCAGAAACGACCTGTGGCAAACAAATGCTAGCATACCATTCTGCATTAACCGTTCTTTGTCCCTCAAGAGGAATAGTCGCAACATGGCCGGTTTTGGAGACAAACGTGGCCACCATTTTTTTTGCAACACTCCGTGAACGAACAATTTTTGTTAGCTTTAACTCATTTTCGAACACCGAAACTCGTGACTGGTTTTTTGTTTCGGGTTTGTACGCGTATATCCAGGATTCGTCACCTGATACGATATTGTATACAGCATTTGAGGATCCTGCGTGGAATCTTTCGAGAGTTCTGACGCACCAAGTAACGCGAGCCGCTTTAAGCTCTTCACAAAGAAAATGCGGTATTCATCGAGAAAACAACTTTTTTACACCTCATTGTTCATGCAAGATTATTTGTATTTGACTCATGCCAATGTCTAAAGTTGCCTAAATTTCGCGGTATGTCACATGTCGATCTTCCTCAATCAGCTTACGCACAGCATCAACGTTTTCTTGGGTGACTGCAATTTTTGGACGACCTTGACGGGGATCATCACTGAGCTTGACACGTCCACGTTGAAATTCAGAAAACCAGCGATAAATTGTGGTATTGGATGGGGCTTCATTACCAAATGCAGAAATCATTCGGTTAACACACTGTTTTTGTGTTAAACCACTTCGAAAGTCATAATAAATCATCGCTCTAGAATTTTCTCGAGTCAATTCCATTTTCTCAACGACTAAACAAGTTTGACAAGACCTTGTGACAAGACCGAGAATCTTTTTTTAAATAAATAAATGGTATTCGATTGTTAAAACCAAGGAGTTTTCAATTAAAAAGATTTTAATATGACAGGAATAGTAGAAATATTCAATTCCCGATACTTTTAGTGCAGCCTTTTTTTTTTTTTTTTTTTTTTTTTTTTTTTAATGCAGCGGAAATTTGCAGACCAAACCATAACTAGGACCGGGGTGAGTTTTAAACCTAGCCGTGAGTGGGGTTCGCACTTGGAGATGCGTTACCCACTAAAACCGCTGCAAGTGCCCTCAGCCGCCTTTTATGAGAGTCCCGGATCATGCAGGCAACGCAGGACCCTCGGCGACAGGCTGGCCCCGGCGAAAAGGCCAGACTCCTCCTCTAAAGGGGGACTGCTCGGCTGTTCGTTTGATTCGATACTTTTAGCAGTCCCCGACGACGTCGTGTCTAGCTGGACCCAGGTTAAAACCCCATCCTGGGCCCGACACGAGCACAGGGGCGTTACTGGAGGCGCATTAGGTAGCGCCTCCTACGCACCCCCGTTCGTCGCCCGCGGTGGGAGGCCTCGTCGGCGGCCTCCTCTCTCACCCGCTCATCGGCCTCCTTCTGGGACATTACTGCCTCGCAGAAGGAGACCATCGCCGTCCAGGACTCGTCGTCGCCGAGCATCGCGGGGATGACACTCGGCAGAGACAAGTCCCCTCCGATGACCGATGTCAGATCATGACGCAGCGCCGCCCATCTCGGGCACACCTCGAGGGTGTGCTGGGCCGAGTCCACCGCCGTGCCACAATCGTGACACACTGCCAACGGCTCCCTGCGGGCCGTCCGGCACAGGTACTCACCAAAGCAACCATGCCCAGTGAGCACCTGTGTCAGACGGAAGGTAAGGGGTTTGCGCTTACGGCGCATCCACCGCTCTAGGACCGGACGCAGGGCAACCGTTAGGCGTTTGCCATACGGCTCCCACGCCAGGTCCTCTCCCCACCTCAGCATTAACGCCTCTTGCCCTAGTCGGCGGACCCGCAAGATCCCGTCCAGCGTCAGGCTCTCGCCGAGAGACCTCCTATCCGAGACATAGGAGTGCACCTCAGCAAGAACTTCCGCCACGAGTTCCCACGGGGGGTCGCCGGCTAGGGCAGTTGCTGCTGCCCACGATATCGTACGATACCCCCGAATCACTCTTACCGCGATGACCCGCTGCGCTGAGCGCAACTGGGCCTTACTCCGCGCGGTAAGGTGACCCGCCCAAATGGGAGCACCGTATGTCGCCATACTCCGGCAGACACCGGAGTATAGCTGCCTGCAGGCGGCGCTGGGTCCTCCGAGGTTCGGGAGGAGTCTGCCCAACGCACTCGCCGCCTTTATGACCCTCGGACCCAACTGTGCGAAGTGTGGGCCGAAGGTCCATCCTCCGTCTAGGATGAGCCCCAGATATTTAATATGGGGGCTCATCCTGATCCTCACCCCTCCGATCTGGAGGGCAGCCCCCGGTGGGGGTCCTTTCCGCCCGGTCCCGCGGAAGAGAAGGGCTTCGGTCTTAGATGGTCTGACCCGAAGCCCTAACCTCTCTATACGGCTGATCACGAGGTCGAGCCCGACCTCGACCAGCCGCGCCGCCTCCTTGTAGTCTCGTCCGCGGGCGTAGACGAGGGTGTCATCCGCATAGCAGATGACACCCATCCCGGGGAGGAGACGGCCTCGCAGGACCCAGTCATACCCGATGTCCCACAGGATCGGACCAAGAACCGATCCCTGCGGGACACCGCAGCTGACTCGCCACCACTCTACGGACCTACACCGGTTCTCGCAGCCCACCCTCCTGTCGGAGAGGTACGCCTCCAACAGCCTCCCGAGATAGGGAGGCACACCAAAGTAGTTCAGTGCCTCCCGTATCACACTGTGCGGGAGGCTGTTGAAGGCGTTCGCGATGTCCAGGGACACCGCGACCACCACCTCCCACTTTTAGTGCAGCCTATGTATAACCGGATTAATAATGTGAGTCATAACATTCCGAAACTGGTCAGTGATTTATCACTGACGTAATAGCAATTCAACTAATTAGTGATCTGTATGTACCTATCAATGACCATCACCCGTAGCGCAGAACCAGCGCAGCGTCGCAGCACAAATTTTTCGCAATTTTCTTTTCATACAAAATACATGACATAACCGCTCTATTCTAGTTATATGCTCGATGTTTATGCCAAACAGTGTACAAAAAAAAGATGTATATAATAATAAAAATATAATTAAATATTACTTACACCATTATAATATTATCAGACTCCAACTGTTGTGTACAATTATGTTTTATAAAAACATATCTTTTGTTGTGGATAATAAAATATTTTTCTTTCTTTCTTTCATTCCTTAATTTAAATCTAAATTCCTCTTATCTAGTGTGACCTTACTTGGACTAGATTTACACATATTATAATATTACATGGAAAAATCTAAATAAAACCCAATTTGGAGTTATATTTTGGCATAAATGGTGTTTATGGCCCCCACCTACCCCATTATACCCCGCCCAACACGCGTGACACACTCCAGGGTTTTTGGAATTACAAGTTATCTTTTGGGGTTCCACTGCTTTCGAGTCTTCTTCATTATCCGACAGTTCAACTGTTTTTTTATGTGACTTACGCCTTGGTTGTAAAAACATGATGCTGCCATGTCATGGGTTGTTTTCATTAGAAGTTATCTTCACTTTTAAACGGGATATTTAATAATATCATCGTTTAAATTTTTTTTGCGAAGCACGATATTTTGGATTTTAAATATAATTATGTATTCTTCTTTTTTATTGGTCGTCTTGGCGTTCATTGGACGAGGCCTATGTCCAGCAGTGAACGGATTTAAAAGGCGGATAATGATGATGATGATGATGTTTTTCTCTGTGGTATACTTCTTTATATTTACATAGTTACATAAAAGAGCCGCATGCCCACATAACAAGTATTTTTCCCATTTTAATTGTAGACATAAAATAGTACCTATTTTGTATATTATGTACATAAAGTTTGCTTTTATTCCATAATAGAAAACAAAAATCATGATTACCTATGTCTATTAAAAAGTACCACCACGTCAACGTGGTAAGTTCTCGAAGAACTTGTGTTACGGGTACCAGACAACAGAAATATATTTAATACTTTTATAATAAATAACGGGTTCTATATAACAACCTATTCAGGATGCTGTTGGGATTGCCCAGGCTTTGCAGTGCATCCGGCATGTTTGCGGATGCACATACTAAAGACTTCGCTGTAATTCGTAACAGAATAACATCTGTCAGAAATAGAATGCTGGACAGCCTTAACGAACTTAAAGTTCGCTCGCTGGCAGACCTGACAGTGTCTTACAAAGGCATTGGGTAACCGCCCTGTCACATCCACAAATTGAGTCCGTTTATAAAATTAATTAATATCTTTTTAATAATATCTAAATTAAATAATTATTAAATGTTTTGTTATTTCAGATTATAAATTAATTTTTTGAAAATGATTTAATGATAAATTCTAATTGATGTTTTGTAATTATCATAGTTATACGTTATTTATAAGCTTTTCTTTCTTTTATTTTTTTTTGTATATGTATGGATGTAGATGTATATGGATCTTTGATATCTGAGTTACGAATAAATAAATAAATAAATAATATACATATAATATTATTTAAGAATTTTATCATATACATGGGTAACACTGAAAATGTTTAGAACTGGCCAGTTAGAAACATTGAAAATGAAAACTTTTTTGAATTTCAATTTTAGAACTCTTTGGTAACCTAATGTAGTATATTGCATTCATTTGTCATTTGTTTTTGTGTATTGGCGGCAAATCTAAAACTCTTGTTACACGTGAAAATGAACATAACGCGAGAAAATTTTCGGTCAATGATTTAGTATGACTTTCGTTGTGGGCTTACTCAACAACAAAGCTATGATAGGCTGCGATTAGCATTTTTTTATGAAGCCCCATCTCGTGCCACTATTTACAATTGGTTTAACGAGTTTAATCGTGGACGTAGCAATCTCAGTGATGATCCGCGTGAGGGACGTCCTTTAACAGCGACTACTGAAGATAACATCAGTACTGTGCGACGCATGATAGAGGAAGATAAGAAGTGACCTATCAGCAGATACGGGCAAGCCTAGGCATTGGTATGAGTCAAGTTCAAAAAATATTACACGAACATTTAGGCGTCAGGAAGCTTTGTACCAGATGGATTCCCCATACTTTAACCGAGGACCAGAAACGCCTCCGCATGGACTGGTGTCGCCAAATGTTAGATAAGTTCAACGGCGGTAACTCAAATGCTGTATTTAACATCATCACAGGTGATGAAAGCTGGATATATTGCTACGAACCCGAAACCAAAAGACAATCAGCTCAGTGGGTGTTTCCTTTCGAGGATCGGCCAACTAAGGTAAAGAAAGGAAGAAGTCAAGGAAAAAAGATAATTGCCTCATTCTTTGGTCGGAAAGGTAATTTCGCGACAGTTACAGACAGACAATTACAGACTGGTATGTCAATCGCTGTTTGTCTGTTGTCTTGGAAAAAATTCGACAGCAGCGCCCACGAAGCAGGATCCTCCTTCACCACGACAATGCTTCAGCGCACTCCGCAAAACGGACTGTTGAATATTTGACTAAGGCAGGTGTCGAGATAATGAGTCATCCGCCTTACAGTCCTGACCTGGCGCCCTGCGACTTTCATTTATTCCCAAGAACTAAAGATAAAATTCGAGGTATTCGCTTTACGAGCCCTGAAGATGCGGTGAAAGCGTACGAAAATGCCATAGAAGAGACTCCTAAGGAAGAATGGGCCCACTGCTTTTCTCAGTGGTTCCATCGAATGCGACGATATGTAGAAAGAAACGGAGATTACTTCGAAAAACAATAAAAGTATTGGCAACTTTCTACATTAAGCCGTTTTTCATTTTCTAAACATTTTCAGTGTTACCTAGGTAATACACATTCATGACCTAGGAACACAGAAAACGTTTGGTTCCCTGGCGGGATTCGAACCCGCTACCTCCGGCTTGAGCGTCAACGCGCTAACCATTAAGCCACAGAGGTCGTCAGTGACCTTAAAATTGCTTTGTACTCCTTTGAACCGTAAGTCACAATTTCATACGGAATCAAAACTGCCTTATTGCGATACACACTTGAGCAGTTCTTTATGGGTAATTTTGTTTCATATTATCTATAACGTCAAGGCGGAGTGTTGTGCCTATATGATGGGTTGAGTCCCTGAGTCATAGAGTCATCGTCATCATCATCAGTCAGTGGTGTAGGTCTTTCTGATGCCCACCAATGCCAGTGCACCATAACATGATCATTACAAACAGCTTACGTCTAAAACAGCCGCAGCGGTCGCGGGTTGGAATCCCGTAAAGATTTTATAGTGAATATATTATCATATAGACTTAGAATTAATATAAAAAAGATCAAAATGTTGCATCACATCGTGCTTAAGACTGAAGTATAAACTTCATGAAGGCGAGATAATCATTTTTGTAATTATAGTTCTTTTGGCGCGTTAGGGAAAAATGACGAGAGTATTTTTTTCGATGCGCGCGCACACCGTCACGAAAAACCGACACCCTGAAGTAAGCTATAGTCAACATTATTTTATATAACAATTTTTACATAATGACAGTATAGACGTCAGAAGAAGATATAGTTTTTAACTACACAATAAGCAAAAAGGTTACAGTGTAATGAAATTGTACTATGTATTTTTCTTTGAGGAGTTTAACATAGAACGCGTACATAAGTACACACACACTTTTTTTAATAGCATAGAATGGCAAACGAGCAGTCGAAGTTTGGCGACTATCGACGCCTATACACATCCACACAACCAATGATTATGCTCCTTTTAATTATCCCCCCAATGGGCCACCGGAAACTCACAAACCGCACGAAACGCGACAGCATAGCTACTTTAGTCACTTTACGCCGGTGCTATGTGAGCAAGAGGTACCACCCCGGTCGTGCCGGGCAATTCATCTGCAAAGCAGCATGGCATTACCTTTTATATAGCGCGTTTATGTCGATGCTGAATACGACTGATGCGTCACGTTCATCCATATAACGTTCGCCGAACGAGTATAGCGACTCTTTGACTATAAGTCTCTCGTTCTCTCATTCGACTCGACCCGAGTTTACCCGAACGAGCGTTCCATAGCCGAACGTGACGGCTCAGTCCCATTCGGTGGCCACAAAATATAAAGAAGTTTTCACTTCAACAAATATATAAAATGTATTAATTGATTATTAAAGATATAATAATTTAGTAAACTGATAGGAATGTGGGGGCCCCGGTGATCGGTAAGATGGGCAATTGCCCAGAGTGCCCAATGGGAAAGATGGGTCTGAGAGAGTTCACGGACAGACAATTGTATTCAAGCCCTTGGGATTCGAAAACTTGACCTTTGTGTTGTCTATTGTTAAAAGGTAAGCCGAAGTCAAGTTTTCGTCTAGGTGAAGCTATAAATTATTCTCTAACAATGATATTTTAATTACAATAAACAACAATTACTTAGATATAAGATACAAGAAAATATGAATCCTACCATGGAAAAGTTGTTCTCGAATCTTAAAAAATTGACAAAATTGATTATAATGAAACATAATTTTTTTACGGATTTTATCGCGGTTTATTAAGATTTTTACAAGCCCGACGTTTCGGCTACTTTACAGCAACCATGGTCACGGAAGGACCATGGTTGCTGTGAATTCACGTAAACATTAGAAAACAACAAACAAAATTGAGTCATATTGGCACGCTGCACGCTTTTATGTAAAATAACAAAATAACAAAAATGTATGAATAAAATGTATGCACCGTTATTTAACGGTTCATACATTTTTTTCATTTCTTGAGACCTAGCTTCATTACCAAATTTTATGATTCCATGTCAATAAGGAGTATATGCGGAGGAGGGGGGAGTGTGATAAATCGATCTAGTTAGATTTTTCGAAAGCGTTTCATACGTGTATTCAGGCAATGAAAAACTGCTACAATATCATTAGTCAAAGGTAGATTATAATAAAAGGATGGAATAAAAAACTAAAGAGAGGTGTCAAGGGACACCCAGATGGAACGAAGTTCCTTTCGATTAATTAGTGAAGGAATTATAATAAAAAACCAAAAAAAAGGTGTAAGGAAAATAATTATTCGGGTAGGTATAAATTTTTTATGATTTTTTTTATCGATAATAATCAGAGCATCTCCCGGCGTAAAATAAAAATAAAAAAAACAAAAAAAGTCACCGAGATAGGTGAGATTTGAACTGGGGGTTTTTACTAAGCAGCCCCAATAGTGTAACAAAAATAGCTACCGACGCAGTGTTGTGTCAATCAAAAAGCCTAATCAAAAGGCTTACAACTATAGCAAAAAGTGTCAGTCTATCTTTTCATCTTAATTGTTTTCCGTCTTCCCCCCCCCCCCCCCCATTCGTAACGCACGATAAGGAACTATGTTCCAAAATCAAGAAATGTACACTTAATAATGGTTATGCTGTTTGCAATAAAACTGCCAGCCTGCCAATAATTTCCCAACGAAAGTATTTTTCAAAATGGCGACATTCCCAGTGACACCATTTTAAATGTGACGGACTTTTTAAGAACACATAATAGGATTGTACATTCTTTGACGTAAAATAGGAAAGTTGAAATATTAGACTAATTTTGGAATAAAATTTATTCATAAACGTTGTGAATTTCAAGCGTTACTTAAAAAGAAAACCCTCATCATACCTGTCCATCTGTCAACTTTTTTCTCGAAAATAGAGCGCGACTTTGGGATTGGATCCTTTGACAAATATTGGCAATAAATAGAGGATATGGACTGACTATTAATGATTACATTCCATATAAGTATTTATATTTTTTTAAAGACCATATTTTTGATGTGACAACGCCTTATAATTCGATGGAGCCGGCTACACGAACGAAAAAATATGACGTATGCGTCGTTACCTAGCTCTGAGGCGTTCCATTTTCTTATGACGTTGTCACGTTCAACTATCGTCAGTAAACCGACTTTACAGACAACCGATTTTTTTAAAGAAACCTGACTTACGCTGTCCTGTACAAAATATTTTGTTGTGGAGCGAATTGTGAATCTACTGTTTTTGAATAAACTGGAATTATAAATTAGCGTCTTATTTTCTAGTCTTAAAGTTGGCTTAGATTTTATAGACCTGGCCGGGAGAGGGAGCGCACTGGCGCCTCTTCCCGCAGGACGGCGCGGTGGTGACAGGCGGTCGCACCGCCGTGAGGGACCTGTGCGCGACCGATCGGGGGATCTGAGCTATAAGGCACTCTTATGTGTTCAGTGTGCCTTAAGCGGAGAAGGAGGAGTGGATGCCACCCGCCTCCAGAGAAGAGTGCCGGATGGCACACCGTTGTGGCCGGTGCGGACGTCCACAGCTCTCGCGCCGGCTCACCCAAACGACAAGGAGAACATCGCTGGGGTTTAGTAGTTAGAGTCTGCGTCTACCTTACCATCTTCTCGGGTGCAGAGAGTCCCACGTAAACCCCGGGCCCCCCGGACCCAGTGGTATGCCTAAACGCATTCCCCAGCAAAACAACAAAAAAAAAACTTTATTGATCTATAAAAAATATTCGAAAATAAAGGCTTTTATCAGGATTTTTCGAAGGTGAAAAAAAAGTGTGTTACTCATCATTTTTCCCTAACGCGCCAAAAGAAGTATAACTTTAATACTATTCGAAGATCGTGCACAATTTATATGATTTAATTTCGTGTAAATGTAATTTCATCTCTAAACTGAATTCAGATAACACAAATTTAAAATTATTCGTAATCTTAGGGTGCTTGCAAATAATAGCTTTAAAAGGAAAGATAAAAACTTTTAAATTATCTCATAGGAACCGGGATTAAGAGTATCTTACATATATGTATCATCATCATCATCATCCTCTATCCGGCCATTGCTGAACATAGGTATCTTATTATTATGATAAAAAAATGATTTGCTTTAAACCCTTTTTTTTCCTTTTACGCCGGGAAATGCTCTGAGGCATCCCGCCTGGGGAGTGGGTCTCCCCAGGTGGGTATGTGAGACTCGCTGCGCCCGAAAGGTGGTAAATAGACGTAGCTCTATCCACTAAAACCCGGCGAGTGCCACCAATGCCGCCTTGGTGAGGTGCCGTCGAGGTGCCCTTGTAGCTTAACAGATACGTTAAGCTACAAGGGCACCTCGACGGCTAGTCAGTCCCGCAAGGAACTGACGCCACCTCCACAGAGGGGTTGTCCCGCACCACAGAACAACCCCTCCCAACGTCGGGACAGTACGATGGAGTGAGGTTCCCATGCTCACCCCTTGCCCCCTGCTCTTTTGTCCCCTCTTCTTATAAGAGGAGCACAAAGAGCCCCTCGGCTCAATTAGCTTCGCCAAAGGTGTTGGGCTCACCCTATGCTACTGAGCCCCACCGCCACGTCAAGGCCTGAACCATGGTGGGGTTCGCTTTTAACCCTATTCAATATTAGTGCAATTTTTTTTTCAAATTTTTTGAAAAAAATCATCGGCTTTATTATGTAATATAATATTAGCATGCATTAATTGTATATCATAATTTAACTATGTAACTAAGAGATTGGAGTGGGAGCATCTCAAATCACGATATAACAGCGACATGCCGTTTGCTATCACGGCAATCCAGTCGATTTTACTACTACTAGTAAGAGAACAATAATTGTATCATTACACATCGAAAAGTCAGAATCACTTCCTAATTTCTCTAAGCCAAAGCAATATGGCTTTTAATCAACTTTAAAAACAGACGCCTCTGAATAAAATGGGACCACAGCAGATTTACAAGTCGAAATTATTGATAATATATGGAAAGGGCTGTGGATACCATGGAATAACTAGGACTCCTTAAGCAAAAGGATATATGGACGATAAAATGCCGTAAATATGCGCCTACCCTCACGCCACAGGTACCGTTTAATAATTCATAAGGCGACCATTTGAGGGGTTCCGTACGTTCGTTATTTACATTTTTATTTGAGAATGTAGCTGAGATGGATCTAATGAAACGTCAGTTGTGAATTCACCGGAATGATACGACGGAATATCCTTACTAGTATTAATAACGAAAAAGGTTTATGGATGTTATGTTTATCGCTCTTTCACGCAAAAACTACTGAATGGATTTTAATGAAACTTTACTGTAACATAGGTTCTTAATCAGAATAACATATACGCTACAATTTATCCCTGTACTCCCATAGGATCGGGGATTACGCGTGTGAAACTGCGGGGCGCTGCTAGTCTTATTATAGCATTAGTAGTAATTTATGAATAAGCACGAAATCACAAGCCTATCAGGTTTAGATTAGAGATAAGGGTTACCAAGAGATAAGTAGACATGTTCAGGACCCCACCATGGTTTAGGCCTTGTCGTGGTGGTGGGGCTCAGTAGCCTAGGGTGAGCCGCTGCACCTTGGGTGAAGTTAATTCAGCTGGGGGGGCTCTTTTTACCCCTCTTATAAGAAGAGGGGACATAAGAGCAGGGGGCAAGGGGTGATGGTGGGAACCTCACTCCATTGTACTGTCCCGATGTTGGGAGGGGTTGTTCTGTGGTGCGGGACAACACCTCTGTGGAGGTGGCGTCGGTCCCTTGCGGGACTGACTAGCCGTCAAGGTGCCCTGTTAACTTTACAGATCCGGGGCACCTCACCAAGGCGGCACTGGTGGCACTCGCCGGGTTTTAGTGGGTAGAGCTGCGTCCATTTACCATCTTTCGGGCGCAGCGAGTCCCAAATACCCACCTGGGGAGACCCACTCCCCAGGCGGGATGCCTCAGAGCATTTGCCGGCATAAAAGAAAAAAAAAGACATGTTCAGGAAGATGCGGTGGTGGGGGGGTGAACCATACTAAAAGAGGCGATGATCTCCATGTAGCAGTCCGGTCCGGTAATTGGAAGGTAAAGGCCGTCTCAGCGATATTAAGAGGGTCCTTTCTCCAACAGTGGACGGCAAAAGGTTGATAATGATGATTTTAATTTTGCTATTTTTCTAAACATAAGTACAGAATTGGGAGCATACTTCTATACCTCTGTTCTACTTGAAACTGCTGTGAAATGATTTTGTGAGTTGGAACACGTCAGGGTGTAGGAACACACCAGGGTGTTGGAACACGCCAGGGTGTTGGAACACGCCAGGGTGTTGGAACACGCCAGGGTGTTGGGACACGCCAGGGTGTTGAAACACGCCAGGGTGTTGGAACACACCAGGGTGTTGGAACACGCCAGAGGGTTGGAACACGCCAGGGTGTTGGAACACGCCAGGGTGTTGGAACACGCCAGGGTGTCCCAAAGTTTAAGTCACATCTCTTCCTTTTTGTTTTGCCTTTCCTAGTTCCTTGCATAATAAAACTCGGTGACGTGCTTACAACTTCAAAAGTGGAAAATTCTTAGGTCACCAATACTACCGAATTCAAATTCGGTCGTATTGGTGACCGAAAGTCAATCACTTTTTTTTTTTTTTTCTTTAACACCGGGAAATGCTCTTTAATCCCGCGGGGGAATGGGTCTCCCCACGCGGGTATGTGGGACTCGCTGCGCCCGACAGCTGGTAAATGGACGCAGCTCTACCCACTAAAACCTGGCGAGTGCCACCAATGCCGCCTTTGGTGAGGTGCCCCGGATCTATAAAACAAACAGGGCACCTCGACGGCTAGTCAGTCCCGCAAGGGACCGACACCACCTCCACAGAGGGATTGTCGCGCACCACAGAACAACCCCTCCCAACGTCGGGACAGTACAATGGGGTGAGGTTCCCATCCTCACCCCTTGCCCACTGCTCTTCTGTCCCCTCTTCTTATAAGAGGGGTATAAAGAGGCCCCTCGGCCCCATTAGCTTCGCCCAAGGTGCACCGCTCACCCTAGGTTACTAAGTCCCACCGCCACGACAAGGCCTGAACCATGGTGGGGAAAGTCAATCACTTGGATTTTCCTATATAATTAGGACTCGAAGTCAAAACTCACCGTAGGATTACACGTAAGGCTATTCTCTGGATTTATTTGACAAATAGCTTCATTACGGTCCACAAAGAAAAAGGAAGGTAGGTGAGTTATGCTTCTGCCATGCTATCGACCACATGGTCTACCCCAAAGAAGGACAGGAGAAGCCTTAGTGCATGTAGTAGTATCTTTAATTTTTATGTTAGTTGGATAGACAAACTGGCAGACGTGCCACCTGATGGTAAGTGGCTGACATCACCCATGAAAATAGCCTAGCTTACCTACAATTAGCCCAGGCAACTCATTTATGTGTTTTGCCTATTCTGTATCTGGCACGGAGACTTAACGTAAGATGTTAAGTCTCGGTGCCAGTAATTACACTGCCTGTCTTGCCCTTCCCTCCGGAACACAGCAAAGCTGTTTCACTGGAGAAACAAGCAAGATGGTGGTACCCATGCAGCCGGGAGCGTGGCATTGCATTCCCCCACCGGAAAATTCAGGATATGCTGAAACACAAAATAACTTACCCGGTACCATAAGATGTAAGATAGTAAGCCTCGGTGCCAGTAATTGCACTTCCTGTTATGAAACATGAATCCATACAGAAAAGCTGTTTCCCTGAAGTAATAAGGAGGATGATGGTACCTATTATACGAGCTCAAGAAGGGAACCTGGTCCTGTATGGCACGATGTCGTGGGGACTGCTTTGTAGCGGCCGGGCAGTCCCTTCTTACGAGGAGTAGTCTGGCCTTCTCTGGGGCCTATCGCTGAGGTAATCCTGTTGCCTGCAGATCCGGGACCCTCAAAAAGCGGCTGAAGGAGCTCGCACTGTTTTTAGTTACGAGTAGGTCACTTCCAGGTTCATCATATATCCCAAGATCCTGGCGATATCCATAAAGGATTTCCCTGCGATATAAAAAATATGGTGTTGGGTGCTGACACAAGCACATCCCTGTAATAATCTTGAAAAGGTCTTAGCTCCGGTTATCATTGTACCACAGCATAAATATGGCTTTGCTTATACTGTGATTGTACTATTCTATTCCAATTTTTAGAAGAAGTGATGAAGAACACGATGCACAGGTGACTCTAAAACGTACGAGAATATTTTATCCAAATAATACAAGGTCAAACAACAAAACCTTTGTCCCTTATCCCAAATTGACCCTACTCGCAATGGGATGGGATTGGAATTGGCCTGATCTTCGGGATGGGGGAGTAAGTCGTAAATCATGGTGTAATTCACGAAGTCGCACAAAATATATCAAGTTTTTTGGAATGTTTGTTATGGACGCACGGGGCAAGCGTGTGTTGGACAGAGGGTTCCGTAGAATATAATAGTAATAATAATATGTATGAACGCTTTTACACCACGTCAATCTGGTCCCAAAGTACAGCCAAAGAGTTCCATTTTCAAATGTTGTAATTCATAACTGGCCAGTTCCGGAAACTTTTAGTGCGCCCCATGTATATGCTTCCAGATGGGCGATGGTGGTCAAGAGGTTATGAGTCCGGTCTCTTGAGTAAGAGTTTTTTAAACCTGATTACTGTGATACCTTAAAATGGGATATTTTAATGTCTACGTGAACCAGAACATGAAATCACTGACTAACGAAACATCGTGAGGAAACCTGCATGCCTGATGGGAATAAAGGTCTTTGACGGCGTGTGAAGTTCACCAGCCCGCATTGGGCCAGCGCATCGATGAACTTTGGCCAAACGTCCTCCTACCTGATTCAGAGGATGAGGTGAGGGTGGGGATGAGGTTGCCGTCCTCGCCCCTTGCCCCCTGCACTTTTGCCCCAAAGGGTTACAAAGAGCCCCTACGGCTCAATTCGCTTCGCTCAAGATGTAGGCTACTGAGCCCCATCACCACGACAAGGCCTGAACCATGGTAGGGGATTTTGCTCTGCTTGCCTTTCTGCAGTCAGAAATGACCATTAACGACCTTGCGGATGCCATCAGCCACCATAACATATCCATCCTGCTTATTTCTTCTGCGAAACAGATTTGCTGAGTTTCAGAAAGCTCGTTTATGTTCATGGGTGACGCTGATCACTTATCATCAGCTGATGATGTGTAGTTTGTCTATATTAATATATAAATAACTTTTCGTCATAAATGCACTACGGGACCCTAATAAGGGACCAATCTAAAAATATAAGTACAGTTTATATTTGTCCAGCGTTAGGGCTTTCCCTTTAGCAGGAAAATGTGATGTTGTTTGTGAGGTGATAAATTCAAGAAACAATAGCTGACCTTGCATTGTTCCAGCTTGGAAATAGACAAAAATACTTAAATACTTATATTGATCATCTATACTAATATTATATCTGAAGAGTTTGTTTCTTCGACTAATATTTTTTTAGCAGTCACACCACGTTAACCCCGTGCTAAGTTTGTAAAAACTTGTGTTACGGGTACTAGGAACGGAGGTAAAAAAAAAATATATGAATACATGACTATGACTATGACCCGGTGCAGACATGTTATAAAATAAATTGTGCACTTGGAGGGATTTGAACTCGCGAAGCTGCGTAAAGTTTCCAATAGCTTGACCACTCGACCATATCACCACTTTACATCCTTATAAAATCTTTACAGCCTTTACAAATTTTACCAACACTTGCTAGTGTAATGTTACTTAATTATTATTGCACGCATTGCGAAGCGTTGAGTGCTCTACACTCGACATGTCAGAAAAGCAGTTTTCTCGAATTATTATTCAATTCTACTTCTATACTACCACTAATTATTTGTACCACTTAATCCTATGAAAGACATCGATTGAATTGTTAATGGCAATAATGCCTATAATAATACCACGATATAAAAATAATTGGTCTAATTTGACACCGCCTCAAGGGGCGCCTGGGTTCCAAATCATTAAAGCTGAATCATTAATGATGATCATAATGATGATTAATGATCATAGAATACGAAACATTATCTCAATAGTAATTATGGTAATCACACGAGTGTTCAGAATTGTTTCAGCAAATGAGAATAGTAATACTGCACTGCGGGCGGATTTCACTTTAATAATCCCGCTTATTTCTACTGTAAAACTGCGTGACTGTATTTCGGAGACTCCGAACTTCTTTTATAATTATTATGTATCAAATACATTTTACATCTTGGCGTTCATTGAGGGAGGCATATATTCAGCAGGGAGGAATAAGGCCCGGCTGCGGTCGGCGCAGCGGGTCATCGCGATAAGAGTGATCCGGGGGTACCGTACGGTTTCGTGGACTGCAGCCACTGCCCTGGCCGGTGACCTCCCGTGGGAGCTCGTAGCGGAGGTTCTTGCCGAGATGCACTCCTATGTCTCGGATAGGAGGTGTCTCGGTGAGAGCCTTACGCTGAACGGGATCCTGCGGGTTCGGCGACTAGGACAAGAGGCGTTAATGCGAAGGTGGGGGGAGGACCTGGCGCAGCAGCCGTATGGCAAAAATCTGAAGGTTGCTCTGCATCCGGTCTTCGAGCGGTGGATGCGCCGCACCTTCCGTCTGACACAGGTGCTCACTGGGCATGGTTGCTTTGGTGAGTACCTATGCCGGACGGCCCGCAGGGAGCCGTATACAGTGTGTCACGATTGTGGCGCGGCGGTGGACTCGGCCCAGCACACACTCGAGGTGTGCCCGAGATGGGCGGCGCTGCGTCATAGTCTGACATCAGTCATCGGAGGGGACTTGTCACTCACACACACACATACACAGCGAAGAGTCGAGAATGCTTATAGTCGACATGTCAACTTGAACTCGAACTATTATAATTCGATTCTATTTCGATTGTACCACTAAATTCCAGGATACAATAATCCAATGAAAGACATCGATTCAGTTGATAATCTATACAGGCTTAATTAATAGTAAGGTATTATAATTAGTATACGTTTGATGTAAAACTTACGTGTGTAGACACGGGTACCGCACACAGATATTTTAATATGGGGTGGCATTTGAGGATTTTGGGGGTTCATTATAACTATGTTATATAAATATTTACTCACGATCACACCACGATAATTTAGGTGAGCTCGTAAGAGGGTAGGACCCACCCAGATGCCCACATAGGGTCAGGATCTAACCAAAGATCCTGGCTACATCCATAAAAGATTTCCTTGCGATATAAAAAAAGGTGACCTTCTGGGAACAAAAGGAAATTTAATTTTGTATAAATACAGATATTCACCAGTGGAAGAGTACCCGCGCTCGTGTCTACATGGGTACTACCACCCTGTTTGTTTCTTCCGAGAAATAGCTTTGCTGTATTTCGGAGAGGAGGTCAGGACAGGCAGTGTAATTACTGGCACTGTGACTGAACATCTTATGTCTCAGAACACATAAAGTTGTCTGGGCTGATGTCCATGCGCGACGCTCAACAGTTACCATCAAGTGGCTCATCTGCCCAGGCGGGTATGTGGGACTTGCCGCGCCCGAAAGGCGGTAAGTTGGACGCAGCTCTACCCACTAAAACCCGGCGAGTGCCACCAATGCAGCCTTTGGTGAGGTACCCCGGATCTGTTGATCAAGTTGGGCACCTCGGCGGCTAGTCAGTCCCACAATGGACCGATGCCATCTCCACAGAGTGGTTGTCTCGCACCACAGAACAAGGGGTTGTTCGTCGGAACAGTACAATGGGATGAGGTTCCCATCCTCCCCCATTGCCCTCCTGCTATTTTACCTTTCTTATAAGAGGGTTACAAAGAGCAGCTCCCTCGGCTTAATTTGCTTTGCCCAAGATGCTGTTTCATTTATTTATTTATTTATTTATTGGAAAACCAACAGCGTTAAAATTCATATATCTTATATCTTTAAATGAGCAATTCTTATATATATATATATATATATATATATATATATATATACTCGGAATCGGCTCCAACGATTTTCATGAAATTTAGTATATAGGGGGTTTCGGGGGCGATAAATCGATCTAGCTAGGAATCATTTTTAGAAAATGTCATTTTATTTAAAAAAAAAAAAAAAACCGGTTATCCGGGTACTACTTATATAATCTAAAGTAATATTAACAGTAAGGCCAATAATAGGTTTCCCCTATCTATACATCTAAGTACTGTTATTACAAGCATTAGTAAACACACATTAAAATTAACTATTAGTATGTACCTATTATATTGAATTTATTACGTTTATATTGCGTTTATATTGTTTCACCTTAAGATACTGAGCCCCACCGCCACGACAAGGCTTGAACCATGGTAAGGATCTGCCTGTTTACCTATCTAACAATAAAAAATCAATCAAATATTTATCATACAAATTATTCAGCCTTGGCGGGATTCGAACCCGCGACTGCGGCATGTAGTCAACTGATTGGTATTTCAAATATATATATAAAACTGTGAGCAATAGGCCAAGCAATATAAAACTGGGCAAAGTCACCTTAAGATTAACATGGATTTATAAAGGGACCGTTCCGTCAGGATCAAATCTAGGCCACTTGAGGTTGGATTAGTGAGGCCTTATTTAAGTCCTGGCCAACTTGAAAGTCAGGGTCAGGATTACCACTGATTGGGCATGTGACTTCATATAGTAAAAGAGATTAAAATTTGTGGTCCCTCGAGCCTTCCTATTTCTAATCATATTATAATAATTCTCATAAAAAATCTAATGCTCGTTTTCTAGCTTAGGTAATTATTTCTGTAAAACTTTTCTATCATCATCAAAATTACCATAGAATGTACATTGTAGTATTAATGACCATGGTAAGGCTAGTAGGCAATACATGGATGAAACAGGCAAGAAACAGAGGAGATTGGTAGAAAGAAAAGGAAGAATATTCTCAGCAGTGAGCAATAACGAGCTGATGATGATGAAGTGGATCATACACTAAATGCTCTAAATTGCTGATTACACTTCAATCAATACTATATATTATTATCATACGTCTCATTAAGTGAAATATGAGTATGAGATTAGGGATGCATGTGTAACGAATATACTGATATCGACATGTCACTAGAAGATTATCGATATAAGAGGTAACTAGAGGTAGCTAATAATACTACTACTGATGTTGCAAAATACAGCATGAACAAGTTTTAAGTACTAACTGATATATTAAGCGTAGTTTCTGCACCAATTTTATACAGGTACCAGTCTTAAACTTTTATCGATTTACATTTTCAGCAATTCTGAAAGTTTTTAACATGATAACTTCTTATAAACTGGAGAACGCCGACTGCACTCACAAAAAAGTGTCACGTTCCGCCTGAGGTGAGCGTGCAAGCGAGAGTGCTGAAAAAGCGATGGAGAGGCACGATTGGCCTAACCGTTTGGCTTGTGACGCATTATGACTATATTATGACGTAAAACTATCGTCCATAACCGACATTACAGAGAACAAGTAGGTTTTTCGATATTGATATGATAATGAATGTGAATTTTCAAAATCTATTCATATCGATTCTCTGTCCGTCGATATTTGTATTACTCAAAATATTATGTATATAACTTTCATTTATATCCTAGTACACAGTTAAAATGGGGTGTAGGCCGCCTTAAACAGTAGCCATTGCTTTGCATTCACTTTTTTTGTTGAGTTTATTTTATTTTATTGTATCGATATAATATTCTGGTAAACGTTTAGGTACATCCCTATTTGCAATAGATCGAAGCACAGAGATTGAAACACGAGCTGAAGCCAATTGTAGGTCAGATGATTTCAAAGAACGTTTCATGCTCTAATTAGTTTTACTAGATCTGTAAAATGTAGTTCTATTACAAATTGTGTTTCTCATAAATTATTGTTTTCTAATAAATACTTTGAGAGGCCGACAATGCACCTGCTAATCCTGTTATAGCGGGTGTATTTGGATGTCTCTGAACATTTACTACTAAGTAGCCGACTGTCCATTTTCTTTATAGAAAAGGGTTCTTCTATAAAAAAAATACGAAAAACCGGTCAAGTGCGAGCCAGTCTCGTGCACGAAGGGTTCCACACCATTATAATATATTATGTTATAAAACATTAGAAGCTTTAACAAAAACGTTTGTTTTATTAAAGTAAAGTAATAAACGGCTATTGATATTTTAATGAAATGAAAGCGCCATCTAGGACACGATGATGGGACTATTATTTATTGTTAGTTTAGTTACAATTTCTCTTATTTAATCTATACCATTAGGTGTCACACATACCATGGGAGACCCCAATGTAAATATTTATTTTATTTGAATTTAATTATTCATTTTTCAAGTCAGGTAATATTATATTATATGTGAATATTCTGTGATTATTTTTAAACGTCTGCCCGTTGCCGTTATTACTATCGAGCAAAAAACGACAAAAACCTTTATTGTATGTGGGCCCTCTTATCTATCTATGTATCTGTAAATATTTAACGATCACGTTTCATGAGATACAACTTTGTGAGAGACGGATCGACAGACGTACAGACGAGCCTCCGAAACTTGATCCCATTTGGCACCATTTTGGCACTGACTACTACGACTCAAGTTTTACGCGAATTTCACTCATTATAATGAAACATTTTTTTACGGATTTTATCGCATTTTAATAAGATCAGTCCTTCCGTGACCATGGTTGCTGTAAAGTATCCGAAACGTCAGGCTTGTAAAAATCTTAATAAACCGCGATAAAATCCGTAAAAATTGTTTAATTATAACTAGTAAAACCAATATTTTTAGAATCTCACAATACATAACATAAGTCTCGCCTACAAATAATCAATATATGGCTCTATTGTCTATAGTAAATAAGCTTGCCCGCATATGCATGCATCGGCGATTTAGGACATTTAGTCAATATTCAACGTATATTCCCGGTGAAATGTGAATTCGACTAAATCCTGATGTCTTGTTCATAAGCGGGCTAGTAAAATACTATTCATCATTTTAAATACCTATTTGATGTGAAACATCTATTGGCGACTAGGCAGTAAATTCGGCTGGAATGCCGTGACGAAAAACGGCATGATATTTGATGCGCCAACTACGGCGGTCAGACTATTCCACCATTATCTTAATTATTTTCACACCTCTTTTCGTTCTTAAAATAAGAATATTGAAATATCAATGAACGACAAGACGGCCGCTTCTTTTTTATGCCATGAGGAGGCAACCGAGCAGTCGAAGCCTTATGGTGACTACCGACGCCCATAGACATTCGCACAATCAGAAGTTGTGACGATGCGTTGCCCTCCTATTCCCTATCTCTCCCAATAGGCCAATGGAAACTCACAAACCGCACGAAACGCGACGCCGGTGTTATGTGAGCGAGAGGTACCTCCCCGGTCGTGCTGGTCCAATTCGGCTGCAAAGCAGCATGGCACTATCTCTTACTACTTACATCAAACTTTTCATCCGTAAAACAGCTTTGCTGTGGTTTGGAAAGGTGAGCAGAAAACCCACCAAGACTTACCATCTTACATGTCAGGAATCAGGATAGGCAACGGATGAATGAGTTACCTAGACCTATTTTAGGTGAACATTTTTATGTTCTTGAGCGATGCTGACCATGTACCATTATTTGGTACTGTGATCAGCCTGGTATCAGCCTGGTATCAGCCTGCTTGCCTATCCAAATGATATAAGAAACTAGGGCCGGGTAAGGCACGGATCGTCATCACATGACGTCATCAGATGACGGTTCTACGTCCTCCCGAATGTGGCCTCCTCTGTACCCACCGGCCATCGGTTCCTCGTATGTGATCACACTGCCTCTTCAGCGTACATAGCAACTAATTATATTTGTCTTTCATAATTCCTTCATTATGTTTCACACATTGAAATAAAACCTTTGCCAAATGTGTTCACGTGGATTCGAGAATGGTTTAGATTAAAAAAAATTGTACAGGACAACGTCTGTCGGTGCCACTAGTTGATAATTTAAATCTTTGACCCGACCACCACGGAGTTACTGAAATCGGGGCTTACAAGGTAAAACTGACTCGCTTTAGGTCACGGTAAAACATTCGTAAGTACACACCTAAATAGACTGCCAAAATCATAACCAATTCTTGACATAGTCGGGTAAAATATATATTTACTTTTTCTCCCTAAAACACGGGTCCTTAGCACCGCTGTAGTGAGAAGACAATAATGAGCAAATTAAGTTGGGCGGTGACACAGAAAATTAAACGGAGACGCCAGGAGCGGGGCTTGTGAGATGAAATTCAACTAGCCACTACCACGGTTTTGTCTGGATTTTGGAATGGAAATATTTATAGGATATCCTGACCTTATATTAATAATAATGTCTATGGACGCTATCACACCACGTCAATCTGGCCGCGTGCTAAGTACTCGAAGAACTTGTGTTACGGGTACCAGACAACGGAAATATTATATTTAATACTTTTATACTACACATATATTTAATATGTTTATTATATTAAATTTATATTAAATACATCCATGACCCAGGATTACAGAAAATATTTTTGTTCCCTAGCGGGATTCGAACCCGCAACCTCCGGCTTGAGCGCCAACTTACCATTGAGCTACATAGGTCGTCAAATTATAAATGTGACTTTGTTTGTTACGTTTTCACGCCTAAACCGATTTAAAAAATCTATTAGCAATGGAAAGCTACATTATCAGCAAGTAAAATAGGCTATATTTTATCGTCGTATTCCCAGTTTTATTAAATTATATCATGGATTTTGCCGGATAAACACTTTTTTTTCTTTTGCGCCGGGAAATGCTCTTAGGCATCCCGCAGGGAAGGGCGTTTTCCCATGTGAGACTCGTTGTGCGATGCCCCGCATCTATTGAGCAACAGGACACCTCGACGGCTAGACAGTCCCCCAAGGGACCGAAAGCACCTCCATAAAGGGGCTGTCCTGCACCACAGAACAACCCCTCCTAACGTCGGGACATTCGGCGTAAAACATATATTTTTTCGAAATAATTAGTTTATATCACAAGTTCTTTTGTTATTTATTGTGTTTGAGTATCTTTATTTGCTCTTAAAAGTAGGATTTTCAAAATACATTATCTACTGGGATCGTGGTCTCAACTATATGTAAAGTATCCAAAAAGTCTCTGTAAAAAGTTATACCTATCTTAAAATGTAAGGCTAATTTTGATTTCATCTAAAAACCAGTGCTAGAAAACTATATTTCAAACTAAAAACACAGGTAAATCGGTTTAAAAACACCATAGCGGTTACACAGCGGTAAAACTTAAAACATCCGTGATTACTTCAGATGTTAAAAATCTTTAAAAGTGGTTTTATTTTATTTTCTGAATAGACGTTCCACTCAAATGATATTTACATTTAAATATTATGAGGGGAACACCAACCTTCAAGTTGCTTAAGAAATAATTAATGAGATATTTTAATTAACAAGATTCACCCCAATTGCTATATTTTAAGGGATAATATTTAATGAAATTTGAAATTCAACCAAACAGCTTTCCTATGTTTTGGATAAAAGGGTTGAAGTAGTAGTGTTATCAGTAACATTAAAGCTATTTTTGGTCTCTATAGCTATAGTATTACACACATTAACTTGGATTTACAGTCGTATCCGGACTAGTGATGAAAATATACAGAGCCTACGTCTCTCATCACCGTCATGTTATAAAGTTCTAAAGTATTGAGCTTATTCATGTAGAATATAAATAACATTGGTTCTAAGACTATACCTTGTGGAACGCCATATATCTCTAATAATTTCTAAAACTAAATATATAAGTTCGAAAAATATCCTAAGAGTTTAGCAAGCTCAAATGCAATGTATTCATAGTGCAGACTGGAGAGTCCCAAAAATTTGATAACCATTCGTAATTTACTTTCATAGGATTGATAAAATTAGTTTTCTACGACAAACTTATTTGAACTTACAAATACTAATGCATTTACACTAAGTTTCTTTGGGGGATAGAAAAGCAGTCAAATAAACCCATTGCTCCACAAATATCATATTTTAATGAAAATACATATAACATGAATGCTAAGCTTGCACGTTTGCAATGGTTCCCTCTAGGGACCTACGGTGTAATTCGCAATATGTTTCAAATGCCGCATAAAATATTTTCATGACGACATAATGTTTTTGATTTAACTAAGTGAATATATACGCCAAGGAACTAATGATTGGAGGAACAGAGTTCTGGTGAGAAGACCTCGATTGAGAACTCGGAGGGTGGATGAGAAGATAATCTTTGCAAGGTAAGTTGGATGCAAGTTGTGGAGTACGGCTGTCTTGGCGTTCGTTTAAAAAGGTGTTATAGAAAAAAATGTAGATGCAACTCCTACGCAGTAAATTTTCAGTTAACTATGAGTAAAATTAAATATTTTTATTACATTTTTCCACTCGCATCCAACACGTACCGGCTACCGCACGGAATCTCCGTGCGATGGCCGGTCTTCCCACCTTTTTTATCACAGGGAAATCCTTATGGTTGCAGCCAGGATCTTTGGGTAAATCTCGACCCTATGTGAGACTCGTACCTGGGAGTGCGCACCCTAACTAAAACAACTGCAAGCGCCTTCAGCCGCTTTTTGAGGGTCCCGGATCGTCTTCCCACCTGTTTAATGGCCGACCAACACTTCGTCCACCTAAACGTGGCCTCCACTCTAGAACCTTATTGCCCCATCGAGTGGCAAGGGATCGGCCGTCTTGGCGTTCATTGCAGGAGGCATAATATGTTCAGTAGTGGACGGATAGAGGCTGATGATGATGATGATGATGATGATGATGATGAATAAATATTGGACGTACAGAGTAACATAAACCATAGTGAAATCTACCACCGATTCTACAGCAGGCCTTTGAGAAGAACGGAAAAACTCAGTTGCATTCACAAGAATCGAAACCAATAAATATAATTTGTAGGAAGAGAATCTTTTGATAGAATTTCAGGACTATGAAAAAGCTGTATTTCTAATCGTATCTGCCCGTATGATCTCGATAAGGTGGCACAGCTTTAGGAATGAAGAAGTCACCTGTCCTTAGTATACTTTGATTTGGGTTGAACAAGATATTATATTAAATACTTATAACGATTAAGATTTTTTTTTAATTTTCCCGTATTATAATACTTTAAGGATATTATCATGGTTTTTCAAATAAAATTCGTTTTTTTATATTACTTGGATAGGCAAACTGGCAGATGGGCCACCTGATGGTGAGTGGTCGACGACGCCCATAAACATAAACTTGTTTACCTGGAATTTATGAGTTGATTATCCTGAGAAATAAGATGTTATGTCTCTGTGCCAGTAATTACACTGCCTATCTTGCCCTTCTCTTTAAAACACACCAAAGCTGTTTAACGGGAGAAACACACAAGATGGTGGCACCCATGCAGCCGGGAGCGCGGCACAGCGCTTCCCTCCCACCGGTGAATTGAACACCCACCCAATTGAACATAGTACAAAAATTGAAATAATGAAACATTATTTTATTGATTTTCATCGCGACGTTCCACATAATATTCTAACAGCAATAAAAGCCACGGGAGTCGTCCCATTTAAAATTCGTAATAAAACGCGACTTATTTGCGCTGTGCCAATCCGTCATCGGTTACTGCATCAGTGATTGGGGGGGGGGCACAAAAAACAGCTTTCTAAAAATTGAAAGAGCCCAGAGAGCCATACTGAAAGTAATGACCCGGAAACCGTTCCGTTATTCTACTACACAACTGTACTCAGACTGTAGGGTTCTAACAGTCCGTCAGTTATATGTTCTTCGGTGTATTCTTAAGAAACATAGTAGCATCTTGCGTATAAACCCCCCCCAGACGCACTAACCTATCATTGGACATACGTCACAAAACCACTTTTGCTGAACACCAATACTACATTCTTGGCGCACATATTTACAAAAAACTGCATAAAAAGCTCAACATAATTGACCTTAATAGATTCAATTTAAAATCTACAGTGACGGAATGGCTACTAAACAGGACTATTCTCAGACAGAATCCTTGCTTACATATGTTGTATGACACTCGAAATAAACAAATTCATAGTGAACTTAAAGCAGGAAATGTACACACACACACACATACACACACACACACACACACACACACGCACACACACACAAACAGAACAGACAGACACACACACACACACAAATTCTTTTGTGTGTGTGTGTGATTGATAAGGCGGCACAGCCCACCAGCTGTTCAAATCTACTCTAGTTAATTATTGATAGCCGAACACTGTCCCTTGAGATACAGGTCTTCCTAGTTCAAGAGACAGGGTCTAAATGTAAGTTTACAGATTTTGCAGCAATCTTTTCCATTAATATGTTACTTTCTGCCCTATGATATAAAGAATTGTACTACCTTTTAGTATTAGGTATATTTCTGTAACTTTTGTATCAATAAAGATTATTATTATTATTATTATTATTATTTTATCTAAACAAACTTTTGGTTTAATTAAAATAAGTAAAATCTACAGACATTTAAATCCATCATACTTATTACCTATACTTAGCGGAATTGCGCAACCTCAACGCAAACTATCTAAAATTTTAAACAGAGATTGCCGTTTGAATCCTTTTTTTAAATCTAATAAATACTAATCATATTATTAGTATAAGGAATTCATTTATGAATTCCTTATACTAATAATATGATAATAATATAAATATTGAGTTCACCAAAACAACCTAAACACAATGTTTGATGTGAACCACATTTGCGAGAGTATACAAGAAAACCATTAAACTGTGGCATACGGGATAAACATATTCCCGGGGGAACGGTGATTGCTGGATACGTTTTCTTTGTGCAAATATTATCCCCTACTACGGAACGGACTTAGCGTTTTTTTTTAAAGAGACCAATTGACCGTAGTATTTTTTATTTATACTAAGTTCGCCTTAGCGATGAAAGAGGTGATAGAAATAGGCTGATGATGATGGTGAAGAAAATTGCTAATAACAATAATTATACCTTTATTTAAGATCCAAATTCATGTCATGTTAGTCGCACAATATACTTATAACCATAAACATATAATATAAGTATATTCTAAGTCTATACTTATAACTAACTAGCTGTTGCCTGCAGCTTCGCCCGCGTTACTCACTTGTATATTATATCGCGGCGTGATGTTATATAGCCTTTAGTCTTCCTCGATAAATGGGCTATCTAACACTGAAATAATTTTTCAAATCGGTCCAGTAGTTCCTGAGATTAGCGCGTTCAAACAAACAAACAAACAAACAAACTCTTCAGCTTTTTAATATTAGTATTTAGTGAGTACTGGAGTTTACATAATTTTATCTATATAGAAAAATTGGGTTGTCTGTTTGTAATGTTAAATAAACCGCTTTTTATAGAATTCATACGTATTTCTAGTGTACGAGTGGTTACCTATAAAATAAAGATATTTTGATTTGATTTGATTTGATTTTTTCAATTGTTTGTATGTCATTAGCAATTTTTGCGTTGAGAGGTTTTTTAATAAAAAAAATTTTTTTGATTTTATTTTTAAAGAAAATAACAAAAAGGTTAGTCGACATCACAGGAGACCGAAGAGCTGCCAGCTACCTCGGACAAAGAATTAGTCTAGCAATTCA
The DNA here is from genome assembly GCA_963853865.1 of Helleia helle. NCBI lineage: Eukaryota > Metazoa > Arthropoda > Insecta > Lepidoptera > Lycaenidae > Helleia > Helleia helle. The sequence goes on from OY971436.1 coordinate 11,939,568, forward strand.
AAGGGGGAACGCTGCCAGTATCTTCGGGACCTTGCCTAAAGGGACTCCTTTTTAATAATATACTTAAGTTATTATATTATATTTTTTAAGGTTTTTAGTTTCTTTGTAATTTATAGCCAATATTATTTTTATTTACGACAAAACGTTAACGTTAATTTTGTTGGCTGTTTTTACATTTACTATAATAAATATACTACGGAGACCTCCGAATAGTGTTATTTTATTAGTTTATTAGTTGGCGAACGTGCAAAATAAATTACGTAAACCCGTAGTAAACTGAAACAAACATTGTTATATATGGTATCTTAAATGGTAAAAGATTTCCCTGGCGTATGGCATCTAGTCATCGTGCCACTAATTGGCACAGACTAAATGCTTTGTAGCACTTGAGAGTACAGAGATAATTAGCTTTGATGCTTATATGAGAGGTTCACTTGTTAATTCAATTTTAGGTCATGCAGTAATTAATGTAACAAAAATTTTAATATAGATGGATCGTCTGTCTTAGCGTTCATGTAGAGTGGCCAATTAGGTATAGTCACATATTATATGTGGCTATACCTAGCTGTTTTGCAAGCGCATTATGATATATTCAGACTTAAGACATCTCCTTGCTAAATTCTATCAAAATCTGATCAGTGGTTTAACGACTAATTTATTTATTATACCCAAAAGTAACATTTTATGCTGAGCTCAAGTTATGCATGACGTAAAGATGACGGGCGCTTTTTTTCTTGTTTTTTTTTGACGGCTAGTCAAGGAACGACGCCACCTCCACAAAGGGGTTGTCCGCACCATAGAACAACCCCTCTCAACTTCGGGACACTACAATGAGTTGAGGTTCCCATTCTCGCCCCTTACCCCCTGCTCTTTTGTCCCCTTTTGTTATGAGAAACACAAAGAGCCCCCTCGGCTCAATTAGCTTCGCCCAAGGTCTGAACCATGGTGGGGCTTAACCAAGTTACAAGTGCTTCCAATATATTCTCTATAACCTATCAATCTATTTTCGCTAGCGCCTTAGCGTTATAGAAAGCGACAACGTGCTAGCCGAGTCACTACAAGTGCGGAAAATGAAAAGATATGGACTTCAGTCTATGGGAAGCGTTCTCGGAAAAGTGACACGCGCGTGGCATTTGGCAACCGTTTTGATTTCATGTATCTTTTTAAACAACCCTCTCAGTGACATGTCAATACAAACATATCTTCTACTTCTTTGGATCCAATCTCAAAGCCAAGCTAATTGACCGGCGCTAGATTTAAAAAAAAAATCGTTTTTATGTTTCACTAGCAGTTGCTCGCAGCTCAGTTGCGTTTACTTTTATAAGTGGACTCATAATTATTATTTTAAGGCATACACTCAATCATTTCTTTTTCTTTAACCGGAAAATGCTCTGAGGCATATACAGGGAGTGAGTCTCCCCAGGCAGGTATGTGGGACTCGCTGGGTCCGAAAGGTGGTAAGATGACGCGCCGACGCTAACTCCACAGAGGAGTTATCCTGAACCACAGACCATCCTCCCCCAACTTCGGGACAGTAAAATAGTGAGAGGTTCCCATCCTCACCCCTTTTCCTCCTGCTCTTTTGTCAGGGGTACAAAGAACACTGGCACTCGCTGGGTTTTTAGTGGATAGAGCTGCCTCCACCTTACCATCTTTCGGGTGCAGCGAGCCCCAATACCCGCCTGGGGAGTTTCTACTTCCCCGTGGAATGCCTCAGAGCATTTCCCGACGTAAAATAAAAAAGGTAACATAATATTGTAAAAGTATTGAATAACGAACAAAACTTCGAGTTAATGTTGAATATTATTAAATTACTAGCATGTATTTAATTACCCCTTCTCTCGGGAACAGGGCTGGTAAAGGAACTATTTCAAAGTAACTAATTGCATATTTGCTTATGAAATAAATAGAGCTCTACGATTCAGAATTTAGTTTGCTGTGATATTATAGTAGAGGCTCAAAGAGTAGAGGTGCAGGTCCCCACCATGGTTCAGGCCTTGACGTGGCGGTGGGGCTCAGTAGCCTAGTGTGAGCCGCTGCACCTTGGGCGAAGCTAATTGAGCTGAGGGGGCTCTTTGTATCCCTCTTATAAGAAGAGGGGACAAAAGAGTAGGGGACAAGGGCTGAGGGAACCTCACCCCATTATACTGTCCCGACGTTAGAAGAGTTTGTTCTATGGTGCGGGACAACCCCTCTATGGAGGTGGCGTCGGTCCCTTGGGGGATTGACTAGCTGTCGAGGTGCCCTGTTTGCTCATTAGATCCGGGGCACCACACCAAAGGCGGCATTGGTGGCACTCGCCGGGTTTTAGTGGGTAGAGCTACGTCCACTTACCAGCTTTTGGGTGCAGCGGACTCGCTGTGAGACTTCACATACCTCGTGGGGAGACCCACTCCCCCGCAGGATGCCTCAGAGCATTTCCTGGCGTTAAAGAAAAAAAAGAGGTGTAGGTTCGATTATGATCAGTGCACCCGTGAAAACCTTTTTTAATATTCCTATGCTACTCATAAACTTCGCATGCTCTCGTAGATTCTTACTTATTGCACGCTTCTGTGAAGCGTTGAGAGTGGTCCACTCTCGACATATCAGAAAAACAGTTTTCTCGAAACTGAAATTGATTTTTTGTTACTATATCGCACTTATAAGTTAATTTTGTCTGCATGTGGATAAAGGACGGATTATACCAAAATACCGTTTTTTACAATTTTTGTTTGTCTGTTTGTTTGTTCCGACTAATCTCTGAAACAGCTGGGCCGATTTTGATGGAAGTTTTAGTGGCAGATATCTGATGTTATAAGAAGTAACCTAGGATATAAAAATAATCATGATCAATCCGGGTACGGCTGTAAATATAAGTTAACGCGGGCGAAGCTGCGGGCAACAGGTTGTGTGCAAGTCAAATAATTTGTCCGACACATTAAATACATTTCAATAATAATAATTTTGTTTAAATAGCAAATGATAACATTAAAATTTGATTTGATTTTAATGTGATCATTTGCTATAAAATTTGATTAATAAAAAGTTCGTATTTTCTGTATCTGTGAATTAATATGCGGCTGGGAAATTGGTCGAAAAAATTATCGTACCGGAAAATTTATATTATGGAAAATGATATTATAAGAAGTGCACTTTTGGATTTTCCTAACTTATTTAAAATATTTTTAAGGCATCATGCTATACCTTATTGCACGTTAATTGAATCATAATATATCATAATATATCCTATCCCTTTATTCCTCTTTCCTTCCCAGGCATTTCAGGTAAGATGTAAAAATTGTTATTGAATTATTTCAAAAGATTAGTTCCACTGAGTTTGTTTCGCCGGTTCTTCTCAGTGGGCTCGTCTTGGAACCGGTGGTAGATTCAATTGACGTTCAAAAATATACTTTATTGGTACTATTTTCAATACATTTTTTTTATTTCATTTGATTTGATCTTTATACAATATCAGGAAAATCTGATTTAGGGTCAACCTTAAGGTGGAGATTTTCCTGAACATGTGCTGCACTACGGGCCCGTATTCATAGATTAAGACCATAGAAATATTAGGAACTTATTTCAAATATCTGTGATTAAGACCAATCTACTAACTTCACGTTTGTTTAAGACGCTTATCTCATAATCATCATCATCAGCCTCTATACGTCTGCTGAACAGAGGCCTCCCTCAATGAACGCCAAGACGGCTGATCCCTCGCCACTCGATCCAAGATGGACCGGTCACTGCACGGAAAACGTCTTTCCACCTGGTTATTGGCCCACCAACACCTCGTCTACCCGAAAGCGGCCTCCACTATTGAACCTTATTGGCCCATCAGCCATCTGTTCTCGTGAGTGTGTGACCATTATCTAGCGGATCATAATGTTTTTCTTCCATACACATAATATGTTAAACTAGGTTATGTATGTTCATACATAACCTAGTTTAAGTTTTAGTTTTTTTTCGGTAATGGCTAGATTATTCGGCCTGATGGCCTTTAAGCTCAATCGAAACAGTAGGTAAGCAGATGGCTCACCTAAGAATTATTCTATAGGGGGTCCGCCCACCGCCGCGCTCCGAAGGGGGCGCGGTTCATCACACGCGCTACTCGGGAGAGTAGGATTTTGACTACTATAACCTAGTTTATCTAGAACTAGCCCAGGCACACATATTTATGTGTTGCCTATGCTGAGATACAATTGCCCTTCTCTCCTAAACACATCAAAGCTTTTTCACGGGAGAAACAAACAAGATGGTGGTATCCATGAGGCCGGGAGCGCGGCACAGCTCATCTCTCCCACCTAATTGTGCGATAAACACATAAACCGCAATATAAGGTGACTAATTAACAATTTAGCAGCAGTTAAGGCAGTACGGCAGTAAGACAGTAAAGGCAGTAACCCAAGAATTATTATGCCCGGCATTATTACTTCACAGGGATCTGTATCGTAAGACAACACTACTGCTTATCACACTAGTACATATTTACGCAGTAATTTGTTCAACATCATATAATTATAATGGAAAGACGCGATATCCGTGCAGTGGTCCGTGTTGGAAGCAAGTGGTCGGTCGTCTTGGCGTTCATTGATGGAGGCCTATGTTCAGCAGTGGACGGATAGGGGCTGGTGATGATTATGACGTGGTTAACGTTACCCATGAATTACATAAGTCTATCAGAAACTAAGCCGAGCCGAGTCAGCACAATAATTGTGCGTTACATAACCTACTTAACCCTTTTAACCTGTGATTACTGGCACTGAGACTTAACTTATTTTTATTTTCTAATTAATTAAGGAAAAGTTTACATTTTAAAAAAGTTTATATTTTATGCATACAATATTCTTATAAGACATAATCCAATACAAAATACCATTCTAACCTGACCTATGCACTGGAAATGTGACGCACAGGTCTTGAGTTCGTTACAAGTCTGTCAGACTTTCGCTGCTAAACTATCTGAATCCCACACGTAATTTATTCTTCAATGAAAATAAGTCATGTCTATAACCATTATACCTATCTCTGTTGATAAAAATATTATTTTATCAATGAAATTTAGCCTATTGATAATTTATTATATAAACGGTATTTAGCCTTCGTGTGCTAGCCGGGGTTGAATATCATCGTTGCGTATTATGTTGGACGTTATGGCTAATTTGTGGTAAAAGTATCCACCGGGACATAATGGGATAATAAGCTGAAAGGTCCAGAATTAAGTTATTCGGGATGAGATTCGGACAGATATTTTATTATGATAATCGGTTTATGGTTTGCTTTGGGCTAATTTTTATGAGGTTGATGATATTAATAAATATAACTAAAGAATTTATTTTAATCTTAAGTCACAAGACATTGTGAGCGAGGGTGGTCTTTGAAATGGGTTTTTATAAATTTCTATGTGCACCTGAACATGAGACCATTGCTTGCTGACCGGTGAAGGAAACATCGTGAGGAAACCTGCATGCCTGATGAGATTAAAAAAAGTCTTTGAAAGAATGTGAAGTTCACCAACCTACATTGGGCCAGCGTATCATGAGCCCTACAAAATACCCTCATCCCATTAGAAGAATCCCACTCCAACAAGGGTCGTGTTGGAGTGGGATATAATAAGGGTTGATGTATTATTATAATAATATATTATAATTCGTAAGAATTTAGATTTTTTCGGCAGTTTTTCGAGCTTTTTTTCGAGAGTGTAATATAATATTGGTGTTCGTCATCATTATCAGCCCTATAAGATAGCCTTACGTTATCCCCATCATGGTTCAAGCCTTGTCGTGGCGGTGGGGCGCAGTAGGTGAACACCTTGGGCAAAGCAAATTAAGCCGAGGGAGCTGCTCTTTGTACCCCTCTTATAAGTGTGATCTCGTCACGGCGTAGTCAGATTAAAAGAGGCGTCCCACAAGGCTCTATATTGGGGCCAATACTGTTTAGTATTTATTCGGCTGATGTAACCAAATGTATACGAAATTGTAAATTTCATATATACGCAGACGATATTCAAATATATCTATCGTTTAAGCCGCATGAGATTGATCACTCACTGCGTAAAATCAACGACGATCTTGACAGGATATTTCATTGGTCTCAATCGAACGCGCTGGTCTTGAATGCTACCAAAACAAAATATATTTTACTTGGAACTCGTCAGCAGGTACAAAATGTTAGGATGAGAGATCCGGCTATTTTTGTAAATGGTACTAGATTAGAATGCATGTCGGAAGTACGAAACCTCGGTCTTATATTAGATGAGCACATGAGGTTCGAAAAACACGTATCTGATATAATTCGTAGTTGCTTCTATCGTTTAAAAGTGCTATATCGAATCAGAAATTCAATTGATGAAGAAACTCGTATCAGACTGTGCGAAACATTAGTGCTCTCCAAGTTCAACTACGTTGACTCTGTAATAGGACCAAGGCTGCTGGAGAGGACAAAAAAATCGATACAGCGTGTGCAAAATGCTTGCGCACGTTATTGTTTTTATATACCGCGGCGAGATCACGTCACTCCATACATTAATCGAGCGTCAATATTGAAAATGGAAAATCGTAGGAGGTTGCACCTAGCCACTATGCTCTTTGGCATCGTTAAGTACAAGGTGCCCGCATATCTCTATGACAAACTGAACTGGACAAGAGATGTTAATACTTCGCACAACACTAGGTCCCAGAGCTATGCGCTGTGTATGCCCATTCACCGCACAGCGGCATTTCGAGGCAGCTTTAAATACGCTGCTACGAAGTGCTGGAACAACCTCCCACCGCCTCTTCGAAGTATCAGTACGCAACAAAATTTTAAGCGCCATTTTAAAAATTATCTGTTAATACAACAAAAACAATTATTATAGTTTAATGGGCATATTATGTAATATGTTGTGGGTTTAATAATAAGCATTACCTATATTATGTGTTTGTGGTATTTATGAGTGTGAGTGTGTCGTATTCTGGATCCATGATTATAGTATTTTCAGACAATAAAAAAAAATGTATTTAAGGAGTTTATATATTATATGCTTATGTATTTAAAGATGGTATGTATAATGTAATGTATAATAAAGTATAATTGTATATATTGTATGTGTGTATTGAGTTCATTTATATAATATTGTTTGTTTAAGTGTTAAAAACATGTTTTGTATTAGGTATTATAATTAAGTGTAAATATATTTTATAGTATTATATTTACTAAATGGCTGTCCTCAACTGCCGCCGAAATAAAATTAAAAAATAATAATCAGGTGGTCCTGAAAATCGGTGTTAGGAATTATTCCTAACCAAAGCCGAGGATTTACCTTTTTGTGAGACGCGCTGCTGCCTTGATTAGTGAGTAGGTACCATTTTTAATGTATCTTTTTTTTTGTTGTCTTTCTTTTATTGTTTGTTTGTACCTACCAATTTAGTTCGATGTTTTTTTTTTCTGTATATTGTTCTGTTCATTGTAGTGTTTTGCAGTGTGTCATCACAAATAAAGCTCTTATTATTATTATTATTATTATTATAAGAAGAGAATACAAAAGAGCAGGAGGACGAGGGGCGAGACTGGGAACCTCACCCAATTGTACTAACCCGACGTTGGGAGGGATTGTTCTGTGGTGCAGGAAAACACCTCTGTGGGGTCGGTCCTTTGAGGGACTGACAAATCATTGAGGTGCCCTGTTTGCTCAACAGATCACCAAAGGCAGCATTGGTGGCACTCACTGGGTGTTAGTGGGTAGAGCTGCGTTCACCTCACCGCCTTTCGTGTGCAGCGCCCACATACCCGCCTGGGAGGTGCCCCGGATCCAATACACAAATAGGGCAACTCAACGTCTAGTCAGTCCCGTAAAGCACCGACGCCACCTCCACAGAATAACCCCTCCCAACATTGAGTCAGTACAATGGGGTGAGGTTCCCATCCTCTCTTGTCCCCTCTTCTTATAAGAGAGGTACAAAGAGCCCCTCAGCTCAATTAGCTTCGCCCAAGGTGCGGGGCTCACCCTAGGCTACTGAGCCCCACCGCCACGCCTGGACCATGGTGGGAAAAATGAGTCCTCCCGTAACCATGGTTACTATAAAGTATCCGAAACGTCGGGCTTGTAAAAATCTTAATAACCCGCGATAAAATCCGTAAAAGTTGTTTTATTATGAAAAGTAAAATAAACATTAAGGATAAGTTTCATTGAAACCCACTAAAAAGCGTAATATAAAGTATAAACCATAATTTCACATCCAGTATCAAGACTTCAAGAGTAAGAAAAATGTCTTGAAACTCGAGTTGAGAAATTTTCAAGGGCATAATTTTAACGTGATAATCATAATATAGTACGTGAAAGCGTCATGAATATATGAATCTGCTTGTCTAAGGGCCCTTGTACGTGGGTATTAAGTATTAAAAGACTCGGTGCGTTCATATTAATATATCTATCAGTTTTTTCCCTTTCTATGTGTACCTATTTGTTTTTCTGGATTATTACACTTTTTTTTTTTTTTTTTCAGCCCATACGAGTCCACTGCTGGACGTAGGCTTCCCCCAAGGATTTTCACAACGATTTCACTATTACGATGGGGTAAATGCCCTTTAAGCTGCACGTCCGTTTGTCTAGATATTCTGTTTAGTTCTTTGGCCAAGATGCTTTTATAATATCGTATGCAGGTTGTATAAATTGTTATGTTGACACGAGTCAATAAATGTCGATATATGTCAATAGATGTCGTAGATTATATTCTGAATCACGCTTACGGTTGTATCTCTGATTTGTATAAGTAAAATGTGAATTGGTTGAAAATATATTCTGGAAGAACATACAGTCCATTGTTTTATTGGTGTACATAGTATAATACGACCTAAAGTAAATGGTCAAGGATTGGATAACGGTTACAAGTTCAACATTGGTCCTACGAGCTGGATTTTCGGACCTGTTTTTGGAGTGCACGGTGGTGTGGGTCACACTACTGAACCCGTACTCGCAGTGGATCGCTGCGATAAAGAGTACGTGGAAGGAAGACGGAGGAGCCACGCTGCATGTGACGTCCTGTGAATGATGTGGAGCTGGGCGTGACGTCAGCGACTGCGACTGCTAGAAGACTGTACTGAGCAAAGGGGCGCTCGTACATCACATACTACAAATCGAAGCGGATATTGGTGCATTTGTGAGTGAGTGACGGTGCAACTGTGAGTACTTTTAATTTGTGATTATTAGGCGAATTTTAACCTTATTTCAAAGAAGATCATAACTTGGACTTGGTAATTTTTAGAGCAAGAATTTTCAATAGTTTCAATGGTTTTAATGGTTTTCAAACACTTGTAATTTTTTGTGTAAAATTGAAACTTTAATTAACTTTGTTTTTAATTAGTACTACATTAAGTTTTATTCAATAATTATGGCTCAAATGGAGGCCTTACTTAGCTAACAAGACGACTTTTCAAGTCGTATATTTAAGGCTAGAATAAATTTTAAAAAGTCGCCTAAAGAACGTATTACGAAGGATTATGTCAACATTCGACTGGAGTCTTTAGAACAATTGTGGTCAGAATTTAAAAATGGTCACAAATATTTATTGCAACAAAGTGATTTACAGTTGTTAAAAATGGAAGCGTATATTACTGAGGACAAGTATACAGACACTGAGGAGGAGTTTATGGCGTATAAATGTGAATTAAAACGTCACCTTCCTGATAGTAGTACAACTAATGATGATAAAGGTCAGTGTGGCAATCTTAATATTAAATCTCAGCTAGTAAAATTACCTAAGGTTAATATTCCCATTTTTTCTGGTAAATACACAGAGTGGATCACATTTAGGGATTTATTTGTGTCAATGATCCACAATAATGCATCATTGGATAATGTGCAAAGGTTACAATATTTAAAGGGATTTTTAACCGGTGAGGCCGAACAACTACTTAGATACATACCGGTGTCTGACGCGAATTATAAAGAATGTTGGAAAATTTTACAAGAACGATATAGCAATATAAAATATCTTTCACATTGTATTTTAAAACGATTCCTCAGTCAAAAAAATGCAAGTTCTGAGTCGGCAACCTTTCTGAGGGAACTAATAGATACATCCTCCGACTGTTTAAATGCATTAAGCAATCTGAATATTAATGTATCTACGTGGGATATTATTGTCATTCATTTACTTTCAAATAAGTTAGATTCTGAGTCGCGAAAGCAGTGGGAATTAAATGTAACGATGAATGTACCTTCAGATTCTTTGCCTACATTTAGTCAGTTTAAGGATTTTTTAACAAGTAGATATCGTGCATTGGAATTTATAGAACCTAAATATTTGAACAAACAATTTACTTATTCCAAACCTAACGTCAGTAATCCTAAAGTTTTACACACAATAGGTGTTTCAAAACTCACATGTGAGTTGTGTGGCGAAGAGCATAAGCTCAGTTTTTGTAAAAAGTTTGGAAGTTTGGATTATGAAAGTAGGCGTGAATTTGTTACAAAAAATAGTATTTGCTTCAACTGTTTGGGTAGAAATCATGGGGTTAAGTTTTGCCAAACGCTCATCAACTGTAAAATTTGTAAGAAAAGGCACCATTCCTTGCTTCATCCGAGGGGTGTCCCCAGCTCGATCGTTAATTCAGGTGACTCAGGTCAAACGGTTGCAAAGGTTTCGGGGAAGGATAATGGGACTTCACATAGTTCACATGAGTTAGATATGACATCAACAGATGTTGCAAGTCATATGGCTTGCTCTGACAAGACTAAAAAAAGCAATCAAGTTTTGTTGGCCACAGCATTAGTAGAAGCTGAATCTAGAGTAGGTCAGCGCCAAGTAATAAGAGCATTGTTGGATCAGGGTTCTCAAGCTTCCTTTATTACCGAAGCTACGGTCCAAGGTTTTGGACTAAAAATAATTCCTGCAAGTAGTATGATATCGGGTTTAGGTGGTGACAAAACCGTAATGGTTTCGAAGTACATGGTATCTTTGAAAATTAAATCAAGAGTAGACCCTAGTTTTGTAGTGGCTTATGTACTTAATAATATCACAAAGTATCTTCCGGGAAAAAGTATAATATTGAGGAATTGGGTTGAAATAAAACACTTATGCTTGGCCGATCCTGAATATAATGTACCTAACAGAATAGACATTCTTTTAGGAGCAGAAGTTTACTCTCAGATATTAAAGGAAGGTTTTCTCCGTGGACCCATCGGGTGCCCAGTAGCACAATGTACTACACTGGGTTGGATATTGTCTGGACCGGTGTGTTCGGATACTGGCGAAGAGAAGGTCACTGTATTGCATTCACAGGTGGAATTTGATATAAAACGATTTTGGGACTTAGAATCAGAGCCTTTATTAGGTTCCAAGATGTTGACAGCTGAAGAACAACGCTGTGAAGATATGTACGCAACCACGACGTGTCGCAATGAGGATGGTAGGTACGTGGTCAGGTTGCCGTTTCGCGATGATAATCCGTCCTGTAAAAATGGAGACTCACGAGAAATTGCTATTAAAAGATTAAAAAACTTAGAAAGACGATTTAGTAACGATTCTTTGTTCAAAGAAAAATACAAGGAAATTATAAGGGAATACTTATCGTTAAATCACATGGTGTTAGTGCGGGAACCTGATGATAAAAGAAATCATGCAGTATACCTACCTCACCACGCGGTTATACGGGAAGATAAAACTACGTCTAAGGTGAGAGTGGTTTTTGATGCTTCCTGTAAAAATAAAAATGGAGTATCACTCAACGACACGTTGATGATTGGACCTACCCTACAACCAGACTTACGGCATGTGATTCTGAATTGGAGGACATATCCTATATGTATAATAGCAGACATCGTAAAGATGTACCGTATGGTGAGAGTAGCAGAAGAAGACTGCAATTTTCAACGCATAGTGTGGAGAGATAGACCAGAAGATGCAATCCAGGATTTCAAGCTACTTACAGTCACGTTTGGCACAGCTTCAGCTCCTTATCTGGCTGTAAAAACTCTTCATCAAGTGGCTATTGATTACAAGGAAAAATACCCTTTAGCCGCGGCGAAGGTTGAGAAGGAGTTCTACATGGATGATTTACTAACGGGCTGTCAGAATGTGAAAGAAGGAGAAGAATTAGTTAAGGAAATGGATGCACTTCTAAGAGAAGGGGGATTTATTCTACAAAAGTGGTCTACCAATAGAGAAGAATTATTGCAGGTTATGAATCAAGATTTAAAACAGGAAAATAATAGGATAAAGGAGAAAGAGAATAAAGAATTGGAGACAAAAATAGATAATACAGTGAAAATTTTAGGACTTACCTGGAACAGAATTCGTGATGAATTTCAGTATTCGGTTAAACTGCCGCCATTGTCTGCACCTGTTACAAAAAGGAAAATTATATCGGACATATCTCGCCTTTATGACCCACTTGGTTGGATAGCGCCATGCATAATAAAGGGAAAGATTTTCATACAGAGATTGTGGATAGCAGGGACAGGATGGGATGAAGAACCTACAGAGGATATATTAAAGGATTGGTATACTTACCGAAGTGAGTTGACTCATCTTACTGAGTTTCGGATGAAACGATGGTTGATCACTAATTTGAATGATGCCATCGAGTTACACGGATTTTCGGATGCATCCCATAGTGCATACGCTGCAGTTGTATATTTACGCGTGATAAATGCGTCAGGAACTGTACATGTAGGGCTAGTTGCATCGAAAACACGAGTAGCGCCTGTGAAGCAAGTGAGCATACCTCGTTTAGAATTATGTGGCGCAGTATTATTAGCAAAATTGTTGATGGAGGTTGCCGAGGTTTTGAATATACCGAAAGAGAATGTAAGAGCTTGGACGGATTCAACGGTAGTATTAGCCTGGATAAATAAACATGCCAGTAATTGGAAAACATTTGTGGCTAACAGAGTTGCAGAGATTCAAACAATTCTAGAATCTTCATACTGGTCACATGTCTCTACAAAGGACAATCCAGCGGATTGTGCATCCCGTGGTATTCAACCGATTGATTTTTGTAATCATCATTTGTGGAAATTCGGCCCAAGGTTCTTATGGAAAAAAAAACATTTCATATACGAGACTCGGAAAAAATGAAACATACGAAGCAGAAGAGCTAAGGGTTCATGTTGGCACTGTAGATGATTCGGTGTTAGATAAATATTCCTCTCTCAATAAACTAGTTCGAGTAATAGCTTATTGTCGAAGGTTCGGGGCAAAGAGGAATATTTCAACTCTTAAACAGGGACATTTAACAAAATTCGAATTAGATGAAGCGTTAAACACATGTGTAAGGTTAGCTCAAAGGGTTGCATTCCAACAGGAGATTCAAGAACTCCAGCAGTATGGACAAATCAAGTCGAAACAATCCAAACTGGTGTGTTTAACTGCATATCTTGATGACAGGAAGGTGCTTAGAGTCGGCGGCAGAATCTCAAAGTTATCAGAAACTGAAAACATAAAGCATCCAATTATCCTTCCCGATAAATCGGCTTTATCAAGGTTAATTGTAGATGATGCTCATAAGAAGACTTTACATGGGGATGTAACATTAATGTTAAATTATTTACGTTCAGCGTACTGGATAATTGGAGCAAAAAACCTGGTAAAGCAACATGTCCGTAAATGTGTTATTTGTGTCCGGCATAAGGCTAAGTTACAAACTCAACTAATGGGATCCTTACCTTCAGTTAGAGTGACACCGGCTAGGGTTTTTGTGAACAGCGGTGTAGACTTTGCAGGCCCAATAATGTTAAGGACTGCAAGGGGTAGAGGGCATAAGGCATACAAGGGTTATATCTGTCTGTTTGTGTGTATGGTCACGAAGGCTATACATATTGAAGTAGCTAGTGATTTGACATCAAGAGGGTTTATAGAGGCACTTAAACGTTTTGTGGCAAGACGGGGTTATTGTTTGAATCTTCATAGTGATAACGGCACAAATTTCATAGGAGCTGCTAAAGAGCTTAGGGATTTATTTGATGCTGAAAAATCATCTATTGCTAAGGAAATAGCTGACAGCCTCGCTTCCCAAGGAACTACTTGGCATTTTATACCACCAAGGGCACCCAATTTTGGCGGATTATGGGAAAGTGGTATAAAATCAACAAAGTATCACATAAAACGTGTAATTGGGGAGTCAACGCTAACATATGAGGAGATGGCGACCCTCTTGACTCAAATTGAGGCGTGTCTCAACTCACGACCACTAACTTAATAATGATCCAGAAGAAGCAAGTCCCATTACCCCTGGGCATTTTTTGATAGGAGAACCTATTATGACAGTGCCTGAATTTAATTATGAGACATGCAAAATGAGTTCGATGAAACGTTGGCAATTGACTCAGGCGATGCTTCAACATTTTTGGCGTCGATGGTCTAACGAATACCTTACTCATCTAATGCATCGGTATAAATGGGCTCACAAGGTTCCTGAAGCGAATGTTGGGGATATCGTCTTGGTAAAGGAAGAAGATTTGCCTCCTACCAAATGGCTTTTTGGTAAAATTGTAAAAAAACATTAGGGATTTGATGGTTTGACCAGAGTTTTTTCGTTAAAGGTTAAAAATTCAATAATTAAACGTCCAACTTCCAAACTTGTAATTTTGCCAGTTTGTGATTAGGTTATGTTATAGATATAGATATAATTTAGTGTAATTTTAAGTTTTTTTTGTATTGTTTGTTAACTTATGAGTAGTTAGTTAAGTTAAGGGGGTTTCATTACCACATCACGGTGGGCGGTAGGAAAGGACATTCTGTCCTTGGCGGAATGTATAAATTGTTATGTTGACACGAGTCAATAAATGTCGATATATGTCAATAGATGTCGTAGATTATATTCTGAATCACTGATTTGTATAAGTAAAATGTGAATTGGTTGAAAATATATTCTGGAAAAACATACAGTCCATTGTTTTATTGGTGTACATAGTATAATACGACCTAAAGTAAATGGTCAAGGATTGGATAACGGTTACAAGTTCAACACAGGTAGATATATTATAGATAAATAGATATATTTAAGTTCAGGTATAGAATCTAATTAACCAATCACTAAGTTTAACTTACAAATTAGATTTGAGTTTCTCAACCTAAAATTAAATTTACATCAACGACCCACTTGTTGAATTTCATCTTATGATTACATTCAAGAAATAATGAGATTTTTTACTTCATTTTTCAAAAAAATAATCAAACAAAAGGCAAAAGCTTCGACCTTCATTTTTATGGGTCTATCTGTCATAAAAATAAACCGAAACAATGGCTGTCTTTCCCCTTCTTACTGTTTTAAGATATAACAAAAAGAAACTGTAAAAAAATGTTTCTGAATATACGTTTTTGTAGCCTATTTATTGCTTAATGGGTAGCTTTGCTTACTGATCTAGATTTCTGCCAAATCTGACAGAAATAATCTCAGAACGTATTTAGTAGTAGTCCACGTATTTATTGCAGTCAGCTGTATTTCCAGTACATCATGACTCAATAATCGACCTTGGAAACGGCTAAAGCAATACTAGCCGGTGGAATTGATGAGTATGCTTCAGTTCCTTTGATTCAAAATTCACGTTTGCAAACGTGTTAAGGCTAAGTATAATTGATATTGATAGCAATGAGAATATAGGCTAAAGGCTAATTATAATTGATGTAATACAATATAAAGATTAACAATTTCAGCATATATATTATTTTAGTTATTATTGCCTTGTTTGATATAGTTATATTTGTTTGTTTGGTTTAATTAATTATACTGAATAAACAATATATTTTCGTTTAAACATGTATGTATACTAACTTTGATTGACATTAATATTTGCTTTGGGCTAAATATGGTTAAGTAAATTAATATTAATGTACGTAGGCTACGATGTATGTAGTTAATAAGTTATTTCATTTAGTGATATATTAATGCTATGTTTTGTCTGTCTATTCTAAGATTCAGAGCTGAAAAGAAGGTAAGGTTTTATAGCATAGGGGGCAAACGAGCAGTAGAAATTTTAGACTATTGACGCTCATACATATCTGTACAAACAAAAATTATGCAGATGTGTTACCCTCCTTTTCCCTATCTCCCAATGGGCCACCGGAAACTCACAAACCGCACGAAACGCGACAGAATAGCTGTCACTTGACGCCGGTGTTATATAAGAGGTACCACCCCGGTCGTGCTGGCCCAATTCGGCTGCAAAGCAGCATGACACTACCTCTCACTGTAAGACGATAGATGTAATATAATTGAACCTATTAGGATTTTTAATTTAATTTTAATATCTTTTCTAATATTTTGTCTGAAACTTTACTGATATCAAAAGACCCTAATAACATTGTGAAATAGTTCGTTCTTCAACACTTTAGCACAAAATTTATAGCGAATATAAGAGCAAATATAAAGGCGAGGAGCACAAAAGATTTCGAAGGTCGAAAATAGAAAACAAAGTTCTTATTTCAGGGGACACCTTTTATCCGGGTATAATAGCGGAATATACGAAAGTTTTTTCTTAATAGAAAAAATATCTCATCGCAGGGTCAACCTTGCTGGATTCCATGGATCGATCCTACTACGGAATCTATTTCTGATTGGAAATAAAGAGTCTAAAGTAATTACTTGGACTGTATTGTAATATGAAGTCATAAATATTAGGCTCTGTATGGTCATATTTATTTTTGAAGTGATAACTTCTTTTGGGAGGGTAGAGACCGCTTCGTTACGTAACGCGTTACGGCGTCAGTCTATCTGGCTTCCCTTTCTTTCACGCATACGGCAGCGGTAGGCAGGCTCCGCCCATCTCACTCTAATCCACAGCGCTAGCCGTATTTACATATTCAAGAATTGTAACTAAGAATAAAATATATTTTTAACAAGAGGTAGTGCCATGCTGCTTGGCAGCCGAATTGGGCTGGCAAAACAGGGGCGGTACCTCCCGCTCACATAAAACCGTGTATTACCCATCTACATGGGTACCACCATCCTGCTTGTTTCTTCCGTCAAACAGCTTCGGTGTGTTTTGGAGAGAATGGCAGGACAAACAGTATAACCCACAAACACTGTTGTTGTGGCGTCTGTTGAGGTGGCGTCGGTCCCTTGAGGGACTGACTAGCCGCCCTGTTTGCTCAACAGATCCGGGGCACCGCACCAAAGGTGGCATTGGTGGTACTTGCCGGATATTAGTAGATAGAGCTGCGTCCAACTTACCATCTTTCGGGTGCAGCGCGTCCCCTGCGAGATGCCTAAGAGCATTTCCCGGCGGAAAGGAAAAAAAATACAGGCACCAAAACCTATTTAGTATACTTATTCACCGGTGGGAGGGAAGCGCTGTGCCGCGCTCCCGGCTGCATGGGTACCACCATCTTGCTTGTTTCTACCGTGAAACAGCTTTGCTGTGTTTCGGAGAGAAGGCCAAGACAGGCAGCGTAATTACTGGCACCGAGACTTAACATCTTATGTCTCAGAATAGGCAACACATAAATAAGTTGCCTGGGCTCGTTCCAGGTAAACTAGTTTATGTTCATGGGTGACGTCGACCACTTTCCATCAGGTGGCACGTTTGCCAGTTTGCCTATCCAACTAACATAAAAAATAAAAAACTTATTACTATAATAATATTCCTTGAGACTACTCAAGGAAGGCAACGCATGAATGAGTTGCTTAGTCCAGGAATTGTTCAAAGCTGTCCTTGACCATTTGTAACATGGTTGCCATCATTTTGATCATAGTCGACGTTGACCATTTGTCATCGTCGCTGGTATTCGCCAATAAAACTAACATAAAAGTTAACGTTATATTCGTTCAACGTGCAAGGGTCTTAACTTCTCTGCGAAAGGTTTTAGCTTACATTTAAAATCCTATCGGGGGATGGAACTCTTTGCTAACTTATCTCTGGATTTGTGGCTTTCGCTGGATTGGATTTTTAACTATTTGAAATTACTTCGGTGATTCTGTTACTTGTTTTGAAATTGTTTTCAAAGGAGTAACGTAGGCTGAGTGATGGTCTAGTGGCCTTGGCCTCGAAGTGAGAGGTTTGGATTCAATATTAAAATAGATTTTTCTATATTTTCGTGCACCTTGAGATGAGAAGATCACTAATTGTTTACTGGTGAAATCAGATCTATGAAGGTGTGTGATGTTCACTACTCCGCAGCCATCGAATCGGTGATTTGGTCTAATACCCTCCTCGCCTGATTTCGAGGAGACCCGTCCCTAGTGGGACATATAATGATCGATGATGATGATGTTTATGTAGGTCTTTGGAAGAATATAAAAAATGCTGTATACAGCTTCTAAGCTCGAAGCCGTTCCCGGCATGACTTCAATAACTTCGTCCGTACATAAAACTCTTTTTTTTGAAAAAAAAAAAGGCGTCTTAAGGGGGATAGAGAATAGGAAGAAAGGGGGCTAAAGCTTCCAGGATCTGAGCTGATCAGGTCGTTTTGATAATTTTATCCTACTTAAAAGTGTGATATAACGTACGTTGTGTTTTACCCTATAGTTTTCCCTATGTACCCTGTATAAAAAACTATCTGACCTGGTGGTCCAATATCTAAAGAAACCTTAAGAAAGTCCAATTGCTAAATGGATGACCTAGAACTGTCAAGCCTGGTGCAAGATTCAAGAGATCCAACCCTTTTTTTATTTATCGCCGGGAAATGCTCTAAGGTATCCCGCTGGGGAGTGGGTCTCCCTAGGCGGGTATGTAGGACTCGCTGCGCCTGAAATCTGGTAAGTGGACGCAGCTCTACCCACTAAAACCCGGCGAGTGCCGCCAATGCCGCCTTTGGTGAGGTGCCCCGCATATATTGAGCAAACAGGGCACCACGACGGCTAGTCAGCCCCTCAGGGGACTGACGCCACCTGCAAAGAGAGGTTGTCCTGCACCACAGAACAACTGGTCAACTGGTGAAACAAATGGTCACTGTTTGGGTCTAGAGCCGGTGTCATTCATCACAGCTTCTTACCAAACGGGGTGAGCATTACTACAGATAAATGTACTGTGAAGAACTGAATACAATGATGGAGAAGCTGGCATGTATCTCCAACCAGCATTTGTCAATCGCTCGTCTCCGCTGCTTCTGCACGACAACGCACGACCTCATACTGCACAGCAGACTCCAAGTTGCAAGAACTGGGGTTGGAAGCTCTCCGTCACCACTACTCACCAGATCTTGCGCCTACAGACTACTACTTTTTCCAGAATTTGTATAACTTCTTTGAAGAAATTTCTGCCTTTGAAGAATTTGTTGCCTCCCGTCCAGCTGATTTCTTTAAGAAGGGCATCAATAAACTGCCACTGCGTTGGCAAAGATGGATTGATTGCATGGGTGATAACTTCGATTAATATAAATAAAAAATACAAAAAAGTCGTTTAATTTTTTTCATACAAAACTGCAATTTCATCGGTAAAGATCTAATATTTTGCATTCTAATATGAACATAGATGTTTCATATTTGCGGCGTGTGCAACAATAACTTTTTTTTTATCATACTCATGAAGTGAAACATTCTGAAAAAGTACCATTATGGGAAAACTAACTCATGTCTCAAATTGGACCGAACTGAACAGAGTCAAAAAGTTTGAAATTGCTGTTACATTTCGTGCGGCTTGTGAGTTTCTGGTGGCATATTGGGGGGATAGGGAAAAGGAGGGCAACGCATCAGCATAATCTCTGGTTGAACGGATGTGTATGGGCGTCGATAGTCGCCAAAAGGCTTCGACTGCTCGTTTGCCCTCCTATGCTGTAACTTACGAGTTACAGCCGTCATAACAAAGCGTTAGACTGGTGAAAGTTTTTTTTTTATTGGATTATTAATTAATAAAAACTTCTAATTGATATCCTACTTCCGAACTCACCAACATAGCCCCTTTAACCTGTATTATATTACTAGCTGTTGCCCGCAGCTTCGCCCGTGTTAACTTACTCAACTTAATTACTGTTAGTCAAAGCGTGATGTTATATAGCCTATAGCCTTCCTCGATAAATGGGCTAACTAATACTGAAATATTTTTTCAAATCGGACAAGTAGTTCCTGAGACTAGCGCGTTCAAATAAACAAACTCTTCAGCTTTATAATATTAGTATAGATAATGGCCATATTATCCGTGTTAGATGCGAGTGGCAAGGGATCGGCCGTCTTGGCGTTCATTGAAGGCGGCCTATGTTCAGCAGTGGACGGATAGAGGCTGATGATGATGATGATAGCCGCATTATACTTAATGCTCGATAAAGTCATTGATAAAATTTTTATGTAATTTTATATTCTCATTAGATATTTGAATGGAAATAGATAAAAATATACGATTGTGATTTTGTCTGTTCTGTAAATTGTAAGTTCAATACAATTTCAAATTCAAATTAGACTCGCAAAAGTATAATTTTCGTTTACAAGAAATCAATATTAACAAAACACGAATAGTAATTGGATGTTTGGGACCTTCATTAGGGAACCAATTTATTTTAAAAAAAACCTTAATATTAAAGGCTAGGCCCCATTAGTGCGTTGCGCTGCGTTGCGTCGCGTTGTCGCAATGGATCAACTCATTGTTTGCCACAACTGCGTTGCGTCGACGCAGCTGCGTCTTAGTTCATTCTTCGCAAACATAAAATCGTGTTCTTTTGTTGCATTGATTACGTCACCGCCGAAATAAACATACAGACCATAGAAAATTCTGCAGCCCATCACCCTCCCTCCCGCTGCGTTTCAGGTCCAGCGATCCGTTGTAACGTCGTGCGCGCGACGCAACGAAGTAATGGGGTATATATCAAAAATATATGGAAAACGACGCTGGGTCGACCCTGCGACAGGGCGGCTAGTCAGTCCCTCAAGGGACCGACGCCACCTCCACAGAGTGGTCGTCCCGCACCACAGAATAACCCCTCCCAACGTCGGGACAGTTGCCATCCTATTCACCCCTTGTCCGCCTGCTCTTTTGTCCCCGTTTCATATAAGAGGGGTACAAATAGCCCCTTCGACTCAATTAGCTTCACCCAAGGTGCAGCGGCTCACCTTTCATCAAACAGCTTTATATTTAGGCAAGGGTAGGACATAAATTATTGCCACCGAGACCTTGCGTGACAAGCCTAGCCCGCTGTGTCACACAACGCCCAGGGTGAACTCGATCGTATTCATGAGCTACGGAGAACACTTATCAGCAGCTGGCAGGTTGCCTTAGCTCAAAAGCAGTAAGGAAATGCAATATACTAAACATTAATATTAATTTACTAGCGGCCTCGGCAGTTCTGTCCTTTGGTATTTTGTAAGAAGAACAAAATAAATTTCGACTTAAAATATAATTACTATATTAATAGTAATAATATATATAGACGCTTTTACACGACGTCAATCTGGTCCCGTGGTAAGTTCTCGAAGAACTTGTGTTACGGGTATAACGGAACTATATATTTTAATAATTTTATACTATACATATATTTAAGATTTTTATTATACCGGGTGTATTTGGAACGCTTGCGAAAATAAAGAGGTATGATAGTGTTGGCATAGCCTGACATGATACAATGGTTGCCTTTTTTTTGTATAATCCGGTTTAGTAAACATAATGTTACAGGAATTTGATGATAATGCTTTAAAATAATGGTTTTTTGAAAAAAAAACAGCAATGTAATTGGTTTATGGTTACGCCACGCCGGCTAGCGGACTGAATCAGCTGATAGCGTTCGCCGCATGCACGAGGTGAACGTACTCCCGCACCGCGCGCGTCTACAGTGCGCTCGCTAGTCGCGCGTCTCTCAGTTAGCATGAGTGGATAGTGTGTATACATACATACATTGCGGGTTTGCAAAATACACAAGTCCTAAAATTTTCTTTAAAAAACGTTTCTGAGATAAATGGTTATATGCATTATATAGTATATAAATAGTTATTAGGGTTTAATCTTCGCAAGCGTTCCAAATACATCCGGTATAATACACATATTAAATACACATCCATGACTCAGGAACACAGACAACATTTTTGTTCCCTGTCAGGATTCGGACCGGCTACCTCCGGTTTGAGCGCCAACGCGCTAACCATTGAGCAACAGAGGTCGTCAAGATAAATTGAAAAAGTCCACAAAACATCTTTCAAATCGGTCAAGCCCTTTGGAAGGACTTAGAAGACACACGTACAGAAAAATGACATAAAATATTATAAAGCTAAATAATTAATGAATTGTTAATTTTAATAAATCCAAGCGTAGAATTGAGATAAAAGTTTGTTTCCAGATGTGAGAAACTGCGGGTAAAAGTTAGTCGTATTATAAAGACAATAGTGGCTTTATCTGTACACTAGCTGTTGCCTGCAGCTTCGCCTGCATTACTCAACTCCTATTAGTCACAGCGTTATGTTATATAGCCTATAGCCTTCCTCGATATCGGCTATCTAATACTGAAAGAATTATTCAAATCGCACCAGTGGTTCCTGAGATTATAAATATAATAATAATATCAACCCTTATACGTCCCACTGCTGGGCACGGGTCTCCTCCTCGAAGACGAGGAGGGTTTTTGGGCCATAGTCGGGTTCTGTCCCGACGTTGAGGGAGGAGGGGTATTCTGTGGTGCGAGACGACCACTCTGTGGAGGTGGCGTCGGTCCCTTGAGGGACTGACTAGCCGTTGTTTGCTCAACAGATCCGGGGCACCTCACCAAAGGTGGCATTGGTGGTATTTGCCGGGTTTTAGTAGATTGAGTGCCTTACCACCTTTCGGGCGCAACGAGTCCCTCATACCCGCCTGTGGAGACCCACTCCTCCGCGGGAGCATTTCCCGGTGTAAAAGAGTGGTTTTAAGACATGTTCGATCAAAATATACTTTGCTGTTTCAATGTCATCACCCCTTTTTTAATTTTGTAGGGGATCTCTCTTAATTATGACATTCTATTAATATGTTAGAAATGCCTTATATGTCATGAAAAGAATAAATTAATTTGATTCGATTTTAATAATAATCAAATAACATTATACGCTAATTTATATTGAAACTTCTGAATTGGAATAAATTGTGGAGGGGGGAGGGTAGGGGGAGTAATGATGCCAACTAAGATTAAAGGACATGGAGATAATTTTAAGAGGCTGTTTCAAGTTACTGATTATTCTATTACGTGTTCGTGTTAAATTTAAACTTTGGGTTACATCATTAGTTCATTTCGAGAGCTCAAAAACGCAAATAAATTCTTATGAAAGTATATACGATACCTACTTACAACGAAAAATTAATTTTAATTTTTTTGTCTGTCTGTCTGTTTGTTCTGGCTAATCTCTGAAACGGCTGGACCGATTTTGACAAGATTTTCACTGACAGATAGCTTATATTAAAAGGAGTAACTTAGGCTATACAAATAATAATAATCATAATAGTTTATTAAGGAATATTATTCACCGTTACACATACTTAATCTAATACAAACTTACGCGGCACATATAAAAACTGTAGCTTTTTTTTATGTTAGTTGGATAGGCAAACTGGCAAACGTACCACCTGATGGTAAGTGGTTGACGTCGCCCATAAACATAAACTAGTATACCTGGAACGAGCCCAGGCAACTCATCTATGTGTTGCCTATCCTGAGACATAAGCCGCCTTATTACAAAAAACTTATCTAGTACCAGGACTAAATCAAGACTGAAAAGTCCAGGTTTGTTACGGTATTAACGTTAGTCCATGGACTAAAATTCATTCTTATTACAAATCGAGGACCAACCGAGGTCTAGGTAGTACCAAAGATCGTCCCTGGTTTAATTGTATCCACAGATTATTGAGCAACATATCATTCATTGTGCTCGTTCAATATTTGATTAGTTCGGTACACCGTTCCTTTTTATGCAAAGCTCGCTAATTTATAATTAAATATAATGTGGAAAATACATCAATATTTTGATAATAAAATTTATTGTGTTATATAAAATATCTGAAATCTTTACTACTTTGTACTTTGAGGTAGTGTGATTTAAATTCTTGTTTATTACACACAAATATTGTAATATTTCGCTGTTAAGTTGTTTATATAGCTAGCGTATAAGGGAATGAAATACAAAGCGCGCGTAGTTCTAATGACATCGAAATGTTTATTGTTTAATGTTTAGTTATTGCAATGTAAGTCGAGTTACCACTTACCAATAGTTACAATACAGCCATTATTGTTCTTTGATTCTAAATAGACGGTATGTTGTTCATAAGAATAGTATAATATTTTTTGTTGTGAATTTGTGTGCCACGAACATTACTTATGTTGTAAAATGTATCAACAAAAGAAAAAAGGGATGATAATTGGACTTCTCAAGAAAAGGTTAGTGTTTATTTAATCCAAACATACATGAAAAATATCAGAGTTAATTAGAATTATTACATATGATATAAAATAGGAATGTATATCAATGACAAAATACAATAAAACAAAATTACAGAAATAGAATGTTAAATTATATAAGGATGTCGGAATAATTATTTTAAATGTTAGTCCAATTCCATAATTTTGTCTACATCGAGTTCATTTAATTACCTTTCAATACAATTAATACGAAAAAACGCAAATTCAACGCATAAGACATCTGATAATTTAAAGTTTTGAGGTTAGTACCGAAGTTAAACTAGGGGTCACGGTGGTCTAACTTTAGTACCATAGATAGTCCTGGTACTAGCGTTAAACTAGTTTTTGTAATAACATTTATATTAGACCATGGTTTAAAGCTGGTATTAAACTCGGTACTATATTTAGTCTTCGTTTTGGAATAAGGCGGAAGATGTTTAGTCTTGGTGCCAGTAATTACACTGCCTGTCTTGCCCTTCTCTCCGAAACACAGCAAAGCTGTTTCACGGGAGAAACAAGCAAGATGGTGGTACCCAAGCAGCCGGAAGCGCGGTACAGCGCTTCCCTCCCACTCGGTTTTAAATTAAAAAAAAAAACAAATAATGATCATCACTCCGGATCGTCTGTAAATCTAAGTTAACGCGGGCGAAGCTGCGGGCAACAGCTAGTTGTAAATATAAAACCTTTCTCGGAGCCATTTGAATCAGTCTAGCCGTTTAATAAGAGTTCAGTCACATACACACAGAAGAATTATAATATGTAAAAAAAAATATTTTCCGGAAACCGACGGTTCTCAAGGAACCGACGCCACATTACATTACACCGGCGTCAAATAAAAGCTATGCTGTCACATATCATGCGTTTTGTGAGTTTCCGATGGCCTATTGGGGGGATAGGGGAAAAGGAGGGCAACGCATCTGCATAACTTTTCGATGAGCCTAAGGGCTTCGTTAGTCACTCTAAGGCTCCGACTGCTCGATTGCCCTCTTATGAAAAAAGAGGGGTTGTCCCGCACCACATAACAGCCCCTATCAACGTCGGGACAGTGCAATTGGGCGGGGTTCCAATCCCTTGGGACAAGTGGCGAGGAGCGGAACCTCACCCAATGTCCCCTACTAATAAGATAAGTTCAAAGAGTAGCCCCCTCGGTTCAATTGGCTTCGCCCAAGGTGCTGGGTTCACCTTAGGTTACTGACCCCAAGAATTGAACCATGGTGGGGATATACAGAAACCCTGACCTAAACTAATGCACTAATGTACCTAATCTTAATGCACTTGGACGTAATCCAGTGTTGCCAGTATAAATAGTCATCATATATTGTAGCTGCTTCCGCGCTAGAATGCCTAGTATTTAAACTAAAATTCGTTACCAAGTGATATTAGTATAATCATAATCATCATCCGCCTCTATCCATCCACTGATGATCATTAGACTCCTTCAATGAACGCCGAAACTGTCCCTTGATACTCTCATCCAACATGGACTGGTCACTACACGGAGATCGTCTTCAAATTATATTTCTATGTAAAATAGTGCGTGCGTACAAAGTACACAATATGTCAGAAGTGAAACTTGTTTGGCAAACTAATTTTTAAATCTCACTTAAAAATTTATGTCTTTCGAATCTATTCATATACTTACTGTGAAACCCCACCCCACTGTGGTTTTTCATCGAAATTCGTATGTGGCGATCTCTGACATGTTAATTTGCTATTCTAATTACGTTAAGTTGATAATATTTTTGTGTAAAAAAACAAAATACCTAATAGTTATAAAAAATTGTTTAAGAATAAAATTATATAGGTGGGTGCTACATAATATGGCAAAGATTTTAATATAAATCTTATGGCCATGATAATATTATTTGTTGTAAAAAAAAAGAGAGAGAGAATTTCTACACCAGTGATGATCAGGAAAGCGTCATATAGCTTAAATCCTTCGGGACCAGTATTAGGAAAGCATTCTATAGGTTTTGGTATATGGATTAATCATTGTAAACTATTACTATTAATTTAAAGAGGAGCAGTCGTTGGAATGTTCCCTTAACCCCTGATTCATAGATTATGACAGGTCATTTTATCATCATCATCGACCTTCTCCCGTCCACTGCTAGATATAGGCCACTAAACGAGCCCCACCATGGTTCAGGCCTTGACGTGGTGGTGGGGCTCAGTAGCATAGGGTGAGACAAACACCTTGGGCGAAGCTAATTGAGCCGAGCGGGCTCTTTGTACTCCTCTTATAAGAAGAGGGGACAAGTGATTCCCATCCTCACCCCATTGTACTATCCCGACGTTGGGAGGGGTTGTTCTGTGGTGCGGGACAACTCCTCTGTGGAGGTGGCGTCGGTCCCTTGCGGGACTGACTAGCCGTCGAGGTGCCCTGTCAGCTAAACAGATCCGGGGCACCTCTCCAAGGCGGCACTGGTGGCACTTGCCGGGTTTTAGTGGGTAGAGCTGCGTCCATTTACCATCTGTCGGGCGCAGCGAGTCCCACATATCCACCTGGGGAGACCCAGTCCCCAGGCGGGATGCCTCAGAGCATTTCACGGCGTATAAGAAAAAAAAGGCCTCTAAACGAACACCACGACGTGCGATGAAATCGTACCTGCGACCTACACAACATTTTTTCGGTGTTTTTTCCAATTTTCTAATATTCCTGTTTGAAATGTTTTCATTAATTTTATTACAAAGTTATTAAGAAGTCAAAGTTGATAATTGACTTTCAAGTTTTTAATGAGCTTTTATAAGTTCATCATCATCATCAGAAATATCATTTAAAGTTAGATTGTTATCTAGTGACTTGAATCCTTTGAGGATTGGACTACCAGTATCTGATAGAAACCCGGCGAGTATCACCAATACCGCCTTTGGTGAGGTGCCCCGGATCTGTTGAGGTAATAGGGCACCTACACAGAGAGTATGTCTCGCACCACAGAACAATCCCTCCCAATGTCGGGACAGTACAATGGGGTGAGGTTCCCATCTTCGCCCCTAGTTCCCTCTTCTTATAAGGGAGGTACAAAGAGCAGCTCCCTCCCACCGCCACGATAAGCTTGAACCATGGTGGGGTTCGTAGGTTCTATACTGTTGTAAATACTTATACTGTGCCACCACCATAATGCACTCAGGTACATTCTGTTCAGTGTTCTGACACTAGCCTATACAACTAAAATCGTACTGACAAATCTATCTCTTACAGCAGTGACTAATTTTACTTAGGAAAGTGTCATACATTTCAAATATAAAACTATAGAGCGAATAAACTTATCAATACTGCCCACCCATCCTAAGCCAACACATCAAAAAGACACATGTTATAATCCTCCTGATTTATTCTCAGTTCATATCACATCTGACAAGTGACAAAAGTTACTTGAAAACTTATATCCACTTTGAGCTATACGATTTTGGACTTTATTGGCAGACGTCTTGTATAAAACATGTTATATTGGACCAAATTGTGAATCTGAAAATATTCTCGAATCTACTTGATCACATATAAAAATTTCATCAAAATTTGTCCGTCAGCTTTTTTAAAGTGAAACTTCTTTGCGCGCATGAGGGTAATTTTTTTTAACGGATGAAACGTCATGAAAATGTGCAACGCTTTTGTCCAAGAAGAGGGAGAGAGTGATTGAGACCGATTGAGAGAGAGTGAGAAAGGGCGAACGTAGCATTAAGCACACAGCCACGGAGTGAGAGTAGGGAGCAAGCGAGTGAGAAAGATCGAGAGAAAGAGTGAAATAGAGTGAACGTCGCATCGCAAGTCTCGGAAATTTAAAGCTGTACATTAGTATAAATATAAACGAGATTTGAAAATAAGTTTGCCAAATAAGTTTTACTTCTGACACGTATACTTTGTACGGACCTTTTGGTTATTGATATTCTAGTGATAACGTAAGTCAAAGGAGTAATTGTCAAATATTTGATAGTTACCTTGACGCGGTAAGTTATCAGAACTTAGCATATTACCCTGAACCTTCAGTAAACGTTAATCAAAATGGAATTAACTTGTTTATGGGGTTTGTTCGAGCAACTTCTGATAAATGTAGTTTAGTGCCCAAGTTGAGGCGATAAGGTTCCAACTCGCATTATACATGATTGGATCTACAGCTGTAGTTTATTAACGTCTGGTATAAAACTGTTTGATAAGAGTAGGTATTCTTCCGTCTTGGCGTTCATTGACATAGGCTGCGGACGGAATCCCCACCATCCACTCCCCGGCCTTAAAGAAAAAAAAGGCAGCGTAATTACTGGCACCAAGACCATTCTACGTCTGAGGGTAGGAAAAGCACTATGTTCTTGGGTGACGTTGGCTACTCACCATCGACTCGTCTGCCAGTTCCTCAAAATAAAATAAAAAGGAAATATAATGTAAAATTGATGAGGCTGATAACGCAGCCGATTTAGAAGTTTTGGTCCTATGTAAACTATCATACCTGTCTAGGGTTTATATAGATTAGAATCCGGGATGAGGTTCGGTAAGGGATGTTTGCTGAGATATATAATTAAACCTGTAATTTTATTGACGACTTATTTTTTGTTTGATATCAATATCAAACAGCATTTTTATGTTAGATAAACATCTAATAATATGCCCTTTATGGTTTAAACCTTGTCGTGGCAGTGGGGCTCAGTAGCCTAAGGTGGACCCAGCATCTTGGGAGAAGCCAATTAAGCCTAGAGAGGTGCTCTTTGTACCCCTTTTATAAGAAGAGGGGACAAAAGAGCAGGGGACAAGGGACGAGGATGGGAACCTCACCCCATTGTACTGTCTCGACTTTGGGAGGGGTTATTTTTTGGTGCGAGACAACCCCTCTGTGGAGGTGGCGTCGGTACTTTGAGGCACTGAATAGCAATCGAGGTTCCCTGTTTTCTCAACAGATCCGGGCCACCTCACCAAAGGCGGTATTGGTGGCATTCGCCGGGTTTCAGTGTGTAGAGCTGCGTCCACTTACCATCTTTCGGGCGCAGAGAGTCCTACATACCCACCTGGAGACACACTTTCCTGCAGGAGTCCTCAGAGCGTTTCCCGGCGTTAAAGAAAAGAAAAGATAAACAAATACACATTAACATTAAGGCTCAGCACAAACGGTCGACCGACCACAGCCACCGACCATAGTAAGCTTATGTCCATGGGTGACGCTGACCACTTACCATCAGGTGGCACGTCAGCCAGTTTGCCAATCCAACTAACATAAAAAGTTTTTAGCGTCTCTTATTAACATTGACTATTTTACCTGAAACTAGCCAAGGCAATTCATTAATATGTTTCCAATACATAATTTGCGGGGGGTTCTACCGTCTTGGAGTTCATTAGAGAAATCCAGTGGACGGTTAAAGCTGATAATCATGATTAACATCCCTTACAATAGCATTTGCCGTTGATTAGGTAATATAATATTATGTAATTAATTCAAGCACATTTGAAATAGGTCGGCCATTTTGGAGTGTTCACGAGTACGCGCCCTCGATAAAAGTTCAATTTTCAAGTGGATACCGAATGCATCTCATATTGGAAAATATTAATTCAACTTGAATTCAGAATGTTTCTGAGTTTGTATTTTTCAAATTTATCGAGCAATAGCACCACGATAACCTGGTTTTGCATTCACTACTGTGAAGATATAGGTACACTACCTAGCGTCCCGGCTTCGCACGTGTGCAATGCTGATATTAAACTACTACAGAATGTCTTTATACACAACGTTCACAGCTTTTTTGTCATTAGACAATAACGTCATTATACGTTTTCTTTAGACAATATTCTTGAAAGAGCCTCATTTAATTGGCCATGTGAAAAACACTCAACGCTCAATTAATCTAAGTCTGCTACGTTAAAAGTTTGACCCTGCGATTTTTGCGATTATTATTTGCGACCGATCAGCGGTCCGAATACGTGTGTAAATTAACGTGGGTGAAGCTACGGGCAGCAGCTAGTATGAGGTACATATCTAAGAATTATTTTTCTTTTTTTTAATTTAGCATAAAAAGTATAGAATTTCTTATTACGGCTTCTACTATTCTATTTATATCATTATTAGATTCTTGAGAGAAATGAGAATTCTAATAAATTTTAATACTCGTATAATAGCAATAAATTCTGGTGTTGTTATTTAGAAATGAAAGCATTTCTGCCGATTTTTCACTACCAGTCCATGCCATGCTATCTTAACATAATTTTATGGCGACTAATTAGCAACAAGTAAGCAACAAATTCTGATAGCATCAATTTCTGGTGTTTTTATTTTTTATTTCTGCCGATTTTTCACCGCCAGTCTACGCTATATTAACGGTAAAGTTAGGATTGTTGACGATTTTTGGGTGATCTGTTTGAGCAACACAATTAATTTTACGACGACTAATAAGCAACAAATTCTGGTGTTATTTTTCGTTTCTGCTGATTTTACATCGCTAGCTTTTTAGAACTTTTTTTTTCTTTAACGCCGGAAAATGCTCTGGGGCATCTCGTGGGGGTAGGGGGAGAGGGGATCTCCCCAGGCGGGTATATGGAACTCGCTGTGCCCGAAACGTGGTAAGGTGGACGCAGCTCTACACACTAAAACCCGATGAGTGCTACCAATGCCTTTGGTGAGATGCCCCGAATCTGTTGAGCAAACAGGGCACCTTGACGGCTAGTCCCTCAGGGACCGTCGCCACATCCACAGAGGGGTTGTCCCGCACCACAGAACAACCCCTCCCAACGTCGGGGCAGTACAGTGGGGTGAGGCTCTCCCTTCTCTTTAGTTCCCTCTTCTTATAAGCACTCTTGTACCCCTACAAAGAGCCCCATCTGCTTAATTCGCTTCGCCCAAGGTGCTGAGCTCACCCTAGGCTACTGAGCCCCACCGTCACGGCAAGGCTTGAACCATTGTGGGGAGCTTTTTAGACCTGCTTCACCCTACTGAGGACACTCACCTTCTTAGAGGCAAGTTTTGGCTTTCCTTCCAAATGACCACGAACCAACTGTCCGTTTGTCCACTCTTCTATGAAAATCTATCATAAACGCAAATACATGAGGAACTGTAGGGTATTAAAAAGTAAAACAAACTCATTGTGTATGAAACATTTCATTTATTTTGCAAAAAGCTGACACATGCATAATGATGGGGCGGTAACATAAACTTGCCCTGCGACTTGGTCTATTTATTTTATTATATATATTTCAATACATATTATGCATATTTAGAATAAAAAGAGGTAAATGCCTTATGCCTTGACTTATATCCTGTATTGTATTAAAATATAATGTGTGTATTCAAAAACTTTTAAAACGGTGGGGAAATATATCTATTAATGATGTGGGGTTTTAGGTAAAAAATAAAATATTTCTTCATTGTCTTCTTTTTTTAACTTAGAATTCACATTAAGGGTCAGCTGCTGCAGTCAAGTGGCATCTGCTTTAAAATGATCTTTTGGGAAACTTAGAGGCCTAGGAAGGTTATAAGTACCAGAAGTGGCATTTTCACAAAACTAGTTTTCATTAGTCGATTTTTACAAAATTCGCTTTTATGTACAAATTCAATTTATGTAATTCGCGTAAAATAGGTGTTCGCCATTTTTGTATACATCAAAAGAAGTTTTATGAAATATTTTGTGAAGTTCTGTAAATATTGATATTGAATGTAATCATGTGAAACCGAATTTTACAAATATTGCGAGTTTTAATAATATTCATAACATTCTCGATATTTAATATAATTTATATTGAATTTATAATATAATAATAGAAAAATATACAAATACATAATATAATAAATTAATAAAAAATCTTTGTTTACGTAAAAACATAATAATATAATAATGTCTAATACTGCCTTTTCAAAAATTAAAAGAAAATTCAGTTTATACCAAAGCTTCTCAAGGTACCCTTTGATAATCGATCTTTTGCTATTTGATTTCAGTTTATGCTGTTTTTTTTATTCCATCAAGTCTACGTAGACTACGGAGTCTCCCCCTCTCCCTTATGTTTCTTTTTATTTGTTTGATCTTGTCTATTGTTTTCTAATGCTTACGCGAATTTCACTCATTATAATGAAACAATTTTTTACGGATTTTATCGCGGTTTATTAAGATTTTTACAAGCCTGACGTTTCGGATACTTTACAGCAACCATGGTCACGGGAGGACTGAGGTGTCATATGTCCTAATGTTACAAAGTTATTCGAAACTACCCTATGATACATCAATATTTTGGTTAGTCCTATCTACGCAGAAAGTGCTAACTGTATCTTCAATCTGTGACATATTATGCTTGGATTTTGATTTTATAATATTAATAATGGGATCCCAAGCAGGTGGTAAGTATACGAAACGTCGGGCTTGTAAAAATCTCAATAAACCGCGATAAAATCCGTAAAAAATTGTTTCATTATAATGATCTTGTCTATCTCTATCTGTTTATATAACAAGCCTTTTTATGTAAGTTGAACAAACCCAAGCCTGATGGTAAGTGTATGAGGTGGTGCCATGCTGCTTTGCAGCCGAATTGGGCCGACTTAACCGGGGTGAAATCTCTCGCTTATATGATACTGGCGTAAAGTTACAGCTATGCTGTCACGTTTCATACGGTTTGTGAGTTTCCGGTTGCCCATGGGTGGGGATGGGGTAAAGGAGGGCAACGCATCTGCGTCATCTCTTGCACAGATTATTATGGGCGTCGGTAGTCGCCTAAGGCTCCAAATGCTTATTTGCTCCCCTATGATATGAAAAAAGAAAAGTCGCCAGCGTCGTCAAAACATAAGAAGCTAAGTCACAATGTCCTGCTCTTTTCGAAACACAGCAAAGCATTCACGGGAGATACAAGCAGGATGGTGGTACCCATGCAGACGAGAACGTGGCATCCCTCCCTCCCACAAGTAGAAACTTCATAATAATTATGTTTTCTTATATGTTAGTTATTAGGTATTATTCAAACTAACTGAAAATTAAATTTTAAGATCACAGAATATGATGCCACATATATGTTAACATCTTGTTAGACGACCTCTGTGGCTCAGTGGTGGTGCGTTGGCGCTCAAGCCGGAGGTTGCGGGCTCGAATCCCGCCAGGGAACAAAAATATTTTCAGTGTTCCTGGGTCATGGATGTGTATTATATAATAAAAATCTTAATTATATTGTATAGTATAAAAGTATTTAATATGTTTCCGTTGTCTGGTGCCCGTAACACAAGTTCTTCGAGAACTTACCACGGGACCAGATTGACGTGGTAAAGCGTCCATAGATATTATTATTATTATTACTAACCATATTCCAGCAAATAATATTTTGAGTGGTTTCTATTTCATCTTAGTTTTATGCATCTAGCGTTTCTTTTTGGAAATATAATACAAAGTTTATCTAAAAACAACATGGCGCAACACAAGCTTATGTTGGAGTTTTTAATAGAAAGGATTTTTAAAACTACGTTATTAAACTTTAAACATATTTTATTTTACATTACTTTCTGCGAGTTTTGATGAACATTTTAATATTCTTTATAGTATATGTAAATGTTTTCGTTATTTCTATACCCATACCCATCGTAAGTTTTTCATGAATTTGTGGTACGGAATTTTTTTGATTATCTGTATATTATAAGTAACGACGATTTACGTACAGTGGCTGTTCAATGCTGTGTGCGTGGCGAGAGATCGGCCGTCTTGGCGTTCTTTGAAGGAGGCATATGTTCAGCAGTGGATGGATAGGGACTGATGATGATAATAATATAGAAAGGCGTGTACCTTTTATCTCTTGATGTTGGTGAACTTCACACACCTTCCAATACTTTTAATCTCATCAGGCATGCAGGTTTCCTCACGATGTTTCCTTCACCGGGGGCAAGCGATAGTCAGGTGTAGGTATAAATTCAGAAAAACCCATTTCTAGGCATCACAGGTCAGGATCTTACCCAGACCTCTCGGCTCTCACTCAAGAGGCCGCCCATGCCCACTAGTCCATCGTGGCTCACTTACTTTTGTCATTTTGTATCAATTTCAGAATGGACTACTTTTTAAAAAAGTTGTTGTTATTAAGCTATTTATTCATATCATCATCAGTCAATACAGAGCTTTAAATCTAAGTTGGGCGAAGCTGCGGGTCATCTTTACTTTTATTAATATTATAAAGAGGAAAGACTTGATTTTTGTATTGTTTGTTTGTTAAAATTTAACTCAAAAACTATTGGACCAATATGCATTAGAATGCAATTCTAGCAGTGTAAGCATTGCATTCTTGCAATGCTTACACTGATTAACTTGAACGATGGGGGGGATCCCCATGGTTTAAGCCTTGTCGTGGCGGTGGGGCTCAATAACCTAGGGTGGGAAGTAGTAGCAAGGGGGCAAGGGGCGAGGAAGGGGACCTCACCCCAATGTACAGTACATTGGGGTGAGGTCCCAACATTGGGAGGTTGTTCTGTGGTGCGGGACAACCCCTCTGTGGAGGTGGCGTCGGTCCCTTTTGGGACTAGCCGTCGAGGTTCCCTGTTTGTTTATTAGATCCGGGGCACCTCACCAAAGGCGCATTGGTGGCACTCGCCGGGTTACCAGCTTTCGGGCGCAGCGAGTCCCACATACCAGCGTGGGGGGGCCCACTCCCCCCAAAAAAAAAAAAAAAACACTGATTAACATAGGCTATAAAAATAATCATCATCAATCCGAATACGACTATAAATCTAAGTAACGCGGGCGAAGCTGCGGGCATCAGCTAGTAGTTTATAAATGGACTTCCAGATTGTAAAGAGCCTCTGTAATAATAGATGCATATAACAAACGCCTCGAAGCCTGCACAAAGCTTAGCAAAGGGGTTCTACTACAAACCGCATATGGAACGCGTTAGGGATGTTCCGGAGAGTGAATACTGAAAGCTGCAATTGATTTTACATCAGTGGTAGATGCAATTGACGTTCAAAAAGATACTGAATTAGTACTATTTTGAATAAAAATTAAAAAAAATCCCCGAAACTATGTTGGACAAACTTGCGACGTCAAAATACAATATGTAAGATATTAAATTATGTATTAATTAGAAATTATCCCGCGAAACACGCAGTCTTGACAGCAAATGTGTGAGTGCACGAATATCCATGCATATAGCACCGCCCTCCTTTCACCCCACATGCACCACATGACCACAACCACAGTAAAAGACCACCACCAAACAATCTACGCACGTTTCGCCCCGACACCGTGGCATAAGCGGTATAATTGCTAATTAATATATAATTTAATATTTTATATAATGGATTTCCGCAAAGTAACGCCTGATTCTATTAATTAAAACACAATATTCCGATTACAAAAACTCGATTTTTTCGATTGGTTTTCTTTGGATCACAAGCCGCAATATTTCCGAACTGATGTGATTAAGGCATTTCCAAAAAGGAACGTACCTACACATATTTAATAAGCCGGCAGCCCCTGGTGTTCATGTCGGTGATCACTTACTAACGGGTAAACCTGTCTTTTTTCCTATTACGCCCCCCCCCCCATTTATATAAAAACGCCTATTTAAATTTGAAGCATTCCAAGATCAACTGTGCTTAAGGAACAAGAGAGTAAAAATTCTCCACGTGTCTATCAATTGCTGACTAGAATTTATTAAGAAAAACAAACGCAAAATGGAAGTTATTACCACCGCCCTTAACACAATTTAAAAACTGAAGAGGGCGTCAAGGGACATCCGTATGGAACGAAGTTCCTTTCGATTAATTAGTGATGGAATTGTAATAAAAAAATGTACATATACATGAGAGAGAGACACCTCTTACAACTATAGAAAAAAGTGTCGTTACAACTTTTGGTCTTAATTTTTCCGTCTAGTCCCATTTCGCAACGTGCGATAATGAACTTCGTTCCAAAACCTGTAAACGCTTAACCTACTTTTTCATGTAAATACTAAAAGATATGGAAAAAAATTAAGGATGAGATAAGAATTCCAGGATACGATAAGTAACGCTTGATTAACCTTCTAACGTGACGACACTCAGCATAAACGTCAGCTTCGAGCACGAGGCCTATAAATGAGTCATAGTTTAAAAGCTGTGCCTCGTTTTCCTTCTTATAATCTGCTCAAAAAAATAATTTTCAATGACTCTTATAAAACGATAGTAAGATGTAGTGCCATGCCATTGCAGCCGAATTGGACGGTACCTCTCGCTCTCATTACACCGGCGTCGTTTCGTGTGGTTTGTAAGTTTTCAGTGGCCTGTTGGGGGATAGGGAAAAGGAGGACAAAGCATCTGCATAACTTTTGGTTGTGTGGATGTCTATGAGCGTCGGTAGTCACCATAAGACTCCGACTGATCGGTTTCCTGCATATGACATAACATCACAGGGGGTCAGGATTGAAACCGGACCTCTCGGCTCTCACTCGGCCCAGAGAACCTGAAACTCTATTTTTACCAAATTCAAATTACGTGGCGAAAATACTTCTGTCTCTTCTTACCTCATTAATTTCAATAAGAAAAGCATTTAAAACATGAAAACTTCTCCTTCCCTTCAGATTCGCAAAAGCATTAAAAATCTCCGACTTTTAGTTACATCCCTAGTCCCTAGTACATACCTACATCCATACAAACATGTATTTGGTTCAATAAGTTAAAGTGTTACTGATGGATCGTGAATCTTACCTTTATTCCATTCTTATCTATTGAATATCGTTGTGTAATCGCCTGGAAGGTTTTAGGGGCTAAAATCATGGGAGAATTCAACGCTTCTGAATTTTGAATTCATATTTCATTTTAGTAATTGTGGCACTTAATTTGAATGTTTAGCCTCAATTTTCTTGAAAGATAAATATCATCAGTATCTGTCTCTGCCAAACATAGACCTCCCTCGATGAACGTTAAGAAGACTAATACCTCGCCACTCGTTATCCAACACGGACCGGCCACTGCACGGAGCTCCCACTTGGTTAATGGCTGACCAACACTGCTGTGCATCTGATTATTTTATACATAACTAAGCTAGGCCCACCACTCGTTCCCACCGCTGCTACTCCTGTACAGCCAGGATCGACAGCGGTAACCACTAAATGACCCTTTGATACGATCTCAGGGAGCCCGAGGGATACGTTAAAACTGCCTTGGGTCCCAATTTTTTTCGGAAGCAACGAATTTAATCAGAAGAATTCAGGAGGAGTAGGAAAATACATACATATACATAACTCGTTATTCCTGCGGTTGCGCTTTTTTTTTTCGAGTTTCGTCGTCTTAATATACTTGATCATAATTTTACTCAATTTGAACATGTTAATATTTCTTAGTCTTGTTAGTTTTCAGACATGTACCGTTCTGTGTTAGTCAGATTCGAGCCACTCCCCTTCAAGCGGCTGAAGGCAACTCGCAGTGGTTTTAGTGCGGTATAATGATGCAGTAGTTGGGGGCGCCGGGACTCCCACATATCCTCGGGAACGATCCATCCCCGGATGAATGCGCAAAGCATTCCCATTGCGATAAAAATATCGTGTATTGATAGAGTAACCTCATTTTTAACATTAGCAAAGTAACACAGCCAGCCATCAGGCCCAGACAAATCGTTTATGTATGGTAGTTATTTTACTCTCTGTTCTCATATTTTCAGAACAGCAAAACTCGTAAATTTCTTGAGCAGCATGGTGGAACTCGGATAGACACAACGCAAGATAATCCACACCGGTAAGTTACTTTTTTTCACTAAAATTTACCGGTGGGAGCGCTGTGCCGCGCTCCCGGCTGCATGGGTACCACCGTCTCGCTTGTTTCTCCCGTGAAACAGCTTTGCTGTGTTTCGGAGGGAAGGGCAAGACAGGCAGTGTAATTACTGGCACCGAGACTTAACATCTTATGTATCAGATAGGCAACACATAGATGAGTTACCTGGGCTCGTTCTGGGTGGGCTGGTTTATGTTCATGGGCGACGATCACTTACCATCAGGTGGTACGTTTGCCAGTTTGCCTATCCAACTAACATAAAAAAATGTATTGTCATATTTTAATATCCTACTAATATTATAAACGCGAAAGTTTGTAACAATGTATGTATGCTTGTTACTCTTTCACGCAAAAACTACTGAATGGATTTTAATGAAACCTTACAATAACATAGCTTATACATCAGAATAACATATATGCTATAATTTATGTACTCCCACGGGAATGGGAAGTACTCGGGTGAAACCGCAGGGCGCTGCTAGTCAAAAATATAGTAAGATAAATAGACCAAAAACAAATATTATTAAATCTCTATTGAAGACATCTATAATTCTATTAAAAGAATATTTACAACGAATCTATGAATTACATTTATATGATTCTTACACAACATTAGAATTTAGATTCAAACAATTAGTGATCTAACACAACAGTAATGAAATTATCACAGTCCAGATAAATTATATACTAGATTTCAGAAGAATAGATACATTACGAATTTCAATTGATACAACTTAATTTTACGGATTTTATCACTGTGCTTTAATAAAATAACAACAAGCGTAAAACATCATAGTTTCAACATTAAAAACTTTCTGCGTAAGTGAGAGGGATAAATAATTTTAGGCTATCTACTTAGAAGACCTAAGTCTGATCTCATTAAATAATAAGTATAATAAAGAAACCAAGCATAAATACGGTCACAAGATACTAAGTTGTATACAAAGTACACAATGTCATGTCAGAAGTGAAACTTATTTGGAAAACTAATTTTTAAATCTCGTTTATATTTATACTAATCGAGATCTTTAAATTTTCGAGACTTGATTGCGACGTTCGCTCTATCTCATTCTCTCTCTCGATCTTTCTCACTCGCTTGTTCCCTACTCTCACTCGATGGCTGTGTACTTAATTCTATCGCTCTTTCTCACTCTCTCTCAATCGATCTCAATTACTCTCTCGCTCTTCTTTTACAAAAACGTTGCACATTTTCGTGACGTTTCATCCATAAAAAAAAAATACTCTCATGCACGCAAAGAAGTTTCACTTCAAAAATATTGATAAATATATATAATATAAAGTCTCACGTGCCGGTTGCCGGGTAGCCGGCGCCGGGTATCCGGTAGCGAGATGTAAGTAAATTACATATGAAAGCTGCCATACATGCCCATATACTACGCTACCGGATACCGGCGCCGGCTACCCGGCAACCGGCGCGAGTGAAAAGGGACATGGTGCACTGCATGTGATCCGAATCCATAAAAACACATTTGGTAGTTTACGAACTAGAATCTTTTCTGTCATCATATTTTCTCCGTCTTTCGTGAATCCATTTAGTAGATATCGGACAAAAGAAGCCATATTTTTGTGTGAACCATCCTAAAATTCTACCAATATAATTAATTGTATTAATTAATTAATTTATATGGTAATTGACCAAAAGTATTTTTCGTAGTTTCGCGAATTCGGATTGCATGCAGTATTATAGCCCATTTTTTAAGTATCTGAAAACCTGATGCGATAAAATCCGTAGAAATCAGTTTTAATAAACACTAAGAAAAAACCACGGGCTACATCTATACACTTTTCTACTTACATATTATTACTTATTCCAAATATATTGCTGCGTTATTCGTATGAGCTATTTCAGCTGCTATATGGTTATAAGTAATTTCTGAATCTAGAAACCTGTATGATGCATTATTTATGCGTTCTAAGTTTGAAAAGGCGAATTTAGAATTATGCATTCTAAATTTTAAAAAAATCGAATAAAAAGAAAAAAATATAATATTTTTTAAATAATAATGTAGACTAAGATTTAAATCAGGCAAAAATGTTGTATGTAATAAAGATTCATACAAAATGTACTCACACAGTAATGAATAAATGAATATTACTTGCTTATGAATAAATTTCAATTATGGGGAAATTTAATTTCCCTAAAGAAAGACAAAATGAATCGTTGACATAAAAGCATTGAGACAGTAATGAATAAGAAATATTACTTGTATATGAATGAATTCCAATTACAAATAAATTTTATATTGCTAGTAATAATAATGAGAACAATTGGATAATTTTTAATATATAATTATGGTATCTGTTAAAAATATTTCAAGGTTTTTTTTTTACTTTTCGGTCTGATGGCTTAAGCAGGATCGGTACAGGGTATTTCAAGGTGAGGTGGTCATTTTTGCCATTAAAACTATTGGAATTATTGTTTACCCTATTTTTTACTTATATTTCGCTGAGGTACATATTTCGGCATTATCAATGTACATGAACAAAGCGTCGTAGATCGTTGTAGCTCCCGAAATAAAAGTAATTAATAGGAATACCCCTTTTTCAATAATTTTAAGATATGAATAAGTTTTATAAAGAGCTAGGCAAACTGACAGAACCGTGTATTGGTGCAAGATTGTCCTGACGACCTCCTTGGCTCAATGGTTAGCACGTTGGCGCTTAAGTCGAAAGGAGCGGGTTCGAATTCGAATTCCGTCAGGGAACAAAAAAATATTATGTGTTTCTGGGTCATGAATGTGTATTATATATGTGTATTATAATGTAATAAAAATCTTAAATATATGTATAGTATAAAAGTGTTAAATATAATTCCGTTGTCTGGTACCCGTTACACAAGTTCTTCGAGAACTTACCACGGGACCAGATTGACGTGGTGTAAGAACGTCCATAGATATTATTAATATTAAGACTGAAGCCATGACTTCTTACTAGCCCTTTTTACACAATTTACAATAAAATCTACGCGAACAAAACGCATTTTGATACGTCTCCTAGTTTCAAAAATGTAAGGTCGAAAATCTACTAACCAAACTTTACACAATATGGTATAGTACTCATAACCAAATAGCAGCTAAACAACTTCAACTAAATCTATAGCAACAATTTCAAATTGTAAGTACCTAATTGAGTTTATTTACATTAGAGCATCAAACCTAAAATTATCTAAATTAATAGGCGAAATAAATATTAATGGACGGACTCAAACGAAAAAAGGTACAGATTATACAACAAAATATGCTTTGGTTTGGATTAAAGAAAAATATTAGTTGTTATCTAAAATTCACAACCATTTATTATTACTTTCAAGCTTTACAAAATCGGTTCTTATGACAATACACAAATATTACACAGGATTACATTACACAGATTTACGCTTATTTCGTAATAACCGAAATCACAGGTAATCAGAATACATAATGCGACAATTCATTTTGTTTGTGAAATTATACTCAAGTTTCGAATCGAAAATTTGTCGTATAATTTGAATTAACATATAAATTAGCTTTGGAATTTAAAAATAGACAATGATTAGATACTTCTTAGAGACATGGAATGTTACTGGATACGTGGAGTATTAAGGTCAGGTTAGGTATACATAAGGGAGAAAATTTTAAAGTGTTAAGGCGGGCCTTTCCCGATAAACGGCATTTTCAATTCTGTTTTATTTAGAAACTAAGCCGATTTAAGTTTTGAAAAATATATGTTATTTAACACTCCTTCATCATAATATTTTGGTCATTAGATACACGATCACTTATATTTTGCTGCATTAAAAAAATTGCAAAGATAGGTCTAAATTGAGATGAAAAAACCATTTTATTTGAGTAATGGTGAGAAAAGGTTCTGTACAATAAAACTTATACCATAATTAAATAAACCTTGTAGAAAAGGTGATTTAAAACGGTCGTCATAAATTATTTTTTTTATAAATCCCTCCCTTCAAATAAATAAATATGTGTTTTCACTCGCTGCCAAAGCGCTCGACGCGGTTTCGAGCTCCATACTAAAGTCAGTTCTCGGACTGCCCCGCCTTAATTTATATCTGTAACAACAGTTCAAAAACCGTCCACAATAGCGCTTGTGTGCCATGAAACGGTTTCGTATGAAGTAGTCGTTTTCGAATATAATGTGTAATATAAATGTGTGAGGGTGCATCTTTTTATTTGCTCAGACACGTTTGATATTAACCCACTTGATGCTCTTGTTTTTGTGCGATTAATTTAGCATTCTTATTAATAATGAATTATTTCTATTATTATTATTATTATTTTCAAGTGATTTATATTATTATTATTATCAAATGATAAGCGATTATATTATTTTATAAGCTTTCGTCTTTATTCTATTATTTTTAAATAATAATATGTCCATTTATGCTTGTTAAATCATTGCTATTCTTATTAGAGATAGATTTGTTGAGAAGTTAGACTTCTCAATAACGTCGGATCATGGAAGATTAGAAATGATTAGAATTCTAATCTAGTTATTTAAGTCCGTAATCTCAGCTTTTTGCTTCAACGAACAATCTCATTAAGTAATTGAAGGTTTAAATTTTGCTGGGTAATGATGACATTAAAGAAACACAAAATAAGATTATTTGAAAGGCCGGCAACGCACATGCTAATCCTCTGGTGTATCGGGTGTTTGTGGTGTCGCTTTTCACTTACCATCAGATAAACCGACTGTCCGTTTGACCCCCTCTTTTATAAAAATAAAATAGATAAAAAAATATTGATTCTGTTTAAAGAAGACGCAGTTCAATGAGAGCGCTGAGTTACGTTCCGGCCTAAGTTACATATTAGGACGAAAATATTTGAGGAGTTTGTGAGGTCGAAATAATAAATACGATGATGAAAGTTTGATTCACTATTCTTAGATAAACGAAAAGATAAACGAAAATAGAAAAAAATCAAAACAATGATTGTTTTTATATCTATGTCGGTATAAAACCACGCCCATTGACACGCGATTACTGTATAGGATTATAAGCATAAATAAGGAGATTATTATAAAACAAAAACCCCGACTGCATATGAATTTGGCGCCAAAAATCCGCCATTTTGATTTTTTATATAATATTAATATACCCAGTGTCACTTTTAATGTAAATACAATATATCTAACTATAATACCTCTCAAGCTAAAATCCATCGAGCCGTTCAGGCCTCTGCGGCCAAACAATAATACATATTATATACTCTCGAAAAACAGAACCCCCCTTCTGGCGCAGTCAGGTAAAAAGTGCGCTTACAATCAAAGGTTAATTTTATGAAATTCGCTTTTTAATACGATATGCACTTACGCACTTAGTGTATACGAATTTATATTAATAATTTGTTGTGCTATATATATATATTTATAAATAGTTGCGCGTAATCATGAATGATTAAAATTGTCTCATTTTTTATCTAATTAAAAGTGAGTAACTTTTATCAACGGTAGTGTTATACTGGTAGATTTTTACAACGTTGTGTCATAAAGGACGCATTCGAAATTTTGGCGTCAATACGAATGGAAATATAAGTTTGTGAACTTGGTTGGTTCATGATAAAAACCTTATTTTGTTACTTTTCAAGACATGATTAGGTAGCTTTTGTAACAGAAAAAAATATCAAACATACCTCTTTGTAAAAAGAGATTCACATCTTATGAGAAAATGGAACCGGTTTAAGCCTCTTAACTTTCTTCGTAGATGATACATGTTTATTAAAACAATAGAAGGAATTTCTCCAATTATCGTTTTTAACGCAATAAAATAACAAAAACCATTTTATCGTTTACGTCCTTTAGTTATAAGCTCGCGCGCGTAGGGAAAACCTCGCCCCGCTCAGGACGCTCAGTCCCTTC
This sequence comes from Helleia helle, assembly GCA_963853865.1. Classification (NCBI taxonomy): domain Eukaryota; kingdom Metazoa; phylum Arthropoda; class Insecta; order Lepidoptera; family Lycaenidae; genus Helleia; species Helleia helle. The sequence goes on from OY971436.1 coordinate 11,983,351, forward strand.
TCGCTCGTGTCCGATATTAGAATTATCGTTTAAAAATGCGTCGCCTTAATCTCTGGTATATAACAATATCTAACATTTTGACGGTACAATTTTCAAGATGTATGTCAAAATATCCAAATTCCTTGTATCACCATGATAGAAGTTTTAGAGCTACAAAATCAAGTTACAGAATTCCTATTGTATACATCACATGTTATAATAAAACATTTTTTTTTTACGGATTATGTAAAAATCTTAATAAACCGCGATAAAATCCGTAAAAAATTGTTTTATTATAATGAGTGAAATTCGCGTAAACATTAGAAAACAATATACATCACATGCTTTAGTTGTCTTTCCAATATTGGCGTTCTTTCTCCCGTGGAAAATGATTCACGCGTTAAAGAGCATACCATTAAATCAAATGTCTTGGAAACTAAACTAAACTAAAAGCAATTTCTGTTAGTAATTTGTCTTGCTTTTCTTTTGTTTGTGAATAGTATGTTATTTTGTTTTATAATTACTTGACTTTGTTTATCTGAAAAATTACATTTGAGGTCTTTTTTATTTATTTTTTTATAGAAGGCAAACGGACTGTCGGTTCACTTGATGGTAAGTGAAAAGCGACATCCACAGACATCCGCTATAACAGAGTAACACCAGGTGCGTTGCCGGCCTTTTAGATATGAGTATCCTCTTTTCTTGAAGGTCCCTATGTCGTATCGGTTCGGAAACACCATAGGTGGCATCTGATTCCATATATTTGTGGTGAGAGGCAGGAAATGCCGTAAGAATCGAGATGCTATTAATTAGTGTATTTATTATAGAGTGTTAATTTCAAATATTGCAACAACGGTTATAAATTATCAAAAGAACACATTTTAAAGGGTAAATAATAATAAATTTTCTTATTGTATCATGAGTGTATAATAAAATTGTCGCATCGTTATTTTGATTCTTATCCTGTTAAGATTTTATCTTTGGTTACTATTCTACGATATATTAAGAGAAGCTTAAGTGTGCTAAGAATTATACATTTTCTATTAATTTGTATAAATTGAGCCTTAACTACTTAATAATAAGGAAGACACATTGACTTTTGACGAGCGATTCGTAAAGGTAGCCACAAATTTGTATTCAATGTTTGTTAATGTTTAATTTAAAATTTTGCAAGAATCCTGAAATCTTTATGTGAGTATGATTCTTATAAATTTGCAGAAACTGATTCAGAACATAGCTTAGACCAGGTGAGGAACTACTCCTTAGTTTATAATCTTCTATTTTTCTTTCCTGTACCACAATGACTTTTTCCGTCGAGAAGAAAATTCCAAATTATTCTAGCTTTTTATTCATTCTATTCATGACTTTTGGAACCTATAGATATCAATATAGATTATATTAAGATAGTCATTAGATTGAGCTCCCTTTGCCAAAAATGCTAATGAAATAGTAAATATATTTCTACAGGACGTATTTTACGTAACTTTATATACATTATGCTCAAAGGCACGTACAATGTAAAATTACCATACAAATAACGTACACCATAACCTATTTTAGATGTGAGCTCATTTTATACGAAAAATATATTTTCATATAATAATTAAAATATCACACTCTTTCGTGCGTAAAATATTCTGTGAACTTTTGATATTAATCATCTGATTCTACTTAACATCATTTGTCTTTGCCCATTTCTGAATATAGGCCTCCTTTAATGAAGGCCAAAATGATCCTCAACGTCTACTAACGCGTCTCAAATTCGCTGATTATCAATTTGAGTTGGCTATCATATTCAGACTCTGGACAACTATAACTCAGCTACTCAAATAATATCATCATTCCATATCTTTTTCCAAAAATCTTAATTTGTTTTGTCACGTTATTTAAGAAATATTTTTTTTAATATTCAAACATTGAATACAAATTATGTAGCTAATCATAAAATGAGATGTGTAAGCGAAGATAATACGGACACTGACAAAGATTTCATTTAAGACGAGCAAAAGGATTTCATTAAGGATCAAGTCAAAAATAATGAGCACACAAAATACATTACTTGTAAATCCTTGAGCTGTAACAGTGATAGAAAATGCACTAAAGAACATGTTAATAAATTTAGCACGTTATACAAAAGAAAAACATAATTTACTAGGTATTTTATTTACTGTTAGAAAATAAATTGAGCCTTTGTTCAATTACAAATCAAATCTATAAGGTTCTGCACAACAATATATTTAATTGTCCACTAAAATTGTAATCATTAGTCTAGAAATACATACCATTACTTAAACAGCGAGTCTAGCGCGACGAAATCTCACGAAAACAGTCCCATAAATTTCTAAACTAAAAAACAATCGAATGTCACCTTGAATTTGTCTCCATGGTCGTTGAATGCTCAATATTTTCAACTTCAATTAGTCGAGGTTTTATTACAAGGACTACAAAACGACATAAACACACACAATTTCTAATGAATCAGTACAGTTAGCACATCAATTATTTTAAAATCTTTTTTTCTATTGAAGCGTTATTTGTCCCCATATTCGTAACTCTCTATAATGTTAAATGAATTATCATTAAACTACCTATATTTACAATGGTGCCTAGTTAGTTTAATATTTCGTAAAATTCTTAACTACGTGAACTTGAAATGAAGTTCAAAGTTCCAAATATTCTGTAATCAGAAAATTTGATGAATTAGATGATTTAGTTATAGTAATTACAGATTAGGATATCATATACATTAGTGATATTACAAATTATGGACTAGAAATACTTCGTGATTTTAACTTACGTATTATTGAAATAAATAAATCTGTACAATAATTTGCTAATAATTGTCATTCTAATAATCAATTTCACATTTATAATTTCTTATAAACAATATTGTCTTTATTCTACAATATATTATGTGCACATTTAAAATTGTAATCAAGACAATCACAATAATTCTCCTAAACACTAGATACTTATTGCTAATAGTTTTTTACAAATATCAAACATCTATCACATTTATTATACTTCGCTAATAATTTACATTTCAGAGATTTATACTACGTATTTACAATACTGCTTTGGCCTCATGACATACAACTTATATTTAGGCCTTATTAGTTCACATTTATCTATATACATTGTACTAAATAAGCACTTTTACAAATAACGTTAAAATAATATCACTGAACAATTCTATGAAACTAACTTTCATAACAATCGTAACAAAACAAGATTATCTAAGAAATTTGCAAAAAATGTTAACACTTGAAAAATTTACCTATTTTCAATCCGTTCCACATCACTGAGTAAAATTTACGTACTAGAGCTAGGCCCATTTCAAACGGTGGATGTCTCCTCGAAATTGGGTGATTTTCAAAGGGACGCTAGATCTGAAGTTCGTCTGGAAGGTATCGGAACCCTCAACTGAGCAGAGCCTCGTCTGTCTAGCCTTTCCAACGCATCTGAATCTGCAGCGCCGCGCCTACAGAAGCTGCAAAACGCGCAAGCTAGCGTGTTTTTGAAAGCATTCCTAAAATCTCTATTGAAATACGCGTATATAATTGGATTTAATGCTGAATTAAAATAACCAGTCCAGAACATTATCACTGTCACAACTTCTGGATATTCGCAAGTGTCACACAGAGATGTAGATAAGTAGAACAAGAAGAACGGTAGCCAGCATAGAATAAACGCTCCCATGATAATGCCTAACGTCCTTGCTGCTTTGTGTTCCCTTTTCATCTTGAGTATGTTTTTGTCTTTGGTCGGAGTTGTAGCGTTTATATGTAGGGCTCCATTTTTATCGCTCACTTCTCTCGAATGACGATGCATGAGCATAGCGTTGCCGGCTCTAGCGTGAAGTGCCTTTTCTTGACGATTAGCTTCCTTGAATATTGCAAGATATGTGAATATCATGATTGTGCAAGGTATCCAAAAGGAAATAGAGCTGGATATGACTGCGTATGGCTTATTCACTTTGAATTCACACTGGTTCAGTTCCCTTGTTCTTATGTACTCGCTGGTTGTATACCAGCCCATGAAAATAGGAGCGTAAGATATTGTTATTGGACTGAGCCATGTTGCAGCCAGCATCACGAAAGCCATCTGAAATATGCAAATTCAATTAGTAATTGGAGTATTGTTTTCTAATGTTTACGCGAATTTCACTCATTATAATAAAACAATTTTTACTGATTTTATCGCGGTTTATTAAGATTTTTACAAGCCCGACGTTTCGGATACTTTACAGCAACCATGGTCACGGGAGGACTGAGATGTTATACGTCCTATGAATAACAAAGTTATTCGAAACTACCATATGATAGTAATTGGAGTATCAATTAGGTCTGCATACGACAAAAGATTGGATCTTGACATAAAACAGAGTGCTATGCTTTTCAATCTGAATTTCAATACCAAAATGATAAGTATCTGGTTATCTACCATGAGTTAATTAAGAACCGGTTCTATTATTAGATTCTTTTGTTAATATTGCCAAGGTCTGATCTTGGCAGTCTGAGTCCAAAATAATCTATAAAAATGGATAACTTTGTTCTTTATTATAATGCAGATAATAATGCTTTAATTGTAGAATGCAATAATAAAGTAAAGCTGAATTACTTATTTCTTTATATACTTAAAACAATTCGTTGAATTAAAAATATTCCTTTTGCAATTGATAGCCCTATTAAGATATTTTTTTATGTGAAACATATTGTAATGGCGCGCCATTGGCAAAATAATCGAATGCCGCGACGACAAACAGCATGTCAGAAAGCCCCACTTCCCACTTCCCTATCGTTCTTGACTAATGATTGTATTTGCTTATTTTATTCCATTTTTTGTTATTGATTTTTATTAATTATACATCCCAATATAATAACATAAATATTTCGCATCTATCTGACGACCTATGACATCATATTTTCATTGAAGTTTTGAGGCCTGGTGCTGACATTTAATTTACAGAATAAAACTCTTACGAAACTTTGAAAAATGTGCAAAGTTCTAATCTAGTTCAGGTGATCAACTGTTTTAGCGGTGACCGATCGTTTAACTTCAGAGACCCTTTAGCCAGCCGTGACCACCAAGGTTGGATTAGGACGGAATTCATTAGGACAATGTATTAGGGACATTATTAAGGGATCGATTTTAATCAATCGCTAATACAAGGTAATCAACGTTTTCAAAAGATGTAATGATTCGTGGAAACTAATGAGGCTTTTGCGAATGTTTAGTAATGGTATTTTTTTCTGCTCTATTAAAAGATTTGCGTTTTTTGGATTTGCTATGGTATATTTTGTTTGAAACTTTCTTACTCGAGCTAATTTATATCGGGAACATAATTTTACCTATCATAATTTATATTAATATATTGTCTATCTGTCCTTTAAAATCCAAGTTTAATAGAAGGAGGCTTTTGTCCAGCAGTGAGACAGTATAAAACTAGAAAATGACATGAGATGAATTTAAATGACAGACGTCTGGTAGTCGTCATAACTGTAACCAATGATCTGAATCTAAATATTTTTTTGTGCTTAAGCTAAAGGCTACTTAGACATAGGCCGGAAGAAGTTTTTTTGTAGGAAGAGATCCCTTGTCTCCACTTTTTAAATTGATGACATTTGTTGTTTCCGTGACTTAACATTGTTGCCTTGACGTTTTTAGAAGACTTTACGTACATAGCTTTTACACCAACGCTTTTATTTTAATACTCCTTTTTTTTCACTCTACATGACAAACTATATGAGCATTCCTTTATCTTTTCGTTGTATCTCCCACACCAACATGTTCCTTAGCTATTGAAATAAATACGTGGGTGGGTCTTCACTTATTTCAACATCAAGCATATTTAAAACAATACACAACAATGAAACAAACGTTGTTTAATTAACTATTATATCAAAGCAATAAGCTGCTTAAACATTCAGATTGCTCCGAACTTGGAAAGAATTTGGCAACTCTAAAAGCTTTTCGTTGTTGGAACGCAATTTTGTTAAATATAACTTCTTTGCGGTATTGTTGATGGTATCCGATTGGAAAGTTCAAATTACTAAATGGGCCGTTTAATCGTTAATTAAACCTTCGGAATTTCCTATCATAATCAGCTGATGGAAGTTTGTGAAAAATTATTTAAAAAAAAAAACGCATATTTTGGCACTTTTTTTTTGTTATCGCAGGGAAATGGTTTTTACGCAATGAACTGGTAGCCAGGATATCGGGTAGATCCTGATTTGTGGGACTCGTACCTTGGAGTGCCCTACCCGTAGACTAAAACCACTGCGAGCGCCTTCAGCCGCATTTTGAGGGTCCCAGATAGGCATTCAACAGGATCACCTCAGCGACAGGCTGGCCCCGGCGAAGGCCAAACTACTCCTCTTAAAGGGGGACTGCCCGGCTGCTTAGACAGTCCCCGCGACGTCGTGTCATACTGGGCCCAAGTTCCCATCCTGAACCCGAGCACAGGGGTGTTACTGGAGGCGCATTAAGTAGCGCCTCCTACGCACCCCCATTCGTCGCCCACGGAGGAGGCCTCGTCAGCGGCCTCCTCTCTCACCCGCTCGTCGGCTTCCTTCTAGGACATTACTGCCTCGCAGAAAGAAACCATCGCCGTCCAGGACTCGTCGTCACCGAGCATCGCGGTGGTGACACTCGACAGAGACAAGTCCCCTCACATATTTTGACACTTGGAAGAACGGATAGAAACGACATTGGAAAATGTGGGGGGATGAGTTCTGTTACCCAGTGCAAGTTGTATAGACAGTTTTACTAGGGGGGAGGGGGTAATGTAGATGACGGCTGATAATGACGATAGTGATGATACTTCTGTTATTGGGCTAAATACCTATACATACCTAGGTAACACTGAAAATATTTAGAAAATGAAAAACGGCTTAATGTAGAAAGTTGCCAATACTTTTATTGTTTTTCGAAGTAATCTCCGTTTCTTTCTACACATCGTCGCGTTCGATGGAACCACTGAGAAAAGCAGTGGGCCCATTCTTCCTTAGGAGTCTCTTCTGTGGCATTTTCGTACGCTTTGACCGCATCTTCAGGGCTCGTAAAGCGAATACCTCGAATTTTATCTTTAGTTCTTGGGAATAAATGAAAGTCACAGGGCGCCAGGTCAGGACTGTAAGGCGGATGACTCATTATCTCGACACCTGCCATAGTCAAATATTCAACAGTCCGTTTTGCAGAGTGCGCTGAAGCATTGTCGTGGTGAAGGAGGATCCTGCTTCTAGGGCGCTGCTGTCGAATTTTTTCCAAGACAACAGACAAACAGCCATTGACATACCAGTCTGCAGTAACTGTCCTTCCATCTTCTAGCACAACTATCGCGAATTGACCTTTCCGACTAAAGAATGAGGCAATCATCTTTTTTCCTTTCTTTACCTTAGTTGGCCGATCCTCGAAAGTAAACACCCACTAAGCTGATTGTCTTTTGGTTTTGGGTTCGTAGCAATATATCCAGCTTTCATCACCTGTGATGATGTCAAATACAGCATTTGAGTTACCGCCGTTGAACTTATCTAACATTTGGCGACACCAGTCCATGCGGAGGCGTTTCTGGTCGTCGGTTAAAGTATGGGGAATCCATCTGGTACAAAGCTTCCTGACGCCTAAATATTCGTGTAATATTTTTTGAACTTGACTCATACCAATGCCTAGGCTTGCCCGTATCTGCTGATAGGTCACTCTCTTATCTTCCTCTATCATGCGTCGCACAGCACTGATGTTATCTTCAGTAGTCGCTGTTAAAGGACGTCCCTCACGCGGATCATCACTGAGATTGCTACGTCCACGCTTAAACTCGTTAAACCAATTGTAAATAGTAGCACGAGATGGGGCTTCATTAAAAAATGCTAATCGCAGCCTATCATAGCTTTATTGTTGAGTAAGCCCACAACGAAAGTCATAATAAATCATTGACCGAAAATTTTCTCGCGTTATGTTCATTTTCACGTGTAACAAGAGTTTTAGTTTTGCCGCCAATTCACAAAAACAAATGACAAATGAATGCAATATACTACATTAGGTTACCAAAGAGTTCTAAAATTGAAATTAAAAAAAAGTTTTCATTTTCAATGTTTCTAACTGGCCAGTTCTAAACATTTTCAGTGTTACCCACGTACTAGCTAAAAATGAGTTTTTGAATATAACACGTAGCAAACATTTAACGTTGAGTTACGTGTATTAACAAAATCATCGACAGTACCTAATTCATTTTGGAGGAAAATAATACAGATGAAAGGGTACAGCTCCTAAACACGGATCCGAATACGTTGTGACCAACTGGCCTCGATACCTCCGTCACTATTAAACTGTCGAAACACTATGTTCCCATACTTGAGGCTAGGACGTAAGTAGGATCACCAATATCCTATTTGGACACATGGAATACTTGTTTTATCGATAATTCCTTTTTTAATTTAATCCTCCTAAATTGTGAAAGTGGGCGATGCACTATCAACTCTCAAGTTGTGAACTTTTGTAGAAGTAATTCCTTAGCTGCATTCTTACCCCTTAGCACTATACTAGCTTTCCCCTGCGGTTTCGTAAGGTTCGAAATATGAAACGTTACTTAAGAAAATAATCTTTTCCAATAATTTGACTATCAAATGCAAAAAGATTTTATCAAATCCAATTTATAGCTGGAGTAAATCTTAAAACAAAAAAAAACTCTTCAGCTATCATTTTAGAAAAAAATCTGAAACTCCTCTTTCAGAGATAATAAAAAAAACTTTTCAGTTTATTATATTAGTATTGAAAATAACCTCACCAAGGTTCAAGCCTTGTCGTGGCGGTGGGGTTCAGTAACCTATGGTGAGCCGCTGCACCTTGGGTGAAGCGAATTGGGCCGAGGGGGCTCTTTGTACCCCTCTTATAGGAAGAGGGGACAAAAGAGCAGGGGCGAGGACGGGAACCTCACCCCATTGTACTGTCCCGAAGTTGGAAGGGGTGGTTCTGTGGTGTGGTCCCTTGGGGGACTGACTAGCCGTCGAGGTGCCCTGTTTGCTTATTAGATCCGGGGCACCTCACCAAAGACGGCATTGGTGGCACTCGCCGGGTTTTAGTGGGTAGAGCTGCGTCCACTTACCAGCTGTCAGGCGAAGCGAGTCCCACATACCCGCGTGGGGAGACCCAGTCCCCCGCGGGATGCCTCAGAGCATTTCCCGGTGTTAAAGAAAAAAAAGTATTGAAAAAAAAACCTCAATCCCTCACCTTTTTGGTCATCTTAATGGGATACTTCAGCGGTTTGACAATAGCGTAATATCTGTCCACGGAGATGCAGCACAGGTGTAGTATCGAGGTGGATGTGAAGTAGACGTCCGAGGAGTTCCAGAGGTCGCAGATGACGGGACCGAAGATCCACTCGTTGTAGAACTGCACGCTGAAGTTGAACGGCATCACCACCATCGCCACCAGGATGTCCGCGAAGGCGAGGGACACGACGAAGTAGTTGGTTATGACCCGTAGTTTCCTAAGGAACATTTTTGTTAGGGCTATTCTTGATTATTCTAATTGCTAGTTTGCTAGGAAAATAAACTTGACCTAATAGTAAGAGTAGCCCAGGTAACTCATGCGTTGTTGTTGACATATCCTGAGGTATAAGACGGAAATTTTAGGTGCCAAAAATTCCCTGTCGGTGTGCCTTACCAAAACACACGAAACCTGTTTTTTAGAAGATATATATATATATAGTCGTGATGGTGACACCCATACAGAGCGGTACCCAGTAGAGCACATCACTTTCACCGGTAAAAGTCCGTTGGTGGGAGGAATGCACTTTGCACTGAACCTCGCTCGAGCAATCTGTTTACATATTATGACACCAAGCAGACGTGTTCCGAAAGGAACAAGTAATTATTGGTACTGAGAGCAACCGTCTTACATCCTAAGATGGGGCACGTATGGACGTTCTACAGGGGTCGTATAAATGTGCTAAGCCTAAGCGATTTAGTAAACATCCATAGGTAACATCGAATAACTATCCAGTGGCTTTTTATCAGTTTAGCCGGAAAAAATTTTAGGTGACTATTTTTTAGGTGGCATAGTGGCAATACGTTCACTGCTGGAAATGGGCTTCTCCCAAGGAATTTCAACTGTCTAACAAAGGTGCACTCTTTGAGTGTCTATTAAGCCACGAATAGAACTAAAATTTCGTTTTTCAGGGAACTAACCTGTGCCGCATGACACTGACTATCACCAGCAGGTTGCCCAGCACCGCCATGATCACGATGAGCAGCAACACCGCGGTCCGCAGCTTGAACATCACCAGCTGGGGCCATTCTTCGTCAGCGCCGGTCGCGTTGGCCGTCTCGTTCCGTGTTAAATTTACTAGATCCATATGGGGCGGTCTGGAAGCATTTCTTCGTTAGTTCATCATCAACTACACTTATATTATAGAACAGGACAGCTTTAGGATTTTTATATTTCCTATTTGCAACAATATCAATATCATAGATTTTAATGAGATTTTTTCTGCAACAGCTACAACTATTCGTAAACTATTGTTACTTATAAAGGTTCTAGTTCGATTGTTTTTTATGACGAAGATCTCAGGAAATATTCCTTTGTAAAATTATTTTACTTGAATAAAGTTAAGTACATTATTTGTCCCACCATGGTTCAAGCCTTGTCGTGGTGGTGGGGCTCAGTAGCCTAGGGTGAGCCCAGCACCTTGGGCGAAGCCAATTGAGCCGAGGGGGCTCTTTGTACCCCTCTTATAAGAAGAGGGGACAAAAGAGCAGAGGGAAAAGGGTGAGGATGGGAACCTCACCCCATTTTACTGTCCCGAAGTTGGGAGGGGTTGTTCTGTGGTGCGGGTCAACCCCTCTGTAGAGGTGGCGTCCGTCGCTTGTGGGGCTGACTAGCCGTCGACGTGCCCTGTTAGCTTAACAGATCCGGGGCACCTCACCAAGGCGGCACTAACGCCTTTTTTCTAACGCCGGGAAATGCTCTAAGGCATCCCGCGGGAGAGTGGGTCTCCCCACGCGGGAATGTGGGACTCGCTGCGACCGACAGCTGGTAAATGGACGCAGCTCTACCCACTAAAACCCGGCGAGTGCCACCAATGCCGCCTTTGGTAGTGCCCCGGATCTAGTAAACAAACAGGGCACCTCGACGGCTAGTCAGTCCCGCAAGGGACCGACGCCACCTCCACAAAGGGATTGTCCCGCACCACAGAACAAGCCCTCCCAATGTCGGGACAGTACAATGGGGTGAGGTTCCCATTCTCACCCCATGCCCGCTGCTCTTCTGTCCCCTCTTATTATAAGAGGGGTACAAAGAGCCTCCCTCGGTTCTATTAGCTTCACCCAAGATGCAGCAGCTCACCCTAGGTTACTGAACCCCACCGCCACGACAAGGCCTGCACCATGGTGGGGTAATAAACATAATATTATGTACTCGACCAACGTGGATTCATACCCGACAACGCTAAATTCCCTAAAATATGACAGTAAAATGAATTTCACACCTTTATCTTTCCCGTTTGATCCGTGTAACTTTAGTATCATTATTCTCCTGCCTCCGAGATCCTGTCGCCTCATCAGCAATCATTATAACTGGTTCCAGAGTTTCGGCTTCAAATCTTCTCTTGATTCATTCTCACCTCTCTTCTTGGCTTACATTTCGTGGAGGAATGAACTGAAACAAGGAAAATTTGCTTGTTTGTTTTAAATGCAAGAGATAATGTTTATAAGCGTGACCTAACTTTCCAGTGGCCCATTGGGGAGGGGGGGATAGGAAGGAAGGAAGAGGAAAAAGAAGAAAACGTTTCTTTGACAACAAAAAAATAGTTTAAGATAGACAATAAAAAAATATCAAAGATACAATATATATTTACTTTACAACACTCATCCCATAAACAATGGTGTGCCTCAAGGATAGGGAAAAGGAGGGCAACGCATCTGCATAACTTTTGGCAGTGCGGATGTCTATCGGCGTTGGTAGTCACCATAAGGCTCCGACTGTTCGGTTGCCACCTTGTGACATAAAAAACTAAACATCCTTACTAATATAATAAATGTGAAACCGTGGATGTTTGTTACGTTTTCACGCAAAAACTACTTAACCGATCATCATGAAACTTTGTACACAAATTCTGGGAGGTACTAGAAGTAACATAGGATACTTTTTATGAAAAAAAACTAAAACGACGCAGACGAAGTCGCAGGCATCAGCTAGTACAATATAATTATTAACAATATTGTTAGTAAATGTTTATAAGTATGATCTCAGTGTAGCTTTTAATTCTAGATAGGCAAATTGGCAAAGGAGCCAATGGTCAGGGTCAACCATAAACATAAACGAAATCACCTGAGACTAGCACAAGCAAGTCATGTGTGTCTTGGGAAGTTAGATGAACCAGCGAGACTTACTTATGTCTCTGTTCCAGTAATTACACCGCCTGTCCTGCCCTTTTTTCTTAAACAGAGAGAAACAGAACAGACAGAGAGAAATTTATGTTAGAATGGACAAAGTCGCGGGTAACAGTCAGGAATACAGTACACAATATGATTTTTTAAAATGTTAGTTGGATACGCAAACTGGCAAACGTGCCACCTGATGGTAAGTGGTCGACGTCGCCCATGAACATAAACCATCCCACCCGGAACGAGCCCAGGCAACTCATCTATGTGTTGCCTATCCCGAGAAAAGATGTTAAGTCTCGGTGCCAGTAATTACACTGCCTGTCTTGCTCTTCTCTCCGAAACACAGCAAAGCTGTTTCACGGGAGAAACAAGCGAATTAAGTCACCATAATGTAATATTAGATAATATGTCTCAACCAATAAAAAATAAAAAATTGGTAACAAGATATTATATTAAATTAATTACTTAAAACTTGAAAGAAACTAAAAAATATTTACCATGCTCGATATTTTAGTCTCTTGAACAAGACATTCGTAGATAATTGAAATATCGAGCTCCGCGAAATAAAAGTGAAAAACATCGTAAATATCCCGTTTTAAATAGTTTTAGTAATGAAAATGACCATATTCACTTAAAATCATATAAAGAGTACCTGGATGACCGAGCTTTGCTCGGTATTTTTTTTTATTTTTTTTAATAAAATGACATTTTCTAAAAATGATTCCTAGCTAGATCGATTTATTGCCCCCGAAACCCCCTATATACTAAATTTCATGAAAATCGTGGTAGCCGATTCCGAGATTCCAATTATAATAATAATAAATTGGAATCTCGGAATATATATATATATATATATATATATATATATATATATATATATACAAGAATTGCTCATTTAAAGATATAAGATATATACATCCCAAGGAAAGATATAATATGCTATGTTAATAATCATCATCAGACCGCAATATCTGTCTGTAAATCGACATTAAAGGAAAATCCCACAACAGTTTATGTAATACAATGTATTTTACCAATAACATTTTAGTACAAAATATATTCAGCGTAACATTTTTAGTATTTCCATTTTCGCTTTGGTCGTTCCGCGGTAAAAATACATAACGTGCGACAGACAGATTTATAGGATTTTATATTTTATGCGTTTCATGAAATAAGATTCCAACTTGTAGGTAATGTTTGTAAATGAAGTAATTATTATGTGGGTTAGTGAACCATCACCAAAATAAAAATATCAATTCAGAGAAGCAACAAAGTAGGTTTTTGAACGTCAATAATTGATTTTACCACCGGTTCCAAGGCGAATCCACTGAAAAGAATCAGCCTAACCTGTAAAATTCTTCAACTAGGTTTAAAAAATGGCATCATGTGTTGCCCATGAGACATAAGATGTTATGTCTCAGTGCCAGTAATCACACTTTTTTTTTTTTTTTTTTTTTTTTTTATGTTAGTTGGATAGGCAAACTGGCAAACGTACCGCCTGATGTTAAGTGGTCGACGTCGCCCATGAACATAAACTAGTTTCCCTGGAACGAGCCCAGGCAACTCATTTATATGTTGCCTATCCTGAGACATAAGATGTTAAGTCTCGGTGCCAGTAATTACACTGCCTGTCTTGCCCTTCTCTCCGAAACACAGCAAAGCTGTTTCACGGGAGGAACAATCAAGATGGTGGTACCCATGCAGCCGGGAGCGCGGCACAGCGCTTCCCTCCCACCGGTCTGTCCTTCATTATTGAATTTAATATCATGGTACTCCCGTGTAAAAATCTTTTACCAGTTTGTCTATTTGTAACAAAGAACATCTACAGATTGAGTCCATAAGGTATTACCTATATACAAGCACAATGCATTTCCAACAACTAGTGCTATTGTAACGAAAGTATTCCATTCGTTAGATAAGATTTTATCAGACAATGACAGTCTTTTTAATAAAACATTTTCATCGAATTGTTATAAAGGTTTTTACGAGCTTATTAAAATTGAAGTATCGGATCTATTTTTAACCGAATTCAACAAAAAGGTTATCAATTCTATCGGTATTTTTTTTATGTATGTGCACCGATTTTTCCGTCACTTGTGGACCGATTTTCAATTTTTTTTTTTTGAAAGGGTTTACTTTCCAAGTAATCCCATGTTGAGGAAACCAGGGTCTGATGATGGCATCCCAGAGAAATCGAGAAGAACTTGCGAAAATCGTAGGAGCGACTAGTGCGCTAATATTTTTTAAACTATTCATTTTAAATCACTACAATTTAATGAAGGTCTAGGGTCGATCTGATGCTGAAGCTCAAAGACAGTCGAGGGAACTCCTCGACGATATACTTCAGTAACCATGTTATTGGGCTCGATTAATTTTTATTGATGAGAACTTTACACCTAGATGTGTTGTGACTATGATTAGGGGTCTGATGATGAAGACGAAGGACAGTTAAGGGAACTCCTAAACAGTTTACAGTAGCTACATTGTGATTGGACTTAATTAATTTATACTGATGAGAACTTTGCACCCATATGGATGATACAAGCCATAACAGGTCTGATGATGGAGACCATAGACAGTCGATGGAACTCCTCGACGATTTACAGCTTTTGTTGGTCTTACTTCATACGGTTCAAGATGCCAAAATGTTTATCTCTGTTTGTGTTTCTTTAATAAATCACAAAAAAATAAGAATTAAAAAAAATAAACAAAAATTATAACCGACTTCAAAAAATAAAGTAACTAAAAATTAATAAAATAAATTCGCGTTTCTTTAATTTTTGTATCTAAAACTTATAATCATCTTATACTTCTACTATAAATGTACAATTTTTGCGTTTACCACGTCATTATTGTTACTTTTGGAGTCGGTGTCTAAAGCTTATCCCGAGGTGGCTCCTGGGTAGTGCATGCCCAAGTGGGAGTCCCCACATAGGTTATGTGGGGACTCGCACTTAAAAATGCACTACCCCATAAAGCACCGCGAGCGCCTTCAGCCGCTTTTTAAGCCAATATCTCATTTTAGATATTTTAAATTGTAAAAATATCCATGTAAAAAACTCGCCTTATACCTTCAGTTCTATAATTACCTTGTATCTATAAAGT
Source organism: Helleia helle (assembly GCA_963853865.1). NCBI lineage: Eukaryota > Metazoa > Arthropoda > Insecta > Lepidoptera > Lycaenidae > Helleia > Helleia helle. Next base: position 11,998,815 of record OY971436.1, read on the forward strand.
ACATTTCGGATCCAGTGACAGCTAAAAGAGGGTACTTGAAAGGGTGAAGTGTATATATTTTTAACATCTAAGTGACTGTATTGAGGGTATGATATATTTGAATACTTGATACCCGAAAATGTGGTCCTAAAATTGAATCGGAAGACGATGTGACATGTTCTAGAACAGAATTCGTCTTGGCGTTTATTAAAAGAGGCCTGATGATGATGACGATGATAATGATGATGACGATGATAATGATGATGATAATGAATAAATCAACATCTCACATCCATTTAGTAATATTATAACCAAGAGTGGAATGTTGCAGCTTCGGACCCAACAAACGTCCCGTACCATATTTTTTTATAAAGCATAGCAGGGCAAACGAGCAGGTGAAGCCTTCTGGTGACTATCGATATCTATACACATACACAACCAGAGATTATGGAGATGCGTTGCGCTTTTCCCTATCCCCCCTTATGGGCTACCGAAAACTCACAAACCGCACAAAACGCGACAGCATAGCTGTCACTTTACGCCAGTGTTATATACAAGGTTGATAAAAGTGAGAGGCATTAAATTAAACCACTCCGCTTTATTCGACCCGGTGAGACGCAACGTGCTGTGCGTCGCACTGCCTTTTAGATTCGGAGGTCAGTGGACATTATACAAAGGATGTTTACGCTTTATTTTGGCTATTCTCGTATTTAAGTTCTTCGAAAAACTTTTTTTTTTATTTCTCTCATAAACTGTTTTTAATAGTTTCGTATTAACCGTAAGGATGTGTAGTATATGTGGTTTAATTTAATGCCTCTCGCTTTTATCAACCTTGTATGTTTTACAACCTCGTTCGTGTCTGCCCTTTTCAGCTGCATAGCAGCATTACCTTGAACACGCACAAAAAAATCATCAAATATTTAGAAGATCGGTGACAACTTCTATCGTTGCTGGTATTATTCTCTGTGGCTCAGTGGTAAGCGCGTTGGCGCTCAAGCTGGAGGTTGCGGGTTCGAATCCCGCCAAGTAACAAAAATATTTTATGTGTTCCTGGGTCATGGATGTGTATTAAATATGTGTATTATATAACAAAAATCTTAAATATATGTATAGGTATAAAAGTATTAAATATATTTCCGTTGTCTGTTGTTGTTGTATTTATTATTATTCCATAGTTTGGAATGTTTTTATTATAATATTGGCACGTGTAAAACCGCAGGAAAAGCAAGTTCTCTAATACATAATATAATGTTAATTATAAATTCAATTCAAACACATTAAACGCGTGCCCGTTTTAATTGTTCAAATTGCTTCTAATTAGCGAATAACAGATGTAATTTAAACTTTGTGGGTTAGAATATATCATTTAGAATTACCCGACTGCGTCAAGAGGGTTATTGTTTTATGAGTGTGTACGTGTTTTTCTTTGAATTAGAACGACGTCATGGCTTTTAGCTCGAGATATGTTAGAGTCATATTTAACAATAAATATTGACGTGTCATTAACATGACACTAATTATTTTACCCCCAAATACTCAAACAGATCTCAAATTAAAGACGTACTTAAACTCGTGTTGTCCCTCTTTTTTCTTTGAATCTGACACGTCGTAACATGAGTTTAAGTACGTCTTAAATTTGAGATTCGTTTGAGTATTTGGGGGTTAAAGTTATGAAATGAAAGAATAGTGGATTTTGTCGCCAAAATTTTATAATTTAACACGTATTTTTTATAATAATTATATCTTTTTTTCTTCTTCTTGTAGTGTTGCACTTAAAGCAAATCCCAGTTGAATACTATATAGGACTCGGCTTTCATCATCATCATCATAGCCCCCTATCCGTCCACTGCTAAACATAGGCCTCCCTCAAATAACGCCACGACAACCGACCCCTCGCCACGACAACCGATCCCTCGCCACGACAACCGATCCCTCGCCACGACAACCGATCCCTCGCCACGACAACCGACCCCTCGCCACGACAACCGACCCCTCGCCACGACAACCGACCCCTCGCCACGACAACCGATCCCTCGCCACGACAACCGATCCCTCGCCACGACAACCGATCCCTCGCCACGACAACCGATCCTCGCCACGACAACCGACCCCTCGCCACGACAACCGATCCCTCGCCACGACAACCGATCCCTCGCCACGACAACCGACCCCTCGCCACGACAACCGATCCCTCGCCACGACAACCGATCCCTCGCCACGACAACCGATCCCTCGCCACGACAACCGATCCCTCGCCACGACAACCGACCCCTCGCCACGACAACCGATCCCTCGCCACGACAACCGATCCTCGCCACGACAACCGATCCCTCGCCACGACAACCGATCCTCGCCACGACAACCGACCCCTCGCCACGACAACCGATCCCTCGCCACGACAACCGATCCCTCGCCACGACAACCGATCCCTCGCCACGACAACCGATCCCTCGCCACGACAACCGACCCCTCGCCACGACAACCGATCCCTCGCCACGACAACCGATCCCTCGCCACGACAACCGATCCCTCGCCACGACAACCGATCCCTCGCCACGACAACCGATCCCTCGCCACGACAACCGATCCCTCGCCACTCGCTTCCAACATGGACCGGCGACTTTACGGAGATCATCTTTCCACCTTCTTAATGGCCGACGAAAATTTCGTCTACCTAAACGAGGCCTCCACTCTTGAACCTTATTGGCTCAGCTTTGACTATTCTAAAAACGATACCCACTAACGATATCCCCATGGATACCATCAGTCACTATAGCTGAAGTGCTTTGTATCTTTATTGTATACGAAGGTAGCAAAGATGTGTTCACCTGATGGTAAGTGATAACCAACATCAAGACACCCGCTACATCATTAGGAGGTGCGTTGCCTTTAAAATATAAGTCTTTTCTTAAAAGTCGTCTTTAGTCTGTCAGCAATTAAACACCTTTTCGACTGGCAGTCTATCGAAGAAAGAGCCAAATTTACAACAATATCAGCATAACATGAGTCTGTTTAATAATATCTTATATGCTGAATCCACAAGGGTAAAATTGTGTTAGACATTTAGTATTAGATAACAAATACTAGGATTTATATTAAGGCTAGACATAATTAGGTACCAACTTGGTCCCTAATGACCTATACTGGTTTTATTTTTTATTTTTTTATATATCTAATAAACCTAATCTGGTACTGTGATTGTTACATATTATTTACTATATATGTAACTATATTATTATTATGTACTATCATCATCATCACCATCATTATCATCATCATCATCATCATCATCATCATCATCATCATCATCATCACCATCATCATCATCATTATTACTAACCTTTCGGTCCATGTTTAAAATATAATTTATTATGTGGGAGGCCCTTCGCTCTCGTCTACATGGGTACCACCATCTTGCTTGTGTCTACCGAGAAATTGCTTTGCTGTGTTTTGGAGAGAAGAGCAAGAGCAGTAATAAATTAATGGAACCAAGACTCAATTTCTTATGTCTCAGGATAGGTAACATCCCCACCATGGTTCAAGCCTTGTCGTGGCAGTTGGGCTCAGTAGCCTAAGGTGAACCCAACATCTTGGGTGAGGCATATTGAGCCGAGGAAGCTGCTGTTTGTATCCCTCTTATAAGAGGAGAGGCTAAAAGATCAGGGGGGCAAGGGGCGAGGATGGGAACCTTACCCCATTGTACTATCCCGACGTTGGGAGTTGGCCCCTCTGTGGAGTTGGCACTGGTCCCTTGAGGGACTGACTGACCACCTTTCGGGCGCAGCGAATCCCACATACCCACCTGGGGAGACCCGCGGAATGCCTCAGAGCATTTCCATAATAAGTTGCCGGGGCTAGTTCCAGGTAAACTAGGTTTGTTATGCTGAGGCTAGTTCCAGGTAAACTAGGTTTGTTATGCTGAGGCTAGTTCCAGGTAAACTAGGTTTGTTATGCTATGTTCATGGGCGACGTTGACCACTTTAGGTGGCATGTCTGCCAGTTTGCTTATCCAAGTAACATAAAAAAAATGTAGTATACAATGCACGCTTCCATAAAAGCATTACCAAATATTCTACTAAAATAGAAAAATCCAAGATAAGTAATAAATAAAATACCCATCTTTTTATTTCTTTATGCATTTGAATATCCCAATTACTTAGCTAAAAAATCACAGGGCCTTTTTAGGGTTCCGTAGCCTTTACTTAATTGCGCTTTCAAGAACTTTTATATCATGTTACTTGCAGCTACGGAACCCTTCATGGGCGATACTGACTCGTACTTGCTCGCTTTTTCAATATTAGGCTGAGGTAAATAAAAAAATAAGAAAAACAGGAAAAATTGTCAAAACTCAAAGCCGTGGTGCTTAGCTGATTGTATCCGAACGATCTTGTATTTTATTTCTGTCATTTTTTTTCCGGTCGAACAAAATTATTTGTAACATGAATGTATCGATTAACAGATTATTTTCTTTTGTATCTTTATATTATGTATAAGTGTTTTTATAGTGATATTTTCCGTAAAAGAAGGGGCAACAGACAATCGATTCTCCTTACCGGTGGGAGGGAAGCGCTGTGCCGCGCTCCCGGCTGCATGGGTACCACCATCCTGCTTGTTACTCCCGTGAAACAGCTTTGCTGTATTTCGGAGAGAAGGGCAAGACAGGCAGTGTAATTACTGGCACCGAGACTTAACATCTTATGTCTCATGAATGAGTTGCCTAGGCTCGTTCCAGGTAAACTGGTTTATGTTCATGGGCGGCGTCCACCACTTACCATCAGGTGGCACGTTTGCCAGTTTGCCTACTACCTGCCAACTAACATAAAAAAATCTAAATATACGTGATTATTAATTGTAATAATTAATAATATATTTACAATAGTTATTTATAATGGCGACAAATAGTTGTATATTGTCAATATACAATTATTTGTCGCTATATGTCGTAACTATATCAATTTAGTATAAAAACGACTATAGCGGTCTTAGGGGAGTCCCTGTCGAAATATATTGGGATCGAATCAATTGTGTTGATTGGACATTCCTGTGGAGAGGTGTTTAACACAACTGCGCGGCTGGCCTATAAATTATCGTCATTCGTAGAACAGCTCGTTGGTAAATGAAGTGTGGGCACCCCGTTAATAATATTTTTTTTATATTTTATTATTTACCTACTTGTAATTTTTTTTATTTGTACGGGGCTTAGTACGTTCACTACCCCACCATGGTTCAGCCTAGGGTCGGGTAAGCCGATGCACCTTGGTTGAAGCAGATTGAACCGAGGGGGCTCTTGTTACCCCTCTTTTAAGAAGAGGGGATAAAGAACTCACTCAATAGGTGTTTTTAAAGCAAAAATTAGGGAATTATTGTCCAGAGATACCTTTAAATTCTAATTGTACCTACTTTATGGTTTTTTTTTGTGTTCATTCGTTAATGTTTTTAATTATTATTTGTAACTGTATTGTGTTAGCGACACTTTAAACTTACTTCTTTAATAGTTTAGTGGACACTTCACTGGTTTATGTATAATTTTTTATAATTTTATTTTATGTTTTTATATAACCGTTTGTGTTCCTTTAAAATAAAAAAATAAAAAAGAAGAACCAGAGAGCAAGGGGCGAGGACGGGAACCTTACCCTATTGTACTATTCCGATGTTGGGAGGGGTTTTTCTGTGGTGCGGGACAACTCCTCTGTGGAGGTGGTGTCGATCCCTTGGGGGACTGACTAACCGTCTAGGTGCCCAGTTTGCTCATTAGATCCGGGGCACCTCACCAAAGGTGGCATTGGTGGCACTCACCGGGTTTTAGTGGGTAGAGTTGCGTCCACCTTACCACATTTCGGTCGCAGCGAGTCCCACATACCTACCCGCGTGGGAGACCCACTCCCCCTCGGAATGCCTCAGAGCATTTCCCGACGTAGGTAAAAGAAAAAAAACGTTCACTTTATAAATAAAAGACGAAAGCTTTCAAATAAACTAATTGTTTATTTCACATTATCTACAAAACTGTTTTTTTTTTATATTTTATCAATGTTTGTCAATCTAAAATGTCCTTTTAATGAACGCCAAGACGGCTGTTTTCCGTTTTGTTTATTTTAATAGTCAAATTATTGAGGAAAGTTATAGGCTATTTATTTTATGGCGTCTGAAACCAATAATAATTGTAATACTAAGCTAAACTAGCTGGTGCCCGCGACTTCGTCTGCACAGGATAAGTTTTTTTTATATATATAAAAACATAGGATGTTACTTCTAATACCTCCAAGAATATGTCTACAAAGTTTCATGATGATCGATTAAGTAGTTTTCGCGTGAAAGTGTAACAAACATCCACGCTTTCACATTTATAATATTATTAGTAAGGATAAGGATTATACGCGGGCTGTAAGGTTGGGAACGCATGTCCTAGATTCTAGAATATCTCATAACATGAGACGTCCTTCGTTCCTAATACCTATGAGTCATAACTCATGCCATACTCATATTAAAAAGGCTCATGGTCATTTTGTGTTAGTTCATGTTATTTCATTTTCATGTTATATATACTTAGACTAGTTTTATCGCGACGTATTAAGATTTATTTAGTTTTAACACGTTTTATTGGCTTTGCCTGTATCTATCTATGTAATGAAATCTTTGAAAACTAGTTTCACCCACTTGAAACTATTGCATATCCTTAAAATTTTACATACTTATTAAGGGCCAATGACAATGCAATATTCTCCAAATATCGAAGAAAAAAAACTTTAAAACTATTAAGCACGGAACCCTAAGCGCGCGAACCAGACTCGCGTTTGTCTTTTCTTTATCGTAATGTTATCGAAAATCATTCGTACCACCGATAATACCTACAAGTTTCATACAACCGATTTACCAAAAAGACGCCATTAAATTCGCATTAGCTTTTAAAAGAGTTTCACAATGCATTGTTTCAATGATAACTCCGTCGAAAACAATACAAAAATATGTTTTAAGTGCTCTTTTAGCTGCCTGTATAGGATGGAGAGAAACATTTATTTAATTTAGATATAGCGAACGAAATAATCATCATCACCTGATACGGCTGCAAGAGCAAAAGCGAGAGACGACGCAGGTCTCAGCTAGTATCCCCACCATGGTTCAGGCCTTGTCGTGGCGGTGGCGCTCAGTAGCCTAGGGTGAGCCCAGTACCTTGGGCAAAGCCAATTGAGCCGGGGGGGTTCTTCGTACCCGTCTTATAAGAAGAGGGGACAAAAGAGCAGGAGGCAAGGGGCGAGGACGGGAACCTCACCCCATTATACTGTCCCGATGTTGGAAGGGGTTGTTCTGTGGTGCGGGCAACCCTCTGTGGAGGTGTCGTCGGTCCCTTGGGGGACTAACTAGCCGTCGATGTGCCCTGTTTGCTCTTTAGATCCGGGGCACCTCACCTCAAAGCAGCATTGGTGGTTTTCGCCGGGTTTTAGTGCGTCCAGTCCAGTTTTAGGACGCAGCGAGTCCCACATACCCGCCTGGAGAGTCCCACATACCCGCCTGGAGAGTCCCACATACCCGCCTGGAGAGTCCCACATACCCGCCTGGAGAGTCCCACATACCCGCCTGGAGAGTCCCACATACCCGCCTGGAGAGTCCCACATACCCGCCTGGAGAGTCCCACATACCCGCCTGGAGAGTCCCACTCCCCGCGGGATTCCTCAGAGCATTTCCCGGGCTTAAAGAAAGAAAAAAGGTCTCGGCTATTGTTATAATTATTCATTATAATAACAATCATCATCATCCTTCTCCCCTTTTTCACCCACTACTGAACATTCGATCAACGAACGCCAAGACGGCCAATCTTTAGTCAATAAAATATTACCCTTCATTTATTCAAAACCGTTACAAAAACAGCTACGAATAAATAAAATATCTCATTTCTTGTTCTGATTCCACAAAAACCGTTCCAAATAAATAAAATGAAGAGCATTACGGGATAAGCCAAATGTAGGACTTACAAGGGGATTTCAATTGATAAGGACTGATACTATCGTAGGAATATTATAAGCTAGTGGTCCGTCCCGGCTTCGTACGGGTAAACAATTCATATCTTTTTGACGTGACAATGTCTAATAAATCGATGAACGCCGGCTGCATACGAAAATGTCTCGTAACGCTCATTTTCCCATTACGCTCATTGTCCCGTTACGCTCATTTTCCAGTTACGCTCATTAACGCTTGTGTTTTTTTATGACGTTAACGTTGTCATCATCCGTAAAACAACTTTACAGACAACCAATGTTTATATTGCAGGAAAATCCTTGATTTATGTAGCCAGATCCATTCAGTAGTCTCGAAGCTCCTTCAGTGCAAACGAACATGCAAAATGTACTTTTTTTGTTTGTTGTCGCGGTAGAAACAAATATTTGTGAGAATGATCGTCCCCGCGGATATGTGGGACCTCCGGCGCCGGTATACCGCACTAAAACCAACTTGCCTTCAGCTACTTAAAGGAGAAGCCTGGATCTGACTACAACAGGACACCACCCGTAACCGGCCGGTTAACTCAAAAGAGCTAACATAACACTAAACTTGAAGGAAGCTCTCCTTGAGCGGAGTAACTCCGAGACGCACGTCCTCCGACGTCGGAACTTTTTTACCGGGGCAGGTAACCAACCTTACCACGAAGCCCGTTAGATAGTAGGCGTAGGTGCGCGTAGCGTCTCCTCCGCACTCCCGTCCTACTTTGACGGAGCGGCATGGACGTGGGGTCATCCTATATGTCCCGCTCTGCGTCCTCCTTCTGAGAAATAACGATTTCCAGAAAGTGATTGCCATCTTCCAGGCGTTATCGTAAGCATGCAGCGCACCACACTCAAGAGCGAGAAGTCCACTCCAAGAACTGTCACGAGATAGTGACGATGTACGGCCCATCTATGGCACACCTTTAGAGTGTGCCGGGGCCGAGTCCTCCGCAGCGCTGCACTCGTGGCAAGCTAGCGTCAGCTCCCTCCTAGCCTCCCGACACAGGTACGCCCCTTTTTTATCGCAGGGAAATCCTTATGGATGCAGCCAGGATCTTCGGGTCCAATGTGGGACTCGCACCTGGGAATGCCCACCCTAACTTAAACCACTGCGAGCGCCTTCAGTCGCTTTTTGAGGGTCCCGGATATGCAGGTATCAGACAGGATCACCTCAGCGACAGGCTGGCCCCGGCGAAGGGCAGACTGCTCGTCGTAAGGGGGGAATGCCCGGCCGCTACTAAACAGCCCCCACGACGTTGTGCCATACAGGCCCAGGTCTCAGGATGGGAATCCTGAGCCCAACACGAACACAGGGGCGTTACTGGAGGCGCATTAAGTAGCGCCTCCTACGCACCCCTGTTTGTCACCCGCGGGGGGAAGCCTCGTCAGCGGCCTCCTCTCTCACCCGCTCGTCGGCCTCCTTCTGGGAAATTACTGCCTCGCAGAAGGAAACCGTCGCAGTCCACACAGGTATGCCCCTAATCATCCATATCCGGTGACTATCTGTGTCAAGTAGAAGGTTGGTGTTTCTTCCGGCGGTACATCGACACCGCTAGGACCGGACACAGTACGTCGGCTGTACAGCCACTGCACCAGGACCACCACTGTTCCGCACACGTGAGAGCTCCCCCCACGTCGGCGACCTCGGTGACACCAATGCTACGAGCTCCCACGCGGATCTCTAGCCAAGGCAGTATCTGCCACCCAGGAGACCGTACGGTAAGCCCTGAAACCCTCATGTGGCATAGCGGTGAGGGTATCACCGCTATGCCCCGCTGCATTCTCTGCAGCAAGGCTTTATTGCGCGCGATGAGGGAATCCGCGGAGTACACACGCAAATCGGATGCTGACTTGAGGATGCTGTTTTATTTTAAGTTATCAACAATGATACAGAATTGTATTGATGATTTATTATTATAAGTCTAAGTTAGTTATTAATCTACTTTAAGACATAAATATTTCACATACAGCACTGAAATGGGTCTTTCTCTATACGTCGCCTACTAGATTGTGGTATAATTATTAACTATATTATTATAATATAATACCCAGAAATCTATACTAATATTATAAAGCTGAAGAGTTTGTTTGTTTGTTTGAACGCCCTAATCTCAGGAACTAATGGTCCGATTTGAAATATTATTTCAGTGTAAGGTAGCCCATTTATCGAGAAAGGCTATAAGCTATATAACATCACGCTGTGACTTTAGGAGTTGAGTAACGCGGGCGAAGCTGCAGGCAACAGCTAGTATAATATAAACCCTGCGTGGTGTCGCCAATGTATCTTTTTTACGGTAACACGTCAAAGTATCATCCATACATTCATTTATAATAATTGGAATTAACGACAACATTATTTACACGCCACAATTATCGAAAACCACAAACTAATATGTATTTAATACTCAATACTTAAGACCCTCTTGAATCTTCTAATCAATTTAAGACGGCTTATCGTAAGCTTTGTCGCTGAGGTCTTGTTCAAAACCAATTTATTAAGCCAAAAAATCCGCTTAGGCGCCTTAAGTTACTGTCGGTTTTTGTTGAGATGATTCATCATCATCATCATTAGCCTCTGTCCGTCCACTGCTGAACATAGGCATTTTTTTTCTTTTTTATTTAAGGCCGGAAAATGCTTCGAGGCATCGCGCCTGGGGGTGGGTGGGTTGGTCACCGCAGTTGGGTATGTGGGACTCGCTGCGTCCGAAATGTGGTAAGGTGGACGCAGCTCTATCCACAAAAACCCGGCAAGTGCTACCAATGCCGCCTTTGGTGAGGTGCCCCGGCACCCTAATTACGTATTTCAAAGCAACCGCAGCGCGACAGCCACGCGAAAGCAACGCAACAGCAAAGCGACAGCGACCGGTCGAGAGGTTGCAAAAAGAAACGTATTATCTAAGTTTATCGTCTGCTATCTGCTCACTAGCCGCTAATGCCTAGCTAATGCATTTTTACTAGCGCCACCAGCAGCCAGGTAGCAATGGATGGAACTACAAAACGTCAAACACTTAAGTCTTAACACACTTCAAATACTTTTAAATTTTAATCAATTTTAATGTAAATACTAAATATGGGGTACATGCATATGTAATAACTAATAAGTAATAACTAATATTCAAAGAGTATATAAACACTATGCTAATATTATTCTGTGATCTGCCGGCCTACTCTTGACACTCGATCCTATCGAAATTTAGGATTGGGATCGAAAATATGCTACAATAGCGCACAATTACAGTGAAATTTAATGTGATGAGGAGTTTAAGAGATATTATCGCCTCAGCAAGGAGCTTTGAAGTTATTCATAGCGATTTGGATTTGTATCTACTATCTAGTATCTGCGGGTTATAAGGTATGTCAATAGAAATATCTATAATTAATCTAACCTCTTCTATAGTTCATCTTTTCTCTTTATTTACGGCCTTTGTACAGTGAGTTGTAATTACTACAGTAATAATAGTTCAATGCATATGTAGGATACTTGAAAAATATATCTCAAATTATTTTATTATTGATTGGTTCTACATTGTTCTTCATATTATGTGATACCTATCTATTAATATAAATAAAATAAGTGCTAATTATAATAATCTATTTGACTTATTGAGCTACATAATAATATTTGCATTAATTTCAGATTTTATGAAAACTTCCATATGACATAGTAAGTGCTATTGTTGGTACTCATATGGCTCTCATACGTCCAGCCCAAAATGAGAGGTTTTATAATAGAAAAGGATTTCACTTAAGAAATGTTTTAAATGTAAGTTGACTCTTGGATTCTGTAATTGTATAAGTTAGTTTTAATAATGCCTTTTGTTTTATAAATACCTTTAAATTGTATATAGGTATTATATTGATATAATATATTATACAATATAAACAAATTAATTATATATGTTAATAGATATAATATTCTTTTAGTAATACCACATTATAAGAAGTCATAATACCTTTAAATTGGCAAATAACATAAAAATTATAAAGGAATCTTAGAATGTGTTCTTTCCTTTTTAAATTTTGGGGAAGTTGTTTATTCACTTGTTAAGTCTAAGTTAAAATCATAATAAAGTGAGTATTTGTTTCATACATGAATATTATAATGCAATAATTATTTATTATGTTTTAGGAGACTCGGGCTATGCCCAAAGAACTATTGTGATGAAACATATTTGGATGCTCCGGCTGGCTCACCTGAAGAACACTACACCAAATTTAATTGTGTGGGACACTATACAGTAAAGCATACTATGGGTGTTCTGAAGTATAGGTGGCAATGTCTCCTAGGCCACAGGGTCCTTCTCTATCATCTGGACACAGTTATTAGAATTATAAATGCTTGTTGTGTTTTACACAACATTTGTAATGAAGCAAGCTTGAGTCAAAAAGACAGTGAGGATACCATACCACCTACTTAGTAGCACAGACAGCACCCAGGAAACAAGTAGGCAGGAACTTCCAGAGTTAGTGTGCGTGAGCTATAATAGGCTGCTATAATAGCTATAAGTGTTTTTAATGTTTTCATTAAACTCTTGTTAAACTATTATTTGTTTTTTTTAACTATATTCTATATTTTTGGTCATTGATTGATATAATCAATATTACAATCACAGTATTTATAAAAATAAGTAAGTAACTAAAATACTTAACAATAACCCTTTTATTCTCTTTTAACCTAAGGTAGCAATATTTAAATAAATCACAATATTTAGCTTCTAATATTTAAATGTAACACAGTTTTTATTTCCATGTGTATATTAAATTTTTGGTCATTGATTGATATGGTAATCATACCTACAATCACGGTATTATAAAAATAAGTACTAAAATACTTAGTAACAATCAGTCTTTTATTATCTTTTAACCCAAGGTTGCTATATTTAAATAAATCACAGTATTCTGTAAACAAATTAAGCCTATGTTTATGAGTAAAATACCTCATTTTCAATAAGACCAATCACTAAAATACATAACAATAATAATTTGTATGTGGTCTGTCAGAACTTGAGGTGTTATTTTGGAAAGCCTTGGCACCAGCATTACTGGTAAATTAAGAAAGAAGATGATTTCTAATTTTTTTTGTTTACTTTGTTTTGAGCTATTTTGAAATTTGATGTCTATTCAAAATTGCACGTAAGATTTTTTTATAACAGCAATACACATTATGCCAGAATGTATAATTTATTTGCCGTTTAATGCTTTACAAAATAAGTTTAGGTTTAATTTAAGGAACTAGGTACATTATAAAAGATAATAATTCATTATTGGAGACATATTTTAATTAAAAAAAAACATAAAACATCATATTGTGTTGAATTTTATTTTGTTATTATATTTTATTATACACATCACATCGGTCATCGCTTCCAATTTCAAAATCAATCGTAAACTCGATTTGTTCAAGAAAACTAATATACTCCAGATTGGAACTGGAACTGGATTGAATTCATATTGTTGTGAGATTGGAATTGCAGTCAAGAGTAGGCCGGCAGGAATCCTACTGTTAAGTCGCAAAACTCTTGACTTTTATATAGTACTTAGATCAATTTAATTTCATAAGTTAAAATCCTTTGAATGTCTGTTAAGAGATTGAAATTCCCAGTCGGACAAGTTGAATGCTTTGGCTTCCTCACGTAGTTGACGTCTCAGTGAGGCTGTGCTCCTGGTCTCCTGTCTTATCTCCTCAGCCTCTAATGTAACCATCAAAAGAAGTGCACGAGCCATTGTTTTAAAATTATAGTTTCTTTTTCAATAACACTGCCACTTAAAATCGAATAGGGTAAGTTCAATAAGAGTCACACAAGATAATATTACGCCTTAAATGTCTCTAACAGTCTTTTTCGATCACTAACCAAGTATTTTAAACAGTTTATATAGTAAGCAGACGAATAGCAACAGACTTGCAGACACTACTTTAGTTGTTGTTAAAAAATCGCTGTTTGACATTTCAATCTGCTGTCGCGGGCTGCTAAATAGTTTACGTAATACCAAACCGTCAGCCAAACATACCAAAAATGCATTTTTAGTTCCTCGGTCGCTGTCGCTTTGCAGATGGCGTTGCGGTCGATTATTTGAGCTGGTTGCTGTCGCGTTGCTGTCGCGTTGCTAATAGGTAATACAAAATATGATTTTGACAGCAGATATTGTGCAATTTTTGCCTGTTGCTTGTAATTTCAAGATACGTAATTAGCCTGCGGATCTGTTAAGTTAACAGAACAACTCGACGGCTAGTCAATCCCTCAAGGGACCGACACCACCTCCACAGATGGGTTGTCCCACACCACAGAACAAGCTCTTGAGCACAGAGCAAGGCTTGAACAATGGTGGGGAATATAGGCCTCTCCAGTCGCATCCAATACGGACCGGCCACTGTACGGAGATCGTCTTCCCTCCTGGTTAATGATTGTAGACAATACGGACCATCAACCAGGAGGTTAATGGTCCGTATTGGATGCGAGTGGCGAGGGATCAGCCGTCTTGGCGTTCATTGAGGCTTAGGATTAAACTTTATGCGAAAATAAATTATCTCCAGAAAAGCCATTGCTATCGTTATAATTATGAGTAGGTATATAACTGCATCTTCTGATTGAATTGGATACACTTTTTACTAGTTGGCTATAGAGACGGCCAGACGAGCCACGTGATGGTAAGTAGACCGTCGATCATATAACAAAAAACCCCAACCAGTCACTGGGACTGCCGATAGAAGTGAAAAGAAAACATTTAAATTCAAATACCTATAATAAAGGCTAAAAGATTATGACAACCTATACAATTTAAACGGCTCACAAAATGACCGCATGACATTGACATTCCAGTGTGTTTGACGATTGGTTATGTAAACAAACATATAAATATTGCATAATCTTAAATAAATAAATCAAATGTCATATAAACGTCCAATAGCGTCTCTTAACGGTGTCGCAAGAGAACGTCATATAAACGTCAAATAGCGTCTCGTAACAGTGTCGCTAGATATAAACGTCAAATAGCGTCTCCTAACGGCGTCGCGAGTCCAGAGATTTTATCTCATCTAAAAATGCGTACCGCGCTAAAAGAAGTTTATTACACTTTAAGAGTTTTTTTTTGGTACAAACCCAGACAGTCAGCCTGTCCTGAGACGTAAGTATCGGTGCCAGTAATTACACTGCCTGCTCTGCTTTATGAAACACAGCAAAATCTCACTGAATAAAATATAAGCAGTTGACAGCAGCTGGTCGAGTGGTTAGGCTACTGGACACTTTAAGCGGCGGTCGCGGGTTCGAATCTCAAGTGCAGATAATCCTCCTGCGCACCCCCGTTCGTCGCCCACGGGGGGAGGCCTCATCGGCGGCCTCCTCTCTCACCCGCTCGTCGGCCTCCTTCTGGGATATTACTGCCTCGCAGAAGGAAACCATCGCCGTCCAGGACTCGTCGTCACCGAGCATCGCGATGATGACACCCGGCAGAGACAAGTCCCCTCCGATGACTGATGTCAGATCAAGACGCAGCGCCGCCCATCTCGGGCACACCTCGAGGGTGTGCTGGGCCGAGTCCACCGCCGCGCCACAATCGTGACACACTGTCAACGGCTCCCTGCGGGCCGTCCGGCACAGGTACTCACCAAAGCAACCATGCCCGGTGAGCACCTGTGTCAGACGGAAGGTGAGGGGTTTGCACTTACGGCGCATCCACCGCTCAAGGACCGGACGCAGAGCAACCGCTAGGCTTTTGCCGTACGGCTGTTGCGCCTTGTCCTCCCCCCACCTTCGCATTAACGCCTCTTGCTCTAGTCGGCGAACTCGAAGGATCCCGTCTAGCGTAAGGCTCTCGCCAAGAGACCTCCTATCCGAGACATAGGAGTGCGTCTCGGCAAGAACCTCAGCCACGAGTTCCCACGGGGGGTCACCGGCCAGGGCAGTGGCTACTGCCCACGATACTGTACGGTACCCCCGGATCACTCTTACCGCGATGACCCGCTGTGCCGAGCGCAGCTGAGCCTTATTCCTCGTGGTAAGGTGACCCGCCCAGATGGGCGCACCGTAGGTTGCCATACTCCGGCAGACTCCAGAGTATAGCTGCCTGCAGGCGGCGCTGGGTCCTCCGAGGTTCGGGAGGAGTCTGCCCAGCGCACTTGCCGCCTTCACGACCTTCGGTCCCAACATTGAGAAATGTGGGCCGAAGGTCCACCCACCGTCAAGGATGAGCCCCAGATATTTGATATGAGGGCTCATCCTGACCCTCACCCCTCCGACCTGGAGGGCAGCCCCCGGTGGGGGTCCTTTCTGCCCGGTATGATCTTATAACACTTGTCAGAAAGTAACTTTATGATTTTATGTTCTATAAGGGTCAATAAAAAAGACAACGACGAAGAAGAACCGAATGAATATTTGGACTTGTCTCAGGTAAACTAGTTTATGTTTAAGTGCTACTTTGGATGACTCCGCTTTCCCAGCGTCACCTCCAGAATCTTATCTTCCAGGGCGTCTTGGCGTTCATAATAAGAAAATTCTAATTAAATTATTGATATTTTAAACGGGCTAGGCCCACCACTCGTTCCCACCGCTGCTACTCCTGTATAGCCAGGATCGACAGCGGTAACCACTAAATGACCCTTTGATACGATCTCAGGGAGCCCGATGGATACGTTAAAACTGCCTTGGGACCCAACGACTTTAATCAGAATTATTCAGGAGGAGTAGGAAAAATTTACAGTTTCCCTCCCCGGTTAAAGCGGGAGACAGTACAGGAATGCAATGACTAACAAAAGTCAAGAAAAGACAGCAGCCAGGGGAAGCCCAGCTGCAATGCACCACGGAGATTTGTTTTTTAAATTTAAATTATTGATATCTAATGTAGTTTTAAATAAATTTGTAACGTTAAGACCTTTTTTACAAATGCTCTGAGGCATCTGAGGCAGGATACCTGTCTGGGGAGTGAGGGACTCGCCAGACAGGTATGTGGGACTTGCTGCGCCGAAAGATGGTAAAGACGCAGCTCTACCCACTAAAACCCGGCGAGTACCACCAATGCCGACTTCGATAAGGTGTCCCAAATCTATTGAGCAAAGAGGCCACCTTGACGGCTAGTCGGTCCCTTAGGGGACCGACACCTCCTCCATAGAGGGGTCGTCCCGCACCACAGAACAAGCCCTCCCAACGTCGGGATAGTGCAATGGGGTGAGGTTCTCATCCTCGCCCCTTGACTCCTTGCTCTTTTGGCAAACAAAGAGCAGCTAGCTCCCTTGGTTCAATTAACCTTTTTATATTCATGGGCGACGCTGACGACTTACCAATGTGGCTCGTCAAACCATTTACCTATCTAACTATAATATAACATATATGACTATAATTCATTAAAGTACGTTTTGCATAGTTCTAAGCTTCAAAAATTGGAATTTGTATCTCTTTGAGACAGTTCTACGCTACAGTTTTGTGATGTAGTGAATATTTACACGTGAAATGAAAACTTTTAGCCGAAAACATGAGTTTTACTGAAAAGGAATCTGAATAGATAGAAAATGCTTTTTCACTAAAACAGGGTGAAAATATGTAAAGATAAAAGGCAAAGTGGATTTGTGACGACCCCTGTGGCTCAATGGTTAGCGCGTGGTGCTCAACGAGGTCGCGGGTTCGAATCCCGCCAGGAAACAGAAAATTTCTGTGTTCCTGGGTCATGAATGTGTATTAAATATTATGTGTATTATAAAATAAAAATCTTAAATATACGTGTTATATAAAAGTATTTAATATATTTCCGTTGTCTGGTACCCGTAACACAAGGTCTTCGAGAACTTACCACGGGACCAGATTGACGTGGTGTGATAGCGTCCACAGATATAATTATAATTATAACTGATGAGTCTTTGAAGGTATGAAGTTTGTCAACGTACAAACAACATACAAAGGACTTTGTATGTTGTTTGTACGTTTGTTCTCGCTTGATTTCGAGGAAACGTACCAACATATTATATTAGGGACGCAGCGATAAGGAATTTTTACAGATGAGGCAATCAGAGAGTTGGTTCACCTGATGGTGAGTGACCAACGACATCCATAGACTCCTACACGACCCCACCATGGTTCAGGCCTTGTCATGGCGGTGGGACTCAGTAGCCTAGGGTGAGCCCAGCACCTTGCGCGAAGCTAATAGAATCGAGAGGGCTCTTTGTACCCTTCTTATAAGAAGAGGGGACAAAAGAGTAGGGGGCAAGGGGCGAGGACGAGAACCTCACCCCATGGTCCTATCCCGAGGTTGGGATGTGTTGTTCTGTGGTGCAGAACAACCCCTCGGTGGAGGTGGCGTTGATCCTATGAGAGACTGACTAGCCGTCGATGTGCCCTGTTTGCTCATTAGATCCGGGGCACCTCACCAAAAGCGGCATTGGTGGCACTCGCCGGGTATAAGTGGGTAGATGACTCAGAGCGTTTCAAGGCGTTTAAGGAAAAAAAAGACTCCCACACTAGAGTATTAGCAGGTACGTTGCCGGCCAATAGGATAGCATTATTTAATACAATATTGTGTAAAATTGGTTATAGGCAATCTCGGATCGGATTTTTCTAAATATCCTATACATTCTTGAAGAATACATCGCATTTATTCGAAGCCTTTGAGGGATGGGGCCTTATTTTGGGCCTAATATACGGTCTCTTTCACAGATTTACAGGTCAATTCCAAGGATTCGAAAGTAATCCGTGGCCTTTTTCCTTTGAGGATACATTTTGTCAATTACATGGGTAAAGTTGATGGAAATCTTATGATATATGACGCAAGGAAACCCAGAGATTGGTACCTAATAGGATTAAGAAATGTAAGAAAAAAACTACATCACGGATTAGGTACAGGGCATGTGAAAATAGTGTCACTTTTTTATGACGAGAAAAGTAAGAGTTTCTGGTGGCCCATTGGGAGGATAGGGAAAAGGAGGGCAGTACATCTGCGTGGCCTTGGTTGTGCGGATGTGTATGAGCGTCGGCGCCGTGAGGCTCCGACTGCTCGTTTGCCCCCTGATGACAAAAAAAAAATAAAAGTCTTACCTATCCTGAGACATAATATGTTAAGTCTCGGTGCCAGTAATTACACTGCCTGTCTTGCCCTTCTCTCCGAAACACAGCGAAGCTGTTTCACGGGAGAAACAAGCAAGATGGTGGTAGACGGGAGTGCGGCATCCCTCCTACCGGTCCCTAAGGCTATCATGAATGACGAAATGTTGAAATGGTGATAACAAAAGATGTCTGTACGGCGATTGTCTGTATTTCTACACACTTTACTAATTATTTATCAAACCTTATCACATCTTAAGATTGTTCATAAATGTCATCATCATCCTTTTGACGTGATAACATCTTATAAATTGAACATCGGCAGTGCGCACGAAAAAGTATTCCGTTCCGTAAAACGATAGACAGACCCAAGCGTTGGCTTGGAAACCATTATTTATAACAAACATTAATACGCGATAACGTGTTTTGTGTTTTAGTGTTTATTTCTACAATTTATTAAAATGTCATTGATTTCCTCCATAATTTTCAGTCTAATTTCATTTTGTTTAATTCAATTAACTGTTTTTTATGTACATCTGTAAGCCGACTTTACAGACAACCGATAATATCTTTTTTCTGATGGTCATAGGCCTCTTTATAATGCCAAGACTATATTATACCTCATAGCTATTAACTACCGTTCCGCTCAATAAAATCTCAAAGCTTGCGTGATGGCAGGCCGTAGCGGGTCACGAAGGAGTTAAACAATGCGACTCAAAGTACTTTTGTTTACCCAAATCTTTAATCATCATCAATATAGCTGCATTGTTTTCAACAGCATAATTTTATATTAGCATGGCTTTCATGGTTTGGGTGGCCGATGGGCCAATAAGGTTCAAGAGTGGAGGCCGCGTTTAGGTTGACGAAGTGTTGATCGGCCATTAACCAGGTGTGAAGACGATCTCCGTGCGGTGGCTTGTCGGTGTTGGATGTCAGTGGCAAGGGATCGGCCGTCTTGGCGTTCATTGAAGGAGGACTATGTTCAGCAGTGGTTCATAGAGGCTGACGAATATGATGATGGTTTTCACTATAACAAACCATAAAATTAAAACGGTGGATTTACAACGATATGTACTTGATGTGTGAAATCTCGTAAACAAAGCATTTGTGGGATTTAGGTGTGAGCCCCAAAGGGAGATCTCCGACCGAGCGAGATGATATGTTCGGCCAGGCCGATGCCCATGATGACCGTCAGTGAGAGCACATGGCAGGGGGTCCTCTCCTTCTGCGAGGTAGTGATGTCGCAGAAGGAGGAGGCGGAGCGGGAGAGGGAACGCACTGGCGCCTCTTCCCGCAGGAGAGCGCGGCGGCGACAGGTGGTCGCACCGCCGTGAGGGACCTGTGCGCGGCCGATCGGGGGATCCGCCGCGCGCGTGTAAGGTTCAGGCTATAAGGCACTTTAATGTGTTCAGGGTGCCTTAAGCGGAGATGGAGGAGGGGACGACACCCCCACCTCCAGAGATGAGTGCCAGATGGCACACCGTAGTGGCCCGGTGCGGACGTCCACAGCTCTCGCGTCGGGTCACCTAAACGACGAGGAGAACACCGCTGGGGTTTAGTGGGTAGAGTCTGCGTCCACCTTACCATCTTCTTGGGCGCAGAGAGTCCCACATAGCCTCCGGGCTCCCCGGGACCCGGTGGTATGCCTAAACACATTCCCCAGCGGAACCAAAAAAAAAAAAAAAAAGGCCGATGCCCATTTGCTATCAATTCAGCTGTTGTATGTATAGCGAGGAGCAGTGGAACTTCAATAGCGTGATTCAGGAATGTGGCGCTGATTGGTCCGCTACACATTCGTAGACGATGCTAAAATATCGAGCTTTGCAAAATAAATGTGCCAGAAACCATATTCCGTTATAAACAGTTTTAATAATAACAATGAATGTACACTATTATTCTACAAAAAACATAATAACGGGAATAGAAAACACTAGCGGACTTTTATTTATTTTGCGCCGGGAAATCCCCCTGCCAGTGGGACTCGCTGCGGCCGTAAGATGGTAAGATGGTCGCAGCTGTACCTACTAAAACTTGGCGAGTGCCATCAATGGCGCCTTTAATGAGGTGCCCCGGATCTGTTGAGTGACAGGGCGCCTCGATGACTAGTCAGTACCCCAAGGGAACGCCTCCTTCACAGAGGCGTTGTCCCGCACCACAGAACAACCCCTTCCAACGTCAGGATAGTGCAATGGGGTGAGGTTCCTTGTCCCTCCCTGCTCTTTTGTCCCTTCTTCTTATAAGAGGGCTACAAAGAGCAAAGAGCTTAAGCTATTGGGCCCCACTGCCACAACATGGCTTGAACAACCTTATACCCGAGCTTACAGCTTAGCACACCGTAGCACTTTCATACTTAGCACGCGAGCTCCGTGTGCTAACGTAACGTACTACCGTCAACTAGCGGAGATGTAGAAGGCTACATTTTGTAGTGGAATTCTAAATCTAAACCGTTTTCGAATCCACTTGAAAACACATACAAAATCATCAAAATCGGTCCAGCCGTTCAGGAGGAGTTCAGTGACATACACACGCACATAATAATGCAATATCTATACATCTATATAGATTAATAAAATTGGAGTGTCTGTTTGTAATATTAAAGTTACCGCTTTTTTATTGATGTTACACGGTACATATTATACAAAAATAACATTTTTTTTTAATTTTTGTCTGTCTCTGTTTGTTCTAGCTAATCTCTGAGACGGCTGGTCCGATTTTGGTTGGACTTTCACTGACAGATAGCTGATGTTATAAGGAGTAACTTAGGCTATAAAAATAATCATCACCCATTCACATACAGCTGTAAATCTAAGTTAAAGCGGGTGAAGCTTCGGGCAACAGTATAAAGATAAAAAAAACTATCAGTATGCTACATATTTGTCATAATTACGACAAATAAATCCGGATACTTTTGTAAATCGACGTAGCAACAATAGCTGGTATTCATAATATTATATTTAAAGAGTTTTGCATGTCTATGGATGACTGAAATACTTGAAACACTTCAAAGTGTAGAATGCATTTACGAAATTCGTATTGCAAAACGTCTTTTGAACTAAACATTGAAAGAGATTTTGAAGTCTCAAAGCGGTGCCGTTTTTAAGAAATTAGATTCTTTGATTCAAGACTAAAATATTCAGACTGAGATATGAATATATAAATATTTAAGAATTGTAACTTAGTGGTGAGATCATGAGAAATAATGTTAATATGAAAATGCGCTAGTCTTGTTTAAGGATAAGCTGTTCTTAAACTTCGTGGGACGGCAATATCCGTATGCGCCAGATCAGGTGCGTGAAGTGAAGCAGATCATTTAGTAAATTTTTTAGCTAAAAAAGCCAGAATTATTTGTAAAAAGTATTAGAAACTTATTTCTCCCCTCAAACAGCTTTGCTGCGTTTCGGAGAGAAGGGCAAGACAGGCAGTGTAATTACTGGCACCGAGACTTAACATCTTATGTCTCAGGATAGGCAACACATAGATGAGTTGTCTGGGCTCGTTCCAGGTAAACTAGTTTATGTTCATGGGCGACGTCGACACCATCAGGTGGCTTATATATATTTGATATCGTATTTCGATGTAAAACGATAAAGCCAATCACAATTTCTATGTAATTAAATAATTTAATTCTTAAAATCAATTTAACAATTTTAATTAATTTTATTTATGAACCAGAACAAAGGCATTTACATATTACAATAGCAACTTATTTTGATGATGATCATCATCAGCCTCTATTCGTCCACTGCTGAACATAAGGCTCGCTCTATGAACGCCAAGACGGCCGATTCCTTTCCACCACATCCAACATGGACCAGCCACTGCACGGAGATCGTTATCACACCTGTTTAATAGCCGACCAACACTTATTCTACGCAAACGTGGCCTCCACTCTTGAACCTTATTGGCCCATCGGCCGTCCGTTCTCCTGAGTGTGTGACCAGCCCACTGCCACTTCAACGAGCTTATTCTTTGCGTGATATCGATGACGAGTGAAATATATATATTTTTTCTTTTACGCCGGAAAATGCGGAGGTCCCTCCCCCCAGACTCCCCAGGCGGGTATGCGGGACTCGCTGCCCACGAAAGGTGGTAAGGTGGACGCGGCTCTACCCACTAAAAACCGGCGAGTGCAACTAATGCCGCCTTCGGTGAGATGTCCCGGATCTATTAAGCAAACAGAGCGCCTCGACGGTTAGTCAGTCTCTCAAGGGACCGACACCACCTCCACAGAAGGGTCGTCTCGTACCATAGAACAACCCGTCCAACGTCAGGACAGTACAATGGGGTAAGATTCCCATCCTCGCCCCTTGTCGCCCTGCTCTTTTGACCCCTCATCTTATAAGAGGGGTACAAAGAGCCGACGGAGCTGTCCTTCGGCTCAATTTGTTTCGCCGAAGGTGCTGGGTTCACCTTAGGCTACTGAGCCCCACCACCACAACAAGACCTTGATAGGGTCCTTAAAATAGCCTATGATGATGATCATCATGATAATGATGAATATGATGATGATGATGATGAATATGATGATGATGATGATGAATATGATGATGATGATGATGAATATGATGATGATGATGATGAATATGATGATGATGATGATGATGATGATGAATATGATGATGATGACGATGATGAATATGATGATGATGATAATGATGAATATGATGATGATGATGGTGATGATGATGAATATGATGATGATGAAGATGATGATGAAGTCAAAAACTAGTTCCTATACTGTTTTTTACTATTGTATATGATAATTCAACGGAAATATTATATTATCGTTCTAAAAAGCCTACATACGCGGATATAATGAAGATAATGATAATAATGATAATGATGATGATGATGACATGACGTCACGCCTTATCTCGGTAATGCGAGATAAAATATGTGCCAGAAACACCAGCCTCGTTGACCTACAAACATACAATACGGAACCATACAATACGTTTGTAATTTTTGTTGACAATTATACAGATTGAAAATGTTCATATTTCTGCATTAAATATATTATGACGAGTCTTGTTAATTGTATAGATTATGTTGAGAAGTCAATAGGCAGTTTATTTTAGAGGAAAGTATGTAAAAAATTTTGGCGGAAATAATTTCAAATTATTTCAGTATTTCCAAAACGAATGAAAATATAAGTTGGTGGGGTTCATGATAAAAACCTTATTTTGATAGTGTTTATATATGATTAGGTTACTTTTGTAAGGGAGAAAAAAAAATCAAACTTTTCAAAATAGATTCACATCATATGGGCAAACGGGACCTCTTTTAGCCTCTTAAATTTGTTCTTAGATGAGTCTACTATACATTTTCTTCAAAATAATAGAAGGAATTTCATTAATTATCGTTTTTAATTCAATAAAATAACAAAATACCAGTTTGTCGCTTACGTTCTTTATATATAAGCTCGCGCACGTAAGGAGAGCCTCACCCCGCTCAAGACGCTCAGTACACTCTGGCGTGTATCAGTTAACAATGCGTCGCCTTAATATCAGGTAATGTGTGTGTAGGAGGTAATCTCCGAAACTATTCATCCGATTTAAAAGATATTTTACCAGTATAGAAAGACTTATAGCATCTCTGCGTTGACTACTTTTAAATACTAAATCCCCGACTCACGTTAAGAGACTAGCCGCTAGTCCATCGTCATTCACATGTTAATATGAGTTTGTTTGTTCCTCTTTCACGCCTAAATTGCTAAGTGATTTTCAAATTATTTTACCCATGGAAAGCTACATAATTAGCGAGTATCATAGGCTATATTTTATCTCCGTATTCCCACGATAGCAAGAATAAAGCGGTTAAAACCGCTAGATAAAAGTGGATAAAAATAAATACAAATCGATAATTTCAATATATTTTAGCTAGCTTACAATATTAATACACTATTATTATTAAATGTTACAAATTAGATTTTACTAATTACCTAATTACTGTTATTGACTGGCCGTAATTGTGTCCTGTTTTAGTATTTTCGGCGAGGTGAGATTAAAATGTGTGATAGATATAATTTTATCACTACCACGAATATTGACGAACTATAGAGTAGAGTGGAGGATAGCACCCCACCATGGTTCAAGCCTTGACGTGGCGGTGGGGCTCAGTAGCCTAGGGTGAGCCGCTTCACCTTCGGCAAAGCTAATTGAACCAAGGGGGCTCTTTGTACCCCTCTTATAAGAAGTGTGGACATTGTACTGTCCCGACATTGGGAGGGGTTGTGATGCAGGAAAACCCCTCTGTGGAGATGGCATTGGTCCCTTGGGGGACTGACTAGCCGTCGAGGTGCCCTGTTTGCCTAACAGATCCGGGGCACCTCACCAAAGACGGCATTTTTGACACTCGCCGGGTTTTAGTGGGTAGAGCTGAGTACTCATTCCCCCGCGGGATGCCTCAGAGTATTGCCCGGCCTAAAAAAAAAACAAGGTTCCTAAGCACCCCTGTTCGTCACCCGCGGGGAGAGGCCTCGTCGGCGGCCTTCTCACTCACCAGGGAGTTTGATGGCACGCCGTCGAGGCTCTGCGGACGAGCGGACGACCCAGCTAAAACAAAAAAGGATAGGCAGTGTAATAATTACCTCTCTGAAGAGACAACACGTGAATGAGCCTGAGTTATAGGTGAACTCAACACAACCACAACAAATAGTAAATCATAATTTAATCATAATAAATCACTGAACGTCAGGATTGTTGAAATATTGAATAAATAGACGTCCGATCAAACTCAACACATTTCAACACCACGTCAGTTACTGTTTAATATAATAATATTATTGTGTATTAGCATATCCGAAATATTATTATTTCAAGATATTTCGGAATAAAATCAAATTTGATTTTCATAATTAATGGATTCAAAAATGAACGTTAATTTTGTTACATTGTATCCTAGGCTTTACCCATATAAACCTTGATTAACAGCCGATTACAGATAAACAACTATTATTTTATATCTTTTGTAACTTAATGCTAACGTATGCACAGTGAAAGAAATTTTGGAAATCCGTCGAGTAGTTTTTGAGTTAAATCGTGACAAACAAAAAATTAAATCATTCCTCTTTATATTAATGAATCTCCTCGAAATGAGGCGAGAAGGTTTTCGAGGTAATCCTTGCTCTGATGTTGGTTTGTTAAAATTGTAATAGAAACCTAAATATTTATTTTTCTTATGCAAATTATACTCTATTTGATATGGCTTATTAAAAAGATTTTAATTCTCAAGTCGTTACCCAAATGTTAATTAAGCGTTTTAATATTTTAAAAGCACTCCTCGTATTTGAAAAACAGAGCACACAATCAAGGTTACTAATTATTATTAAAATTTGGAAAATTATAAAGCGAAAATCATAATCATCAGCCCGGTAACTACGCAGTATATTCTTGTTATACTAAAATAAATAAATAATAACCAACAATCACACTACGTTAAACTTTTTTTTTCTTTAACATCGGGAAATGCTCTGAGGCATTCCGCGGGGGAGTGGATCTCCCCAGGCGGGTATGTGGGACTCACTGCGTCCAACAGCTGGTAAGTGGATGCAGCTCTACCTACTAAAACCCGGCGAGTGCCACCAATGCCGCCTTTGGTGAGGTGCCCCGGATCTGTTGAGCAAACAGGGCACCTTGACGGCTAGTCAGTCCCTCAGGGGATCGAAGCCACCTCCACAGAGGGGTCGTCCCGCACCACAGAACAACCCCTCTCAACGTTGGGACAGTACAATGAGGTGAGGTTACCATCCTCGCCCCTTGTCCTAGTGCTATTTCGTCCCCTCTTCTTATAAGAGGGGTACAAAGAGCACCTCCCTCGGCTCAATTTGCTTCGCCCAAGGTACTCGGTTCACCTTAGGCTACTGAGCCCCACCACTACGACAAAGCTGTAACACTAACAAGACAACGGATGGGGAAAAATTTATAAGGATTCTTGTTTCGAGATTTGAATAGATATGAAGACCTAAGCCTCCAAACTTCCCCAATAAATTCCCAAGTTAAATCCTGAAAATAAACATCCTAACAATTTTACATATTTAGCACAGATTCCATGAATTTAGAGCGAGATTTGTCGTAAAATACGGGTTTTTGTTGACTGAAAATATCCGATTTTTTTTATCTTTTAAATATCTTTTTAACGTGATTGCGTTTGTATAAGTTCTTTTGAGCTTGACTGGAGACTAGTTTTACAAAGTTATTATTCCTTATTTTATTAGAATGGCAGGTTTAAATGGCAGGTTAGATTGGCAAAATGACAGGCTTTGGACATGGACATCACCCACAATTCACAAAAAAGTTCGCTGGGGAGTCCCCCGGGGACCCAAACATACGTTGCATATTTTGATACAATGCTGGTTAGAGCTCCCGCAGTTTTACTCGCCCACCGCATTTTTAACCGACTTCTAAAAAGGTTCTCAATTCGAAGGTATTTTTCACCTCCTTTAATATTCGAGCTATCAACAGTAAAAAGAATTCATTAACACAAACAAACTCTAGCTTTATCATACCACTATAGATTTATTTAAAACTGTGTTAGGAAAAGCCGGGAACTACCCTTACGTTTCAAAAATCACTGACATTGTTTATACTAAGTAGTTTGATAAATGTCGGAAGCTTTCGGATGCAAATAGACAGCTTTGTCTTGGTCCTTGACTATGAGGGAGGAATATTTTACCCCGAGACAAATGGCCGCAGCCATGACAGTAGGGCGAGCACACGTTGGGGTTTTACAGGACGAATAAAATAAAAAGAAAGTGCGTGCATACAAAGTACACATTTCAGAAGTGAAACTTATTTGGAAAACTAATTTTTAAATATCGTTTATGTTTATACTAATCTAAAGCTTTAAATTTCCGAAACTTGTACTTCGACATTCGCTCTATCTCATTCTCTCTCTCTCGATCTATCTCACTAGCTTGTACTCTCACTCCATGGCTATGTACTTGCTACGTTCGCTGTTTCTCACCATCTCTCAATCGGTCTCAATCACTCTCTCCCTCTTCTTGGACAAAAATGTTGCACATTTTCGTGACGTTTCATCCGTAAAATTTAATAATGAGCGCAAAGAAGTTTCACTTCAAAAATGTTTCGTAGGTAACTTGTACACTTAAAACACGTTAAATAAAAATGTAAGAAATGCAGGCTACCTTAAGAAAAACGAGAAGATACTTAGGGTTTGCTCTTTAGCCAAATAAATATTAATTCTATTATCGACAATCTTAAGACTTTTCTTAAAATTGAAGGAGGTTTTAAGGATACTTCGATTATAAGCTAGAGTTAATTAATGCAATTTTAATATTATAACGTCGAATGTTTACCTTAATAAACCGTAACAAACATTCAACGTTGCTGTGCCGCGCTCCCGGCTGCATGGGTACCAGTCCACCATCTTGCTTGTTTCTTCCGTGAAACAGCTATGCTGTGTTTCGGAGAGAAGGGCAAGAGAAGAGTGTAATTACTGGCACCGAGACTTAACATCTTATGTCTCAGGATAGGCAACACATAAATGAGTTGCCTGGGCTCGTTCCAGGTAAACTAGTTTATGTTCATGGGCGACGTCGACCACTTACCATCAGGTGGTACGTTTGCCAGTTTGCCTATCCAACTAACATAAAAAAAAGGTATACTAGTTTATGTTCATGGGCGACGTCGACCACTTACCACCAGGTGGTACGTTTGCCAGTTTGCCTTTCCAACTAACATTAAAAAAATGCTTAAAGTGAGTAGGATATGATGAATTTTTGAAGATAGATAGGAATAATAATTTTAAAATGAGCAGTTGTATTATTATTTTTACTTAAAAAAAAAACTAAAGTTATTTAAAGCGCGTGGTGGTTTTTCAGTTTTATCCCGTTAAAAATTGGGTTTGTAGTGAAATAATGATATAAATTTAAAATCCCATATTTAAAAATTATAGGAAAACCTCCTTTAAGTTTTATTAGGGGCTTAAATCATAAAATCTTATATACGTCATTCGATTTTCTTATAAATTTGCATAAATATTGCTTATATCATAATCATCAAAGTTTGGATTTTTAATTACATTAAAACAGGGTTGAAACCGATATTACAACATAATATCATGATCATGATTTTAACTTATTTATTTCAATTTAGTAAAGCAAAGGGTTTATGGTTACCTAGCTATTAAAATGGGTATTAGGTGAACTATGCTACTAGGGTTTATTTCAAGGAGCACCATACATAGAGGGTCTTAAAAGAACGTTAGACCATAAGTACCATAATTAAGGTTATAAATAGGTGACCTATTTAGAAAAAGAGTTTTGTGTCCAATAGTGGAATAATTATTTTAAAATTAATTAATACGTAATATACTTGGCCTTATTTAAGAATTAGGCTTTTACGATCTTTTTTATGATATTATCTGCAGTAAAGTGTCAAAGAAATTACTTTTTTGCGATAAAGTCGCCATTGTGCGAAGTTTTAATTTTAATTATTATTCCTTTGTTCAAAATTTTCAATTTGCTCTTAACGATACAAGGTCATTATAGTGTCTGGCCATCAAACCGAAAACATAAAGTGAAAGAAACTTTTTAAGCGATTCTGATAGATTATATGTGTATTATATAATAAAAATCTTAAATATATGTATATTATAAAAGTATTAAATATGTTTCCGTTGCCTGGTACCCGTAACACAAGTTCCTCGAGAACTTACCACGGGACCAGATTGACGTGGTGTGAAAGCGTCCATAGATATTAATATTATTATTATTATTATTATTATTATTATTAAATGTCTTTTTTATGTCATCAGGGGCCAAACGAGTAGTCGGAGCCTCACGGCGCCGACGCCCATACACATCCGCACAACCAAGGCTACGCAGATGCGCTGCCCTCCTTTTCCCTATCCCCCCCCCCCCCCAATGGGCCAACGAAAACTCGAAACACCGAAAACCAGTTCGGCTGTAATGCAGCATGGCACTACCTCTTATCTTCTTATCCTATCTGATGATAAGTCAATCATCAATGTATGATAGTTGATAAAAAAATGAGAATGTCCTTAAAATTTAAGAAATATGGTTAATAATTTTCTCAGAAAAAGCATGATAATTTAAGTGTATCATTATCATTCGCCGGACTTAGAATTTCCATA
The DNA here is from genome assembly GCA_963853865.1 of Helleia helle. Lineage (NCBI taxonomy): Eukaryota > Metazoa > Arthropoda > Insecta > Lepidoptera > Lycaenidae > Helleia > Helleia helle. Next base: position 12,028,903 of record OY971436.1, read on the forward strand.
TTAGAAAACCTTCCTAAATTGAAACTCCAAGTTTCTGATCATTCCATATTCCTTCTGACAATTTAGTTCAAGATAGTCTAGTATAGACCAAATCTCTTCCCCACCATAGTTCAGGCTTTGACGTGGCGGTGGGGCTCAGTAGCCTGAGATGTGCCCAGCACCTTGGGCGAAGCGAATTGAGCCGAGGGGGCTCTTTGTACCCCTGTTACAAGAAGAGAGGACAAAAGAGCAGGGGGCATGGGGCGGGGACGGGAATCTCACTCCATTGTACTGTCCCGACGTTGGGATGGGTTGTTCTATGGTGCGGGACAACCCCTCTGTGGAGGTGGCGTCAGTCCACTCGGGGGCTGACTAGCCGTCGAGGTGCCCTGTTTGCTGATTAGATCCGGGGCACCTCACTAAAGGCGGCATTGGTGGCACTCACCGGGTTTTAGTGGGTAGAGCTGCGTCCACTTACCAGCTCTCGGGCGCAGCGAGTCCCACATACCTGCCTGGGAAGACCCACTCCCCAGCGGGAAAGCATTTCCCGGCGTGAAGGGAAAAAGCGACGACGACGAGAAGTGCAAGAAGAAATTTAGAAAAGCCAATTTCAAGGCACCTTTGACACATTTTGTAAGAGGTAGTGCCATGCTTTACAGCCGAATTGGGCCGGCACTATCGGGGTGATACCTCTCGCACACATAAAACGATGAGAAATACAAGTGTTCGACGGTTCTTTCACGATTCAACAAGCGACGTCGATGCCTGGGAACTCAGGAAAATCCATCCGTAGTTGACAACGTCTGTGGCTCAATGGTTAGCGCGTTGGTGCTCAAGCCGGAGGTAGCGGGTTCGAATCCCAGATGTGTATTAAATATGTGTATTTTATAATAAAAATCTTAAATATAATATGTATAGTATAAAAGTATTAAGGCGGGCCTTTCCCGATAAACGGCATTTTGAATTCTGTTTTATTTAGAAACTAAGCCGATTTAAGTTTTGACAAAAATATATGTTATTTAACACTCCATCATCATAATATTTCGGTTGTTCGATACACGATTACTTATATTTTGCTGTATTAAATGATGATGCAAAGACAGGTCAAAATTGAGATGAAAAACCAATTTTATTTGAGTAATATCAGGTTTTCTACAATAAAACTTATTTCATAATAAACCTTGTAGAAAATGTGATTAAAAACGGTCGTCATAAATTATTTTTTTATAAATCCCTCCCTTCAATTAAATAAATATGTGGTTTCACTCGCTGCCAAAGCGCTCGATGCGGTTTCGAGCTCCATACTAAATTCAGTTCTCGGACAGCCCCGCCTTAAATATATTTCCGTTGTCTGGTACCCGTAACACAAGTTCTTCGAGAACTTACCATGGGACCAGATTGATGTGGTGTGAAAAGCGTCCATAGATATTATTATTACTATCCATATTCCAGAGGTATGTATGTTAGGCATTTAGACGAGAACTTGGTCTTCATTACAAACACTTGCAATCAGGCGAGTTCAACGTTATACTAATTAATACATTCAATTAATCTTTCTTCATAGAATTATGCTGTGATTTCAAACAGCCAATCTCGCTCGGATTATTGGAATATTAAAATATTATGTAAATTTGAAAATTCCTATCAGACAAAGTTTCTAAGCTGGTGAATTAAAGAAGTTTCAAAGAGTTCCTCTTGAAATTAAACAGGTAATGGATTATCCTGATTGTGATGGATATTTGGAGAGGGCTTTGCGGTTTTTGGTATTTTTGTAGGATTTATTATTATTATTTTGGTTCAAAATTTTTCTAATAATTCTCCCATTTCTGGGGTATATCCAAAGATGCGAGCTTTTGGCCAAGACGTCTTTGGTTAAATATTAAATTTATTTTTTAATCAATCAAGAGAAATTGCCATGGGAGGGGAATAGGGAAAAGGAGGGCGGCGGATGTGTATGGGCGTCGGCGCCGTGAGGCTCCGACTGCTTGTTGCCTGATGACATAAATAAAAAGAAATTTCCTGACGATTCTACATGTAGGTATTTAAAATGACTGCTTTCTGCATGAGTATGTATGGATATAACTTTTAGATTTTTGAGACTGGTGTGAAGTGTTTTTGGGATAATACCTATGCTGCAAATTATGATTGAGGTCTTTACTGTTTGAACTCGGCATTAAAAGCCAAGGCCATGACGTCAGCCGAGTCATTATGAAGGCTGAAATGGAATATTGATCAAGAACAGGTGCACCCACTCACAGCGTCTTGCATGTGTCGATGTGGCTATTTCTAGACCTTTCCATCTAACATCATCATCAAGAATTTTCATCAATTCAATCAATTTCAATCAAGTTCAAATTCAATCAAGAAAATTCGAGAAGGAATTCTAAGTCCCTTAATACGTGTTAATTTGTTAATAATTCTTGCATAGTAAGGACGGTAAACTTCGTTAGAAGCCAGATATATCTGATAAATAAATCTTTTAAGGCATATTACTATGTACTCTCCACGGCCGATTTATAGAAAAGCTGTGCCTGCAGAGTATCATTTTTTTATAGCATAAGAGGGAAACGAGCAGTTGAAGCCTTTTAGCGACTATCGACGACCATACACATGTACAACCAGAGATTATGCAGATGCCCTCTTTTTCCCTATCCCCCAATGGGCCACCGGAAAGCACAAAATGCGACAGCATACCAGCACTTGACGCCGGTGTTATGTGAGCGAGAACCACCCCGCTCGTGCCTGCCCAATTCGGCTGTAAAGCTGCATGACACTGCCTCGTACTAAAATGATTATCTTAATACCCTCTTACTTAATCATACACATCTACCACATTACATGGCGTGTTATTGAGGATGGGACAGTGGAGGAACTCAGAATATCCCAATAACACCTATAATGGGTTAGAAAACCTTCGAGTATGGTCTTAGAGCTTTAGGTCTTTTCCGAACCTAGGAATCTTCCTCTCTTCAAAGACAGCCAAACTGTGAAGTATCCGAAATTAACCCAAAAAAGGAGGGCAACGCATCTGCATAACTTTTGGTTGTGCGGATGTCTATGGGCGATCGGTATATCCATAAGTCTCCGACTGCTCGGTCTGGTCCTTATGACATGAAAAAAATACAGACACAAATCTTAATATACCGCGATAAATTCCTTTTTTTATAGAAGAGGGGGCAAACGGACAGTCCATTCACCTGATGGTAAGTGATAGCGAAATTCAGACACCCGCTACACCAGAGGGTTAGCAGGTGAGTTGCCGGCCTTTCAAATGGGAGTATGTTCTTTTCTTGAAGGTCCCTAAGTCGTAACGGTTCTGAAACACCGTAAGTGGCAGCTGATTCCATATTTTCGTCGTGCGAGGCAGGAAATGCCGTAAAAATCGAGTTGTGGTGGATTTACGAACATCGAGATGGTGAGGGTGAAATTTGGAGTTTTTCCGCGATGTCCGGTGGTGGAATTCTGCTGCAGGTATTAGTTCGAACAATTCCTCAGAACACTCCCCGTGGTAGATGCGGTGGAAGATGCAGAGCGATCCGACATCTCTACGCAGCGCGAAAGAATCAAGCCGATTGGCATTAAAAATTTTACTATCACACAGCATTATAAAAACACTATTAAAACTTCTTTTAACGGAAAAAATGACTTCGTTTTGGGGTTCAAAATTTCAGCATTATCTTAAAATGCCTTGTTCGTAGACAGATTTGATAGTCAAAATAGCTATGCTAATTTAATCGTATATTGCTTTTACCAATCAGCGCGAAATCAAATAGTAAAACTTTTATTTGTGCCAATAGTGGCGTTGTGTTCGATGGTCATAAATTTATATTCACTGGGTCATTATACGTGTTTTATGGAGTCGTAAATTTATCAGTAACAATGGCCGCCTGTTACACCGTTCTGTAACGTTAGTTTATTGTTATAGGTCATCTTGTTTTTACTTGGTTATGCAAAGGGCAGACGAGCTACCTGATGGTAGCGTCGTTAACGTAAACTAGTTCGCCTTGGACTAGCCCAGGTAATTCATTCATCCCCACCATGGTTCAAGCCTTGACGTGGCGGTGGGGCTCACTAGCCTAGGGTGAGCCCAGCACCTTGGGCGAAGCAAATTGAGCCGAGGGGGCTCTTTGTACCTCTCTTATAAGAAGAGGGGACAAAAGAGTAGGGGGAACAAGGGGAGAGTACGTGAACCTCACCCCATTGCACTGTCCTGAAGTTGACAGGGGTTGTTCTGAGGTAGGACAACCCCTCTGTAGAAGTAGCGTTGATTCCTTCGGGACTAGCCATCGAGGTGCCCTGTTGTTCAACAGAGCCTCACCAAAGGCGGTATTTGTGGCATTAGCAGGGTTATAGCGGGTATTCGGCACAGATATGTGCCGCGAGTCCCATACATCATCGGACCCCTCCCAGGGACGTTGACGGCGTGTAAAAACGTTTTCGTAACGAAACGTAAGATGATTAAAGTCTCGGTGCCAGTCATCACACTGCCGGTTCTGTTCTTTCAGAAACACATAAAAGCTGTTTTACTGAAGAAGCATCCCTCAACAGAATCGCTCCCACCGGTGTATCATCACTATTGACATCTTATGCTTTTGTGAGTGACAATGAGGAGTCACTGAAAATCAGCGTCTCACCATTGCTGTAATGGTGTGGCAAATGCTGAGTGGCCTCTATTGTTCGCAATATTAATATGTATGTCAAACTGTTGTGTACGATTATGTTTTATAAAAACATATCTTTTGTTGTGGACAATAAAATATCTTTCTTTCTTTCTTTTGAGGAACGCCAACAGTTGGATATGATGGCACTAAATGCATGTTAATTTCAATTGCAACAATTTCATTATATTTATAATATAAGTTGACGAACGATGAAATTTACACGACGTTTAAGGGTTCCGCTTTTATAAATAACAACACGAAATCCTCAAAGCATTATTATGACGTCCGTATGTCTGTATATCAAACCAAAACCTATAGAGATTCCCATTTCTGTCATAAATCATGAAAGGCAAAAGCTAGATCGCATAGCATAAATGAAGAAAAGAAAATGAAAACCATAAAGTTGTATGAAGATACAAAAATACGTTTCATAGAACTCTCAGCATGTCAGTCAAACTCGTACTTGTCTAATTTTTATAGCATTATGGGAAAACTAAATAAAAGATGGGATAAGTTTTATGGGCACTGGCGTGATAGTCAGGTACCAAAACACAGCGTAGACTATTTCACAACAATTTTGCGTAAGAAAATATCGAGGGGTCATTTTAGACTGGTCTTCAGTAATACCTATTTGTACGAAAATAATTGATTTTTTGTTTGATTGTACTTATATGTTTACGTTCTCAAATGCTAAACGACTGCAAATTGTACAAAGACTAGTGTCGCAGGACACAGGGGTCACAAGTTCGATTCCCGCCACGTAATTTGTATCATGAATATCTATACCAGTTCATGTTCAAGTATTAATAATTTCCTAGCACACCCACGTCGGTTCCGGAGTAACACTCTAATAAAAAAACCTTACAGAACCATGTGACAAACGCCCTTAAAGGTTCACACGCCAATAAAAGGGCGATGGGTGTCCATAAACCGGAACGGTTTACGCCCTATCATAAACGGGGGCTAAAATTAGACGGATAAGCTAATCGGCGAACATTCACACCCAGGCGATACCGACTAGAACCGGGCAAAACCGGATGAAACAGGAAATAACAGGGTAAAACTGGGTATGAATGAAGTCATAAAAGTAAAACAGCTTGAGATGAAATTACATCTTGTAATTGTAGAACGTAGAATGCTCAAATCTCGCTAAAATTTTTCGGCGAATTATTCGGTGTTGTAATCGATTTGTCTACTGAAGTGGTCTGGTCACGTACAAAAATGATTATTTAATCGATCGTCCCTTGGATTATAGTTTTGAAAAAACTTCAAAAAAGGAGGATGTTCTTTCTTATATATAATATATTTTAAATGAGTTCGAATCAGTTATTTGATCAATTAACCAGCCAACCGTGAAACCATCATGACTATTAGTTATATTATAATAAGCCTTAAAATTGATCTCTTTTTAGAACAGTGTCCAACTAGGAACGACAAAGATTGATAATGGTGATGATGATGATGATCATGATGTGGAAATTGCGTTTTCTGTTTGAAACACCAATCAGCGCACCTTTGTCTTTCATAAGGGTCAACGTATGCTGGTCGGTACCCCGCGGAAAGCACTTTGTATGCGCTGACCTGATTTTCCTGGCATTTGCCATAATGTCATTGTGCCAGATTTGGGAGGTTCTTTATCCGCATTCGTTAATTATTATACATATTTGAAAATCATGAACATAATATGAGGAAATTCTTATGGATGTTTATGAAAATTTCCCTTACAATGAAAACAATTTTGAAACTATTTAAAACGACATATTTTCCATGTTTTCGAGAGGCCTCTCTCGAGACAAATTCAAATTCAAATTCAAAATTCTTTATTCTTAGATGCAGTAACAAAGTGTTAGACATTCGTAGATAATGTCAAAATATCCACAAAATAAAAGTGAATCACATGGTGACTCGTCTTAAATAGTTATAGAAGTGAAAATAATAAGGTTAATTAAAAATATTATATCTGAAATAACTACTTACGAAATATCGCGGTTTAAAATTATATTCCCGACGCTTTGGATATTTTAGAATCATTTAAATAAGGAAGTGGAAGGGAAGCGCTGTGCCGCGCTCCCGGCTGCATGGGTACCACCATCTTGCTTGTTTCTCCCGTGAAACAGCTTCGCTGTGTTTCGGAGAGAAGGGCAAGACAGGCACCTAGACTTAACATCTTATGTCTCAGGATAAGCAACACATAAATGAGTTACCTGGGCTCGTTCCAGGTATACTAGTTTATGTTCATAGGTAACTTCGACCACTTACCATCAGGTGGCACGTTTGCCAGTTTGCCTATCCAACTAAAATAAAAATAAAAAAGGAATTTCTGACATTTTGGCTGTTGCATGTTAGGCTAATTTCACTATAAAGACTTTACGAGGGCGGCACTCAAAATTTCGGGAATCAAGGAAGTGACATAATATTACTATTTAAAAATGTATTTATTGCTTTTCGAAGTATTCTCCGCGAAATTTAACACATTTTTCCATACGATGGAACCAATCATTGAAGCAACCATTCCATTCGGAAGTTGGGGTCTCCAAAATGGCCGTTTTGTAGGCGTCCACAGCTTCTTCAGGCGATGAAAATCTCTGACCACGCAATTTATTCTTTATTTTTGGGAATCATTAGGGCTTAGGTCGGGGCTGTACGGCGGATGGTATAATAATTCTATGTTTTCTTGCTCTAAAAACTCTTTTGTTCTGTGCGCGGTGTGAGAATTCGCATTGTCGTGATGGAGGATGATGCGGCGGTTGCAGTTCTCTTTACGGAGTTCAGAAACGACTTGTGGCAAACAAATGCTAGCATACCATTCTACATTAACCGTTCTTTGTCCCTCAAGAGGAATAGTCGCAACATGGCCGGTTTTGGAGACAAACGTGGCCACCATTTTTTTTGCAACACTTCGTGAACGAACAATTTTTGTTGGCTTTAACCCATTTTCGAACACCCAAACTCGTGACTGGTTTTTTGTTTCGGGTTCGTACGCGTATATCCAGGATTCGTCACCTGATACGATGTTGTATACAGCATTTGAGGATCCTGAAGATCTTTTTTTTAATAAATAAATGGTATTCGATTTTTAAAACCAAGGTGATTCAAATAAAAAGATTTTAATATGACAGGAACAGTGGAAATATTCCATTCCCGATACTTTTAGTGTAGCCTATGTATCGTGGTTTAAAATTATATTTGTATAGTTCACAACAATAGTCATAAGATCTGAGGTGCTGAATTAAAAATATGCATCAACTCTAAGATTTAACAGTTAAATCAAATTATAGTAATTTGCATTGCATTAGAATACCATAGAAAGTTTCGTTTACAAAATAATAGATGGCACTGTTTACATTGGGACTTTTCCGTTTATTTTCTGAAATGTTTACACATTACAATATTATGTAACGGAAGGAGTGATGAGGTGAGATTCGTTAAGCGGATACCAGTGGTGAGGAGAGGAGTGGGGAGAGGAGAGGAGGGGCGAAGCGGAGAGGAGAGGAGAGTTGCTTATAAAATGCGGTGCATTTTGGCGGAGCGTTACTATTATTGTGAAATTCTTAATATAAAGTCATTAAAATATCTTCAGTAATTGCTTATTTTATTTAAATTTACATAATATAAAGTAATTATAAGAAATAATATCATAGTATATTTGAAGGCCGTAAAATTATACAATACAATTACAATATTATACAAGATACAATTCTTTATTATAATATCTATTGTCCTTAAATCTCATATAAAATGTATTGAGAATTTTCGTATATACAAGGATTTGAATAATTCGCCAATATCTATAACGTTAAGGAATATTTGTCACAAAATGATCCATTACGGATTCAGATTTCTTATACTTTGTTTCCCGGGAAAAATATTTTACATAATATACAAAAATAGAGTAATCTGAAAGAAGAACAAATTAATTTTGGGCAATTAACAATGTTTCAATTTTTTCTAGTTAATCAAAATCAAAAATCAAAATCATTTTTTTTATTCAAAATAGTACCAATACAGTATATTTTTGAACGTCAATTGAATCTACCACCAATTCCAAAGCAAGCCCACTGAAAAGAAATGGCGAAACAAACTCAGTGGAACTAAGTCTACTAAACTAGTCTTTAATGAGCTTAAATAATTTACCCTGGTCCAAAACATAACAACTCGGTGTTAGTAATTACACTATTAGTAATTGTACTATGCCTGCCCTTCTTTCCAACACAGCAAAACTGTTTGTAAGAGATGAGTAGGATGGTGGTAGGTAGGTGCGGCACGACCCACTATGGTTCAAGAATTGTCGTGGCGGTGGGGCTCAGTAGCATAAGGTGAACCCAGCACCATGGGCGAAGCCAATTGAACCGAGGGGGCTGCTCTTTGCAGCTCTCTTATGAGAAGAGGGGACAAAAGAGAGGGGGACAAGGGGCGAGGATTGGAACCTCACTCCATTGCACTATCCCAACGTTCGGAGGGGTAGTTCTGTGGTGCGGGACAGCCCCTCTGTGAAGGTTGCGATAGTCCCTTGAGGGACTGACTAGCCGTCGAGGTGTCCTATTGCTCAATAGATCCGGCGCACCTCACCAAAGGCGGCATTGCTGGCACTCGTGGGGTTAAGACGTGTTCCCATCTAATAAAGGTAGGTGCGGCACATCGCATTCTCTCATGGCTGATGTGTACTTAATCATAAAGTCTTACCAAAAGTCATATTATAGTCACGTCGTTGCTCCATTGATATGCCTTGTCGATGATGAGCGTAGCCAGAATATATTTACAGTATATCACAAATTATTTTTATACAACTAATCTACGCCTACACGAAAAAACGTTTGAGGATTTTAAACGTCGGAATCAAATGTGAAGAAAAATATAATATACTGAGAATATACTGAGCTGTTCATTTTTAATATAATTATGGGTTTTAAGCGTTCCTAAAACCGGCGGATCCATTTGTAAGACCTTTTAATTCGAAAAGCACGTAATAAATTCAAATTAATATCAAATACTCGGACCTACAGTGTTACACCTGAAAATAGCTCTATTTTTAGCTCCATTTCAAGGTATCACAGGGGTCAGGATCGAACCCGGATCTCTAGCTCAAGAGAGATCCGAGATTCGAGCCCATACCCACTAGACCACAGTGGCTCACATACATGTATACTGAAATGGAAAGAGGAAATATTTGATTTCTTCTAGAGTACTAATTGGAACTGAAAACCATCAGTGGATGGATACGGGCCGATAATGATAACTGAGATTTAAAAAATATTAATTAATTAATTAATTAAAAATAATTAAATTAATTAAATATAAATTAATTAATTAAATATAAGTTAATTACTAAATTAATTATTAACCTTTATGAAAATAGTATATAATCCGAAAGTTTGCCGTAGCTCAATGTCCTATGGAGCGTGGAGCTCAACAACTGTGTAGTTCTCTGGCGGATGTCTTCTTTTCGAATCCAATCTGCCAAATAAACACCAAGCATATTACTGATATCACGCATGTTGGAGTGGCAGTGGGCTGGTCACACGGTCAGTAGAACGGATGGCCGATGAGGCAATAAGGTTCAAGAGTGGAGGCCGCGTTTAGGTAGACGATGGTTGGCCACTAACCAGATGGGATGGCGATCCGGTGATCGTTATCCCACCTGGTTAGTTAGTAGTTAGTGGTCTGACTGTAGTGTCTGGTCTGGGTTAGGTGCGAGTGGCAAGGGATCGGCCATCTTGACGTTCATTTAAGGAGGCCTAGGAAGGAGGCCTGCTAAACAGTGGAGGGATAGAAGCTGACGATGATGATGATTATATCAAAAGTTTTCTATTACCTTAATAATGATGTTTATTTATATCCAAGCCATATAACGATGAATGTAAAACGACAGAGATTGTACGGATAATTGGACGCAAATCGTCCCGGGGGATCAACCTAGGTCCCAGCGTATTGCCCGAGTGATTGGGATAATGGATTAATACTTTGATTGAAGTTCTGTATAAAACATATTATACTTTTATTACGCCGGGAAATGCTCTGAGGCATCCCGCGGGGGAGTGGTGGGTCTCCCCAGGCGGGTATGTGGGACTCGCTGCGCCCGAAAGCTGGTAAGTGGACGCAGCTCTACCCACTAAAACCCGGCGAGTGCCACCAATGCCGCCTTTGGTGAGGTGTCCCGGATCTATTGAGCAGACAGGGCATATCCCTCAAGAGACCGACACCATCTCCACAGAGGGGTTATCCCGCACCACAGAACAACCCAACGTCGGGACAGCACAATGGGGTAAGGTTCCCATCCACTCCCCTTGTCCCGCTGCTCTTTTTTCCCCCTCTTCTTAAAAGAGTGGTACAAAGAGCAGCTCCCTCGGTTCAATTTGCTTCACCCAAGGTGCTGAGCTCACCTTAGGCTACTGAGTCCACCGCCACAAGGCTTGAACCATGGTGGGGACATTTTCACTACTAAAACAATTAAGATAAATATTTACCGTTCACTTTTTTTGTGAATAAAATATTAGTAGATAATGTCGAAATATTGCGCGAAATAAAAGTGAAAAACAGTATGTAAATATTCCGTTCACAGTAATTAATCTTTTTAAAAACTTTAAATAGTTAAATGATTAAAACTCTGTATCTATAAGAAAACAATCTTTATATACCTATACAGGACAACGTCTGTCGGTGCCACTAGTATCTATGTAAAATTCACATTATTTATTCACTTGAGTATGATGTAGTATATAAATATGCTTCTATATTGTATTATAGCCATATTTTTTGTTCTTTATTTTCAGACATTCGATTTAATCGCACAGTTAATGAATAAGGTTTAAATAATGTAAAATTTAGGTAATAGTCCCAAATTTAAAATAGTCTATATTACACTAGTTTAAAATTTGGGGTAGTTATAATACAGTTTTAACCGCCCCAAAAATGTAACAGCTGTATTTATACAATTCTTCTTTTCTTTTTTCGGTCAAATTCGGTCTTCTATAGGTAGAGGAATCTATCGTACCTAAAACTGTCCTTTCTCTAAAGTTATACCACACTGTAAGTACGTACAATTTCATGAAAGTAGGAGGAATTGTTTAGAAGGTCATCAAAGACGAACAAAATGGCATACCTAGCATTAGAGGTCATTTTATGTTGGTCGCTCAATTATTCCTTTATTGCCATTATTAAGAAAATAGCAGTAATTTACGACATGAAGTAGGTACATTTGGTTTAATATGTTTGTTTTACGGAAAATGAGCATAAACACAAACTACTAGCATTAGGGGAATTAGGAGAATTAGGTGCTAGTAATAGGGGCTGAGTGTGAGTGGTCCGGTTAAAATGATTTTTTAAAGTGTAAACTTCTTTTAGCGCGGTACGCATATTTTTAGATGAGATAAAATCTCTGAACTCGCGACACCGCACACGCACACGCACCGCACACGCTGAAGACGCAGTTTGACGTTTATATGACGTGAACTCGCGACACCGCACGCAAGCCGCTGGAGAGGCAGTTTGACGTTTATATGACGTAGACTCGTGACACCGCACGCAAGCCGCTGGAGAGGCAGCTCGACGTTTATATAACGTGGACTCGTGACACCGCACGCAAGCCACTGGAGATGCAGTTTGACGTTTATATGACGTAGACTTGCGACACCGCACGCAAGCCGCGCGCTGGAGAGGCAGTTTGACGTTTATAATATGACGTGGACTCGTGACACCGTACGCAAGCCACTGAAGAAGCAGTTTGACGTTTATATGACGTGGACTCGCGACACCGCGCAGAATTCCACCACCGGACATCGCGTAAAAGCTCCATATTTCACCCTCACCATCCCGATGTTCGGAAAACCACAACAATACGATTTTTACGGCATTTTCTGCCTCGCACAACGAATGTAATATGAAATCAGCTGCCACCTATGGTGTTTCCAAACCGAAACGACTTAGGGACCTTCAAGAAAAGAGTATACTCATATCTGAAAGGCCGGCAACGCACCTGCTAATCCTCTGGTGTACTAGGTGTCTGTGGATGTCGTTTTCACTTACCATCAGGTGAATCAACTCTATTTGCCCCCTCTTCTATAAAAAAATCACTGAGTGGCCTATAAAAATTTTCATCAGGCCAAATACAGCTGTAAACATTAGTGAAAACAAAGCTGCGATCAACAGTAGGTACAAAAGTTACAATGAAAAAATAAAAGTAGAACAAACAAATATTTTCACAAAAAGGGTAAAGAGAAATTCGGGAGCAATAAAAATTCCCGTTTTGCTCCCTGGATCGATCGGGGATATATTCCCGTATCAGTTACTTAGTTAAATGGTCCAAGAAAACTATTACGAGGAAAAATGGGCGTATTTGCGCTTTTCCGTAATATACGGCATCTTGCTGTGGGGTTTGTGTGAAATTTTAATGTTAATAAAATAAAAAAAGTTGTGGGTTCGAATCTAAGGGGTATCATTTTTGTTATGGGGTGTTTTAAATTATGATTTCGGCACGTTTGGAAAATATCATGACCTCATGAAAAATGTGGGTGGAAGGGTACAGGGACAGGGGAAGACACCACCGGTTCAAGCATTTTCGTGGCTTAGGGGCTCAGTAGCCTAGCACCTTGGGCGAAGCCAATTGAACCGAGGGAGCTGCTCTTTGTACCTATCTTATAAGAAGAGGGGACAAAGAAGTCGAAAGCCAAAAAAAAGGAACTGACTAGCCGTTGAGGTGCCCTGTTGCTAAACAGATCCGGGGCACCTCACCAAAAGCGGCACTGGTGGAACTCGCCGGGTTTTAATGGGCAGAGCTGCGTCCACCTTACCATCTTTCGGGCGCAACGTGTCTTACATACCTATCTGGGGACACCTCCTCCCCGCGGGATTCCTAAGAGCATTTCCCGGCGGAAAAGAAAAAAAGGGGGAAGACCGAAAAAGCGATGGCTGGGTGGGATTAAAAGAGATATGGACATGAGAAGGCATGAGGCACAAGACATACAAAGGCAAGCTAAAATAAATGAGGGCAAAAATGGCTAGAGGAAAATGATGATGATGATGATGATGCAACCAAAATCAGCCACTAGAGTTCATGATGAGGCCTCGCTCGAGAAGACGGAGGGTAAGGGGAAGATCCTCAGATAACTTACCGGTTTTAGCAGAGAGGGACGCGTTGTGCCACGCCCCGTCTGCATGGTACCACCATCCTGCTTGTTTCTCCCGTGAAACAGCCCTGCTGTGTTTCGCAGAGAAGGGCAGGATAAGCAGTGTAATTAATGGCACCGAGACTTAACATCTTATGTCTCAGAATAAGGACTAGTTCCACGTTAATTTGTTTATGTTAGTAATATTAATCCCCATATAGTCTGCCCTTGAAGGGACTCGAACACGTGACCTTTGTGGCGTGTTTTAATGAAGGGTATCTGACATTCAGGCTTTGTAAAGATTTTATTACCTTCAGTCTAGTGTAGTCACAATACACGTGTGTACATTTTGAGTTATAGCCGAGTTCATAAATCCTTTTTTTTTATTTTGTTGGAAAGGAAAACTGACGCGCGACCTGATGTTATGTGGCCAAAGTCATCCATGGACAAAAATTCCAGGACTAACTTCTTTATAACAGAACTAACCGAGACGTATGTCCCATACGTCTCGGTGGCTATTAATATAAAGCCTCTTCAGCCATTCTTTCCAAAACACAGGAAAGATACGGGAGAAACAAGCAGGATGGTGGTACCATGCTGACGCGAGCGCGGCACAGGGCATCCCTCCCAGCCAAAACCGGAAAATTATCCGAGGATCTTCCCCTACCCCTCCGTCTTCTCGAATGAGGCTTCATCATGAACTCTAGTGTCTGCATCTGGTTGCATCATCATCATCATCTTCTTCTTCTAGCCATTACTGTCCTCTTTTTCTTTTACGCCGGGAAATGCTCTGAGGCATATATCCTATTTGGGATGGGGGGACTCCCTAGGTGGGTATGTGGAACTCGCTGCGAAAGAGGGTAAGGTGGACGCAGCAGTGGTGAAGTGGATTTCAGCAGCCTTGAAATGGGTTTTTCTTAATTTCTACGTGTACCTGAACATGAGACCATCGCTCGCTCACCGGTGAAGGAAACATCGTGAGGAATCCTGCATGCCTGATGAGATTAAAACTATTTGAAGGTGTGTGAAGTTCACCAACCCGCATTGAGCCAGTGCATCGGTGAACTATGGCCCAGCAACTCATTGCCTTTTTGAGGAGGACACCCGTGTCCACCTTGCTGGACATAATATTAGGGTTGATATATTATAAGGAACCACCTGCCAGTGGTATTTCCGAACCAATACAACAAACCACGACCTGATGAGGCCTTGAAATGAAAGGCCTGGGTTCGATCCTGACCTGTGAATATAAAATGGGTTTCTCTAAATTTCCTCGAGCACCGGAACATGAGAACTTACCGAAAGAAAACCTGCATGTTCGATGAGATTTAAAGTCTTTGAAGGTGTGTGAAGTTCACCAACCCGCACTGGGCCAGCGCATCGGTGAACTATGGCCCAAACCATCCTTACCTGATTTATCAGACCCGAGCCCAGCTGTGAGTCATATTAGGGTCGACATTGAAAAAAGACCCTCCGATATCAAAGCAAGATGGTAATCACTTATCACCAGGTGCGTCGTTTGAAACAAGTCAAATAATTCAAATAAATAAAAAAACAACACAAAATACACTAAATCAAAGACACGATGGGAGGGAAGCGCTGTGCCGCACTCCCGGCTGCATGGGTACCACCATCTTGCTTGTTTCTCCCGTGAAACAGCTTTGCCGTGTTTTGGAGAGAAGGGCAAGGACTGCCTTGCCCTTCTCTCCGCTGGTACTCTACTATAATTGTTATCAATGGTAAAAGAAATTAGTTTTTTTTGTTCTTTCGTATTCCAGTCCGGTGGGAGGGAATCGCTGTTCCGCGCCTTCGGCTGCATAGGTACCACCATCTTGCTTGTTTCTCCCGTGAAGCAGCTTTGCTGTATTTCGGAGAGAAGGGCAAGACAGGCAGTGTAATTACTGGCACCGAGACTTAACATCTTATGTCTCAGGATAGGCAACACATAGATGAGTTGCCTGGGCTCGTTTCGGGTAGGCTGGTTTATGTTCATGGGCGACGTCGACCACTTTCTATCAGGTGGCACGTTTGCCAGTTTGCCTATCCAACTAACATAAAAAAACGATGATTGGCCACAGATGACTTTTTAATAACCGATCACTGTGTTAAAGTGATCATAATTTCAAATAATTCAGGTCAGAGTCGTTAGCTGATAAAATTAGGGTAATAACCAAAGTTTACCCCAAAAATACCATTATTATCTATAGACACGCACCAAATGTGGAAATACCATCACCATCAATCTTATGTAATATATACCATCATTATCAACCTTGTTCACTTATATGCCCCTATCAATGAACGCCACGACGGCTTGCCACCCGCAACCAACAGGAACCGGTCACTACATTTTTATTCGATATTGTACATTAAAGTATCTTTTTTTTGTTATCGCAGGAGAAATGCTTTTTACGCATGTACCCAGGATCTTGGGTAGATCTAACCCTATGTGGGTCTTGCACCTGGGAGTGCGCTACCGCATTTTGAGGGTCCCGGGTCTGTAGGAAACAGGAACGTCAAACGACACTAACTCTACTAAGGGTTCCAAAATAGTCCACTGAGAAGAACCGGTAACACAAACTCAGTAAAACTTATCGTTCAAATACTAAGCAATATGTAATTTATAAACAGAAGCATCGTAGCGAGCGCCTTATTCCCAAGACAAGGCGTTTGCTATGAGGCTTCTATACTGTCGTCTGCCACTGGATACATAAGCAGGAAGGTGGTCTTTTTTTTTTCTTTTACGCCGGGAAATGCTCTGAGGCATCCCACGGGGGAGTGGGTTTCTGCAGGCGGATATGTGGGACTCGCTGCGCCCGAAAGGTGGTAAGGTGGACACAGCTCTACCCACTAAAATCCGGCGAGTGTCACCAATGTCGCCTTTGGTGAGGTAACCCGGATCTAATGAGCAAACAGGGTACCTCGACGCCAAGTCAGTCCCTTGCTTTTGTCCCCTATTCTTATAAGAGGGGTACAAAGAGCCCCCTCGGCTCAATTTGCTTAGCCTAAGGTGCTGGGCTTACCCTAGGCTACTGACTCCACCGCCACGACAAGGCTTGAACCATGGTAGGGAGCATGGTGGTCTAAGCAGGAGAAGCCTATTACTATTTCAATCTAACTTTGAAAAGTTTCGCTATAAAATAAACGTGAAACGTGCATGGAGCCAATAATAATGTATCAGGACAATAATGTGTATGGGGTATATCTCAAAAGTTGTGTGCTGTTTCCACAACTTTTTGTTTATAATATTTATATATTAAACTAGCTGTTGCCTGCAGCTTCGCCCGCGTTACTCAACTCCTATATTTCAGCGTGATGTTATATAGCCTATAGCCTTCCTCGATAAATGGGCTGTCTAACACTGAAACAATTTTTCAAATCGGACCAGTAGTTCCTGAGATTAACGCGTTCAAACAAACAAACAAACTCTTCAGCTTTATAATATTAGTATAGATAATTATTCTTCTGTGCGTATGTCACTGGAATCCGCCTAAAGGGTAGACCGATTTTGTTTTTTTTTTAAAGTGAAAACTTCTTTTGGCGCAACTCACACAAATTTTTTTTAGGGTGTAATTGAGGCAGAGCCATCACGCTCGGAGCTGAAAGGCTCAATCGGGTGAACTCGGGACTGCCGAGTGCGCCCGAGCGAGAAATATACTGTCGCAACGTAACTTCACAATAATTGAAAGATCAGTGCCGTTGAAACCGGTTTAAAATTATATACGAAATTAAATTCAACCTATAAAATACATTACTTTATTTTACATAACCGATTATGCGATTTAATTACGTTACAGGGACATCTATTGACACAAATAGAATCCTTTTATAAGAAACGAAATAATATAATTAATTTGTTACTCCTATCGGCAGTCCCTATGACTGGTTAGGTATTTGTGTGTGTTTAAGTGGATTCTAGAATTGCTTATATTCACAATTCGGTTACATTACAAGATGTTTTGTTAAACGTCTGTCGGGTCCGTTAGTAATATACATACATACTTTTATTCCAGATGTATACTTTTCCGAAAGAAAATCTTATACTTTTTTTCTATAGCTCCTACCATTGTCAACTTTCAAGAAAGGAACTCGAAAATTCAAGAATTCTCGAACGCGAATTGAATTTTCCATTTTCGCAATATTTTCGTTCCCATTCAACGGTATAGATGGATGGGATTCCTGGAATATTGTATATTTCTGGAATGCCCAGCATCCGAATGCTTGTCTGATATTACGAACGGTGTTAGAATAAAAATGACTTATATTTTATATAAATATTATTATTATTATTAGAATAAAAATGACTTGGCAATTTTCAAATTCAAATTCAAATTTTCTAAAAGGCGTTCTTTCTTGCTTAGCTTACATATTATAATAATTGGTCAATCAAATGCAAAAAGAACAGTTTACAGATAAACATCACAATTTTTTATTTTTGGTTTTTATTCTTATACTAGCTGTAGCCCGCAACTTCGCCCGCGTTAACTTTTGTCTAAAAAATATAAAAATAATTAGGGGTGGACCACCCTTAACATTTAGGGGGATGAAAAATAGATGTTGTCCGATTCTCAGACCTACCTGATATGCACGCTAAGATTCACGAAAATCGGCCGAGCCGTTTCGGAGCAGTTCAATTACGTACACCGTGACACGATAATTTTATATATATTAGATTTTTTTCATCATCATCATCATCAACATTTATCCGTCCACTGCTAAACATAGGCCTCCCTCAATAAACGCCAAGACCGGCTACTTCACGGAGATCGTTTTCCCTCCTGGTTAATGGCCGACCAACACTTCGTCTAAACGTGGCCGTTTTAAATAATTTTAGTAATGAAAATAACCATGTTAACTTAAAATCATGTATGGTTAATCGTATTTCCATAGCGATGGCTCCGTAGATTCACGCATTCGAATAATCAACCCTTCAATCTTATAATGTTATTATAATAATAAAAAATTGTGTTTCTTTGTAATATAAAAATAATAACTATTATAAATATCAATATTTAAATAATACTAGCTGTTGCCCGCAGCTTCGCCCACGTTAACTTAGATTTACAGCCGTAGACGGATTGATGATGATTATTTTTAAAGCCTAAGTTACTCCTTAATACATAAGCTATTTGTTAGTGAAAGTCCCGTCAAAATCGGCCCAGCCGTTCCAAAGATTAGCCGGAACAAACATACAGACAGACAAAAATTGTAAAAAAAGGCTGTTTTGGTATATGTACCGTGTATACATCCATATTATGCATTTAGTAAAAAGCGGTTATTTTAATATTACAAACAGACACTCCAATTTTATTTATCTGTATAGATGATGATAATAAGTTAATCTTGTCACCGCATAAGTACCGTTTTAGGGATCCTGGCTACATGCATAAAAAGCATTTCCCTGCGATAATAAAAATAAAAAAGTACCGTTTTAGGGTTCCTCAAAATGACAAAGCGGAACCCTTTTATTTATAGTTACGGGTCTCTAACAGTCAGGATATTTATAGAAAATGCCTTGGGAATAAAGCGTTCGCTCCAGGCCCTTATAATAAATCTAAGGTACCTCCATATTGGATATGAAACGAAGCATATTTTTTGTCATTTCTGTTTCATTCGTTAAAATTGATATTTTGATTCCCTCGTGAGTATGGTATATTTTTAGATTTTGTGAGTTATTTTTGTCTTGTAGATATTTTTTTGAGTGATAAAAGTTAGTTTAGGCTCCGACTTGTAGTGATTAAGTTACCTAGTCGTGGCGGTGGGGGGTCAGTAGCCTAAGGTGGATCCAGCACCTTGGTTCCCGCTCTTTATACCCCTCTTGTAAGAAGAGGGAACAAAAAATCGGGGAGAAGGGGAATAGGAACCAACAAAACTGGGACTGTCTAGCCGTCGAGGTGCCCTGTTGCTAAACAGATCCTGGGCACCTGGCGCAGCGAGTCCCCCATACCCGCCTGGAGACCCACTCCCCCGCGGGATGCCTCAGAGCATTTCCCGACGTTAAAGAAAAAAAAGCGTCGTCCCGTTTGCTGTCACGGCATTCTACTTTTATTACCGTACGCCAATAGATATTTCGAATAAAAACACAGACACGCGCGAGTCGGACGCACACGCAAAGGTTTCTCAAAATTGTGTTCTTTATGTAATATACCAACAAAATCAAGGTTTTAATTTTTTTCAAGCCTACATATTAATATATTGTGAGATCTATCTTTTTGTACATGATTCTATGTTATTCAACGTCTAATAAATCGATGAACGCTGGCTGCATGCACGAAAATGTCCCGTCACGCTCATTGTCCCGTTACGCTCATAGTAGTTTGTACGCTTGCATTTTGTTCTGACGTTGTCATGTTAAACTACACCGTCAACCAACTTTACAGACAACCAATTTTTTTTTCAAATTACCTACTATTAAACAAAGTCAACGTTTTCTAGCTCTTTTATGATTCTATTTCAATGGGAAGTAAGTACCCTATAGTTTTTGGTATGACAGACAGACAGACAAAGTAGTGATTTTATGAAGGTTCGTTTTGTTACTATAAGGAACGTGACCCAAAAAGAGTTGACTCCACATATTCGCCCGAGTAATTCCCAACTATCCTATAAACTGTCCAATATCGATTGGACAAAGGTGCTGATGCCGAAACGAACCGAAGGTTCACGGGTGAGCACCTATCGATCTGACCCCTGGACGTTTGGGCCTGATGTGGATATTCGAACGTATCGAAATTTCTAGAGAATAGGGTCTAAAATCATTTTAGATTTTTTTTTTGTATGACGTGTAAAATTGAGAATTTACTTTTTATTTTTGACGACTACCGACACCCATACACATCCGCACAACCAGAGATTATGCAGATGTGTTACCTTTCTCTTCCCTATCCTCCCAATGGGAAACCGGAAACTGTGGAAACACAGCCACACAAATAACAGCAAAGCTGTCGCTTGACGCCGGTCTTATGTGAGCGGTATTCGGTTGCAATGAAGCATGGCACTACCTCTTACATTGTAAGTGTTTTTCAGCGGGTTTCTCAGCAGCGGAGAGATAGGGGCTTATGCTGATGATTATAATTACTTTCTCAAAGCAATCATAATTAGCATAATAAGTCCCTATCCCTCCACTGCTGAACATAGGCCTCCATCAATGAACGCCAAGATGACCAATCCCTTGTCACAGTCATTTTATTATTATTTTTATTAATACTAGACTAATTGTGGTAAGACTGGCTGTTTCATTTTATTGATGACTTACATATTTATACTGATTTTTTTTAATTATATAAACGAGCAGCCGAGCCACCTGATGGTAAGCGATCAATGTATAATCAAAATAACAAAAAATCACCTGGGATTGTCCATGTCCTGATTCCATTGCCGTATGCTATTGATTTAAATAATTCGTTTAATAACCACTAAATGTAAAAGACCAAATTAAGACTTTTTTTTTTTCTTTTACGCCGGGAAATGCTCTGAGGTACCCCGCCGAGGATGGGGAGATCCCCAGGCGGGTATGTGGGACTCACTGCGCCCGTAAAGTGGACGCAGCTCTACCCACTAATACCCGGCGAGTGCCACCAAAGTCGCCTTTGGTGAGGTGCCCCGGATCTATTGAGCTAACAGGGCACCTCGACGGCTAGTGAAGGGACCGACACCACCTCCCCGACACGACCCCTCTGTGGTCGTCCCGCAGCACAGAACAACCCCTACGAACGTCGGGACAGTGCAATGGGGTGACGTTCCCATCCTCGCCCCTTGTCCCCCCTGCTCTTTGGTCCCATCTACTTATAACAGGGGTACACAGAGCAGCTCCCTCGGCTCAATTTGCTTCGCCCAAGGTGCTGGGCCTACCGTAGGCTACTGAGCCCCACCGCCACGACAAGGCTTGAAACATGGCGGAGAACCAAATAAAGACTTAAGAATTTTTTGCTAAAAATATTCTCAAGATTATTACAAGCAGATGCTCATACATCAAATACAATTGAATACGAGTTTGAAATGTAAAAATAAAAAGTATCTTGATAAAAAAGGGACGAGATACCATAAACCTTTTTTAGAAAAGGATCATTCATTCACATCAGGAATAATCAGGAATACGAATTTGTAGCCGTACTTATACGTATTTTTCATTTATTTTTGTCTTTTTGATTTTTATCCATTCAAAATTACAAAATGAGTAATGAGTGATCTTATTCCGCCCTTATTCCGCACTCATTACTCCGTTGTCTATGTGTGTCAGTTTGTCCAACCAATCTTAACATTACATAAAAATGCGTGTTCTGGAACCCTCAACGTGCGATCAGATTTGCGCTTCTCATTGTTTTTTGTAAAGTATTATGTATAGGTGAGTGCCGATGACCTAGTGGATATGGACTCGGCTTCCCATCCTCAAACCAACACGAGCACAGAGGCGTTACTGGAGGCGCATTGAATAGCGCCTCCTACGCACCCCCGTTCGTCGCTCGCGGGGGTGTCTTCGTCGGGGGTGACCTATTGGGACATTACTTGCCTTGCAGAAGGAGACCATGTTATAAAGTGTCATAATATAATAATATGCTATGATACTTTATACATGTTATAAAGTGTCATATATGCTATGATACTTTATAACATGGTCTATAGCGTGCCTTTGCAATCGAATGCCTTGAGAGCTACCCCAAGGCATTCTATTACAAAGGCAGGACAATAGATGTTTCATATATATTAATAAAACCAAAGATATTTATTTTGTACCTACAATTTTATTCACGACTCTTAAAACATGCACGTGTTAATTAAATTTCTAAGTTTTTTATGTTAGTTGGATAGGCAAACTGGCAAACGTACCACCTGATGGTAAGTGATCGTCGCCCATGAACATAAACTAGTATACCTGGAACGAGCCCAGGCAACTAATTAATGTGTTGCCTATCCTGAGACATAAGATGTTAAGTCTCGGTGCCAGTAATTACACTGCCTGTCATGCCCTTCTCACCGAAACACAGCAAAGCTGTTTCACGGGAGAAACAAGCAAGATGTTGGTACCCATGCAGCCGGGAGCGCGGCACAGCGCTTCCCTCCCACCGGTAAAAAAAGTGTTTTAAAAAGTTAACTTATTCTAAGAATTTGGGTTGTGGTTGCAAGATTGTGTGTAAATCAGTTAATTATTTAAATATATGAAAATCAGGGCTTACGCAAGACTTAATTTAATACATTTCTAAAAGGGGGTTTAAAGATAAGTATATTTCTCTATGCAGCCGGTCCTAGGCAGCTGGGGGAAGCGGGGGATCGGCCGTCTTGACATTCATTAAAACAACTAACAACAGTCGCTATGCGCTCCTACTGCCTCCCGTGTAACGGCCGGGACTTGGTGTAAGGTTGGGTAGGAACCTTAAAGAAAAGATCATACTCATATTTGACAGGCAGCGCACCTGCTAATGATGTAGCGGGTGTCTATGGGTGACGCTTATCACTTACCACTAGGTAAAACGGCTGTCCGTTTGCCCCCTCTTCTATAAAAATTGCTCCTCGGAATTTTATGTAACTAATTGAAATTGGTATTTCTCAATCTCGTACATTTTTCGCACTCACACAATATTTTGACGTTGAACTGTGTGAATTCGTCTTCCGATCCCAAACTCGATTTCGAAGTCAATACGTGAAATTGTCAAGAGTGTCAAAATGTTATCAAGAGTGCTAAAAATGTAAGAGATTGAGAAATACCAATTTCAATTAGTAACATAAAATTCCACTGTGATCGAGTCAAACGTGCGCTAGTGTAGCGTACAAGAGTATCATTTGACAAGTTCTCGATACCAATTCTAAATTTCAAAAGGATCAAGTGTTAAGAGTAAGCCCGCTGATCCGAATTAATAAATCTTTTACCAGTGCTATGTGATCCCTGAGTGAAATTCTATGAAACTATTATCTGTTCGAATACAACTATACCACAGTATACATTGAGGTAACGCGTACGAAGCTGTGGGATACAGCTATTACTATAAGAAACGGCCTCTGTGGCTCAATGGTAAGCGCGTGCCGCTCAAGAGGTAGCGGCGGAGGTTGCGGATTCGAATCCTGCCAGGGAACAAAAAGTTTTCTGTGTTCCTGGTTCATGGATTGTATTAAATATGTGTATTATATAATACAAATATTAAATATATTATGTATAGCATAAAAGTATTAAATATATTTCCGTTGTCTGGTACCCGTAACACAAGTTCTTCGAGAACTTACCACGGGACCAGATTGACGTGGTGTGAAAGCGTCCCTAGATATTATTATTATATTATTATGTAAAAAAGTAAATATATCATCACAGATTCCGCCAGAGAACTAAAGTTACCGATATCACGCGAAGAATAAGTTCGTTGAAGTGGCAGTGGGCTGGTGTGGCAGTGGAACGGATGGCCGATGGGGCAATAAGGTTCTAGAGTTGAAGCCACATTTAGGTAGACAAAGTGTTGGTCGCTAACAAGGTGGGAAGACCATCTTCGTCAAGTGGCCGGTCCGTGTTGGTTGCGAGTGGCGGGGGATCGGCCGTCTTGGCGTTCATTGAGGGAGGACTATGTTCAGCAGTGGACGGATAGAGGCTAATGATGATGAAAATGACAGAGGTCATTAATTGTCGGTTTGTTTAAATGTGCTAATTTTCGGTACTACCCGTCGGGGTTGTATTCTTTTAGACTTGATGACCCAAATACCCAAGAAGTATGGCTTTTTTGAGGGGTTTTAAAGGGCAGATACAGTCGCGAGTAAGAGTATAGTAATATCGTAAAATAATCGCCATTCCATACTAAACCCATTTTTTGTGATTCACTTTAAAAATTTCAATTCGCGAGTTATTCCACTTGCAAAAGCCGTAATAACTTTCTGATTCAAAAGTCAGTGCAATTTGAAATCAAATATATCAGAAAATTCTCCGCGTGCACAATATTTTTGTAACTTTAAAAAAAAAATATTGACATTTTTATTATGTAACTTAAAAATTCGCTATTTTGTGAAGGTTGTTTTTTTTTTATATTTTGTGTATCTATAAATATTTTATGCATATTTAGATAAATGCCTATAGGTACCTATAACTTTTGTTCATAGAGAATAGAAGTAAACAATAAGGGCGCGGCTTCACCGCGGTGCACGGAAAGGCTACATTTGTCGAAGTTCGCTTTGCAAGAAAATGTAACTGATTGTTTCATGTGATAATGTAACATTTATTTGCGATTGACATTTAAGACACGTGCGTTGCCTCTGCGTGCGCCGCGGTGGAGCCGCGCCTTAAGCCTTACAGAGTAAGATCTATGTCAGTATTATGTTTGAGACTACATTATAGTCTAGTCTATGATATATTAAAGTAAATTGTATACTAACTTAGGTTTATAGTTTTTTTTTTCGAATGGCTCTATGCTAACGGCCCGAAGGCCCTAATGCTTTTTTTTTCTTTTACGCCGGGAAATGCTCTGAGGCATCCCACAGGGGAGTGGGTCTCCCCACGCGAGTATGTGGGACTCGCTGCGCCCGACAGCTGGTATCGGATTAGTGTGAGCCCATTAGGCTCACTTTTGGTTTGTAAAAATGGGGGGTTGCCCCCCGCCAACCGTGCAATCTTCGACCACACGGCCTCCTGGCGTCGGGTTTCAGGTTTATAGTAAATCTACTGTAACTGTATCAGATTAACATAATGTAAATCATAGTAGCCACAGCAACTCAATCACACTCAAGACCTCAACATATATGTCATCATCATCATCATCATCATCGTCATCATCATCATCATCATCATCATCATAATTATCATCATCAACATCATCATGTCCCCTCTTATGTCTCACTGCTGGACAAATGTTTCCTCTTCAATCAAGCAAGGAGGGTGTTGGGCACAGTTTACCTATACACTACTCACACCCAATGGGTGACACCACACCTTCAAAGACCTTAAGCTCATATGGCCTGCGGGTGTCTTTGCGATAATTTCTTTAAATCGCGCTTATGCTGACGCGGCTGCTAGCCGGGCCGCGGCTCGTTCACGTAGCTGCACCGCACCCCCGCCCGCGCCCTCCTCGGCGCCCCCCCGCGCGGCTCCTCCACGTGCCACGCGTGCTCCGTGCCCCGCACTGCAGCCCACGCCTGTTGCGCAGGCGCCACGTCGGGATGAAGACGGTTTTGAGGTGGTGAAGAGGAAGAGACGCCATCCCAGAATCAACAAGAATCGATGTGGCAAAGCCCCACTGGAGCCCAACTTGCCCGTGCGGGCCGCCAAGCCGAACACGCCGGTGTATATCTCCCGCCTTCATTACACCACAAAGGCGGAGAGCATCGCGGAATACGTGCGCCGGAAGTTGCAGTACTGTCCGAGGGTGCAGGAGCGGGTGTCGTGCCGCAACGTCAATTTCAAGGCGTTTGTGGTGCGAGTACCGACCTGCTACCTGCAGGAAGTTTTACAAGAAGACTTCTGGCCTCAGGATGTGGTGTTCCGTCGCTTCCGCGGAACAATTCCACCGGAATGCACGAAAACGTAACATTAGGAAGTTTTACTAACATAATTTTAAGGTTTTATTTATACTAACACTATTGTTATATAATATAATATGTATGTTAGTCTGTAAGGTATATATCTATGGGCCATAGTGCCTGAAAATAAATGATTATTATTATTATATTATTATTATATTATTATTATTATTATATTATTATTTAAATTGCGCCACCGATGTTTTGATATTCAGGTGCACGGTGAAATTTAGAAAAACCAATTTTAGTGAACCAGTAATTAGGATCGAACTTATAATATGTATTTAATAAGAGGTACTGTCATGCTGCATTGCAGCCGAACTGAGCCGGCACGACCGGGGTGGTAGCTCTCGCTCAAGGAACACCGGCGTCAAGTGACAGCTATGCTGTCGCGTTTGGTGCGGTTTGTGAGTTTCCGGTGGCCCATTGGTGGCGGATGTCTATGGGTGTCGGTAGTCACTATAAGGCTCCGACTGGTCGATTGCCTCCCTATGACATAAAACAAAACAAAAAAAAAACAAAAAAATATATCGACGAATACTATAATCTGTATATAAATTTGTAGAATCTATGTAGACAAATATTATACCTATAGATACTTTTGTCTCTTAATTCTGTCTTGGCTGGTCTCCAGGTTATATCGCGTGTAGATTGTGAATAAAGTTCTTCGTTTATGATATTCTAAATAATGATATTCTCAAATTTATGGCGTGGATCGGAAGATTTATTTGATTTGAATTTGATAAAAAAATCAAATCTTGAAAAAAAATATGATGATTAAGATACTTTTTTGTTTGTCTCTCTCATATATGTTAATAAAGGGAAGTCAAAACAAATCAAATCAAAAAAAAAAACAAAATAGTACCAACAGAGTGTATTTTTGAACGACAAATGAGTCTACCACCGGTTCCAAAGCAAGCCCACTGAGAAGAACCGGCGAAACAAACTCAGTGGAACTAATCTTTTCAAATAATTTATAGCAAATTTCACATATTGTTAACCTGAAATGCCTGCGAGGAACACCCTATTCCCAAGTTGTGGTATATTCCATCATTTTTTTTTATTAATTACAGAAATTACTTATGTTTTTCCGGATATACAGTAAATTTTCTAAGATGTATTGAGACGCGACAATCAGAATTCCAATTTGTTTAAATTTTTCCCTTAAAGATGTTTAGGGGGGCAGCTTGTAAATCGCACGGATAGCCCGCTTCTGCAGCACAAAAATATTGTTAATATCGGCAGCAGAAGATGATGAGAAGACCGCAAGGTAGCAAAGACCAATATTGGTGTTTCTGGTTCGTTGGTTTACTCTATACTTAATTTAAACTGCTTAATAGTTAATTGTGCCTGTAATTCATTTAGGAGAAAATCTCGTAATTAAAAATAAAAACGCTGATCAGGCGGATTGGCAATCGCAGAGGATGGTGGATTTGAATCGGCGGTACTAATGCCTGCTGCTGATCCGATTGATGGTGTAATTAATTAATTAATTGAATTACAGGCACAAGAAACGGCCCTTAGTCCCGGCCATCCCACTTTTCCTGGCTACGGTAGCAGCCTAGGTCACAGTGGGACAGGGGGTGCTAAGGGGGTCCCCGGGCTACGGATTGCTAACACCAAATTGACCTGGCTACGTATTTCCGTGCGGTGGCCGGTCCATGTTGGATGTTAGTAGCAAGGGATCCGACGTCTTGTCGTTCATTGAGGGAGGCCTATGTTCAGCTGTGGACGGATAGAGGCTGATGATTTTTTTATTTAATATGAACAGCCGAAAAATGATGATGAATAGTAAATTATATAGATTTATATGACATAAGAAATCATCTAGAAATTTCCAAAGTCTAAAATGTCTTTCCCATGTAATATGATTTCCGAAATTGTGAGCCGTATCTTGAATAATTACCGCCAAGATATTCGCGTAATATTTCAGAAGACGCGCCCCAAATCCACAATTTAAATTAAACTCTCTAATAGCCATTTTAATATATTATTAGTTACATTCATATCAAATAAAATATCTTTGTTTTACATTTAGGCCTTTTTTATTAATCTATAGAAAAAGTATCTACACTTTCGGTAACTTTGTTTCATGTTATAAATTTATATACCTAGTAGTAAGATTAGTTTTTTCATAATTTGATTATTGACTCGATTGATTGACGACCTCTATGGCTCAGTGGTTAGCGCGTTGGCGCTCAAGCCACAGGTTGCGGGTTCGAATCCAGGGAATTATTTATATTAGGGAATAAAAAAAAAGTTTTCTGCATTCCTGGGTCATGGATTTGTATTTGTTGTATTAAATATGTGTATTATATAGGTAATAAAAATCTTAAATATATTATGTATATGGTATATGAACTGTGTTATGGGTCTGGTACCCGTAACACAGTTCTTCGAGAACTTACCACGGGACCAGATTGACTTGGTGTAAAAGCGTCCATAGATATTATAGGTACCTATATTTCCGTTGTCTGATACCCGTAACACAGTTCTTCGAGAACTTACCACGGGACCAGATTGACTTGGTGTAAAAGCGTCCATAGATATTATAGGTACCTATATTTCCGTTGTCTGATACCCGTAACACAGTTCCTCGAGAACTTACCACGGGACCAGATTGACTTGGTGTAAAAGCGTCCATAGATATTATAGGTACCTATATTTCCGTTGTCTGATACCCGTAACACAGTTCTTCGAGAACTTACCACGGGACCAGATTGACTTGGTGTAAAAGCGTCCATAGATATTATAGGTATTATTATTTATATCATGGTATTTTATTAAGAATTGTTTTAACGAGACATTGTAAAAACTTTTAAGCTACCATGGTCACTGGACAAATAAATAATCAGTCTTCCACACGTTCAAATAATAATATATAATTATTATTTAGATTTCATATTGTTTTTCAGTAAAATGATAATACGGACGTTTCCTCAAAGTTCTAATGTCAGAAATTTGTTAGCGTACATTAAAAAAACGCAATTCAGCTATCAGAATGACACCTGTCACCGTGACAGGTGTCACTTTCAAATGACAGGCGTGAAGGTTTCGGTGATCTGTAGCCAAATCAAGGGTAACGATCTTGACGTATTGCTCTTATTGTTTGTTTTGAACAAGGTTTTGCGTACAGTTTGCGTTGACAGTATTTATTTTGTACTAGCTTCGTCCGCGTTAACTTACTCAACTTAACTACTGTTAGTCACAGCGCGAGGTTATATAATATATAGCCTTCCTCGATAAATGGGCTATCTAAGACTGAAAGCATTTTTCAAATCAGACCAGTAGTTCCTGAGATTAGCGCGTTCAAACAAACAAACTCTTCACCTTTATAATATTAGTACAGATATATAATTATAAAGTAGTTAATATGATCTTATACTAGACGAAATAAATTATAAATGAGGAGTTATATAACACTGGCTATTCCCTGCAGTTTCGCCTGCCCCCAAAATAAATTAAAAAACATATTTTAGGTAGGTAGGTACGGATTTTGGTATCTTTTGATAGAAATAGAACATACTCTAGTTAATTCAAGTTTTATCCGCTTTCTTCTGTGGCGCTAGGAAAACATTAAAAATAAAGAACATATGAAATCAACAAATATACCAATATAATCTACTAAATTATTACCAATTTATTATTTGCCAAGAATCTTCACCTTTCCTTAATACTCGTTAATTCGGTATTTTCGGACATAATTTTCCAACAAAAGTAACCAATAAGATACGCTGTGTAATGTATTCCATCTCATTCTTTTACACGTTCAATCCTACAGAAATATATGTTTGTCTCTTTCTACGTAACGCCTCAACTTTTGTGTTACAGTTGATTTTACTCCTCATAAAATTTCCGTACCGGGCCTTATAACTCAAATCGTTTCTTAAGGTTTCAAAAAACAATCTAATAAACATTACAGGAGTAATATATAGTTAATAAATAAATGAATTATATTTAAAGTATACAAGAGAGGGTCTAATTCGCACGCTTAGGAGTTCCCTAAAAAGAATTACATAATTACAACTTACATATTGTAGTTATTAAGTGGTAAAAGCATCGTAGATTCTTGTCCCCACCACGGTTCGAGCCTTGTCGTAGCGGTGGGGCTCAGTAGCTTAAGATGAACCCAGCACCTTGGGCGAAGCTAATTGAACCGAGGGTATTGCTCTTTGTACCCCTCTTATAAGAAGAGGGGACAAAAGAGCAGGGGGATAAGGGACGAGGATGGGAACCTCATCCCCATTGTACTGTCCCGACGTTGGGAGGGGTTGTTCTGTGGTGCTTGTCCCTTGAACCGTGTCCCTTGTGTCCCTTGTGACCGTGCAGGTCCCTTGAGGGACTGATTAGCCGTCGAGGTGATTACTCAACAGATCCGGGGCACCTTACCAAAGGCGGCATTGGTGTCACCCGCTGGGTTTTAGTGGGTAGAGCTGCGTCCACTTTACTACCTTTCGGGCGTAGCGAGTTCCACATACCCGTCTGGGGAGACCCACTCCCCCGCGGGAAGCCTCAGAGCATTTCCTGGTGGTAAAAAAAAAGGCGTAGATTCTTGCGGGAAAATTATTTCTCATCACAGTTTGTATAGATTAGACTTACAAGCTGTGTTAACTTAAAGTTTAACTTAAGCTTCACTTGTGAGTTTTCCACGTATACTTAGCGGAACCGGCAAAGTTACTTGAAAAAGCATGGTTAAGTTCGTCTAAGATGTTTTAAGTTGCAAATGCTTACCGCTTATTAACATTGCTAAGTTATTACTTAATGCTTATTTGCTCAATTGGTTTTTATTATTGATATTTTTAATAGTGGCGAAAGATGGGTCGTCTTGGCGTTCATTGAGGGAGGCTTATGTTTATCAGTGGACGGATAGGGGTTGATGATGATGATGAAAACCAATTTTGGAAAATGCCTCATAATTTTAGAATGTATCGTCCAACTAGTTACACACGTGTAAAAGAAGGCTTTACGCCATACGTTGGCTTGTATAAAAAATTGGTTGTCTCTAAAGTCGAAATGCAGGCGTCCCTCAGGCGACTCGCTGCGCCTGAAAGATGGTAATTGGACGCAGCTCTACCCACTAAACCCGGCGAGTGCCACCAATCGCGCCTTTGGTGAGGTGCCCCGGATCTAATGAACAAACAGGGCACCTCGACGGCTAGTCACTCCCTCAGAGGACCGACGTCACAGAACGGTTGTTCGTCTCCCAACGTCGGGACAGTACAAGGGGGTGAGGTTCCCATCCTCGCCCCTTGCCCCTACTCTTTTGCCCCCTCTCCTTATAAGACGGGTACAAAGAGCCCCCTCGGCTTAATTAGCGTCGCCCAAGGTGCTGGGCACACCCTAGGCTACTGAGCCCCACCGCCACGACAAGGCTCGAACCATCAATGTTTCATTGATTGATGACATTGATGAAAAATTAATTACCTTTTTATATATATATATATATATATATATATGTATATATTAAATTATAGAAATAAAAAAAAACACATACACGCTGCCACGTATTAACATTTGTTATAAATAATGGTTTCCAAGCCAACTTTACCACTTTATCATATTAGCTGTATAGATTACATATTATACCTCATAGTGAACTAAATAAATGTAGTACATCATTTAAGTCGACTACAAAGCCTAGGACTCAAATTAGTCTAGATCTCTCTGATGACCTGATTATCACAAAAAGAGAAAGATTGTGTACAATGGTGTCTGATTGGAGGGAGTCTTCAGGATGAATCTACAATATTAATGAAAGATCGCTCCGAGATTTTAATGAAGGTTTTTATTTCCATTTGTATTTAAAAGGTTATTTACGTTAAAAAATCTTTATATAATATATTATATAATTCTTACCGGTGGGAGGGAAGCGCTGTGCCGCGCTCCCAGCTGCATGGGTACCACCATCTTAGTTGTTTCTCCCGTCAAACAGCTTTGCTGTGTTTCGGAGAGAAGGGCAAGACAGGCAGTGTAATTACTGGCACCGTGACTTAACATCTTATGTCTCAGGATAGGCAACACATAAATGAGTTGCCTGGGCTCGTTCCAGGTATACTAGTTTATGTTCATGGGCGACGTCGACCACTTACCATCAGGTGCCATGTTTGCCAGTTTGCCTATCCAACTAACATAAAAAAATGAAAAATTCTTCAGTACGTGTGTATGTCACTGAACTCCTCCTAAGCGGCTGGACCGATGTTGATGAAATTTTTGTGTGTGTTCAAGTGGATTCGAGAATGGCTTAGATTCACAAAAAAATGTACAGGACGTCTGTCGGTGCCACTAGTCAATTATAATATTAAACTAGCTGCTGCCCGCAGCTTCACCCGCGTTAACTTAGATTTACGTTCGTATCCGGATTGATGATGATTATTTTTATAGCCTAAGTTACTCCTTATAACATCAGCTATCTGCCAGTTAAAGTCCTATCAAAATTGACCATGCCGTTTCAGAGATTAGCCGGAACAAACAGACAGACGGACAGTCAGACAAAAATTGTAAAAAAGGCTATTTTGGTATACGCACCGTGTATACATGCATATGCATTCAATAAAAAGCAGTTATTTTATTATTACAGACACTCCAATTTTATTTATCTGTATTGATGTGTATAATATGAACAAAATAGAGCGGTAATCTTAATATGTGTTTAGTATGAAAACCAATTCCGCCTTTGTGCTGCGACGCCGCACCGGTTCTACGTTCTGATTGGCCGACTGCAGATGGCCATTGATTGATGATTGGCTGACATACAGATCACTGGTTGGTTGAATTGATATTACGTCAGTGAGAAATCACTGAACAGTTTCGGAATTGTATGGCTCACATTTCTATTCTATCCGGTTCTATGTATGGATTATTCTTATCAATTCTCGGATATATTCTTGTGGATATGCCAATGTTCAAATGCATCTTAACCATAACTCACTCAAATGATAGATGTTTCTCGAATATGATTCACATCCAAACAGATTACGAACTATTTATCTATCGAATTATGAGTTAAGATGAATTCAAATATATTGTAGATGATTTACTATTTTAATGTGATTTGATTTGATTAAATGCAAGCCTAAATGCGTGTATGCTATTTTTGCATTGGTGGTTATGGAATCGCAAAAAATAACTTGCAGATACAGACGTGTTTTAATGTCCTAAATTATCACCATCAGCCGTTGTGTGTCCCACTGTTGGGTCTCCTCTTCGAAATCAGGTGAGTGTTGGGCCATAGTTCACCGATAGGGCCCAATGCGGATTGATGAACTTCACACACCTTCAAAGACTTAACGCCGGGAAATGCTCTGAGGCATCCCGCGGGGGAGTGGATCTCCACAGGCGGGTATGTGGGACTCGCTGCACCCGAAAGCTGGTAAGTGGACGCAGCTCTACCCACTAAAACCCGGCGAGTGCCACCAATGCCGCTTTTGATGAGGTGCTCCAGATCTAATGAGCAAACAAAGGTGCCCCTCGACGGTTAGTCAGCCCTTCAGGGGACCGACGCCACCACAGAGAGGTAGTCCCGCACCACAGAATAACCTCTCCCAACGTCGGGACAGTACAATGGCGTGAGGTTCCCGTCCTCGCCCCTTGCCCCCTGCTCTTTTGTCCCCTCTTCTTACAAAAGGGGTACAAAGAGGCTCAATAAGCTTCGCCCAAGGTGCTGGGCACACCTGAGACTATTTAGCCCCACCGCCACATAAAGGCCTGAACCATTGTGGGGAAACTTTAACAAAAAAAAAAATATTTTATTGATAATATTTTGTAATGAATAAAACATTAGATAGTTTAACACCATTTGTGTATAATTATGTACAATATACATTTTCTGACGGCTCTTAGTTCTTTGAGTTTATAATTTTTGTGTGTTAACCAAGTACTACCAACAAGCATACCCTAAATTAGCATTTATAAGTATTTACTCAAGAATAACACATTGTATTTATATAAACGTAATCAGCTTAAATAAAAAGATCACATCGTGGGGCTTAGTCTAACGAGCGTTGGGAATGACATAAAGATTAAAGACTTCTTGTTCTGCTTAAGTGGATGTTTTAGGGTTCTACCAAAATAGGCATGTGTTTCGGTATATAAGATTTGTTTAATCCTACAAGTAATAATACTTATGAAATATTTCAGCATGTTAGATTTTTGAGTAAGAAAATTGACAGAGAAATTGCACAAAAATTTAATGATAAAAACTGGCCAAGTGTAAGCCGGGCTCGTGGCAATGAGAGAAAGGAATCTTAATTACAAAAATATATTTTGACATTTGAAACAACTCACCACATTTGTAAGATACTGCTCGTGTCTCTAGTATCTGAAATAAAATAAAAATATTTTAATATTCAAATAACAAGAAAAAAAAATGTTAATTTTTTATATCATAGGAGGGCAAACGAGCAGTCGAAGCCTTTGGTCAACTATCGACGCCCATACACATCCGCACAACCAGAGATTATGCAGATGCGCTGTCCTCCTTTTCCCTATCCCCTCCAATGGGCCACCGGAAACTCACAAATCGCATGAAAGTCGACCGCATAGCTGTCATTTGACCCCCTTGTAATGTGAGCGAGAGGTATCACACGATCGTGCCAGCCCAATTCGATTGCAAAGCAGTATGGCACTACCTCTTACTATATAACAATTTCCCTCAAATAAACCCTTCCTTCAATTAAAACTGTATCTAAATCGATTCACCCGTTTAAGAGCTTTTTTTTTCTTTAACGCCGGGAAATATTTGAAGCATCCTGCGGGGGAGTGGATCTCCCCAGGCGGGTCAGCCACTCAGGGGACCGACGCCACCACAGAGAGGTAGTCCCGCACCACAGAACAACCTCTCCCAACGTCGGGACAGTACAATGGGGTGAGGATTGCCTCGCCCCATGCTCCCTGCTCTTTTGTCCCCTCTTCTTATAAGAGGGGTACAAAGAGCCCGCTCGTCTCAATTAGCTTCGCCCAAGGTGCAGCGGCTCACCCTAGGCTACTAAGCCCCACCGCCACGTCAAGTGGGTCCCCACTTGACGTGGCGGGTGGGGCGGTAGTTTAAGAGCTACGGTGCTACAGACAGACATTTAATGGTCAATTTTACTCCGAGTGCAAGGTTTTAAAAAAATCATTTGGAAAAAAATACATTATGTGTTGCGAATATAATGCTCAAGATTTTAATTTACATGGTTATTTGTTATTTTAATTTACATGGTTATTTGTTATTTTAATTTACATGGTTATTTGTTATTTTAATTTACATAGTTATTTGTTATTTTAATTTACATAGTTATTTGTTATTTTAATTTACATAGTTATTTGTTATTTTAATTTACATAGTTATTTGTTATTTTAATTTACATGGTTATTTGTTATTTTAATTTACATAGTTATTTGTTATTTTAATTTACATGGTTATTTGTTATTTTAATTTACATAGTTATTTGTTATTTTAATTTACATGGTTATTTGTTATTTTAATTTACATGGTTATTTGTTATTTTCATGTCATAAGCTATTTAAAAACATTTTTTCGAAATGTCTTGTTCACGAGACATATTATTACTATTATTTTTATTTTTATGAAACCATTTACCGGTGGGCGGGAAGCGCTGTGCCGCGCTCCCGGCTGCATGGGTACCACCATCTTGCTTGTTTCTCCCGTGAAACAGCTTTGCTGTGTTTCGGAGAGAAGGGCAAGACAGGCAGTGTAATTGCTGGCACCGAGACCTAACATCTTATGTCTCAGGATAGGCAACACAATATAGATGAGTTGCCTGGGCTCGTTCCAGGTAAACTAGTTTATGTTCATGGGCGACGTCGACCACTTACCATCAGGTGGCACGTTTGCCAGTTTGCTTATCCAAGTAACATAACAAAAAAAAAACCATGGGAAATATCCCGTTTTAAATAGTTTTAGGAATAAATTACTTTTTAAACACGGTTAGCACATCTTAGAAATAAACCCCACGTACAAATATACTCAGGCGAAAAACCTTCCAATATAATCCCCAAATATCATTCCCCGGTCATTAACCCCGCACGTGACTACATCCAAGGAATTAGCAATCTCCGGTCATCGCGAAAACGGTCTGTGTGATGTAATGTTTTAATTAAATTGAATGAGAACTTTTTATATCAGCCTCTTTAGGCTGAAATGTATAAACGAGCAAATGTTGTTGAGTTTCAAAATATTCTCCTAAATTGATAGTAGTTAAATAAAACTTGCATTATGCTTATCACCTGTCAACTTCCCTCCTTTCATACATGTGTGACAACGCCTCTCTTCCGCAAGCCGGCTACGAGTATACCCGCGCTTTCGCTAACTGTTAAACTGTAAGGAAGCTATATAATAGTCCTATTGAAGCAATTTGAACGCGATCGTGTGTGTGTTGTTGACGCATATCTACAGACTGTTAGAAGGTGATACGAGGGGGTACGAGAGCTGCTGAAATCCCTGGGAGAAGAACAAGAATACCAGGTAAGTCGCACATGGCCTATGCCTTCCTCCTGTTCATCGGCCTTACGTCTGTCTTATAATATATTAATACAAGATAATGCAAGTTAATTTCATACATATTTCTAACAACCGCAAAAATACAGTCCACTCTCTTTTATTTTCTGTATTAATTCTATGTGGTTAAACGAACCGGATTATCTCCTATATATATTTTCTGGCCTCACGAGCTATCGATTTTCGCCAAAATATCGATTCGTCGATTGTCGCCAAAAGGTTTCGGCTGCTGGTTTTTCCTCCTATGCAATAAAAAATTGGTAAATATGGTTTGATTGACTTAGGATACATAATTTCCCCACCAAGATTCTAGCCTTGTCTTGGGGGTGGGGCTTAGTAGCCTAGGGTGTGCCCAGCACCTTGGGTGAAGCAAATTGAACCGATGGAGCTGCTCTTTGTAGCCCTTTTATAAGAAGAGGGGAAAAAAGAGCAGGGGGCGAGGACGGGAACCTCACCCCATTGTACTATCCCGACGTTTGGAGAGGTTGTTCTGTGGTGCGGGAAAACCCCTCTATGGAGGTGGCATCGGTCCCCTGGGGGACTGACTAACCATCGAGGTGCCCTGTTTGCTCATTTGATCCGGGACACCAAAGGTGGCATTGGTGGCCCTCGCCGGATTTTAGTGGGTAGAGCTGCATCTACTGACCAGCTTTCGCGCAGCAAGTCCCACATACCCGCGTGAGGAGACCCACTCCCCCGTGGGATGCCTCAGAGCATTTCCCGGCGTTAAAGAAAAAAAAAAGGCAACTGTGCCTATGCTGAGATATAAGTAGTCTCGGTGCCAGTAATTACACTGCCTGTCTTGCCCTTCTCTCCGTAACAAATCAAATCTGTTTCACGGGAGAAACAAGCAAGATGGTGGTACCCATTCAGCCGGGAGCGCGGCACAGCAACAACAACAATAGATAAACGCAATTGTCACAAGTTCCAATCCCGCCAACTGCAACCGAAACTCATTTACATTCATCCTCATCATCATCAGTCTATATCTATCCACAGCTGAACATAGGCCTCCCTCAATAAAACTTAGACGGGCAATCCCGTGCACCTCGCATCCAATACGGACCAGTCATTGCTTCGTTCATGGTAACATAAATACTTACCCCAGCCTTATTATTCTTACTATGACCTAAATCTTGCATAATCTAAAAGCATGCATATGCAACGACCTTCATGCAGCCCTGAACCTTGTCACTGCCGCGCCAGAAATAACTGTCGCATGGCGGACAGCCAAATTTTATCATTATCTTAGTTTATATCACCTTGTGCTTTTAGTGGTATCATTATTCATATTTTTTTATTCAGATATTCAAGACTTCATTAATCATCATCATCATCATCAGCCTCTATCCGTTCGGTGCTGAACATTGGCCTCACTCAGTGAACGCCAAGACGACCGATCCGAACACGGTCCGGCCACTACATGGAGATCGTCTACCCACTTCCCACCAGTAAGAGCTAGTGCCAAGCTGCTTTGCAACCGAATTGTTCCGGCACGTCACGGGGTGGTACCTCTCGCTCATATGACAGCTATGTCGCATTTCGTGGGGTTTGTGAGTTTCTGGTAGCCCATTAGGGGGATAGGAAAAAGGAGTGCAACGCATCTGCATAACTTTTGGTTGTGCGGGTATCTATTTATGGGCGTCGGTACTCACTGGCTCTGAATGCTCTATTGCCTCCTTATGACATAAAAAAAACTTGTTATTGGTCGACCAACATCTAACTAAACGCGGCCTCCATTCCGAGGTTACATACAGCTAAAATCGCAGACATATTCAAAACTTACCAACTTACACGACCAACCAAAATCCAACCCCAATTCACAACTGCCCAATATTTTGTCATTTAATTTACGACTAATAGCGAATCGACTTATGGCTGAAGTCAATTTACGACTTCAAATGGAATCGTGGATATCAACAACGATCATTGAAGTAAACTATTTCATAATAATATTAGTATTTACTTCCCCACCATGGTTCAATCCTTGTCGTTGCGGTGAGGCTCAGTAGCCTAAGGTGAACACAGAACGCAGCACCGTGGGTGAAGCAAATTGAACCGAGGGGGCTCTTTGTACCTCTCTTGTAAGAAGAGGGGATAAAAGGGCAGGGGGCAAGGAGCGAGGATGGGAATCTCAGCCCATTGTACTGTCCCTACCTTGGGAGGAGTTGTTCTGTGGTGCGGGACATCCCCTCTGTGGAGGTAGCGTTGATCCCTCAAGGGACTGACTAGCCGTCGAGGTGACCTGTTTGCTCAACAGATCCGGGGCGCCTCACCAAAGGCGGCATTGGCGGCACTCACCGGGTTTAGTGGGTAGAGCTGCGTCCACCTTACCATCTTTCGGGCGCAGTAAGTCCCACATACCCGCTTGAGAAGTCCCACTCCCCCATGGGATGCCTAAGAGCATTTCTGGGCGTAAAAAAAAATATATATATATATATAAAATATATATATATATATATATATATATATATATATATATATATATATATATATATTAGTACCTATAGACCGCTCATAAAACTCTACCAAACGAGATACAAGCGAATCAACAAACTAACTATAAAAATATATCGTCCGTCGTAAACGTACAAATTATGAATCATGCCAGGGCTTGCCAATACGACGTATTGTAGTTAATTTAGTGCCACTTTTATAGGTCATAGAGATAGGTCTTAACCTATCCAGGTCAGTAGAATGATAGATAATTTCTAATATATAGGACATGAGACGTTAGGTTATGGGAAAAGTATAAGATTAAGAAAAAAAAGTTAAAATAAACAGATAAATTAGATAAAGTTTAAGATTTTCTTTTAACACTAGCTGTTGCCCGCAGCTTCGCCTGCGTTAACTTGTATTTACAGCGGTACGCGGATTGATGATGACTATTTTTATAGCCTAAGTTACTCCTTATAACATCCGCTATATGCCAGTAAAAGTCCCATCGAAAACGGCCCAGCCGTTTCAGGGATTAGCCGGAACAAACAGACAGACGGACAGACAGACAAAAATTGTAAAAAGGCTATTTTGGTATATGCACCGATTCACTATGAATTTTAAAAAAACAGTTATTTTAATATTACAAACAGACACTCCAATTTTATTTATCTGTATAGATGTATGGATAAACTAGTACATTGGAGAAACATAGCTCTTTTGGGATGTTCTATGTAATTACGACGAGTCCTGGACGGCGATGGTCTCCTTCTGCGAGGCAGTAATGTCCAAGACGTTGCTGACTAGGGCTCCGCTCCCCTGCGCGTGACGAACAGGGGTGCGTAGGAGGCGCTACCTAATGCACCCCCAGTGACGCCTCTGTGTCGGATCGGGTTCAGGATGGGAACCTGGGCCCAGTATGGCACGACATTGTGGGGACTGCTTAGTGGCGGCCGGGCCGTCCACCCATACGAGGTGTAGTCTGGCCTTCGCCGGGGCCAGCCTGCCGCCGAAGTGCTACTGTTGCCTCAAAAAGTAGCTGAAGGCGCTCGCAATGGTTTTAATTTGGATGTATACAGCCTAAGTGTGAGTTCCACATAGGGTACCTACCTTGGTCCTGGCTTACACGCGTATTGGCATTTTTGTCAACATAGTTGTAAAGACCTGCGGCTTTTTGATTAACACATGCCTGCACCGCGTCTTTACGAAACACGGCAAAGCTGTTCTGTAAGAAACAAACAGGACGGGGGTACCCATGTAAGCAAGCACAGAGCATCCCACCCACCGGCTATCACACTTCTTATCATCTCTCATGCTGTATAAAAAACGCACAGAATAAAAAATGAGATCATCCATGTTCATTTTAAAATTATTAAAAATCTATATCGAAGATGGAATAAAATATACCACCATGGCTCAAGCCTTGTCGTGGCGGTGGGGCTCAGTAGCCTAGGGTGAGCTCAGCACCTTGGGGGAAGCCAATTGAGCCGAGGGAGCTGCTCTTTGTACACCTTTTATAAGAAGAGGGGACAAAAGAGCAGGGGGACAAGGGACGAGGATGGGAACCTCACACAACCTGTACTGTCTCGACGTTGGGAGGGGTTTTTCTGTGGTGCGGAACAAACCCTCTGTCGGTCCCTTCAGGGACTCACTAGCCATCGAGGTGCCATGTTTGCTTAACAGATCCTGAGCACCTCACCAAAGCAGTGGTGGCGCTCGCCGGGTTTTAGTGGGTAGAGCTGCGTCCACCTTACCTTCTTTCGGGTGCAGCGAGAGAGAAATATAGTAACCGTGACCACACATAAATGAGTCATGAGCGGTGGCGTAGTGGGGCATCACGACATGAAGTTGAACGTCACGGCACTCGATTCGATTTTATCAAGGCGCATAAATAGATGTTTCACATCAATACAGCAATTCAAGTGCGCTGCCCGTTTAAAACCGGGGCAGCTACGTAGTAGTATCCCGGGACGACCCATATTTAACATAAATAAGACGTCACAATCTGAAGAAGCTAATTCATTATATCTGAGGATGATCTGTGATTATGAAAGCACCTGTTCTTTACGTTGATATAATTTCAAATAGTGTTGTGTGGTATAAATCTCGAAGATATCGATAAGATTTATTAAGTATATTACCTATTTAATATTATATAATTATCTATACTAATATTATAAAGCTGAAGAGTATGTTTGTTTGTTTGAACGCGCTAATCTCAGGAGCTATTGGTCTGATTTGAAAAATTCTTTCAGGGTTAGATAGCCCATTTATCGAGGAAGGCTAAAGGCTATATAACATCACGCTGTGATTTATAGGAGTTGAGTAACGCGGGCGAAACTGCAGGGAACAGCTAGTTATAATATATTAGTTAGAAATTAAGATGGTTAGGTTGTTTTTTATTTATTTTCACAGAAAACCACTGTCAGTTTCAATGTCTTTGCCAAGATTTTCACCTTTGTGGTTGTCTTTAACCACACATTGGTAAATAGGAGCGTGAAGCGTGACGAAGCGAAGTCCTTCGAACTATCTTGGCAAGTGGTATTTAGTTACTAGGAATATCTAATAATGATAGAAAAAACAAAACAAAAAAAAATATAAAATTTTAAATTACTTACTAGCGTTTTTAAGTTTAGCGACTAAAAAAAATTATAAGATATTTTGTAATGATATAAAATAATATTACTTACCCCATATGCATGGGGTTGTACTTATTAT
This sequence comes from Helleia helle, assembly GCA_963853865.1. Classification (NCBI taxonomy): domain Eukaryota; kingdom Metazoa; phylum Arthropoda; class Insecta; order Lepidoptera; family Lycaenidae; genus Helleia; species Helleia helle. The sequence goes on from OY971436.1 coordinate 12,070,779, forward strand.
TGGAACGTAGTTCCTTTTCGCGCGTTACGAAAGGGGGCTAGACGGAAAAAATTCTTACGAAAAGTTGGCACGACACTTTTTGCGAGTTTATCGCATACGTAGATATGTATAGTGTCGCGTGCGCGGCCGCTTCGCGTATTGGCTTTTTGCTATAGTTGTAAGACGTGCGGCTTTTTGATGGCACATTACCGCGTTGGTAGTTGTTTTTGTTACACTATTGGGGCTGCTTAGTAAAAAACCCCAGTTCAAATCCCACCGATCTCGGTGACATTTTTTTAATTATTATTATTTTACGCCGGGAGATTCTCTGATTTTTATCGTTAAATAATTCATAAAAAATTTATACCTACCTATTTTTGTTTACTATAATATTAGGACAGAATTGTAAATCGGGGAGGCGGGGCACACACAATTTCATACATTAAAATAAATTTACTAACAAGTCCATAGTATATTGTTAGTATTTAAAAAAAACTTCAAAAAAAACTGTTAGTATATACACTTGTTTTAATTATATTGTAATATCTCCAAATACATTGGCTTCAAACAAAGTTTTTCATAGATAGTGCTGCCATTACATTAAGTTTGACTTTCAATATCTAAATATACTAGTTGCACGGTAATTCTTTAACGAGTTTCGAACGGAATGCGTAAACAATAGTGTGATAGTTAATCTATTCACGAAGGTATTATAGGATATAATATTTTTCGTTGATTCTTATTAAAACATTGATTCAATACGTACAAGCATCGCCATCCTAACAGTATTTGATACAGTTTGCATATATCATTGACAGATGGCGCGCTTCTAAATCGTTGGAAGTATTTTTCGTTGATTTTATTAAAATTGATACATAAAATATTTCATCGACAGATGGCGTGCTTCTAAATCATTGGTAATATTTTTCGTTGATATACACACTTGTGTGTGTATATACTTTTTTTGTTTTTTATTACAATTCCTTCACTAATTATTCGAAAGGAACTTCGTTCCATCCGGGTGTCCCTTGACACCTCTCTAGTTTTGTAATTATTATTAATATACATACTATATAAAGTAAATAATTGTACATTTATTTTAAAACCTTTTTTTGTTATAAATCACGTAAAATTTACTTTAGCAAAAATAAGTAAAATATAAAATTTGAGTAGACAGTCAGCGATATCAAAATATATATTACATGGACACAGGTGACTTTCATAAAATAATTTAAGCGAAATTATAGAATATGATTTGTACAAAATTTTTATTTATGAAATATTTTGGAATAATATAAGATATCGCTCCATTAAAATACATCGACATATTTTATCGATAATATTTACATATCTCATCCCTATCTATCCCATGGGGTAGTAAAATAAGTGGATTGCTTTTCGCAACATGAAAAATGATTCACTTCGATTTTCGAAGATTATTAAAATATTCACATTAAATAACTTTTGGTAAATAAAAAATCGTCACTTTACAAAAAGATTCGCCATTGTGAACGACAATGGCCTAGTGGGTATGAGCTTGGCCTCTTGAATGAGAGCCGAGAGATCTGGGTTCGATCCTGACCCCTATGATGCCTAGAAATGGGTTTTTCTAAATTTCTACGTGCACCTGAACATGAGAACATCGCTTGCTCACCAGTGAAAGAAATATCGTGAGGAAACCTGCATGCCTGCTGAGATTAAAAGTCTTTAAAGGTTTGTGAAGTTCACCAACCCGCATTGGGCCAGCGCATCGGTGAACTATGGCCCAAAACCCTCCTCGCCTGATTTCAAGGAGAGGACTAGTGCCAAACAGTGGGACATAATATAAGGGTTCATATTATTATTATGTTTACAAAAAGATTCGCCTTGCAAATCTCTATCTTTATATATAATTCTTCTGTACGTGTGTATGTCACTGAACTCTTTCTAAAGGCTGGAACGAATTCGATTAAATTTTCTGTATTGAACACATACGTGTGGATTCGAGAATAGTTCAGATTTACAATTCAGTGCATAAATGTTTTGTACTGGACAAAGTTAGATATAGTACTCCGCCACCATGGTTCAGGCCTTGTCGTGGCGGTGGGGCTCAGTAACCTAGGGTGAGACCAACACCTTGGGCGAAGCGAATTAGGCCGAGTTGGCTCTTTGTACCCCTCTTATAAGAAGAGGGGACAGAAGAGCAGGGGGCAAGGGGTGAGGATGGGAACCTCACCGCATTGTACTGTCCTGACGTTAGGAGGGGTTGTTCTGTGGTGCGGGACAACCACCTGTGGAGGTGGCGTCCGTCCCTTGCGGGACTGACTAGCCGTCGAGGTGCCCTGTTAGCTTAACAAATCCGGGGCACCTCACCAAAGGCGGCACTGGTGGCATTCGCCGGGTTTTAGTGGGTAGAGCTGCGTCCATTTACCATCTTTCGGGCGTAGCGAGTCCCACATACCCGCCTGGGGAGACCCAATCCCCAGGAGGGATACCTCAGAGCATTTCCCGGCGTTAAAATTTATAATAGAGGTTTGTTATGTGATAATTTAGGTAAGTACTGTGTAATAACTGATTTACCATCAGGGTCTATGGTATATGCTCTAAGTTGTCTAGATTTGAGCCGACTGGTGCATCCCTAAATTAATTTTTCTCAATTTCTTTACACATCCACCAATATTGCTTGCTCACGTCAATAAATATATCCTAAAGAAACCTCACCTGATGACATTTAAAGTCATTGAAGACATGGAGACCTCGTATCAGGTCAGCGCACAAGTAAGTATCGCTTAATACCATCCTCGCTAAATTTCGAGGAACCCTTCAGTGAGACAAGATGGCTTCTGGCGTATATCTCTTTGAGGGTTTCATACATGTCCTAAATGTGTCCTCGCAAAGTTTCGAGGAGGGCACATACGTACGTACACGTTTCTGCTATTCAAGCATTTAGATAAATGATATTCTAAACCATATGTCATTGTTACGTTATGCACTTAGCTGTAAGTAATGTTCTAAGTATAATATTATGCTGAGCGCTACTTAAACAGTGTTCAAGTGGCTTTTGAAACACTCAATAAATAAGTAATATTTAAACAAGGCAAAGGTTATAAATATTTTGTAAATGTAAATATTAATAAATAAATATTAACCAACAATCACACCACGTTAACCTAGCCCCGTGATAAGTTCGTAAGAACTTGTATTACAACTTGAAATTTTAAGAAATTTATATAAACACAAATTATACACACGTCCATGACCCGGTGCAGACATGTATATTAGATGTACGGATAGAGGCTGATGATGATGATGATGATGATGATACTCCTTATAATATGAGCCAGAAAAAGTCCCGTCAATATCAGTCCAGCCGTTTCAGCCATTAGCAGGAACAAACAGACAGGCAGACCGACATATTGACTTTATACATTTATTGAAAAGTTTTTAATTTCAATTTACAGACACTTGAATTTTATTTATTTCTATATGTAGATTATATTATCTTATATTTAGAATGAACCATATTTTTCTAATTTCCTTTGTGTGATTTAAAGGTCAATGGACCGACAATTTGGATAAAAGACAGGCTTTTCAACAAGCTTTAATGGACTTTCAAATTACTTTTAAGGATAATGGAATCCCCCTAATTTTATTGTTTTCCGTTTTAAGTTCTGTTATTCGAATCAAAATCTTAATGCGATTTTATATTGTGATGTATTCATACGAGTTTTTTCCTGTTTGAATATAATATAATAATAATAATATCTATGTACGCTTTGACATCACGTCAATCTGGTCCCGTGGTAAGTTCTAGAAGAACTTGTGTTACGGGTACCAGACAACGGAAATATATTTAATATTTGTATACTATACATATTATATTTAAGATTTTTATTATTTAGTACACATATTCCATGACCCAGGAAGACGGAAACTTTTTTGTTCCCTGGCGGGATTCGAACCCGCCACCTCCGGCTTGAGCGCCAACGCGCTAACCATTGAGCCACAGAGGTCGTCAAGGATATGACTTGTCCTTTTGCGTAATAGCCGGATGATGATTATTTTTAATACGCTTTTATTAGTTTCACCTGTATGTATGTTTGTTTGTTTGTATGTAACTCCTTTAGACTTGATTTTGACTCACTTCTAACGACCAGATTTTGTTCAAACTTTGTAGATTTATCGAGGACCGATAACAATACAATAATTTGATAAAATTATTCCAATATCCTTGAAAAAAAGCGGTTTCACCCCCGTTTCCGTTTCTTTGGGAGTACAAGGATAAATAGCCTATGTATAATGATGTATAAGCCAGATTATTCTATAGCTTCATTAAAATCCATTCAGTAGTTTTGCGTGAAAGAGTAACAAACATACAAACATACTTTCACGTTTATAATGTAGTAGGATTCAGAGATAACCTAACGTATAATATATGGCGACATTTTATAATCGGACAAGTGGTTTCGAAAAAGTCCTATTCTTTAAATCTTCATATAAATATAATTTTGTGCGTGTACCTTTATTTTTCTGTTGCGCCGGGAAGTGCTTAGGCATAGGCATCCTGCGGGGTCGAGGGGACTCCCCAAACGGGTAGGACTCGCTGCGCCCGAAAGATCGTAAGGTGGACGTAGCTCTAACCACTAAAACCCGGCGAGTGCCACTAATGCCGCCTTAGGTGAGGTGGCCGGATCTATTGAGCAATAGAGCACCTTGACGGCTAGTCAGTCCACCAAGGGACCAACGCTACCTCCACAGTTAGTGCATTGGGGTGAGGTTCCCATCCTCACCCCTTGTCCCTCCCACTTTTCCTCTTCTTTTAAGAGGGGTACATAGAGCAGCTCCCTCGGTTCAATTGGCTTCGCCCAAGGTGCTGGGTTCACCATAGGCTACTGAGCCCCACCGCCCCGACAAGGCTGGAATCATGGAGGTGCGTGTGCCTGCCTACACCTCTTGCTGGGCTTATTTTGATGATTTTTATGTAATCAAGTGAATTATTTTAGAATGCTTTAGATTCACAATTCTTTATAATAATAATGTTTCGTACAGGCAATGTCAGAATTAGTTTTCAGTAATTTCAGACTTAAGCTGTAAATAAAGCCAACAAGTACTGGAAATCCCCAAAAACCGGTAAATCAATATCCACCCGGTGTTCAAGTACAAACATTGCAGTGAAACGAAAAAACTTCAATGGATTCGTGTATCGCAGTAGTGGTGTGGGTAGGTTTTGTCGGTATTTAGATATGTAACTATTTTTAAGAATTATTAGTGGATAACATGGCTTGATGTCGCGTTTAGGTAGAGAAAGTGTTGGTCAGCCATTAACCAGGTGGGAAGACGGTCCCAACCATGGTTCAAGCCCTGTCGTGGCGATGGGTAGATGAAAGGTGAACTCAGAATCTTAGGCGAAGCCAGTTGACCGTAGGGGTGCTATTTGTACCCATCTTATAAAAATAGAGCACAAAAGCGTAGGGGGGATAAGGGCGAGAAAGGGAAGGGATCAGCCGTCTTGGTGTTCATTGAAGGAAGCCTATGTTTAGCAGTGGACGGATAAAGGCTGATACACGTGGCTTTAATATTTTGAAATCTTGTATAGTATATTTATTATTTAAGGGATGTATGTATTTAGTACTGTACATATTTAATAGTCCTTAATTGTTATTTTTAATTTGTATAAGAGTCTTAATCAGTCAGCATGTTTTTCATAAATCTTTTGTCCTTTATTTAATTTCTTTATCATCTAAATGTAGTTGATAAAGTGACATATTAACCTTATCATATTTTTTGCTGGCAAGTAATAAATGGAACATAAAATTATATTTAATTAAACTTATCACGTGGATTCGTTTTCATGCCTTAATTAAAAACACGAGTCCAGTTTCTAAGTAACAATGTTAAAGTAGTGTTTCTTTTGCAATCAATTCATAAGTCGTATTTAATAAGTAATTTTACGCCAAATATGTTAAGTTCCTCAAAAAAAGTAAAAAAGAAAACACTGTACGAAAGATATTTTAATAAATTTTTTTTTATCGATATCGATGTTCAATGAAATACACATCACTTTATTCCACTCGAGGCGAAATAAAGCCGGTGTAGCCTTTTTTCAGTATCCATCGACTGCAATGCCTTGCAGCTGCGTCCGGGATATATTACTAGGCTAGTTCTTATTGGATTTTTATTTTTAGCGATTATTTGTATGGTGATTACCGCCAAGAGTTAAGAAGCAGAGAAGGATATTTTTTTTTTCCGGTGGGATATGTATACATTTTTTGAAGTGTAACTTCTTTTAGCGTGGTACGTATATTTTTAGATGAGATAAAATCTCTGAACTCGCGACACCGCACACGAAACGCTGGAGACATAGATTGACGTTTATATGATGTGGACTCGCGACACCGCACGTTAAACGCTGGAGACACAGTCTGACGATTGATTTATTTATATACTAGCTGTTGCCCGCAGCTTCGCCCGCGTTAACTTAGATGTACAGCCGTACATGGATTGTTGATGATTATTTATCTATGGACGGGCGTAGGACTTTATTTTATAATATGAAGTAATTAATACCGTATTTTTGTAAATAGCTTTTACATTACCGCTTTATAATTGCCAATTTTTAAAGTATTAAAATGGATACAGGTAGTATGTTATATTTAACTAATATAGACATATTATGCCATCGCGGACTTTTCAGTAGGCATATTTAGGATACACAATTCTACCATACATTGATACAATAATACTTATTATCCTAACTTTCGGAACCGGGGCCGGGCCCGGCTCGGGCGCGAGGCGCGGCATCACGGAGCGCCTGGCTCGCGCGGCTCGGTCGAAATCACGGTGTCGCATTATTTTGATTTTGCTTTATCTTCTAAGATATGCATTTCATTTGCATGGTGTAAAGGAAACACATACACATGAAAAACATACTTCATGAAATGCTCAAGCTAACTAACATATTTAAAATGATAAGGAATTATACCACATTTGTGTAAATAGCTTTCCAACTACCGTTTACCGATATAGTATGTTAAGAGATACACATATGCCATCGCGGACTTTTTTGTAGATCTTTCTAAGATGTACAATAATATAGTATATTATTTTGATCTATCTGTTAGTTTCCATCCAGCGTTTGCAATGTAAGTGCAAAAAATGTGTTTATTTACGACATCACATTAGAAACCTCAAAAAAACAGTATTTCTCCACTATTTAATGGATGTTATTATACATATAAGCCTTCCTCTTGAATTATTCTATCTATTAAAAGAGACCGCATCAAAATCCGTTGCGTAGTTTTAAAGATTTAAGCATACAAAGGGACATAGGGACAGAGAAAGCAACTTTGTTTTATAGTATGTAGTGATGAAGATGCAATATTTGTTTTGCAAAATGTGTTGTTTCTAAATTATGTCATGCGGCCATTTTGTGCGCCGTTTAAATTGTATAGGTTGGCATAATCTTTTACAGCCTGTATTATAGGTATTTGAATTTAATTGTTTTTTTTTACTTCCAGTCCCTGTGACTGGTTGGGTTTTTTTTAAATAATATTAATATAATTAAATTGGTGCCGGTCGTACGACATGACCAACTTTTTTATGATATGGGCTATATAAGGCATTTCTTAAAAATAAAAATGGCTGGTCCTTCCGGGGTCACTCCGGTGAGAGGGACACGCTGTGCGTGCTTTAACCTGCATGGGTACCATCTACTTGCATATTTCTTATGAAATAACTATCATCATCATCATCACCAGCCTCTATCCATCCACTTCAGCTGTGGACGGATAGAGGCTCGGACTCCCTCAATGAACACAAAGATGGCCGATCCCTTTGTTGTGTGGAAATAGAGATAATATACTAGATCTTATTTGATTTATGAACGTGGCTATTGGGCAAGTGAATACCACCCATCTTATTCATATTAAAAAGGTGAAAGTTTGTAAGTTTGGATATTTGTGGATCTTTCACGGCAAAACAACTGAACTTATTTGGCTGAACGTTCAAATGGCGAATATATATATATTATATAGTTTATACCTTAGATTAGAACATAGGCACATGAACAGTCGGTTCACCTGGTGGTAAGTGGTGGTTCACCTGGTGGTGACTATGTGTGACTCGCGTCTAGGAGTGCATACTCAAACTAACCACGGGTAGCCTTCAGCCGCTTGAGGGTCGCGGATCTGCAGGCAACAGGATCACCTCAGCAACAGGGTGGCTGGCAAAGGCTAGATTAGTAAGGTATGCCCGGTCGCGGGATATATTATATCCTTTTTTTTCTGTAACGCCGGGAAATGCTCTGAGGCATCGCGTCTAGGAGTGGGTCTCCCCAGGCGGGTATGTGGGACTCGCTGCACCTGAAAGCTGGCAAGTGCACGCAGCTCTACCCACTAAAACCCGGCGAGTGCCACCAATGCCGCCTTTGGTGAGGTGCCTCGGATCTAATAAACAAACAGGGCACCTCGACGGCTAGTCAGTCTCCTAAGGGACCGACGCCACCTCCACAGAGGGTTTGTCCCGCACCACAGAACAACCCTTCCCAACGTCGGGACAGTACAATGGGGTGTGGTTGCCATCCTCACCCTTTGCCCCCTGCTATTTTGTCCCCTCTTCTTATAAGAGAGGCACTAAGAGCCCCCTCGGCTCAATTTGCTTCGCCCAAGCTAGGCTACTAAGCCCCACCGCCACGTCAAGGCCTGAACCATGGTGGGGATATAATATATCCTATAGTACTTGCTGATAATGTACTTTTCTATTAATGAAAAAATTAAATTAGTATCGCAGTTTTTTTTATGTCATAAGGAGGCAACCGAGCAGTTGGAACCGACGCCAATAGACATTCGTACAACCAAAAGTTATACAGATGCGTTGCCCTGCTTTTCCCCTAATGGGCCACCGGAAACTCACAAACGTGTGGTTTGTATTAGCGAAAAGTAATGCGACACATCTGCATAATTTCTGGTTGTGCAGATGTGTATGGTCATCGGTAGTCTAAAGCTTCGAACTGCTCGTTTACCCTCGTATGCTGTTGTTGGTTTTTATGTACTCCGATCATAGTATTTTAACATTTAACTTATTTAATGCATTAATAATTTATTAATTTAAACGGCAAACATTACTTTGAAATACATTCGAGCACAGAAAGTTAATAACCTTTCCAACCTGCAGTGAATATGGCCGTAAAATTGTACACCGGCTCTCATGGCTGGGAGCCAATGTCGTTTTTTCTATCGATCCATTTCACTAATGAGAGCTATTATTTGAATTGTTCCTTCATCATTATCAGCCTCTAACCACCAATATTACGTTGAATATGTGCCGTGTATTAATGTTTATATACCTAATATCTTTATAACGACTTATAGTCCAGTGGCGGCAGACATTTAAATAGAAAAAATTCCGGGGAGTGATTTTTTTTTCAAACGTCTTGTTGCAGTGTTATACTATCAAGTTTATCAAAAGAATCGTAATGGGTGGAATTTTATTTTCTTCAAATTTGTATAACTTTTCTAAATTTAAGTAACATAATTAGGGATCTCCTGCTGGAGGAAGTCTACGATATTGAACCTAGCGTAAAAATTTTAATTACCAAACTTGTGGGAAATTAAATTTCCGACAACTTTGGATACCACAATTTTTGCTCTAAAGTTGAAAAGTAAGGAATTATTTCAGAAAAACGAATGAACTTTAAAACGAGTTGGCGGCTAATCCTCTACCGGGATTAGTTATAAAATCGAGATTTATATGTCCAACCCCCCCTCCCCCCAAATCATCACCCCCCGGATTTTTTTCTATTACAGGCTAGCTTTATGTCTGCCTCGACTGGACTATTAGGGACGTTCAAGAAAAGATCATACTCATATTTGAGAGGCAGCGCACCTGTTAATGATGTAGGGGGTGTCTGTGGATATCGTTTATCACCACCAGTAACGACTGTCTGTTTCCCCCTTAGAGTATACATTATAGAGGGCGCGTCAATAAGTATGAACTGTAAGCACGGGTATGAACATAGACTATTGCCTTGGAAACGTTCAATGAGTGTCAAAACAACACGCGTCACATTAGGTCCGCGAGCGATGTATATTTGTTAGGGTTCCGTAGCCAAATGGCAAAAACGGAACCCTTATAGATTTGTCATGTCTGTCCGTCCATCCGTATGTCATAGCCACTTTTTCCGAAACTATAAGACCTATATACTGTTGAAACTTGGTAAGTAAACTAGGTAAGATGTATTCTGTGAACCGCATTAGGATTTTTACACAAAAGTAGAAAAAAAACAATAAATTTTGGGGGTCCCCATACTTAGAACTGAAACGCAATTTTTTTTTCTTCATTAAACCCATACGCGTGGGTTATCTATGGATAGGTCTTCAAAAATGATATTGAGGTTTCTAATACCATATTTTTCTAAACTGAATAGTTTGCGCGAGAGACACTTCCAAAGTGGTAAAATGTGTGTCCCCCCTGTAACTTCTAAAATGAGAGTATGATAAAACTAAAAAAAATACATTATGTACATTACCATGTAAACTTCCACCGAAAATTGGTTTGAACGAGATCTAGTGAGTAGTTTTTTTTAATACGTCATAAATCGTAAGCCGCAATTTACCTTTCATTCAATAAACATAAACCATATTTTTTGTTAGTGTCTAATGTTGTATATTATGTAATGGTACAGAACCCTTCGTACGCAAGTCCGACTAGCACTTGGCCGGTTTTTTTATGTTAAAATGGTGAAATGTGAAGTGCCAATTTGTAAGAATTATTGCCGGAAGGAAAATAAAAGAAGCAATGACATTTCTGTCTTGGCATGCATTGAGGGGCGCCTATGTACGGCAGTGGATGGATAGAGGCTGCTGATGATGATGATGATGATGATGAATGTCCTAATTTAAAATATAGATATGTTTAAGACATTACGCATGGAAGGTCACTCTCACAGCGCTTTACTATAGATAAATATCTATAACGCATCTGCTTACGATCGGCACAATAAAGGGACTTTACACTCGCACTCTATATTATGTATACTCTAAGGTTTGCCCCTTCTTCTAAATAAAAGAAATCTCTTTTGTGTGTATGTATGTCACTGAACTCATCCTACCTCTGCAGCTGCACTGATCAAGAATGGTTTACATTCACTATTCGGTCAGGTACAAAATGTTTTAATATAAACACGTAATTATTTTTATAATTTTTGGACGACCTCTGTAGCTCAATGGTTAGCGCGTTGGTACTCAAGCCGGAGGTAGCGAGTTCGAATCCCGCTAGGGAATAAGAAAAAAATTCTTAATTCCTGGGTCATGGATATGTAAATAGGTGCAATCAAAATATTAAATATATTATGTACCTATTATAGTTTATTATAATTATATTACCGTTATCTGGTACCCGTAACACAAGTTCTGAGAACTTACCACCTCCACCGCATGCCACTCGCATCCAACACGGACCGGCCACTGCACTGAGATCGTCTTTCCACCTGGTTAATGACAACACTAATTCGTCTACCTAAAACATCTGGATGAACGAGGCTGGTGATGATTATGACATTTTGACGTGATAACGTCTTATAATTCCATGGAGCCGGCTGTAAGAACGAAAAAACATGACGCATGCGGCGTTACCTCGCTCTGAGGCGTTCCATTTTCTTATGACGTTGTCACGTTCAACTATCGTCAGTAAACCGACTTTTAGAAAAAAAAGGAGTTCAAGTGGACAAACGGTTCACCATTTATCATGATTAATGAAATGTGAAAACACAATTCTGTGACAGACGCACATACAGACACATTCAATGAAAGGGGTTTCTGGGCACGTTGTGTACGGAACCCTGAAATATTCTGAGATATTACAAGAAACATAAATATGTCAGGACAGCATGTCGTCAACGTTTGCGTCAAAAAATATATATTTTATATCAAAAGCGAGATCAAAGTTTAATAAAAGGAAAATAAAGGATTACATAGCAAACACTCTTTGATACTTATCTGAGAAGATAATCTTGACAATTCTCATGACGTTCAGCATCGGTCGGAGGGATGCGCTGTGCCGCGCTCCCGGCTGCACGGGTACCACCATCTTGCTTGATTCTACCGTCAAACAGCTTTGCTGTGTTTCGGAGAGGAGGGCAAGACAGGCAGTGTAATTAACATCTTATGCCTCAGGATAGGCAACACATAAAGTTACCTGGGCTAGTTCCAAGTACACTAGTTCATGTTCATGGGTGAATTAGTGTGATGGGCCAACTGGTTGAGTACTGTTTTATGTGACAGACGATCATCATCATCGTCATCACCGGGTGCCATCTTCATATTGAAGTTTGGAAGTCAGCTTTCTTAACAGACAAAACAACCAGTTAACCTGAAACTAGCCCAGGCGACTCATGTTGTCTATGACTTAAGTCTCGGTGCCAGTAATAACTGCCTGTCTTTGTTTCCGAAACATAGCTTTGTGTTACGGAAGAAACAAGATGGTGGTACAGACAGACGCGTGTACAGCGCACCCCTCTCCCCGGTAAATAACAACGGGTTTTTAGTTAAGTAGAGTTTTTTTTACAAGAGGGAGCAAACGGACAGTCGGTTCACGGGTGTGATAAACGACATCCATACATATACATACATACACCAGAGGATTATCAAGTGGGTTGCCTTTCAAATATGAGTATGATGATGATGCTGGATCTATGCAGGGCAATGATATTTGATACACCATTCTAGTTAGATTGAACTAATTGTTGAACTAGCTCTACAATACGTATGAAGGACGAATATAATAATATCTTTGACACCACGTCAATCTGGTCCCGTGGTAAGTTCTCGAAGAACTTGTGTTACGGTTACCACACATTTTATGTAATACACATCCATGACCCAGGAGCACAAAAAACTGTTTTGTTCCCTGGCGGGATTCGAACCCGCTACCTCCGGCTTGAGTGCCAACGCGCTAACCATTGAGCCACAGAGGGTCAAAGTTGTTTTACAGATAAACAAGCAAGATGGTGGTACTGCAGATGATCTTTCACACCAGAGCAAGATTTTGTCAAAATATAAAATTGTATGGTATTGACTGATTCCCACCGCTTCCCCTTTTTTTTCTTTAGGAAAATGCCTTTTGCACACCACCAGGCCCGGGGGGACCCCGCGGTTATGTGGGACTCGCACCCACTAAAACCCAACGATGCTCCTCCTTTCTGCTATTGGACAGGGTCATGGGAACGCCAGGCATACAACCTACGACCCCTCCCACGCCTATGTTAACTTAGATTTATATCCGTATCCGGATTGATGATAATTATTTTTATAGCCTATGTCCTAATCCAATAAGACATCACCATTTCAACTTTCAGCCGAATCAGTTCAGCCGTTTTGCTGTGAAAGATGAACAGACATCCAAACATCACAATTTACAAACTTTCGCCTTTAAAATATTATATTAGTAAGGTCAGAGGTGATGATGATCATATTTTCCAAGTTCTGAGTTTGTTTTACAAATCGCTTGATATTACTTAACATTGTAAAGAAATTTACCGGTAAAATGAATTGGAACTGAGCACTCGCCCTACTTAGAGACTTTACAAGCTGGTGGAAATGTAGAGGCATACAAGCCGCTGCTCACTACAGCGTTCTATTTACTTTTGTGAAGGCTTCGAAGACAAAGTCACGATCATTGTATTTTAATGAATAGTCGTTTTTATTTTAATTAAAGATATTTTACGGATCACGGCCTATTTAGTTTTTGCATGTCCGACGTTTTGGATATTTAGTTTTTTTTTCTTTAACGCCGAGAAATGCTCTGAGGCATCCCGCGGGGGGCTGGATCTCCCCAGGCGGATATGTGGGACTCGTTGCACCCGAAAGCTGGTAAGTGGACGCAGCTCTACCCACTAAAACCCGGCGAATGCCACCAATGCCGCCTTTGGTGAGGTGCCCCGGGTCTAATGAGCAAACAGGGCACCTAGATGGCTAGTCAGTCCTCAGGGGACCGACACCACCTCCACAGAGGGGTTGTCCCGCACCACAGAACAACCCCGCCCAATGTCGAGACAATACAATGGGGTGAGGTTCTCATCCTCGCCCCTTGCCCCCATGTTCTTTTGTCTCCTCTTCTTATAAGAGGGGTACAAAGAGTCGACTCGGCTCAATTAGCTTCACCCAAGGTGCTGGGCTCACCAGGCTACTGAGCCCCACCGCGCGGACCGCCCTCACCATGAAGATCGTACTTAGTAACAATTTTGTCATATCCATCATCAGAAATAAACATTTTGTCATATCCATCATCAGAAATAAACATTTTGTCATATCCATCATCAGAAATAAACATTTTGTCATATCCATCATCAGAAATAAACATTTTGTCATATCCATCATCAGAAATAAACATTTTGTCATATCCATCATCAGAAATAAACATTTTGTCATATCCATCATCAGAAATAAACATTTTGTCATATCCATCATCAGAAATAAACATTTTGTCATATCCATCATCAGAAATAAACATTTTGTCATATCCATCATCAGAAATAAACATTTTGTCATATCCATCATCAGAAATAAACATAATAGAATTTTCAAAGAAACTCCTACTCTAATAAAGCTCGGTGTATAAGCACCGTCCATAATTGGCATGTTCAATATACAGCTATCGACAAAATCTATACAGATAAATAAAATTGGAGTCTGTAATATCAAAATAACCGCTTTTTACTCGACGAACATACCAAAATGTCATTTTTTACAATTTTTGCCGCCTGTCCGTCTGTCTGTTTATTCCGGATAATCTCTAAAACGGCTGAGTCGAATTTGATGGGACTTTCTTCATCTCACCACCCTTTTTTTTTTACAGAAGAGTGGGCAAACGGACACTCAGTTCACCTGATGGCAAGTGATAGCGACATCCACTGACACCCGCTACACCAGAGGGTTAGCAGGTGCCTTTGAAATAGGAGTATGCTCTTTTCTTGAAGGTCCCTAAGTCGTAACGGTTCGGAAACACCGTAAGTGGCAGCTGATTCCATATATTTGTTGTGCGAGGCAGGAAATGCCGTAAAAATCGGGTTGTTGTGGATTTACGAACATCGAGATGGTGAGGGTGGAATTTGGAGCTTTTCCGTGATTTCCCGTGGTGGAATTCTGCTGTAGGTATTAGTCCGAACAATTCCTCAGAACACTCCCCGTGGTAGATGCGGTAGAAGATGGAGAGCGATCCGACATCTCTACGCAGCGCCAAATAATCAAGCCGATTAGAGATAACCTTGATATCGACGATGCGAGCCACTCGGCGTTGAACGCGGTCAAATGGAAGGAGCTGATATTGGGGCGCTCCAGCCCATAGGTGTGAGCAGTACTCCATGTGAGGCCGGATCTGCGCCTTGTATAATTGTAGGCTGAAATACTGCTTCGCCTTACTGAGCACGCCGAGTTTCTTAGAGGCTAGTTTAGCCTTGCCTTCCACGAAACTGCACATCTCTCGATATGTCGACGCCAAGTATCCCAATGCTGGCTGCGGCAGTTAGCGGAATGCCTTCAAATCGTAGAGGAACGACGAAGGGTGATTTTGTAGCGGTAAATGCGCAAACTTGTGTCTTGTTGGGGCTACATTGGACTATATTAAGTCGCCCCCATTCTGAGACTTAGGTCAACAGAGACTCGATTTCAGAAACAAGTTTGTTCCGACACTTATCGACTTGTTCCCGAGAAATATTAGGGCAGCCAGTGTATAAGGCATCTCTAGTGCTGTCATCCGCATAGCAATGTATGCCGCTGGTTTTCAGCATATCATTGATATACAGAAAAAACAGGGTTAGAGATAGTACACCGCCTTGGGGAACACCAACCTTAATGCTCCTGTCTGCCAAAAAACTGGTGATCCACATACATAATTTCTCGGGAAGCCCATAAGATGGTAGCTTTGCAAGAAGTACAGCTGAGCGATTCCGTTGAAAGCCATATTGGCGATCGCTAATCAGCTGGTGCTCCTCCAAATATTACCGGAGCTGGCAGTTGATTATGGATTCCATAATCTTTGAGAACAAGGAAGTTATGGCTATTGGTCTGTTGTTGGACGGATCTGAGCGGTCCCCTTTCTTAGGGATCGGGTGTACCAAAGCTGTCTTCCACGAGCATGAGACGACGCCTAATGAGTAAGAGTGCTGGAAAAGACGCGTAAGGACGGGTGCCAACTCAGAAGCACAATTTCGTAGCACTAACAAAGGGATGCCGTCAGGCCCACTCGACTTATGGATGTCCAGCGAAAAGAGTGCTTTGCGTACGGAGCTCTGTCGGAAAATTATTTCCAGCATTGAAGTATCACACCGAGGGATCGTCGGCGGTACTTTCCCTGGTCATCCAAAGTCGAGTTGGAAGCAAATAAAGTGCCTAGAAGATCGGCCTTCTCCTTAGCGGTGTGGGCCAACGAGTCATTCCTCATGTGCAGAGATGGTAGGGATGGCTTACAAAAATTCCCTAGAACAGCCTTGGCAATATACCAGAATGCACGAGTTTCCGAAGGATGCAAACCATTCTCTCGCCAATTCTGTTCACGCACTCCGCTTTTGCCTCAGTAATAGCTCTTTTGAAGGACCTGGAGGCAAAGTTATACTCCTTTTTCAATGCGCTGGTCTTTACATCCTGGGACATCGATGCTTTGGCCCAGGCTCGGTAGCTTAACCGTTTATGGCGTGCAGCCATCTTACAGGTTTTACCATACCAGGGTTTGGATTTGCCTCCTATAGGCACTGCAGAGCTTGGAATGAAAAGCTCCATGGCTTGCAGCACCACCTCGACAGCAAAATCGGCAACGATGTCTGGATCATCCAGCGAGAAGCAAATTCGCCCCCATGGTTAGGATGCAAAGAAGGACCTAACTATATATTAACAACAACCAGATTTTATAACATTTTTTAATTTAATATAACACTAGTACATTTTTAAACAGGTTTAAAATATAATTTGAAGCATGCATTGGCGCAATTAAGGAAATCTAGCGTGAAATCACTTACCATGCTACGTTAGTAAAGAGCGTTTATTATAAGGTCATCATCAACATCAGTCTTACTTACAGCCTGACCAGAAATATATAAACCCTGCGTGGTGTCGCCACTGTATCTTTTTTAAGTCAACACATAGTATCGTCCATACGGAAATTAGTTCCGAAATTTTCCGCAACATGGCGAGGGATTAATTAAAAAAATCAGGGTGCTATTTATTATGTTTAAATTCTTTACTTTTTATAAGCTAACTCATTTAATCCATTACTGGATGCGCTGTTATTTATACAACAAGTTTTTTTTTTCTTTTACGCCGGTAAATGCTCTGAGGCACCCGCGAGGGAGTTTGTCTCCCCACGCGGGTATGTGGGACTCGCTGCGCAAGATAGCTGGTAAATAGACGCAGCTCTACCCACTAAAACCCGGCGAGTGCCACTAATGCCGCCTTTGGTGAGGTGCACCGGATCTAGTAAACAAACGACTAGTCAGTCCCGCAGGGGCCCAAGCCACCTCCACAGAGGGGTTGTCCCGCACCACAGAACAACCCCTCCCAACGTCGGGATAGTACAATGGGGTGAGGTTTCCATCCTCACCTCTTGTCACCCTAATCTTTTGTACCCTATTCTTATACGAGGGGTACAAAGAGCAGCTCCCTCGGCTTGCTTCGCTCAAGGTGTTGGGTTCACTTTAGGGTACTGAGCCCCACCGCTACGACAAGGCTTGAACCATGGTGGGGTGGATAGAACATGCCTAAGATGCCGCTAAAAAACTTGCTTTTTAATAAGAAAAACCACATCCAAAACTCTTCACCAGTTTGATAACTAGGGTGCCGCAGATAGGCACTTAGCGGTCAAACTATAAACACTAGTCTTTTGGCATTTACCCTTTACATAATATAAACAGATAAATAAAATTGGCATCTGTTTGTATTATTAAAATAACCGCTTTTTATTAAATGCGTGTGGATACACGGTACATAATAATATACATTTTTGGAGATTACTCCTTAAGAAACGATTTGAGTTATACGGCCCGGTACGGAAATTTTATGAGGAGTAAAATCAAGTGTAACACAAAAGTTGAGGCGTTACGTAGAAAGAGACAAACATATAAATCTGTATGATTGAACGTGTAAAAGAATGAGATGGAATACATTACACAGCGTATCTTAAAATAATGCCGCCAACGCCATCTAACACGATATTACAGCACTAAAAGTCAATCACACGACCATTGTATATGCAATATTATAAGATATTTAAATAATTTTAGCTAATGATGAAAAAAAATGGGAATAATACTTTATTCCGTTACAATGATTTGCAAGACAAATAAGTATCCCTATAGCTAAAATTGACGTGACGTTATTATGTAGGAATTTAAATAAAACAATGTGTAGGTACTAATTATTATTTTATTTTTTCGTCTATTATTAAAATATTGACTAGGTAAATTTTTACTGTATCACTATCACTGTGTCTTTTCTGTGTCCACTTTATATATTATTTATATCTTTGCACCACTAATGTATGTGAAAAAATTACTAACCAAATTGCATATGAAATCACAATTTAGATTTTTATGTAATTGGCATTGTATTAATTTCCGTATAGAAAACTGTCTTCATGTAATTTCTTACGTTATCATAGTCACAACTCACAATGGTTTTTTAAAACATGAGTGGATATTGGATAAGAAAATAAAACAACTAGAGCACATTCAAGATTGAATAATTAAAAACACAAACTAGGGAATAATACGTAATAACAAAAATGAATTCGAAATTGAGAAATGTTAGCACAGACTAAAAAAAGTCATTACGTTCCAATATTCGCGGCGATTTTAAAATAATTTTAAATTTCAGCCCAGAAAAGTCTAGTAATTTTAATATATATTTATTCTTTTCAAATATTCTTTTTCATATTTTCAAAATCATATTTATAATTTGCAATTTATTTCTAACAATAATACAATAAATTGAAACTCTTGAATTTGATAATTAACCAATCAGAAACTTTAAAATATTAATGTTGCCTCCCTAAATATATTATTTGGTGTGACCATTGAACACTTGGTTCAAGTTTAATTGTACAAACTTGTCAAGTAAAGAATTTTAATTATTATATTTTTTAACATATGTACTTACGTAATACGCTTTATTGAAGTAATATAAATAATCCGAATAATTACAGATATATGTTTGTTTCTCTTATCATTTTAGCAGATGCGTTTATTTACCCTTTTTTTCTACTCGATATATATCATAATTATCGTGCGTGAGGAATAAACTCCAATCGTGCGTCGGAGCTGACACACACACACTTTTTTGGTTGGTCTGACTGTTTGTACCGGCTTATCTCTGAAACGGCTGGGCAGATTTTGATGGCACTTTCACTGACAGATAGCTGATGTTATAAGGAGTAGCTTAGGCTATAAAAATAATCATCATCTATCCGTATACGGCTATAAATCTAAGTTAACGCGGGCGAAGCTGCGTGCAACAGCTAGTTAAAAATAAAGTACCTACTTAAGCCACTAAAGAGATATAAAAACAAAAACTCCCTACACTCCAACAACTTTGGAACCTAATTTTGTCCAAACAATCCCACAAAATTAATTAGCAGGTACAAAAGTTACGAAACCCATCCGAAAATCCAATTTCGTTGCATCTGTATTTTGTTGGTAACTCAATTTTAGAATATTTGTAAAAAAGATAAAAATGGCTTTTTCCGCTAAAATTCTTTTTGGACTAGTGTCTGGCTGGCCATTCGGTCGTAGGTTCTATTCCTGAGTGTCTTGACTGCAGTTTTTTTTTCGTTAAACGTGGTGTGGTTGTTGGTTAATATTAGGGTCGCTATATTAGGGTAGGCTATGATTTTTTTTTATTTGAAAGGACACTTTTTTCAATCAAATCAATCGTTCACCAGCGATTTTATTAAATTAAGCATTTGATTCAAATAAAAATTGAGATTTCTCTGTTGTATAGGGAAACGAGTAGACTAGCCATGTTAGGGAAAGCGGTCAACGGAGCCCATGAACCTAAAAAAAATCACCTGGGAATAGACAACTTACTCGTGCGTCATATCATATCTGAGCCGTTAGAAAGAAAGAAAGGAAGGAAGAAAGAAAGTGAGAAAGAAAGAAACATTTATTCGACACTAAAACGAGACACACAGAGACATAAGATGTTAAGTACCTCTCCTCCTTTCTAAAACACAGCAAACGTATTCAACTCTGTGGAGGTGGTGTCGGTCCCTTGAGGGACAGACAAGCCTTCGAGGTGCTCTGTTTGCTCAGTAGATCCGGGGCACCAGCGGGATTGGTGGCACTCGCGGGTTTTAGTAGGTACAGCAGCGTTCACTGGGCGCAGCGAGTCCCACATACCCGCCTGGGGAGTTCCTTTCTCCCCAGCGGGATGCCTCAGAGCATTTCCCGGCGTTAAAGAAAAAAAAGTGAACTAGTTCATGTTCATGAGCGACGTCGACCGCTTGACCGCTTACCATCGGGTGGGGCGTCTGCCAGTTTGCGTATCCAACTAATTAAGCCCCCCCCCCCACCAGTGAAAAAGTTCCTTTGTTTACTAACTACTAGAATAATCAATATGCGGCTATAAAGGAAAAGCCGGGTATCTTCTAGTATACACGCATAATCAATTGATATTCAACGGCGCGTGATTTACATGTTGTAGGCAAACTGAGTACTTACCAGGACAGAGATAATATAATAATATCAACAATATGTCCCACTGCTGGGCACGGGTCTGCTCCTGGAAATCAGGCGAGAAGGGTTTTGGGCCATAGTTCACCGATGCGCTGGTCCAATGTGGGTTGGTGAACTTCACACACCTTCAAAGACTTTTAATCTCATCGGTCATGCAGGTTTCCTCACGATGTTTCCTTCACCGGTGAGCAAGCGATGGTCTCATGTTCTGCGTGTATGGCGCTTATGAAGTTTTGGTCGCGAAATATCTATACTCTATAAGCGATCTAGCGCTGCATGTTTAAATAGTTTGATTTCACAACATAATATCTATTGTTTTACCGCTACAGCGAACATTAGTTCTAACTCTTCAAAATGAAACGAACTTCTGGTTCGCGGTGTCTGTTCTATACGCTAGTAAAATTATAGTTCAATGCATAAACCCCACCATGGTTCAGGCCTTTACGTGGCGGTGGGGCTCAGTAGCCTAGTGTGAGCCGCTGCACCTTGGGTAAAGCTAATTGAGCCGAGGGGCTCTTTTTACCCCTCTCATAAGAAGAGGGACAAAAGAGCAGGGGGCACGGGGTGAGGACGGGAACCTCACCCCATTGTACTGTTCCGACGTTGGGAGGTGTTGTTCTGTGGTGCAGGACAACCGCTCTTTTTTTTTTATAGAAGAGGGGGCAAACGGACAGTCGGTTCACCTGATGGTAAGTGAATAGCGACATCCACAGACACCCGCTATACCTATATCAGGGGACCGAGTGGCTAGAGCTGCGTCCACTTACCAGCTTTCGGACGCAGCGAGTCCCATATACCCGCGTGTGGAACCCACTCCCCGCGGGATGTCTCAGAGCAATTTCCAGATAAAGAAAAAATAATGCATAAAAACACATTTCGAGAAACTCTTAGCGCGCTAGTCAGGCTTACTCTTGTCTGGTTTTTTGTGTTCGCGGGGAAAATACTTATCACGCATACCACTTCAGTGGAAACTGGTAGTTATACTCAACTTTGGCTGTAACTATGTCTTGCAGTCAGAAACCCCTGAAACATTCTTGCCTCTTTATCTTTACTAGCACGATGAAAATTGTTTTTTTTTTACTATCATACCTCTTTGGACTTAGCTACTATATTCAAAAATATCTTATCTTATTATTAGGAGAAAGGAATGAAATATTGGTTTTAAAAGCCGTTTCTTTTCTAATTTTTAGATTAATGTTTTCTTCGATATACTTTTGTTCTTTCTTTTCAATTTTTATAAATATTATATCTCTGTTAAATATTATTGTTTATTGCGGTTATATGAATGACTCATATTTCATTTTATGTCTTTAATTAAATATTAACTTCAAGGCTTTTCCAATGATGCGTTGCTGGGCATACTGAAGAAGAGCGGACTATGGGTTGACCAATCATACTGTTTCCACTGATGCGATTTACAGATTTCGAGCACTGTGGCTAATACAGTCCGCTCCTCTCAACTCCGTCCAGCTCGGCGTCATTGGAAACGCACAATTGAGCTACCAGCTTATGCATGGTATTACCACTATTATGGTAATTTCAATAAAAGAAGGACAATATGTATAAATACAGCACCTAAACCACAATTTAATACATCTGGCTCAATAAAAGCTATCTAATCAAAGGAACTGAAATTATTTATATTAAAATCCAATGATACTTACTGATATGACCCATATGTTTTTATTTACTCCGAGAAAATATGCTCTTTGGCATCCCGCGGGGGAGGGGAGACTCCCCTGGCGGGTGTTTGGGACTCGCTGCGCCCTAAAGATGGTAAGGTGGACGTAGCTCTACCCATTAAAGCCTGGCGAGTGCCACCAATGCCTTTGGTGAGGTGCGCCGGATCTATTGAGCAAACAGGGCGCCTCGACGGCTAGTCAGTCCCTTAAAGGACCGACGATACCTGCACAGAGGGGTTGTCCCAAACCATAGAACAACCCCTCCCAATGACGGGACCTGTCCCCCTGCTGTTTTGTCCCCTCTTCTTATAAGAGGGGTACAGCGAGCAGCTCCCCCGGCTCAATTTGCTAGTCAGTCCCTCAAGGAATTGACGACATCTCCACAGAACAACCCCTCCCAAAGTGGGGACAGTGCAATAGGGAGAGGTTCCCATCCCCTCCCTTTGTCCCCCCTGCTCTTTAGTCCCTTCTTCTTATAAGAGGGCAAAGAGCAGCTCCCTCGGTTCAATTGGCTTCACCCAAGGTGCTGGTTTCACCTTAGGCTACTGAGCCCACCGCCACGATAAGGCTTGAACCGTGGTGAGAAAATGACCCGTATATCTGTTTGTCTCATCTAATACAAGAAACACTCCGCACTAATCATTATTATATCACCTTTATTCCCTCCACTATTCTACATAGGCCCAATATTCTACATAGGCCCCTGTCAATGAACGTCAAGAACCGCAATCACAGATCTCCAATCTAGTAAATAGTTCAAATCCGAACATTTAACTTTAGCCGTAACATAATCCTAGGGTACATGAATCCTTAACATGAGGTATGGGCTTACCGTGACGTAAGCACTAGAATCTAGCTCTGACTAATACTATGACCTAAGCCGTGTATTTAGATACACTCGGTATGCATATGCTAGGTGAGAATTTCTATTTTTTATGTAATTGTAACCTTTTTTTTGGGAAATGCTCTGAGGCATCCCGTAGACAGAGGGTTTTCCCGTACACATACTTACAACTTCCCGGAGAGGGTTGGGCGGGTATGTGGGACTCGCTGCGCCCGAAAGGTAATAAGGTAGCTCTACCCACTAAAATCCGGCGAGTGCCACCAATGCCGCTTTTGGTGAGGTGCCCCGGATCTGTTGAGCAAACAGGGCACCTCGACGGCTAGTCAGTCCCTTAAAGGACCGACGATACCTGCACAGAGGGGTTGTCCCAAACCATAGAATAACCCCTCCCAATGACGGGACCTGTCCCCCTGCTCTTTTGTCCCCTCTTCTTATAAGAGGGGTACAGCGAGCAGCTCCCCCGGCTCAATTTGCTTCGCTGGAGAAATGTTGCCAGTAAAAACATTACCCATCCTGTCTTTATTTTGTGAAATACAGCAAGATTAACGGATTTTTTTATAGAAGAAGGGGCAAAGGGG
This sequence comes from Helleia helle, assembly GCA_963853865.1. NCBI lineage: Eukaryota > Metazoa > Arthropoda > Insecta > Lepidoptera > Lycaenidae > Helleia > Helleia helle. The sequence goes on from OY971436.1 coordinate 12,094,554, forward strand.
AGTCGGTTCACCTAGTGGTAAGTGACAAGTGACATCCATAGACACCCGCTACATCATTAGCAGTGTGTTGCCTTTTAAATATGAATATTATTATGCTCTTTTTGAAGGTCCCTAAGTCGTATCGGTTTGGAAATACCAGGTGGCGGCTGGTTCCATATATTTATCGTGCGAGGCAGCAAATGCCGTAAAAATCGAGTTGTGGATTTCCGAATATCGATGTGGTGTGGGTGAAATTATTTGGATTTTTTACGCGACGTCCGGAGGTGAAATTCTGCTGCAGGTATTACCGAATAATTCCTCAGAACACTCCCCGTAGTAGTTGCGGTAGAAGATGTAGAGTGATCCGACATCTCTAAGCAGCGCCACAGAATCGAGCCGATCGGAGAGAACCATATCGTCATCGATCGATTGGGGTGCTCCAGGCCAGAGAACCGGACCTAGAAAGGCATGAAATACTGGTTCGCCCGCTACTACTCAGCACACCGAGTTTTTTAGAGAATAATTTGCCTTTGTTTGTGTCAAATAAATCTAATTCTTTCTTTCTTTCTTTCCTTGCAAATTACCAAGAAATTCACATTGTTCGATGTGTTTATGCCAATATAGGCCGAGGCGGTTACGGAACTGCTTCCAAATGTTAGAGGAGAATGAAGGGTGATTTTTTGGCGGTAAGCGCGCAAACTTGTGTCTTGTTGGGGTTAAATTGAACTTTTTTTCGCCGAGAGGCATCCCGAGGGGAAGAGGGGATTCCCCTGACCGGTATATGGAACTCGCTGCGCCCGAAAAATGGTAAGGTGGGCGCTGCTCTACCCACTAAAACCCGGCGGTGTTCTCCTCGTTGTGCTAGAACTATGGTAGTCCGCATCGGTGGGTTACATTTGACTAGATTAAGTCGCCCTCCACGAAGCGGGATAGAGAGGACGACGCTACGTCGGTCCCGCTCCGTCGACCTAGGACGGGAGTGCGGAGGAAGCGCTACGCGCACCGCCTGCCTCCCGTCTAACGGGACTCTCGGGACCTGCCCCGATAGAAAACTTCCGGCGTCGGCGGGGTGCTGTAGGTTGTCGGAGTTCCCCCGTACTAAGATGAAGCCCAGTTAGCCCTTTTGAGGGAACCGGCCGGTCGCGGGGGGTGTCCTATGTTGTCAGATCCGGGACACTCTCCTTTAAGCGGCTGAAGGCAACTCGCAGTGGTTTTAGTGCGGTATACCGGTGCAAAGGGTAGATGAGGGGGGGAATATCCCCGCGGACAACCCATCCCCGGGTGAAAGTGCAAAGCATTTCCACTGCGTCAAAAAAAAAGTCGCCCCTTAAATAAAGTCGGAACTAAGCAATTTTGAGTGTTATATTTGTAAAGGCTTAGAGAGACTACGCCTTATGGTCGTCATTATCAGCATTTTCCTCTCCACTGTCATAGGCCTCTTTCGATGAACGCCTAGACGATCACATCCAACTCCAAAATCACATCCATCCACTTCCCAACACGGAAATCGTCTCATCTACTCCGCTTATCCGACAAAATCAAAATGACGCATCCATTATAGCAATGCATACACAATGGCATCGGTTATCTTTATACAATGTTAAACGCATTAAATACTTCCTCATTACATACATCCGACGGGAGCAACGAACACGTGGATGCGGCATATTAATTTTATAATTTCACGTCCGCACACTGATTTGGTAATTACTTTTGCTATTTAATTGAAGCGTTCGTTGATATAGATCCTTAATACGCTGATAAGGACTGGAGTGGTTGTCTGAATTGAGGATTTTTACCCATGTCAAAAGGAGGGTTAAGTTTTTCGAGTGTATATAATATACATAATATTATGGTCGTGTGACGATCACATGCGACGATGGTCTAGTGGGTATGGTCTCTTGACTGAGAGGTCTGGGTTCGATCCTGACCAGTGCCATGAAATGGGGTTTTCTAAATTTCGCCGTGCACTTGAACATGAGAACATCCCTTGCTTACCGATGAAGGAAACATCTTGAGAAAACCTGCATGCCTGATGAGATTATAAGTCTTTGAAGGTATATGAAGTTCACCAAGCCACATTGGGCCAGCGTGTCGAAGAAATATGGCCCAAAACATTCACCGCGCCTCTAAATTCGAGGATAAGAACCATGCCAAGCAGTGGGACATATAAGGGTTGATATTATTATTTATTATCATTCTAGCCTCTTGGTCTAGTGGTTAGTGACCCTAACTGTTAAACCAGAAGTTCGTGGTTTCGATCCCCACCCAGGACAAATATTTGTGTGAAGAGCATGATCATTTGTTCTGTGTCTGGGTGTAATTTATAATATGTATGTATTTATAAATATATAAGTATATATAAGTTGTCTGGTTACCATAAGAACAGGTTCTGCCTATTATAATGAAACAATTTTGTACGGATTTTATCGCGGTTTATTAAGATTTTTACAAGCCCGATGTTTCGTAAAAATTGTTTCATTATATTGAGTGAAATTCGAGCAAACATTAGAAAACAATAGGTTTTGCCTAGTTTGGGATCAGATGGCCGTGTGTGAGTTGTCCCAATATATTGTATATGGGTATGTATATTTCTTTGGTGAGCTCTGTAGACTAAAAAGTCTAAAGTAAGCTCTTTACATATTGGACCAACAGGACATTTGGACATTGGACAGGTCAAGGGCCGGCATTCGTACACGTACAATGCTGGTTTTCATTTTCGTACTTAAATTGCCTGACAGATATCCGGTGGTCGAGGGATAGCCGGTCTAGGGCGCGGAAATAGGGATAGAACCACGTCCGTTCATCCCTTTTCCATTTGTCGAAGGTACCATTGATAAGTGTTTTTACCTTATTGCCTCGGGAGGTTTATTTTCTTCGAGTACATGTACTTCGACACATAAGTTTTCCGAAAAAAAACAGAAAATTTGACGTTATAATAGTTATTTTCATTTCTAAAATTGTTTGAAACCATGTTTTTCACTTTATTTCGCAGTTTTCAATATTTATAATTTCAACAAAGTGATATAATAATAATTATTATATATCCCATTGCTGGGCACGGGTCTTCTCCTCGAAATCCGGCTAGGAGAAGAGGAGGCCCAATGCGGGTTGATGAGGTTCACACACTTTTTTAAATCTCATCAGGTAGGTTTCATCATGTTTTCCTTCACCGGTGCAACAAAGTGAATTTTATGCTAAATTTTTCGCTTTAAATGATGTATATAAATAGACATTTCTTTGCCACACTATACATACTTAACGGCTTGTTGGATTTTAGGTTGAATGGTTGAAGAACCTTTATTGGAGGTAAGATTCGTCTTTGAATCGTGAGAGTGACATACGATGACTCACAATTTTGCGGTAAAATCCGCCATTTAGTTTTTTATAACACATAATGGCGGATTTTTAGCGCCAAATTAAGTTGTAGTTGGGATTCTCTTCCAGCTAAACTTGTTGCTGTTCGGTACATGGTGTCATTTGTATGTTATATGACTTATAACATTGAGCAAGGCCCCATTTAGAGAAACCGAGGGTCGGTCTTCCATTAAGGATGCGAGGGTTGGGGATCGGCGGGGAGGCGTCCTGATATTCATTGATAGAGACATATTGGAAATATGAACACTGGGTTAATGTCGATATTATAGTCCCCCCTCTCCAGTGGGATGCCTCAGAGCATTTCCGGGCGTAAAAGAAAAAAATAGATTTTATAGATACCCAAACTAATCCAAAAATACTCATACAATATATTTAAAACAAAGCTAGCAAAATGATTGTTTCCATTTAATCAAAATACGCGTGATTAAACTTTAAAGCATTAGTCAATTAAACGTTATCAATGAAAGCACTTCATTGATTGGTCCAGATTTCATCAGATTCGATCCGTCCAATCACCATTCACAGATTTTGATCTTCGCATCATAGGATTAATGCGGATGAGCGAATGGTGGATGCGGTATTTTTTCTCCTATTTATAGGAGCATTGCCACCTATTAATTTAATAAGAACATAATGTTTGTAAGTTTGGACGTGTCTTTGTAACTACTAGTCAATTAAAAAAAATATTTGACCAGTATAACGCTACGTTCTGTCCGGATACGGCTGTGAATGAGATAACGCGAAGCTGTGAACAACTATTCATGTACATATTAGTTTTTGCATGCCAAAAATCATTACGGCGGATTTCACGACCATTTTTCTCAACTAAAAACAACTTTTGACGACATCTGTGGGTCAAGCCGGAGGTAGCGGGTTCAAATCCTCCCAGAGAACGGGAATGTTTTCTGTGTTCCTAACTAAAAATCTTAAATGTATGTATAGTTTAAAAAGTATTAAATATATTTCCGTTGTCCGGTACCCGCAACACAAGTTCTCCGAGAACTTACTACGGGACCAGATTTACGTGGTGTAAAGCGTCCATAGATACTATTACTTTGGACAAAAAAGTATCTTGCTGTATGTTACAAATAGCTGGGAACACCGGCCGGATATGACACAGTTTACTTATATAAATACATCAATTAAAATAACTACAATTATAATTTTCCGGTGGCACTAAAAGGATGTGCCATTCATAAAGATAATATTGATTAATAATAATATTGATTAATAATTAACGTATCACAATAAATCTAAATATGCGTGAATAATAATTCTAATAATTAATAATGTCTTTACAATAATTATCTATAATATTATGGCGATATTCATAGTAATTAGATTTGGTATAAAAGGACCTCAATGGCGGTCTTGTGATATCCAACCCGATGCCAGGAGGCCGTACGGTCGCAGACCACACGGTCGCGGAGGGAAACCCCCCACTTTTACAAGCCAAAAGTAAGCCAAATGGGCTCACACTAATCCGATGTAGCATTAGGGCCTTCGGGCCGTTAGCATAGATCCATCCGAAAAAAAAAACTTGTGATGCCGAAATAATATAACGTGATCGATAAGATTCAGATATTGTTTCAATCAGACGTTCCTGCTGTGAGGTGTATTACATGAATTATTCAAATGTCAAGTTGTGTCCATTCTCTTCCAACGATTACTAGATTTATAATACATTTTACATGTTATTTCCTAATGTTTAAGCGAATTTCACTTATTGCGTTCATCATACAGCCCATATACGTGTGTTTAAATCAATAATTCCCCTGGGAACCTCCATACCACATCAGCGGTAATTCTACTATTGTGCTCTCACATATGTATGTATATACTGTGGATAAACGGGGACATGAAACAACCGGGCCGTTTGAAATCTGTCTACATAGAATGATGCCTATACCCACATCATCACCATCATCATCATCATCAGCCTTTATCCGTCCACTGCTCAACATAAGTTTCAATAAAAAAATGGCTGATCCCTTATTAATATTATATCTATAAATTAATGAAGGAATTATTGTTATTAATTTATTCATTCATAAATAAATGAATATACCTTATTGTACAGATAAATAAAATTGGAGTGTCTGTTTGTAATATTAAAATAACCGCTTTTTATTGAATGCATATGGATGTATACACGGTACTTATACCAAAATAGGTTATTTTATAATTTTTGTCTGTTTGTTCATGCTAATCTCTGAAATGGTTAGGCCGATTTTAATGGGACTTTCACTGTCAGATAGCTAATGTTATAACTTATAACTTAGGCTGTAGAAATAATCATAATCAATCCGGGTACGGCTGTAAATCTAAGTTAACGCGGGCGAAGCTGCGGGCAACAGTTAGTAGGTCATAAAAATAATCATCATAATTGTGCATACGGCTAAAAACCTATGTCAACGCAGGTCAAGTCATAGACAAGCTACTTCATTGTAGGTATGTCAATTATTATTTTAACATAATACGACAAAAACCTCCTTTTAATTTAAAATATCTACATTTCCATCAGCTTCTAAAGTCTCTAAGTAGGGCGAGTGCTCAGTTCCAATTCATTTTACCGGTATTTAATGTAAAGTGTAAATATTTATATTTGAGAAACTCAAACTTAAAAAATATTCAGAAACATCATTAGAGTACGTTCAAAGATAGTAAGCGTTTATTTAAGACGGACAAGGTAGAACTTAGTTTTTTCAAGAAACTTGTGTGAACTGATTTGCAAATGTTCGCCAACCATAGTCGAGCCTTTAAAGCTCTTCGCCTCATTTTGGGCATTACCTAGCCATTAATCTATCTATTGTATTTATCCACGTCAATCTGGTCCCGTGGAAGGTTCTCGAAGAACTCGTGTTACGGGTACCAGACAACGGAAATGTTATATTTAAGATTTTTATTATTTAGTACATATATTTAATACACATCCATGACCCAGGAACACAGATTTTTATTGTTCCCTGGTAGGATTCGAACCCGCTACCTCCGACTTGAGTGCCAATGTGCTAACCATTGACCTACAAAGGTCGTCAATTTTAAATTAATCTGTTTAATAAGATTTTATGTGAGGCTAGGTGAAGTTCCTAAATTTAAAATAGGCAAGCTACCTTTCATAATAATATAATTAAAATATGGAATCAGCTGCCACCTACGGTGTTTCCGAACCGATACGGCTTAGGGACCTTCAAGAAAAGAGCATACTCATATTTGAAAGGCCGGCAACACACCTGCTAACCCTCTGGTAAAGCAGGTGTCTGTGGATGTTCGTTTACCATCAGGCGAACCGACTGTCCGTTTGACCACTCTTCTATAAATAATAATAATAATAATAATTTCGAGGGAACGCGCCCAGCCGAACTGTCGTTAATACATACTTACCATATTATATACAGTATATGATTCTAAGTCTTTGATGGTGTTTAAAGTTTTCCATCTATTTTCCTCGCTTAATTTCGAGGAGAATAACCCAGCTGTTAAAAATGTCATATACACATTCCTCGTATACTAAGTATACGCAAATTATAAAGAACAACACTTTAATGATACAACAACAGTATTTAAGCGACATTAAAAGATAAAATAACGTCGGAATGGCGGGTACATGGAAATTCAGAGCATATTAAGCACTAAAACAGGTTAATGGGAGGTAATAAATGCTAGAAAATTAACGGGAACAATAAACAGCAACCAATTTTCGCTATTACTTTTGTCGTTTTGAATCCAGGAAGAAAATATTATGTAAGAATGAATTTGTAAGAGGTAGCCATGCTGCATTGCAGTCGAACTGGGCCGGCACGACCGGGGTGGTACCTTTCGCTCACATAACACCGGCGTCAAGTGACAGCTATGTCGCGTTTCGTGCGGTTTGTGAGTTTCCGGTTTATGGACGTCGGCACCGTGAGGCTCTGACTGCTCGTTTGCTCCCTGATGACATAAAAAAATTTACGTCTGTTGTTCTTAAATAAATTAATGGAAGCTCTTTTAGATTAGACTGATTTAGAACTATGTCACGGTGGAATGTCCGAATGACACGGTCGGGTGACACGGTCTAGTATGCTCGGGTCTTTCTGCTCGGCCAACGGTCCCACGTGTTCCATGTTCACACAGCTGGTTGCAGCTGATCAAGACTAGGTATTTTAAATACGCACTGATATTATTCCTTGTAATTTACCCAAAAGTCTATTCGTCAGCAGTAGATCGTATTTGTTTAAGTTTTATTTATATTAGTTGGATAAATAAACGGACATACTAGCCACATGTTGGTAAGTGGTCGACGTCGCCCATGAACATAAACTAGTTTACCTGGAACGAGCCCAAGCAACTCATCTATGTGTTGCCTATCCTGTGACATAAAATGTTAAGTCTCGGTGCCAGTAATCACACTGCCTGTCTTGCCCTTCTCTCCGAAACAGAAAGGGGGAAAAAGCAAGATGGTGGTACCCATGTAGGAGCGTGGCACAGAGCAACCCTCCCGGTGAGTTTGTTGATATCAGTTTTTTCAATGAAGTCACTTGATCTGATGATCTGATAACACAAAGAAACCATCAAAAGCATGGCCGACTCAAAGTGGCAAAATACTTTTAAAGATACATCAAAGACAAAGGCTTTCATAATAAAGTGGCACTCAAGGTAATTGACTAGCGAAGAATAGTTCGTAATAGTTCCCCAGGGGGGTAATTCAATTTATCCCGGGCGATATAGCCGGGGTTTTTAAACCGCTTTACCCTTAAATATGTGCAAGCGGTTTCGGCATGAATATATTAATAATGATTTTCGGGAAGTTGAAGGAACCTCATACTTAATATCCATAACAAAGACTTAGCCTTTATATTAAGATATTTTTTTAGGATTTTGTCGGAGCTTATTCAGATTTTTTACATTTTCGATGTTTCGTAAACTTTTTTCTGTTTCACTCAGACGTGTTTTAATTATGTTTTTTTTCGAGTTAAAATATTTTTTTTTTGAAATAATATTAACAATCATTTTATCACCTTAAACTCTTTTATGAATAACTTAAATGAATTGTCTTAAACTAGCTCCCAATTTTCTTTCTTCTTTTCTTTCTTTCTTTCTTCTTTCAATATGTCAGACTCGCACGAGTAGTTAATATTAGTAATATCATTATTTTGACTTTTTTTAATGTTAGTTGGATAGGCAAACTGGCAAACATGCCACCTGATGGTAAGTGGTCGACGTCGCTCATGAACATAAAGTAGTATATCTGGAACGAGCCCAGGCAACTCATTTATGTGTTGCCTACCCTTCTCTCCGAAACACAGCAAAGCTGTTTCACAGGGGAAACAAGCAAGATGGTGGTACCCATGCAGCCGGGAGCGCGGCACAGCGCTTCGCTCCCACCGGTAACTTCATTATAAATTGCAAATCAATCCTAAGCAAAACATGTAAATAGAAAAGGGCCTTTCATATATCCTAAAGCACTCCAAACTAAATTTTACATTAACAGAGAAATCACTTTTAATCTAAACAATCGATATTTCAATTGTTAATCTTGAACGTGATTTCCAATCTCATTACAATTTTAATGGCTTCACTAATTGAAACTAGAGTCATCAACAGACCGCCTGGATCATTCAAAGGTGTTAAGTGGTTGGGTAAAATGTTTAAATTTGTGATTTTGTGGGTAATGTGCTTATTCGGTGAGTAGATTACTGAATAAATTGTTTAAAACGGGATTTATAGGTATTATGTTTTTCACTATTTTTCGGAACTGATCGAATCGAATCGATCGAAACGCAACACCATAGCAGTCACTATAGTTTTTGAGTTCCGAATATTTCGGAAATGTATCCATCATTCTCCTTCCTCCTCCTCTCCAAAGCTCACGGAATCTGTATATCTGGTTTCTTCCGCGTTTCGAGCAAATGGTGTCCCAATATCAATAACACTAAAACTACACAAACCCAGGAATATTTTACATTATATTCTAGATGCTATCTTTCGGGTATATTAATATCGTATACCTAGGTAACACTGAAAATGTTTAGAAAATGAAAAACGGCTTAATGTAGAAAGTTGCCAATACTTTTATTGTTTTTCGAAGTAATCTCCGTTTCTTTCTACACATCGTCGCATTCGATGGAACCACTGAGAAAAGCAGTGGGCCCATTCTTCCTTAGAAGTCTCTTCTATGGCATTTTCGTACGCTTTCACAGCATATTCAGGGCTCGTAAAGCGAATACCTCGAATTTTATCTTTAGTTCTTGGGAATAAATGAAAGTCGCAGGGCGCCAGGTTAGGACTGTAAGGCGGATTACTCATTATCTCGATACCTGCCATAGTCAAATATTCATTCCGTTTTGCGGAGTGCGCTGAAGCATTATCGTGGTGAAGGAGGATCCTGCTTCGAGGGCGCTGCTGTCGATTTTTTTCCAAGACAACAGACAAACAGCGATTGACATACCAGTCTGCAGTAACTGTCCTTCCATCTTCTAGCACAACTGTCGCGAAATGACCTTTCCGACCAAAGAATGAGGCAATCATCTTTTTTCCTTGACTTCTTCCTTTCTTTACCTTAGTTGGCCGATCCTCGAAAGGAAACACCCACTGAGCTGATTGTCATTTGGTTTCGGGTTCGTAGCAATATATCCAGCTTTCATCACCTATGATGATGTCAAATACAGCATTTGAGTTACCGCCGTTGAACTTATCTAACATTTGGCGACACCAGTCCATGCGGAGGCGTTTCTGGTCGTCGGTTAAAGTATGGGGAATCCATCTGGTACAAAGCTTCCTGACGCCTAAATGTTCGTGTAATATTTTTTGAACTTAACTTATACCAATGCCTAGGCTTGCCCGTATCTGCTGATAGGTCACTCTCTTATCTTCCTCTATCATGCGTCGCACAGCACTGATGTTATTTTCAGTAGTCGCTGTTAAAGGACGTCCCTCACGCGGATCATCACTGAGATTGCTACGTCCACGCTTAAACTCGTTAAACCAATTGTAAATAGTGGCACAAGATGGGGCTTCATTAAAAAATGCTAATCGCAGCCTATAATAGCTTTGTTGTTGAGTAAGCTCACAACAAAAGGCATAATAAATCATTGACCGAAAATTTTCTCGCGTTATGTTCATTTTCACGTGTAACAAGAGTTTTAGATTTGCCGCCAATTCACAAAAACAAATGACAAATGAATGCAATATACCATATTAGGTTATCAAAGAGTTCTAAAATTGAAATTCAAAAAAAGTTTTCATTTTCAATGTTTCTAACTGGCCAGTTCTAAACATTTTCAGTGTTATCCACGTATCTTCAGCGACTTTACCCAAATCAACCTCTAAGTAGAGGACGCCATCCTATTTAATTAAGGTTGTACCAAAATCACGACTTGGTAAATTTAAATCGTCTTAGTTTTGAGATCACTTACGATCTGGGACGAAATGACTGGAAGCTTTATTAAGTACCTTAAAACGAGCTAAGCCTACTCTTCCCCGCCGCTGCTACTCCCGTGTAGCCAGGATTAACATGTCATACCAAATGTCCCTGGAATATAATCCACTATGAGGGAAACGTTAAAACTGTCTTGAAAATCATCAGTAGGCAGCATTTTCCAGTTTCCCCCAATTAAAGCGGTAGGCAATACATTTACATTACGTGTATGTTTACAAGTACCTTAGTACAAACGAGACAAATTTCTGAGTAAGCATTACGATACTTTTCTCTTCGTTCCTCAAGCTCAAGGGGAGCTAAATAAATTTCGTCTTTTAACTACGTTTTTATGGGCATAAATGATCAAAATTGTGGTACAAACACGCATCTATCCCAACTAAGGTAAGTAGTGCTATGCTGCTTGCCAAATTGAGCCGACACGACCGGAGTCTGCTTTGCTGCTGTCGCTTTTCGTGCGGTTTGTGAGTTTCTGGTGGCATATTGTGGGGGGGATAGAAAAAAGGAGGGCAACGCATCTGCATAACCTTTGGTTATGCAGATGGCTATGGGCGTCGGCAGTCGTCATAAGGCTCCGACTGCTCGGTTGCCTCTTATGACATAAAAAAAACTAATGTCTTTACTAGGAATTTAATGTATTTATCAACATAACTATAACTTAAATTAATTAATATAATTTTATTTGTAGTATTCTCGTCTGCGTATAAAACTATTATAAATCCGAAAAACATAAATTTCCCTTTGCAAGGGGATGCAAAGATGTCAGATATAGGAAAACCAGTGTTTGTGTTTGAGGGGGTAGATTACGGCAATCTGCCTGAAAAACTGAGAGTAAATTATACGGACTGCGACTCAGAGTACGTCAGGTGTATACGCCATCAGTAAGTATGTATTATTTAAAGGGAAATGAACTTACCTTTTTACCTTTACCTTTACCTTTATACGACTAAGGGACCTTTAAGGAAAGAACATTTTTATTTTTTATAGCATAGGAAACGAGCAATTGAAGCGTTTTGGCGACTAACGACGCGACGCCTATACACATCCGCCCAACCATAGATTATGCAGGTGCGTTGCCATCCTTTTCCCTATCCCCCCCAACGGGCCACCGAAAACTCACAAACAGCAGGTGGTACGTTTGCCAGTTTGCCTATCCAACTAACATAAAAAAAGCACGAAACGCGACAGCACAACTGTCACTTTACACCGGTATTATGTGAGCGATAGGTACCACCCCGGTCCTGCCCGCCCAATTCGGCTGCAAAGCAGATGGCACTACCTCTTAACATACTCATATTTAAAAGGCAACGCTGAAGGCTGATGATGTATCGGGTGTCTATGGATGTCCCTTATCACTTACCATCAGTTGAAACGACTGTCCATTTGCTTCTTCTATAAAAAAAATCTCTAGAAGGAATGCGCTTGTGCCCCCGTTTGCATGGGGCATCATCTTATTTATTTCTTCTGTCAAACAGCGTTGCTGTGTTTTCAAAAGAAGGGCAGAAGAGGAAGTGTAATAACTGGTTTGGTACCTTACGTCACAAGGTGAGTAACACGTCAATGAGTTGCCTAGGTTAGTCCTAGATAAACTTTTCTTCATGGGCGACGTTGACCATTTAATAAGTTGCTCGATCGTAACTATCAATGTAACATTAAATACACCTCATGGTGTGTGATCCCCGACGCCCATAAGCTCAATAAGTGAGACACCTACCCAAAGGCGACATTGGTGTCACTCGCCGGGTTTTAGTGGATAGAGCTGCGTCCACTTACCAGCTTTCGGGCGCAGTGAGTCCCACATACGCGGGATGCCTCAGAGCATTTCCCGCCGTTAAATATAAAAAAAAAAAATAGGTGAATAGCCTTTAAGATATGAATCTTCTCAAAGGCCCTTTTAATTTGGTACTCGATCTTGCGATAATCATCTAAATGGGTTCACGTAAATATATAATAATATATATAGAAAGAGCCTGGAGGAAGGGCACATTTTATCCTAAATACTTTTCTTGGAAGTTAAATGTAAATATTATGCCTTCAAGTGGCACGGCCATTTTGTGCGTTATGAAATTGTTAATATTATGTTAAATGAAATTATTATATTTTGATAAACTACACAAGTTTCCCTGAAAATAATTCACAATTTTTGATTTAAACATCTATTGGCGCAGTAAAATCGACATGAATGCCGTGACAGCGAACGGCATGACGCAGTCATTTTTTATGTTTAAATTAGATTGGCAAACCGGCAGATGTGCCACCTGATGGTAAATGGTTGACGTCGCCCATAAACATAAACTAGTTTACCTGGGCTAGTTCCAGACCTTTTATGTGACCCCACCATGGTTCAGGCCTAGACGTGGCGGTGGGGCTCAGTAGCCCAGGGTGAGCCGCTGCACCTTGGACAAAGCTAATTGAGCCGAGTGGGGTCTTTGTACCCCTCATAAGAAGAGGGGACAAAAGAGCAGGAGGCAGGGGGCGAGGACGGGAACTTCACCCCATTGTACTGTCCCGATGTTGGGAGGGGTTGTTCTGTGGTGCGGGACACCCCTCTGTGGAGGTGGCGTCGGTTCCTTGGAGCGACTGACTAGCCGTCGAGGTGCCCTGTTTGCTCACTAGATCCGGGGAACCTCACCAAAGGCGGCATTGATGGCACTCGCCGGGTTTTAGTGGGTAGAGCTGCGTCCAATTACTAGGTTTCGGGCGCGGTGAGTCCCACATACCCGCGTGAAGAGACCCGCTCCTCCGGAGGATGCCTCAGAGCATTTCCCCGCGTTAAAGAAAAAAAAGGCTATACATTTATGTGTTGCGTATCCTGAGACAAGATGTTAAGTCTCGGTGCCAGTAATTACACTGTCTACTCTTCTCTCTGAAACTCTGCAAAGCTGTTTCACGGAAGAAACAAGCAAGATGGTGAAGTGATAACACCGGCGTCCAGTGACAGCTACGCTGTCGCGTTTCGTGCGATCGTGAGTTTCTGGTAGCCCATAGGCAATAAGACTCGCGCAGATTTAGTGGGTAGAGTCTGCGTCCAGCTTACTATCTTCTCGGGTGCAGAGAGTCCCACATATTACTATATATACTACTAAGTGGTATGCTTAAACGCATTCCCCAGTGAAAACAAAAAGAAATTGGTACCCATATACACGAGCGAATCTTTCCCAAAGTGACCTTCACCTTTTCCAGATCCTATTTATCACCAGTATGCGCAATGAACATACGAGTCTGGGCGTGGAGGATGTACGAGAACCTGTGCGAACTGCGTCGGCAGAACTGTATCGGTATGCTGGACCAGGGCAGGGGGAAATACGGGGTGAACGTGGATAGTGGTACGTATGGCTAATTGGACGGTCAGGCTTCTGGATACGTACATCGGTGGCTGTTTAAGAGAGTATGAGGATGAGGTCGGCACGACCTCATGGCTGTGTGTTTATTATAATAATAATACACAAAAATAAATTTATTTAAAAAAAAGCTGTTTATCAGTTTGTCGGTGGAATTAGCTCTTGTTTTATTCATATATTATTTTAGTTATACTTTATTTATAATTTGTACTACTGCATACGATATAATACAGCCGACATATCGGGCTTTGTAAAATAAAAGTGGAAGAACATGGAAATTATCCATTTTTCATAACGTTTCGCGCACTGGCTGTTTAAACTTGAGAGATAAAATATTTTTTGGCACATGGATGGGAATTTTAATTATAATCTAATTAGCAATTATCCCGCGAACCACGCAGTCTTTACAGTAAATGTGTGAGTGCGCGCATATGCATGCATATAGCACCTCCCTCCTTTCCCACACTGTATTTGCAAGCACTAGCATGCACCACCACCACAGTAAAAACCACATTCATACTAATTTTGTGTGGTTGTGGTTTTACTGCGGTCGGTTCGCGGAATTATTGCTAAATAATATTTTAAATACCTATTATAAATTTTCGGTACGTAATGCCTGTTTATATTATTTACTGTCACTGTCTGGACACTGTACCGCCCAGAAGTAGCTTGAAGTTTTTTTTTTTTTTTTTATGTATAAAAAATGGCAAACTAAAGCATAAAGTTAAGGTTACACAAGTCGCTCATCTTTCCATACAAATGCAGAACAGTAATTACTACAATGTTTGACGTTGACCATGAAAAACTAAGTATAATATAAATTGATCTCGTCGTTATCTATGACTGTATGTACCCAAAATCGTAAAAAAATATACATCAAAAAAATTCAAGCTTCTAAACTTTCGTATTTTAACACTGATTTTAGCCCAACATTGGGCGAAAATAAATAGTACACGGAGCACGAAAGTTTAAAAATAAAGCCCGTACAGACATAGTTTAGTTATTCAAAAGTTGAAATAAATTTATTTTAAATAGACACACTTAATAGTTTTTCTATAATAAGTGTTTAGCTAAAAGGACATTTTCGGAATGAGTCATTGTGCATTTCATTCTAGCACACATGTTCGCGCATTATGTCAGGTGAGATAGCAATCATTTTGTTCGAGTTCGCGCCGTCGACTAGTTCAACCTTAAAGCTAAGAATGTATTAGTGTGTACTTATATAAAAATAAAAATAAACCGAACCAGTCTTAGAAACTGCCGATAGAAGTGAAAACACAGCGACATAGCACTCAGCAGTGCAGAGCTGCTGCTGACTGTATCTTTCTCGCTCGGGCAGACTCGGCGGTGAACTCGGGGTTCACCCGATCGAGCCTTTCACCTCCAAACGTGACGGATCAGCCTCACTCACCTACAAAACTGTGTGCGGTGCGCCGAAAGAAGTATCCACTTCAAAAAGCTGCTGTCACGAGAGGAAAATTGATAATGATTATGAAATGATAATTATGGGTTTTGTGTTTCCAGGGTGGATATATTTGATGGGAGAGGGCTACCAATGTGAATATAACTTCAGAGGTCAAATAGATCCAAAAACATCAAAATTAGAACCCCTGTCATTGGGCAACAGTTTACTAATCTCCAAGATGTATCAGACTGGAAATGAAGAGGAAAAGGCTAGGGAAATTAAAAAAGCACCTGTTTTTCAGGAAACTCGACTCAAGTTGAAAAAATGAAGGTTCTATAACTGGAATCAAAAATTGTATTCGAGCTGAAACTGTTTTTTTTTCTACATTTATTTATAAGTTTAAATCGTTTTGACGTTCATTGAGGGAGGCCTATGTTCAGTTGCTGGGGTAGCGGGGAGCGCCAGGAGTCCCACATATCACAGGGGACGACATAATATCCCGGGTGCGCAAAGCATTTCTACTGCGACAAAAGAAGGCATAATATGTTCAGCAGTGGACGGATAGACTGATGATGACGATGATCATATAAAATAAAATCTTACTTCCCGCACGCGCATCTAGGTACCACCAGCCTGCCTATTTCTTCCGTCAATCAGCTCTGCCGTTTCGTTGAGAAGGGCAGGGCATCAAATTACTGGTACCTAGACTTACCATATTATGTTACAAGATAGACGAAAGATTTGAAATGAGTTATTGCTTAGGCTAATTCTACGTGAAATTGTTAATGTTCATAGGCGACGCTGACCACTTCCCATCAGGTGGCTCTACTGCTCGTTTACCTATCCAAAACACAAGTCAATATTAATTAGTCCTTAAACTTACCTAAACAATTCGCTTCTCGGTCGATACCTGAAAATGAAAATATCATTTTTATAATATAACGAAAACTGCTGAAATAGTTGTCATTTATAGAGGTTGCAGCTTCGAGTATCGTCAAATGAATAATTTGGAAATACAAATTCACCGGGTCACAGGTAATCAAAAAATATTTAAATTCATTAATTGAATTTATTTTAATTTTTACAATCACAAGAAGTCTTAAATTAAAAGAGGAAATAAAATACTTTACTAAGTTTATTTTATTTTATTAAACAATAAAAAATTACAAAGTAATATACGAGATGCAATGGACGGAAAAAGCTGTTGAGATGATGATGATGATGATGATGATGATGATGATGATGGTGGTGATGATGATGATGATGATGATGATGAAAAAAAAATATTCAATGTTATATGTACATCAAAGTATGTTATTGAACGTCAAATGACTCTACTATAGGTACCTACTACCGGTTTCAAAACTAGTCCACTGAGAAGAACCAGCGAAACAAACTCAGTGAAACTAATCTTTGCAATATGTTACAATAAAATGATGATGATGATATATCAAAGTTCTGAGCGAGGTGAACGTGGTGTGAAAAACTTCTCAAAACGTTGTAATGGTTTTTGTTCCCATCCATTTTTTCCGCTCACACCCGCGCTTAACGACACGTGATAATTTAATGACGGTGTGGTCGTTAAGGTTTGATCATTATGGTCACTTGAAAACAAGTGTCACAGAATGAATTAATATAAAAATATTCAAGTATAATCATAGAGAAATATTTTGCCTAAAACTATGTCGTTAAAAGTAAGACAGGTATTCATATAGAAAAAAGTTAAATAGTCAAAAGAGAGCTAAAAGCGTTAAATAGACAAAAGATACCTGGGGAGTACCAGGTCTCACCACGGTTCAGGCCTTGTCGTGGCAGTGTGGCTCAGTAGCCTAGGGTGAGCCCTGCACCTTGGGCGAAGCGAATTGAACCGAGGGGGCTCTTTGTACCCCTCTTATAAGAAGAGAGGACAAAAGAATAAGGGGCAAGGGGCGAGGACGGGAACTTCACTCATTGTACTGTCCCGACGTTGGGAGGGTTGTTCTGTGGTGCAGGACAACCCCTCTGTGGAGGGGTCCCGGTTTGCTCATTAGATCAGGAGCACCACACCAAACGCGGCATTGGTGGTACTCGTCGGGTTTTAGTGGGTAGAGCTGCGTCCACTTACCAGCTTTCGGGCGCAGCGAGTCCACACACTCGCCTGGGGAGACCCACTCCCCTACGGAATGCATCAGAGCATTTCTAAAAATCATAGAACCAACAATTTTTCGTCTAACTTTAATAAAACCGTCTCCGAAACACAAGCTGTGTTTAACGCTAGAAACATTGTGATTTTGCACCGGTATTTTTATAAAATCCTAGATATTTAATAAAATAATAAACTAAATTAAAATAACTACAGATCAAATTGTATAAAATCAGTAATGCAATTATTACCCAGGGGCGAACCCATTACGAAGTCGTGCCGACGATTTTACTGAAATTATACTAATAAAGTGCAGCTGCGACGGATTTCTCGACAAATCTTCCAAGAAGCCATTTCAAGAATATCTTTTAAATTAGCTAAAGTTAGTCCTTTCATCTTCGTATAATCTAGAAACGTCAGTGTTATTTTATTACCATTGACAAGCTTGTCTGCAGTTTTAACCGCTTTCTCTTAGATTCACAGACGTATCCGTATTGTTGATTCGTGTCCGTATCCAATTTTAAAGCCTATAGCTGTTGCCCGCAACTTCGCCCGTGATAACTTAGATTTACAGCCGTAGCCGTATTAATGATGATTATTTTAATAGCCTAAATTACTCCTTATAACATCAGCTATCTGTCAGTGAAAAGTGTCATCACAATAGGATCAGCTGTTTCAGAGATTAGCCGGAACAAACAGACAAACAGACAAAAATTTAAAATAAATGTTATTTTAGCATAATATTATGTACCGTGTATACATCCATGTGTATTTAATACAAAGTGGTTATTTTAATATTACAAATAGACAAACCAATTTTATTTATGTATGATCCGCGTTCACTAAAATTTACAGACGAATCTGGAAAAATAAAAATTTCAAACCTATGTCACTGTGATAACTTACTGGCGGAGGACTTTTTAAATCAGACGATAAGTTTTAAAGATTTCAGCCTCCACACATACATTACCTTTTTATAATATTATATTACATATAATACAGATGCTGTACTAAGACAGACTTAGTCTTCACTTATGATGGCTAGATTTCACGTATTGTTTTCTAATGTTTACGCGAATTTCACTCATTATAATAAAACAATTTTTTTTACGGATTTTATCGCGGTTTATTAAGATTTTTACAAGCCCGACGTTTCGGATACTTTACAGCAACCATGGTCACGGGAGGACAGTCCTCCCGTTTTTTTTTATTATAACAAATAGATTTCACATCCGCACAGTTAAAATTATGAAGATACGTTGCCCTCCTTTTCCCTATCCCACAATGATCCACCGGAAACTCACAAATCGCTCAAAACGCGACATAGCTGTCACTTGACGCCAGTGCTATGTGAGCGAGTGGCTGTTAAGCAGCATGACACTACCTATTTAAATTATAATATTTTGTTACTTTTCATTAACCTTTGGTTTGATTTAGATGTAACTTCTCCTAGGTAGATATTCCAAGGTTATCAAAGTGCTTCATTTATTTGTACAAGAGCATTATCATAACTAGCACAGGCTTTTGATTCCAAAAACGAACAAAAATAATTAAATGAATGTCTCAAAACCGAGTCAAAACGAAATGCTTTCCTTTTACTGTTCAAATAACTAAAAACACTTTTGATCTAAACGTGTATTAAAACCCGGTAAAAGTATCAAGAAACGCATAACTTTTTGATGCACGTGTACGTCACTAAAAAGCGTCAATACATGCCAAAAAGCGCCAAAAAGCGCCAAAAGTGGCAAAAAGCGCCAAAGAGCTACAAATCGCTTAAATCCAATCCGGGAATAAAATATCACGCAAGTGCTGACACATTTAATGGGGACGTAGCTTTTAAAACTGAGAGTTTAATGGAATGTACGGATAAAATTTAGAAGAGATGTTTTTTGGGCTCATTATAAATAATAATAAATAAATAAAAATATTTTTATTCAATGTTGTACGTCAAAGTAGCTTATTGAACGTCAAATGACTCTACTACCGGTTCCAAAACTAGTCCACTGAGAAGAACCGGCGAAACAAACTCAGTGAAACTAATCTTTTCAATATTATACAATATAGGTACATAATATGATATAATTATACATAGAAGCCATGTAGGAAACGCCTTATTCCCAAGGTGTGGTATCTTCAATAAATTCTTTTATTTTGTAGTATCCTTTACCACACAAACGTTCTTTAACAGTTTTTTTAAATTTATTTATCGATAGGTTTTGAACGTTTTCTGGGATCCTATTGTAGAAGCGTATACATTGACCCATAAAAGAATTACTGACCTTATGTAGCCTAAAATATGGCACAACAAGTTTATGTTTGTTCCTTGTATTTTTATTGTGATTATCGCATTCTTTTACAAATTCATTTATATTTTTGCGAACATACATCACGTTTACAAAAATGTATTGAGATGCTACAGTCAATGTCTATTTCTTTAAATTTCTCTCTTAATGATATTCTGGGACCCAGACAGTAGATAGCCCGTATAGCCCGCTTCTGCAGTATGAAAATTGTATTGACATCAGCGGCATGTCCCCAAAGCAAAATGCCGTAGGACATAAGACTGTGGAAATACGCATAATATACTAGTCTAGCCGTATTAACATCCGTAATTGACCTGATTTTTCTAATCGCAAAAACTGCAGAACTGAGTCTACTCGATAAGGTAGCTATATGGGGCGCCCATTGGAGATTGGCATCTAAGGTAATGCCAAGAAAGGTAGTTGAATTCACCAAGTCCATTATCTCCCCACTTAATGTTACATTGGTTTGTACTTGCTTAACATTAGGTAGTGTAAATCTAATCAATTTAGTTTTATTGCAGTTAAGTAACAAATTATTGACACTAAACCAATGAAAACTCTTTGAAAGAGCATCGTTTACTTCGTCAGAAATCATTTGTTGTCGCTTAATTTTAAATATTAAAGAAGTATCATCGGCAAACAATACTATTTCATGCTTATCCTTCATGAGAAAAGGTAGGTCATTTATGTAAACGAGGAAGAGAAACGGACCCAGAATGGAACCTTGAGGCACCCCCATTTTTATGTTGGTACCAGAGGAACTTTTATTATTTACAATTACCTTTTGTGTTCTGTTATTTAAGTAAGATGCTAATAGTTTAAGTTCTGTGTCCCTGATACCATAGTGATGTAATTTCCTGATCAATGTTGCGTGTTGAACACAATCAAAAGCCTTGGACAAATCACAAAATACACCTAAGGCATCCTGCGATTCATCCCAGGCTGTATAAATATGTTTCAGTAGGTGAACTCCAGCATCAGTTGTAGATCGCCCTTTAGTAAATCCATACTGCTGACTATGGAGCAACTGATGCTTGTTAAAAAAAATGGTTGCCTGTAAAGTCGGTTTTACGGGCGAAGATTTTACGTGACATCGTTTCGGTGACTCATCGTAACGTTACCGAGCGTTACACTTTTTCATAAGTGACTCCCAGCCGCAACCTAATTTAAGACGTTGTCACGTCAAAAACTAAAATTTGATTAAGAATGATCTTTTCAAAAATTTTACTTAGTGTTGGGAATACTGAAATCGGTCTAAAGTTTGAGGGGTCAGATGTGACACCAGATTTAAAAAGTGGTAGAATTTTACTATGCTTCATTAAATCAGGAAATACACCACATTCAATACAATCATTGAAAATTACCGCTAAGATAGGTGCAATTATTTCTATAATATATTTAATCGTTTTAACCGACATGCCCCACAAGTCTGTAGTATTTTTGACATTAATAAGTTTGAAAGCACCTATAACATCTTTGGAGCAGATGGAATGAAATTTAAAAAGAATATTATTTTCTTTCACACAATTTTTGAGTAAGGATTCAGCGACAGTAGGAGACGATATGAGGTTTTTAGTTGTCGTAACTGGAATATTGGCAAAAAAAATCTCAAAAATATTTGCAACCTCCCTGTCAGTATTGATAATTTTATTGTCAATACACAATGAATGTATTGAATTACAACTTTTACTCCTTCCAGTTTCGTAGTTAATTACCTTCCACGTCATTTTGATTTTATTATTACATCTTGCAATTTTATTTTTAATATTTAAAGCTTTAGCTGCTGTACATACTTTTTTAAATATTTTTGAGTATGATTTCAAAAAGTTTTTATGTGATTCGCTAGTATTGTAAGCCTTTTCATTATAGAGCTCGTACAATCTTTGTCTACTTTTATAAATTCCTACAGTCGCCCATTCATTAAAAGTTCCTCCATTTTGTACATTAACTGTTTTTGTTTTAGGTGTAAATATGTTGTTAAACTCTTTTTTAATAAGCTGAAACAATTTACTAAATAACTTGTTAGGATCTTTATTATAGTCTATTTGTAATAGTTTAGTTGTAATATTACACCTAAAGTTCTCAATACGTTTTGTAGTCATAGGAACAAACATTACTTTTCCATTACTGATATTTTTTAAAGTCAACTCAAAGGATGCTTGTAATCCACAATGATCTGAACTCAGGTTATTTATTATTGATTTGCTATGGTGAATTACATTACAAAATATATTATCTATGCATGTAGCCGTTGAGCATGTTATTCTAGTGGGCTCCATGAATAGATTTTCGAGGCTATAAGATTTCAACAATGAAAGGAATTTGACAGTAGTGAAATTATTTTCTAGCAAGTTAATATTAAAGTCACCACATACAATTATATTTTTGTTGGATCTACATACTTTTGTCAGTATGATCCATTATACAGTTGTCCATGATCTCTTCAAATATGTCATACAATCCACTTGGGGGTCTGTACACACACACAATAATAAGGCGCTCAAGTTCCACACAGGCTATCTCAGTAGTACGCTCAACAGAAAGACTTACAATATCTTTTCTTTCTTTATATTTTATCCATTTATTTATTAATATTAGAGAACCACCTCTTATTGATTTTTCTCTGTTGAACGTACTCACAACCTGGTGATTGCTGAAGTTAAACATAATTTCTTGTTTTGCTAACCAATGTTCTGTTATACAAAGTATATTAATATTATGGCTTTTAAGAAATAATTCAATTTCTAGGTCTTTACCTGCCATACCTTGAATATTCTGATATAATAATGTAACATTCATAACACGGGTACCACTATCTTGATTGTTTATTCCGAGAAACAGCTTTGCTGTATTTTGGAGATAAGAGAAGAAGAGAAGGGCAGGATAGGCAGTGTGATTACTGATACAGACTTAACATCTTACGTTCCAGGATAGGCAACACATAAAACCGTCTAGGATGAGGAATGAAGCCAGTTTTCCTATCCAACAAACATAAAAAATCGGTTATCTGTAAAGCTGGTTTACTGACGATAGTTGAACGTGACAACGTTATAAGAAAATGGAACGCCTCACAGCGAGGTAATGCCGCATGCATCATGTTTTTTCGTTCTTGCAGCCGGCTCCATCGAATTATAAGACGTTGTCACGTCAAAAAAGGCAACTATATTCATCATATAGATAAGAAAATGGAACGCCTCACAGCGAGGTAACGCCGCATGCATCATATTTTTTCGTTCGTGCAGCCGGCTCCATCGAATTATAAGACGTTGTCACGTTAAAAAAAGATGTTTCTTTCAAAGGATCGTTCTAGTCTTAAATCTAAAAGCGCATATACGATGTTTCATTTGCGCCAGGAAATGCTCTTAGGCATCCCGCGGGGAGGGGGTCTCCCCAGGCGGGTATCTGAGACACGCTGCGCCCGAAACATGGTAAGGAGGACGTAGCTCTACCCACTAAAACCCGTCGACTGCCACGAATGCTGCCTTTGGTGATGGCGGCTAGTCAGTCTCCCAAGGGATCGACACCACCTTGGCAGAGGGGTTGTCCTGCGCTACAGAACAACACCTTCCAATGTCGGGACAGTGCAATGGGGTGAGGTCCGCATCTTCACCCCCTGCTATGCTCTTTTGTCCCCACTTCTTATAAGAGAGGGTTACAAAGAGCAGTTCTCTCGGCTCAATTCACTTCACCCAAGGTGCTGGGTGCACCTTAGGCTACTGAGCCCCACTGCCACGACAAGGCTTGAACCACGGTGGGGAGGCTCCTAGACTTATGTTCCTTGAAGCCAAACCAGTCTTCAGTTTGAGATTTATTTTTACTAAATTGTCTGTATTAGATCTATAAAAAAATAATTTTGATTATAGAATTAAATTATTAGACAAATCAAAAGGCCTCAAGCCCAAACCTGCCAAATGCGAGATAAAAAACCATTTGACGTCTGCGAAGTCGTAATTTGCGAACAAAGCGGACGAGTCACAGAATAATCATGAACAGACACAATTAAATGTGACGAGATTTTGAAGTGACAACGTCTCATAAATCCATGAACGCTGCATGCACGAAAATGTCCCGTAATACTCATTGTCCCGTTATGCTCATTGTCCCGTTTACGCTCATTGTACGCTTGCTTTTATTATGGTGTTGTCACGTTAAACTATCGTCCGTAAACCAACTTTACAGACAACCAATTTATGAAGTGAAACTATTAATTTTTTTACGGATGAAATGTCACGAAAATGTGCAACGTTTTGTCCAATAAGAAGAAGTTAGTGATTGAGACCGATTGAGAGAGAGTGAGAAGGGGCGAACGTAGTATGAAGCACATAGCCATGGAGTAAGAGTGGGAGCAAGCAAGTGAGAAAGATCGAGAGAGAGATAGAGAGTGAGATAGAGAGCACTTCGCATCGCAACTCTCGAAATGTAAAGCTTTAGATTAGTATAAACGAGATTTAAAAATTAGTTTGCCAAATAAGTTTCACTTCTGACATGTGAATCTACTTTGTACGCACGCACATTTTTTTAGACACAATACTTTTAAATGGCACTGGTCTACTCCTCGGCGAGGATACAAGGCTCTAACTGGCATATACAGACTGGCAAATTTACATTCCTCAAACACCCTCAATCGTAGCAGACATAAAAGTTTTTTTTACAATGTTTTCCTTCGCCGGTGGATAAGCGATAATTCAATATGATCATGTGCAATAAAAACACATAGCTTAAGAACAAATCTTTTTATCATCATCATCATCACCATCATCATCAGCGTGATGATGGTGGATCATCGTCATCCGTCGATTGGTGAACATATTATGCCTCCCTCAAAGAATTCCGACGACCGATCTCTCGCCACTCGCGTGCAACACGGACCGGTCACTTGGATATGGAGATCGTTTTCCCACCTGGTTAATGGCCGACCAACACTTCTTCCACCCGAACAAATCTTTTACATAGATAAATCTTATTTAGTAAAAATTCAAAGTACCTTTATTTAGGTTACAAGTTTTTAACACATGTGAAATAAGAAAAAAATCTATAAAAATATACCCAAGAAAGAAAAAAAAAACGTTTGGAATGTAGGCTGAAGAAAAAAGAGGAAAGCTTAAAAAAATAATAGTTAACTATTATTATAATAAAATAAAAAATCTGTTTCTTGCAAGCGGAAACTTAAGTAATTAATAATAATTCGTATTTTTCTACTTACAGCAATACATAAAATAAATCATTTTCAGTTCAATAGCACAGGAACTAGGTCACAGAAGCGAAGTACTGAAGCACTACATCGAGCTGTATATTTCTCAATATTATATTTGTTTTTAATACCATGCACGTTTATATAAAAAAAATATAATTAAGTTCAATGACCCCACAAGATATCACCAATGGCGATAGTTTCGAATTCTGGCACGTATATTGGAAAGGCAAACTCCCTGATGCCGCTTGATGGTAAGTGACGACACCCAAGAAATGACTGATACGTAAGGTAAGTCTCAAATGACACTGTCCCGATAAGGGTACCACCATTCTCCTTATTTATACCACGAAAAAACTTGGCTGTATTTCTGACAAAAGGGCAGATTCAGTACCGAGACATACCTCTTACGTCTTAGGATAGATTCATAAATAAGTTGCACCAGTCATGGGCAACTTTAACCTATCACCATCACGACCAGCTACCCCATCCAACCAGCATAAAAAACCATACCACCAAAATATATTTTCTCTTGTCGAGAGGTAATGCTATGCTGCTTTGCAGCCGAATTGGTTTGACTTGACCGGGGTGGTACCTCTCGCTCACATAACACCGGCGTCAAGTGACTATGTTGTTGCGTTTCATGCGGTTTGTGAGTTTCCGGCGGCCCGTTTGGGGGGATAGGGAAAAAGAGGATAACGCAACCCCGTCATTATAATAATCATTATCCCTTTCGTTGTTTACACAACCATTTACTCATTAATCTTTTAACATATTATATGCTGCTATTTAACCAATTGAAGGCAGTTGCCAATAATTAGAAGCCATTAATCCATTACCAGCAATTTATTTAATTGAATACATTGGCTTTAATAACCATCGTTGAAAATGACTCCATAACATTTAATATGATTTATGTTTGAAATTCCCGATCAATTTGTATCTCGGTTCAAAATGATTACTATACCGGGTGTATTTGGAACGCTTGCAAAAACGAAGAAGTATGATAGTGTTGGCATAGCCTGACATGATGCAAGTGAAAAAAACGCGTTTCTTTTTTTTTGGTTGCCTTTTTTATTTTAATTTTTTTGTATAATCCGGTTTAGTAAACATAGTGTTACAGAAATTTGATGATAATGCTTTAAAATAATAGTTTAAAAAAAAACGGCAATGTAATTGGTTTATGGTTCACGCCGGCCAGCGGACTGCATCAGCTGACAGAGTTTGCGTGTATACATACATTGCGGGTTTGCAAAAACATAAGTCCTATTTTCTAAAAAAACGTTTGTGTGATAAATGGTTATATGAATTATGTAGTATATAAATAGTATATTATTAGGGTTAAATCTTTGCAAGCGTTCAAAATACACCCGGTATTATATAATGGATAATGTAACTATGGCTCAACACTCTTCGCTTGATTTCAAAGAAAGGAGCCCAGCGTAGCTCATAAATTCTTAATATGCATGACCATAATATAACCATATAACATCGGCTTAGCCTCTATTATTTTCCTTTTCCCAGTCCATTGCAGATTCTTTATCTTCATCTTTTATGAACGCCAAAGGGAACCCCAGTCACTCGCTACCAAGTTCCAACTTCATACTTTTGGCTGAACGGAGATCATCATAACGATTAAGTAGTTGAATATATAATAAAACAATTTTTTACGGATTTTATCGCGGTTTATTAAGATTTTTATAAGCCCGACGTTTCGGATACTTTACAGCAACCATGGTCACGGGTAATGATAGGACGTCTGACACCTCAATCCTCCCGTGACCATGGTTGCTGTAAAGTATCCGAAACGTCGGGCTTGTAAAAATCTTAATAAACCGCGATAAAATCCGTAAAAAATTGTTTTATTATAATGAGTGAAATTCGCGTAAACATTAGAAAACAATATAGTTGAATATAGTTGAACTTTTCAACACTATAGATGACTGCAAGAAAAATTACCCCCAATGTTTCTAGGTAAAAATTATAACTATAAAAAAATTACCATCAGGGTACATCTAGCATAGATTATGTGAATAATATTGCCCTTTTATATAAAATTCATAATTACAAATATCTAGAACGAAATATTGATGAATATATGCGCGCTCATGTTAGCATCATACCAATTTAATGGCCACGGCTCGATTTTGCTTGTAGGTGTACCAATAAATGTTCCACGTCAAAATATCTCAACTGAAAATATATTGACGCCTCTGGAGTGAAATTACTCTGCAAGACAATAATACTCTGAATTTATGTCATATAAGAAATTAGGAATACCATTGACATTGAAGAGGGAAGTAAATTGAGTGGGGGTGAAAAATAAAACAGTAAAATAAAGAGGAATGAAAAATAAAAAGTAAAACGCTTTCGTTTAGGTAAATTAACGGACCTTTTTGGGGTTCCTTAACCTATGGGCTATATATTCCTCCTTCGGTGGGGTATCTCATAAAGTGTTTAAAAAAGTTCTTCGTGCTAAATATTACATGAAACCCCTTGTTTGACAGCTCGCACTTGGCCGTTTCTGTGCTAACTAATAATATTACACAACAACACAATAACAACAGTCACTATATAGCATTATTTTACCTTCACATACAAAATAACAATACAGAGACTTACAATACAATTTCTCTGTTGAAACCCACTCTGTGCTTACAATATAAACTAACAACCTCGGAGGAAATAAAGCTGACTATTCACTAATGAGACAGATTCCAAGAGTCGCAAGAGGAACAAATAATGAGGGATGTGGCGGTCTGTGACGTAACGGACGCCAACGAGACCATTAGGGCGTTTTATACTTTAAGAGGTTAACAAGTTGGACCTTATTTCGATGACGTCGTATGAGTATCCAGACTCTAGACCCACCAAATGTCTGCGTTTCGGGTCTAGACGATCTTTTTTTTTTTATTAACGCCAGCAAATGCTGTGAGGTGGCTATGCATCCCGCGGGGGAGTGGGTCTCGCCAGGCGGGTACGTGGGACTCGCTTCACCCGAAAGCTGGTAAGTGGACGCAGCTCTATCCACTAAAACCCGGAGAGTGCCACCAATGCCGCCTTTGGTGAGGTGCCCCGGATCTGGAACCGGATCGGCTAGTCAGTCCATCAGGGACCGACGCCACCTCCACAGAGGGGTTGTTCCGTACCATAGAACAACCCCTTCCAACTTCGGGACAGTACAATGGGATGAGGTTCCTATCCACTTCCCCGAACCAGGTTCGGTTTGGGGTATTAAGCCGCAGTGTCTTTAGCCTCGGGACGCCAATTGTTAGTTTGCGCATGGAGGCCGTGGAGGAGTGGCTCAACGGTCTTGCTTTGCTCGGCGTCACAATCGGCAGAAAACCTGCCGATGGCCCACCGGACTCTGCCCAGCCTAAGAATGAGACTTTTGGCGCTTTCTAACGTTGTGGACGCCAACAAGCTGGGCTTGTTGGAACTGTTTACACTTGGAGGACAATATGTCATACGCTGGACTAGATTTGTTCCGAAGTTTTTTTATAATATACTAGAAGTAAAAAAAGAGAGCAAAAAGAGTTTTGGTGTTCTATGACATCGCAGACACCAACGAGTCCATTAGAGCGCTTTTTACTCGAAGAGAAACACATGGAGGACAATATTTCATACCCACGCTCGACAGTAAGCTATAAAAATCTAAGGTTATATGTAACATAAATGAGAGCTGTGGCGTTATGTATTGAACACCATCGAGACCTACAATTAAACCATTTGTGTACGTTACATTGGATTTTATACATACATTTGAGATGAGAAAATGACAAGCTTCTTTATCTGTCCGTATTACGAATGATATTTTTGTTACATACGGTACCCTTGCACTCAAGAAATATCAAGTTGATATTAAAGTAAATTACTTAAAATATCACTGCCGGGGCCGGGTTGTTTTGGCTTTCGTTTAAATAAATCCTGCCCGTTTGTTCCATTGCCTATATTCCGTCCACCGCTGGTTATAGAACTGTTTCGATGAACGCCAGGACGACCGAACTACCGCCACCCTAATCCACCATGGACCACCACGGAGATGTTCGTTCCATCTCGTAGAAGTCGACCCTCCGTCTTTCTCGTTCTCTATTGGCCTACTACCTATAAGGTCTTTTGCGTTTGCTAAGTAAATAATAATGTATTTTTCTCAATTTTTCTTTAAACAAAAGAACCAAATTCAAACACCTAAAATACAACTTTATTGCAAATTAATTTATACATATTTTCCCATTATCATCATCATCATCAGCCTCTATCCGTCCACTGCTGAATCCACGTCTCCCTCAATGAACGCCAAGACGGCCGATCCCTAACCACTCGCATCCAACACGGATCGACCACTGTACAGATATAGTCTTCCCATCTGGTTAATGGCCAACCAACACTACCTAAAAGTTAGTTTATTCTACCTATAATTATATTTTCCCATAGTAAAATAAAATAAAATTTATATTTGGAATTTTTTTATTTATGAGATATAAGAATCGGTGTTATTTATTATATTTTGTGTGGTATTGTTATTATTATAAGAATAGAATAGAATAGAATAGAATTTATTTAGGTTGCATACACTGTTGCATACATTTTAAATAACAATAATTATAATCTAAGTATGTACTTAAGTTTTACTTTAAATTATTCTAAGGTATCTAGTATCTACATTACAATCTTAACAAAAGTATTAACTAACAAACACAAATATATAATATTAATTATATACCTACAACAAAATATTTATTTATTTATTTATTTAATATCAAAAATTACACTACCTAATATGTACCTAATATTATTACCTACTTAACATAGTAATAGTTAAAATACTTACCTAAACTATAATAAAATGCACAACAGTGTAATTACAATTCCTAAAATGGAAGCCACTCAGTTGAATGACTGTGGGACAAAACACAGTCCTGATTTTATGTGGCCCCTAAATAAACGAAGGAAGCATAGTTGGGTCAGTTTTACAGCCAACATTTTACTAAAACTATATTATAAACAAAAAAAAATCTATGTAGCCAACATTTTTTTTAGTATAATATATAAAAACATTTTGTTATGTACTATAATATATAAATACAGAATATAGGTCAGTGCTCAATCAGGCGTTACTTTGCAGAAATCAAATCAAATATGGCCAATTTTTTCAGATTTTTCTTTTTTTTGACGTTATTTATCGACCTCTGTGGCTCAAGGGTTGGCGCGTTGGCGCTCAAGCCTTTTTATTAAATATATTTCCGACCAACAGGCCAGTCCGGTACCCGAAACTTGTGTTACGGGTACCGGACTGGCCTGTTGGTCTAGTTTAGTTAGTGATCCTGACTGCTAAACCAGAAGGTCGTGGGTTCGATCCCCACCCAGGACATATGTTTGTGTGATGAACATGATCAATAATTGTTTTGTGTCTGGGTGTAATTTATCTATAATAATATTATGTATGTATTTAGAAATATATACCATATAAATGGTTACCATAAGAACATGCTCTGCCTAATTTAGGATCAGATGGCGTGTGTGAGTTGTCCCAACATATTATAATTATTATATTTCGAGGAGACAGTGGGACGTAGACGGGTTTTTCATAGTGTTGAAAACCATGGAAGTTCCTCAGGATTTTCCAGGGGAATCAGAGATAATAATGATTATTTTTATAGCTTTATCGTATTCCTGTTTTCTACTCACTAACCTGTAAAGTTTTATCAAAATTAGTTCAACTGATTGTGTTTAATAAACATACTTTGTAATAGGTAGTGCCATGCCGCTTTTCAGCCGAATTGGGCCGGCACGATCGGGGTAGTACCTCTCGCTCACATAACACCAGTATCAATGGTTGGTGCTAGTTGGTTGGCTTTTATATAATATAAAACATCGATAAGTTTTACGGCACATCACTATTGCGAGTAAGTGGGCGTCATATTTTAATTAGATTTTTTTATTAAAATCATTCCATTTAAACGTCACAGCCGGTGCAATTCGTACACTCAATTATTTTACTCGATATTAAACGACGAATACATCGCACATCGTCGAAAATATGAGTCGAATTTTAAACTAGCGGACCCGACACGTCGTGTACAAATCATTTTGTAGAGGAACGAATTTTAAATTCAAACCATTCTCAATCCACTTGAACACACGCAAAAAAAATCATCAAAATCGGTCGAGCCGTTTAGGAATTCACACGCACATAAGAATTATATATTTATATAAATATATTCTTCTTCATTAACCAATGACCGCCAACTGTACAAGAAAACGATCTGAATAGTGTCGGGTCAAGTAGGATTAAGTCATCTTGGCGTTCATTAAAAAGCCCTTGTGCAGTGGAAAGATAAATCCTATGAAAATATAAAGACTATGAATTGAATTAAGAATATTATGTTTTGCGAATTACTTCACTCACATAATATATTTTGATAGCTTGGTATATAAAAAAATACAAAATTTATGCCTGCCTTAAACATTTTGCAATGAAAGGACAGTAAGATTGGTGGGGATTGGCCATCTTAGTGTTCACTGAAAGAGACTTGTTGTGGCTTTTCAAATTCATAATTTTTATATCAAAATAGTACCAACAAAGTATCTTTTTGAACGTCAATTGAATCCTACCACGGGTTCCAAGGTGAGAAGAACCGCCGAAACAAACTCAGTTTTGTCTTGTGAACTGAAAATTGATGATGATAACATTAAGAACCATTAGAATATTTCTCGTGTAAATGAATTAACAGTAAAACGAATCTACAGCTTGGCAAAAAAGAGTATGACGTGGTGACAGGTGGAACTAAATATTTTACTAAATGAAAACCTATGATGTTGACAATACTTCGCCGACAAATACTAGATTTTGAGTAAAGCTTAGTGTTTCACATTTATTTTTAACGATTTGATTAAATTATCTTACTGATTTTCCATATTATGATGAGACCTAAGTGAAAGTGGCGCCCTCATTTTTTCCATACTCTTTTTAGCCAAGCTATACATACATTAAACTGATAGATAATATATTTATAATTTCATTTAATATCCCGCATGGTATAAAAGGGTGTACTTGATATTTTGCTGCATATTATTTCTGGTGGAATGTGGCCGTTTGCAGATATCCTGATTCAGTATTATATACCGCAACCCAACGCCAGAAGGCCGTGGGGTCGCAGACTTCAGAGTTGGCGGGGGACAAGCCCCCAATAATAATCAATCTTAAGTGAGCCAAATCGGCTCACAATTGTCAGACGAAGCCTTTGGCCCGTTAGCATAGGTCCTTCCGAAAAGAAGTAATTTATACTGTGAAACGTTCCTGTGAATGGCATTCAGTGTAATTGCTGGCACAAAGGCTTGCTATCTTGTCTCAGAATAGGCAATTCAATTTTTTTTTAATATTGTATTTTTTTTTAAAGACTTTTGCCTGATTATAAGGTGTTAGTACTTAACAATTAAAAATAACACTGAGATCATCTAATGGAAACATACTATTTTTAATTAATACAGAATGATGCTTTTTGTATATTATAATATATACCTAACACCATATTATTATTATATATTATACAAAATGTATGTAATGAACTCTTTGAACGTAATTTTCACCCCTCTAAAAACGTCAGAATAAATTAAAACTTCACAAATGATCGAAGACTAAGCTAAATGAAAGGGTTTTTTTTTATTAAAATATATAATAAAAAATCTACTTGTAACTCTATAAATTGTAAAAGCGGGTTTTTTTAGTTTACCGTCCATTAAAACGTATTTATCACCGTCACCTCACTATTTGTGTAGCTTAGACAACTTTCGATAAAATCTTAAAAAATTTCATTTTTTATCGATATAACATTCATCGACATCACCCCCCCACCATTCAGGTTTGTAGTTTAGACAATTACCGTCCGTCCTCATTGTCCGAGAGCCATTGTGAGTGGAAATACAAAGAACTATGAGACCGTTTTAAAAATATCGCATAAATGTTTTGAATATGAATATTTTTTTACTTCACATCAGCATGATCATTAGGATCATCGTAATGATCATCAAAAAAACTGACAGCTCTCTGAGGGTTCAGAAAAACGTGTTATGACCTAGCTTCATCCTAAATTTCATGAAGGTATACGTTATGCGCATGGGTACCATCATCTTGCTTGTTCCTTCCGTGAAACAGCTTTGCTGTGTTTCAGAGAGAAGGCCAAGACAGGTAATTACTGGCACCGAGACTTAATACCTTATGTCTCAGGATAGGCAACCCCCTCATCATGGTTCAGGTCTTGACGTGGCGGTGGGGCTCAGTAACCTAAGGTGTGCCCAGCACCTTGGGCGAATCTAATTGATACGAGGAGGCTCTTTGTACACCTCTTATAAGAAGAGGGGACAAAAGAGCAGGGGGCAAGAGGTGGGGATGGGAACCTCACCCCATTGTAATGTCCCGACGTTGGCATGGGTTGTTCTGTGGTGCGGGGCAACCCCTCTGTAGAGGTGGGGTCGGTCTCTTGAGGGACTGACTAGCCGTCGAGGTGCCCTGTTTGCTCATTAGATCCGGGGCACCTCACCAAAGGCGGCATTGGTGGCACTCGCCGGGTTTTAGTGGGTAGAGCTGCGTCCACTTACCAGCTCTCGGGCGCAGCGAGTCCCACAATCCGCCCTGGGGAGACCCACTCCCCCGCGGGATGCTTCAGAGCATTTCCCGGCGTTAAAGAAAAAAAGGATAGACAATACGTGAATGAGTTGTCTGGGCTTGTTTCAAATTCTCACCAACCACTCACCAACATCTAGCTTATCTGCTCGTTTGCTTATCAAAAAATATTACAAAAATGTATATAATGAATGGCCAATGTGATGACATGTTATTTCCTATGACGAAATTAATGTTAGGACAGTACTTCTGTCATATATTATGTACATACATGCTAGTATATTTTGTACATAACTCGAGTAAGTGTCGCCGAGTAAGTTATACACCACTTCCGAACTGAAATTGGGTACAGGAAATGCACAGAGCAGCTAGGTACAGAGAGAACTTTTAACGTGCTCTAAGTTATATAATATATATTGAAAAAAGCATATGATATAGCTGTTGACGGTAAAAGGATAATAATTATGAATATATATTATGTTATATTATATATAACATAATATATTATATATATATATATATATATATATATATATATATATATACACGTGTATACCCTGCTTATATATCTCCTTCGTTTTTTTATAAAAAAATATGCAACGTATAAACAATGGAAACTCTAAAACGGCATATTTACCATTTTTTTTCGTGAACGAAGTATTCGTAGACAATGTTGAAATATAAAACTATGAAATGAAAATGAAATACATTTTCAATTAAATATTGAAAATAAGCATGTTTTTTTATAAAACGTATAATTTGCTAAGGTCTCCCAGAAATAGGGCTTGTTTAGGATAATATCGATGATGATAACCTCTGTTGCTCAATGGTTAGCGCGTTGGCGCTTCGAATCTGGTGGGATTGGGTGGGGACAAAAAAATATTTTTTGTTCCTGGGCCATGGGTGTGTATTAATTAATATGACGTGTATTATATAATAAAAAAAACTTATATATATGTATAGTATAAAAGTATTAAATATATTTCCGTTGTCTGGTACCCGTAACACAAGTTCTTCGAGAACTTACCACGGGACCAGATTGACGTGGTGTAAAAAGTGTCCATGGACATGATTATTATTATTAATCTGGTTATCTGTTTAGTTAGTAAATAGCCAATGTGAATTATTATTATAATGACGTCTGTTAGTAATATCTCAATAATTATTATTATAATGACGTCTGTTAGTAATATCTCAATAATTATTATTATAATGACGTCTGTTAGTAATATCTCAATAATTATTATCGTTAAAAAATCTTTATTAACACAGCTTACTCTTACGGTCAACACCCTTTAAATATAATTTCATTAAGTACACATATGTATTTCTTGATAATTTCAAAACTGTTTTTGTTAAATAATTACCAGTTTTATTACTGTAACGTTTGCATAAGTCATAAAAAATACTGAATAATATAATCAATGCTTTTTTAAAATTTATCATATGAAAACGATGAAGTTTGTGAGTTTGTATGTAGCATTCCATTGAAAAAATATAACTTTCCACAGCTGTGAATCAAATTTAACGCGGGAGAAGCTGCGGGCAAAATTTATAGTGCCTACTAATTTATCATTTCTTAACTCTTAAACACTACCATGGGTATTGTAGTACCCCACACGATGTTTAAGTTCCAATATTTCAAAAAATATTACA
This sequence comes from Helleia helle, assembly GCA_963853865.1. Classification (NCBI taxonomy): domain Eukaryota; kingdom Metazoa; phylum Arthropoda; class Insecta; order Lepidoptera; family Lycaenidae; genus Helleia; species Helleia helle. The sequence goes on from OY971436.1 coordinate 12,129,966, forward strand.
ACCACTCTTTTGCCGTTCAAGCTAATCTCTATTAGATAGTTATTGCGTAATTAGGTTATTAGTGTATTTGAGTCGCGCAAGTACAGTCGCTAGTACGGGTGTTCCGGGGTACTGCAGAACCCCATGATAGTATTCCCTAAAGGATTTTCACATTTGAGTGTTATATGATACTTGATTTACTAGTAAGTTTTATTAGTTTATTACATACAATTTACCTAATTTAGTATCTATGACTTGTATTTACTCATTTAAAAATACAAAATGTGTTTATATTACATATTTTTATGATTCTTATTCAAGTTTATTATTTTCTATTTTAGGTAAATCATTTTATTCAGTTGTCATGGCCACTCGGAGATGTAATCAACCTTTCAGGAGTGATGATGAAATAGCCGTGTTCTTAGAGAATGTAGACGATGAAGAGCTGAACATAGGTAATGCTTCAAACGATGAACCTGATGGCGTCATTCAGGATTTTCGCCTTTTAGAAGAACCTAGCGTTAGTTTTCAAAACTACCATTCTGTTATTGATACCTTCAACAATGCTGTGACGATGGCTGTGACAATGATAGCGAGGAAGATAATGCTGAAGAGTATTCAGAGGTTTCCGATCAGTCAGAATCAAGTAGCAGGATTCCAATAAAGGTAATAGATTCGCCTTGGATGTGTATGGTAAAGGAAAGGATAATAGAGATTTAAATGGCCAGGAATACTTCTAAATACGGTGGGTGTAAGCTCTTTGATCATGTACACCATGTCCTCTATACCAGAAAAGAAACCGATTCAAAAGCGACGACAATTTCTAAAGGATTTAGCAATGCCCGTATAACACCACAAATGCAAGAAAGATTAAAATTGCCCCGGGATATCCGGAAAACCATAAATGGTATCCTGAAAATTGAAAATGTTAACACTGATCCAGTTCTTCAGGACACCAGACCTGGTCGCTGCTGCTTCTATCCCCGCACAAAAGACCGAAAATCGAAGACCGCGTGTTCCTCTTGCCAGCGTCATATTTGTGCAGACCATCTTATTAAAAAATGCCAAATTTGTCGTAAAATGTAAAATTTATTATTAAAATTTCTGTTTTTTGTAAGCTCTCTGACATATTAATTATAATAAGTAAAACATTTTGATTATTAATTAATATGGAAATAATTTTTTTGCTAAAATATCTATGGGGTCCTCTGTGACCCCACGGTAGTATTAATCAAACTAAATTGAGGGTAGTGTTCTAGAGTTAAACTATATTAATTACTATATTTAGACTATCTGTTGTTGTAGTAACGCACATATGAAAAATATTATATTTGTGAGTTCTTTTAAATAGTTTATCGTTTTAAATGTTGATGAATATCTAAATTATAATACGAGATATTTAGTATGTTTTTCGTTTATAGTTGAAAGAGCTCGATATTTTCTATGAATGACAGACTTAAATATACGAGGAGATATTTATTGGAGCTTTGAGTACTATCTGTGAACTTACTTCTTGCTGCTATTTTGCGTATCGTCTCGAAATATCGAGCGCCGCGAAAATAAAAATACCACGTTAAATCTATTATACACTTTCAGAAGTTTCAATCGTGATAATTATCGTTTTAATCAAAAATTGTATGTTGATAAAAATAAGATTTAAAAATCTCTGTGCGTTACCAGTCTGTATCGAACTCAAACTCTGAATGATACGGGATATCGAGCCAATATTGATATATCGGTAATGAGGTATCGGTAAAATGTGAATTAAATAGAAAATTATATTAAGACTTTCTGAGGGTCAATGTGACACCACCACACCGGTGGGAGGGGTGCGTTGTGGCGCGCTAACATGAGTACATTACATTATCACTGCACATCAAGTCACTGTCGTTCGAACCATCAGGCTTAAAGCGGTAATGTTATGTGTTTTGTATGAAAACACTTTCCGCCTTTGTGCTGCGACGCTGCGCCAGGACTTCGCTCTGATTGGCCGGATGATGGCCATTGATGGATATACAAATGACGTACATACAGATCACTGGTTGGTTGAATTAATATTACGTCAGTGACAAATCACTGTATAGTAATATTATGCTCGATGCAAAAAACATACAAAAAGTATTATAATATTTACGTTAAGTCACAGACCCACTTAAATTCGCAGTATGTAAAAAGGCTAATAGTAATTTAAATATGATATTTTTATATGTTATTAATTATAATATTACATTATAGTACATACATTCCATGTATAATATATGTATTGTAAATAAATTCTTATAAAATTCAGTTTTCACGTTAAAAATGCATGTCTTAAGAAAAGTATTCCTACTAAGATCTAATACAATATGTGCTTGACTTTAGGAAAACGAAAATAAAGACGGGTCTTAGCGTAAAAATAAAATCTAGAAATCTAGGAATGACAAAGACCTGTTGACCTAAATACAGAATCCCACTTTCTGTGTGGGTTATATCCTACAGTCATTTTTCATTATATACATTGCTCTCAGGTTTAATGTTCCGTGGCTATTGTATTAGGGGGCCAGTATAAAATAATATAAAATACTTTTATAAGACCTATATTAGAAAGAAAGAAACATTTATTCGACACAAACAGGAGACACACAGAAAAACATTTTTGATCGCACAAAAAATAAGACATAAAAAAACTAAAGACAATTATTGAAAACAAAAATTTGAAATAGTAAAGTGTGTGTCTCACGTGTGGGTCAAAATGGTCCAGTTCAGCATTGTGTCAGGAAAATGTTTCCTGACGCTGATTTTTAACTGAACCAAAAGTATATCAGTTCACGGATGCCAACCAGACACCAATATGTTCCCACCGTGATTCAGGGCTCCGTAGCCTAGGGTGAGCCCAGCACCTTGGGCGAAGCTAATTAAGCCGAAGGGGCTCTTTGTACCCCTCTTAAAAGAGCAGGGGGCAAGGGGCGAGAACGGGAACCTCACCCCATTGTACTGTCCCGACGTTGAGAGGGGTTGTTCTGTGATGTGGAGGTGGACCCTTTGTGGAGGTGGCGTCGGTCCCCTGAGGGACTGACTAGCCGTCGAGGTGCCCTGTTTGTTTATTAGATCCGGGACACCTCACTAAAGGCGGCATTGGTAGCACTCTCCGGGTTTTAGTGGGTAGAGCTGCGTCCACTTACCATCTTTCAGGCGCAGCGAGTCCCACATCGGGTATGTGGGACTCGTCCGCCGGGGGAGACCCACTCAGATACCTCAGAGCATTTCTCGGCGTTAAAGAAAGAAAAAAACCCATATGCCCACAATTTTTCTTTGTTTTTTTTTATATTATAACAATTACAATTAAGGTAATAGACTTCAACTGGTTATTCTTCAAGGTTCAGCAGTGGACTAACACAGGATGTTGGTGATTGGGGATTTCAACGCATCAAACTAAATTAAAAAATACTTATATCTATCTATTAGTATTTATAATTAAAAAACATGTCAAAAGATCAAATAAAACACACGCCCACGATAGAGTCGCGAACTGTGACAGCGTCACGGCATTTTGATGCCGTGACGCGCCATCGATGTTACTCATAAAAAATGTTGCGATAAATCTGCTAAATACAGACATATTCTGCTTAAAACTTAATTAAGAGGAAACTATATTATTGGTAAGATATAACTTATTTCGCATACTTTTTCGTAACATCACACGAACTTATCCATACAGGAAATCACGGAATTCCCGGGGGAAATTGGGAAAAAAACTTCTACGGAAAGTTACTATGTGAAAGTTTCTTTATGTCTCTGGCAACATACTGGCTCCGTGCCAACATCTGTCATGTAGTAGATAGTACTTTTAAAAATCATGAAGTTGGAATCTTACTGTCTTTTGAAAAGGTTTTACTTGCTTTACTTCATAGCCTAAGTAAAATTAATAGTAGTTAATGTGTTTTATAGTTGGTTATGAGCAGACATGTTAAAAATTTAAATGTAAAAGCGGATTAAGTACGTTTTTAGGAGTAAAATTTCCAATTTTCCATGACCATCAATGAGTTTTGAACAAGCTAGTGTAGAAATCATTTCTGTGGTATATTGTGTGTGGCAACACATTCATATTTTACGACATGGAATGGCAAATCTTAGAACCACTAATTTTCCCCTAGCCCCTGTTGCTTTGTTAAAAACGAGGATGGGAGTTCCTGGACAAGGACTAACATGAAAATCAAATTCAAAAATCATTTTTTTTTATTCAAAATAGTACTAATACAGTATCTTTTTGAACGTCAATTGAATCTACCACCGGTTCCAAGGTAAGCCCACTGAGAAGAACCGGCGAAACAAACTCAGTGGAACTAATCTTTTCAAATAATATAATATATTATAATATAACAATTTTAACATCTTATATCCTGAAATGCCCGGGAGGAACGCCTTATTGCCAGGGTGTGGTATCTTCCATGAAATCTTTTACTTTATAATATCCTTTACCACACAAACGCTCTTTAACAACTTTTTTTAATTTTTTTATGGAGAGCTTTTGAACGTTTTCTGTGATCCTATTGTAAAAGCGTATACAGTTGCCTTTGAAATAATTGCTTACTTTCGAAAGTCTAATCATTGGTGCATGTAACCTGTGTCTATTATGTGTATTCCTACTATGAATATCACTTTTCTTACTAAATTCATTTATGTTTTTCCGGACATCAGTAAATTTTCTAAGATGTATTGAGAGGCGACAGTCAGAATTCCTATTTCTTTAAATTTTTCTCTCAAAGATGAATGAGACATGCATAAGTGGAGATGGATTCTTACAGGTTATTTTCGAAATGGAAAGCTTTAAAACTTCATCGGTACAGTAAAGTGACCCACCCCACCATGGTTTAGGCCTTGTCGTGGCGGTGTGGCTCAACAGCCTAGGGTGAGCCCAGCACCTTGGGCGAAGCGAATTGAACCGAAGGGGCTCGAATGACCAACACTTTGTCTACCTAAACGTGGCCTCCACTCTAGAACCTTATTGCCCCATCGGCCATCCGTTCTCCTGAGTTTATGACCAGCCTACTGCCACTGAACAGTTTCCAATCAGTTTCCAGTTGAACAAATTCCAACTTTACAAGCTCCAGTAATACCATCAAAGTTACGAGATGCATTTTGCATAAATACTTCTAGTTAGTAACTTTTTCTAACATTTTGTGCTGTTTCCGACATTAGTAGCAAATACTTTGCTTTTTTTAAATATGGTAGTTTATTTCAGTTCAGTCCAACATAAATGCATGTTTACTCTTGTATGCTTCATCATCATAATCATCAGCCATTATCCATCTACTACTGAACATAGGCCGCTTTCAATGAACGTCAAGACGACCGATCTCTTACCACTCGCATGCAATACGGACCATAGTCACATGCACATTACATTCACTTGTATGTATTTTATTGAAATGTAAAACTGCAAAATATTTTAAAAATGGTAACCAACTACAATTCAGATTAGTAAAATATAGTAGTAGAGTAAATCCTTATTTTTTTATTAAAAATCCCCTCAAAAGACGGAGCCGCTAATTATTTTTTTGAGAGATTCCCATCCTTGCTCCTTCCCCCAATCTTCTGTCCCCTCTTCTCTTAAAAAAAAAAGCACCTCCCCCGGTTCAATTGGCTACGCTCAAGGTGCCTTCACCTGCCAAGGTTCACCTTAGGCTACTGAGCCCCACTGCCACGACGAGGCTTGAACCGTGGTGGAGAAATATCACACTTATCTTCTATCTTATGTGTATAAATATATCTTCGTATCTTGTGTACTAAGCAGGTATCTTAGGTACCAAGAGTTCTCTTGACAATATATTTATATTTAATAAGGTAATAAGGCAGATGAAGAAGTAGGTAGAGTGCGAGGCAGTAATGTCCCAGAAGGAGGCCGACAAGTCGATGAGAGAGGAGGCCACCCTCATGGGCGATGAACGGGGGTGTGTAGGAGGTACTACTTAATGCGCCTCCAGTAACGCCCCTGTGCTCGTGTTAGGCTTCAGGATGGAAACCTGGGCCCAGTATATAACGCACCTGCTAACCCTCTGGTAAGGCAGATGTTTGTGGATGTCGCTTTCGCTTACCATCAGGCGAACCGACTGACCGTTTGCCCCTTCTTCTATAAAAAAAATTATAGCACGACGTCGCGGGGACTGCTAATGAGGAGTAGTCTGGCGTTTTAACTTAATGGTTTTAGTTTACTTAGGGTCAGGATCTACCCGAGATCCAGGCTATATGCGTAAAAATCATTTTCCTGCGATAAATAAGGTGGGAAGACGATCTCCGTGTAGTAACGTAGTCAATGATGATGGTTGAGAGTTTTAACATTTACACAAATAAAAAAGGCTCAGAAAATGTCATCTATAAACTTTAAATGAGAATATCACCCCAACCTAGTTAAAAAGTATGGTATTGAAATAAATGTTAGCTCGGCGTTCTCGGTCTAGAATCTAGATATAGCCTGATGGCCTGAATGGGCCCTCACGCTTTAAGGCTTTTATTGAGGCCAACACGCTGAATGATTTTTATGATTATATAGTTGGATTAATCATATAATATAATAATCATAGTTCTGATTGCAATATATGAATAAGCAGTCTCCGACCGGCAAGTAGCGGCAAGATTACCAGCACCACTACTATAATGCTTCCCCCCCCCCCCATAATACTGGGCAATAGCGGTATCAGTACTGGCTAGAGGCCGAGGAAATGAAAAAAAGGGCTCTGCCCTACCGGATTTCATTTCCTACTAGATATCAACGAGCAAGAAATTGCTCATTGTATTGGGGAACGGAAAGCAAGTGGGGTAACCACCGTTCTAGGCGCCCTAATTATGGAGTATGGAAGACTCCACCGACAAGAGCAAAGCTCTTAAGAGAGAGAGTTTGTTTCAAAAAAATTGTAACGTTAAGACGTCTGGCATCGCAGTCAAGATCATGGTTGCTGTAAAGTATGTAAGTCGGGCATGTAAAAATGTATGCCTATAAAATCCTTAAGTTGTACCATTATACTAACCATGTATTTTTTTTCTTATCCAATCAACATTGTGCCATTGCTATATATAACTTGCCTGCCTACAAAAGAGACAGCAAATTTCGTAAGTGATTAGCGACTTTACCCATAGTCTCAAAAATCTACTTCCATCCATCACGGACTGTCATGCCAAAAAAGTGCAGGCCGCTTCTCGAGACATGCTGCACTCAACGATATCATACGCCACCGTCAACGTGCCAAGTCTACTTGAGCCGACTGGTATTGCAAGAGACGATGGCAAGAGACCGGATGGTATGAGTTTAATTCCATGGAAGATGGGCCGGTTGCTGGTGTGAGATGCAACCTGTTCAGACACGCTGGCCCCGTCCCATCTACATGGAACCAACAACAGAGCTGGTGCGGCTTGTGAAGCGGCTGAAAAAGCTAAAATATGCAAATACAGGGGTCTAGGCTCCGAATATAATTTTGTCCCATTCGGCGTCGAGACCATTGGTCCGTGGGGTCCTAGCGCTTTAAGGCTCTTTAAGGAAATAACAAAAAGGTTAGTAGACACCACAGGAGACCGAAGAGCTGGCAGCTACCTCGGACAAAGAATTAGTCTAGCAATTCAAAGGGGGAACGCTGCCAGTATCTTCGGGACCGTGCCTAAAGGGACTCCTTTTTATTAATATACTTAAGTTATTTTATTATTTTTTAAGGTTTCTAGTTTTAGGTTCTTTATAAACTGTTGATATATCTTAAAATAATAGATCAGAATCAGAATATACTTAAAATATTTTTACATATTTATCTTATAATTGCAACATAAATTTATTTTTATTACAACGACTCTTTTACCACATCTTTACCAGAACCATCATCACTAATCTTTATAACTGATACGATAGGTTTATGCTAGCTAAGAAAGGAACAATTTTGATTTGAACCTATTTAAATGTCGAATAAAGACCGCATCAATAGTAGATGTATGCATTGCGATCATTTGACATCTCCATTTTACGAATTTTCGATCAGGTCACGTGTCCTGGCCCACGTTTAATATTTTTTATCCACCACAAAAAAAAAGCATAACGCCGTTAAAGAAGTTTTTACTTATATAACATAAAAATCATATTGTATTGCTTGTAATAATTACGAGCCTGACAATTATTTTCAGGCTAAGTTTTCATTCATACTGACATAATAAAACAGCCTACACGGGTTTTACAGCAATTTTCATTATAATCCACAGCCTTCGCTGCTTCCTAAGTTTTTTTAAAAGCAAAACAGGGCAGGTTTTATTTGTATTGTCGACGTACAGAAAACATGTATGTTACATGTTCAAGTTAAATATAGTTTTTATGACTGAGTATTTACTATTATGAGAAATATGAAATATGAGTTTTGTGTAAGTTGGGTCGGATATTTTTATCTTTTATGTTACTAAGATAGGCAATTTACTTACAAACGAGCCACTTATGGTGTTTTAATGTTAGCCATATTACAGTAATATCAACGTTATCTATTAACGTAAACAAGAGAACCTGAAACTAGCGCAGGCAGCTTTAGTGGGTAGAGCTGCGTCCATCTTTCTGGCGCAGCGAGTCCCACATACCCAGCGGGATGCCTCAGAGCATTTCTCGGGGTGAAAGAAAAAAAAGCAGCTCATCCACGTGTTGCCTTTCCTAAGGTAAGATTAGTCTCAGTGCCAGTAATTACACTGCTTGTCCAGTTTATCGCAAAATAATACTTTACCATGAAAGAAAAAAGCAGAATATTTCACCGTCCTAAGCAGATGGGAGCGCATCTCAGCGCAACCTTCACTTACCATCTAACGTCTCAGATGTAGGAGTATGCCAGGTAAACTTGTTCACGAACATGGGCGACGTCGACTCACAATCAGTGAACTTTTTCATGTTTATGAAGCACATACACACCAGCAAAGCCTTTTCACGGAAAAATACTTAAGATGGCGGTACTAATGCAGACAAAAACGCAGCACAGCATCCCTCCAACCGGTAGTACTTTCATTGAAAAAAAAACTTTTGCCAAAAAAAAAAAGAAAAAAATCAAAGTATTTAGTAATATTACATGATATTGTTTTCTAATGTTTACGCGAATTTCACTCATTATAATAAAACAATTTTTTACGTTTATTTAAAACACCGTCGCTACACTAAGTCTGCCATCTGTGAACATAGTCTTGACAAAGCTCGCCATTATATCAGATTTGATAAACCACAAGTCCTCGCAAAAGAACACATATTCCAACCAAGGATGATCCGTGGGGCTATTGAAATTAAAAAAAACATCCTAATTTCAATAGAGAAGATGGCTGGCTTCTACCATCTGCTTGGGATCCCATTATTAAAATTATTAAATCAAAATCCAAGCATAATATGTCACAGATTAAAGATACAGTTAGCACTTTCTGCGTAGATAGGACTGACCAAAATATTGATGTATCATAGGGTAGTTTCGAATAACTTTGTAATGATAGGACGTATGACACCTCAGTCCTCCCGTGACCATGGTTGCTTGTAAAGTATCCGAAACGTCGGGCTTGTAAAAATCTTAATAAACCGCGATAAAATCCGTAAAAAATGTTTTATTATAATATTACATGATCATAAAATACATTTGACCAAATTCAGATTCTTTGTCGAACCTGTAACCCTCACGATACTGTACCGAATGAACGACAGTTGTAACAAAACAAACAAACAGATGGTGTCACTCACTTTGATGTAACGAAATATGACAGGTTATGTCGGGTACAAGTGATGAGCGGATACTCAACTTAATAATAATTATTATTAAGTTGAGTATCCGCTCATAATTATTATTATTAAGCTATAAATCATTTTGAGTTATAATAATTATTATTATAGCTCAAACTGAGCTTACGTTGAGTATCCGCTCATAATAATTATTATTAAGCTATAAATCATTTTGAGTTTTAATCATTATTATTATAGCTCAAACTGAGCTCTACTTTGATATTGGCAAATTCTTCAGGGAGCCAAAGTAAAAGAAGAAGAAGAGAAGCAGATATTGGTGGATCGTGCTCGTGGATTTTATTCCTGCCAAGGGATTTTGTGCGATGGATGTTAATATCTAGTCTGTATTCTCGGTCTCATTACTATGTTTTTTACGGATTCAAGATTTTAAAATTCTCAACGTGTCAGATACTGTTTGCTGTAAAATAAACCGGGATAAAATAAGTAAAAATTTTTAATTATGATGAGTAAAAACCGCATAAACATTAGATGTAATTCATAAAAACTGACTGTCTTTCAATATATATTATTGCGGAAAAAAAGCAGGAATACAGTATTTTTTTACATTTTATATCTACACATTTTCTGTCGCTAGTAACTGCGTTAAAGATTTTTGTTATTTATTAGATTTCATTGGCCTGTTGGTCAAGTGGTTAGGGACCTTAACTACATACCCAGAAGGTCGTGGGTTCGATCCCCACCCGGGACAAATGTTTGTGTGATGAGTGTGATTATGTGTGTCTGGGTGTTTTTATCTATAATATGTATATATTAAGAAATATATAAGTATGTATCAGTTGTCTGGTTACCATAAGAAGAGGCTCTGCCTAGTTTGGGATCAGATGGCCGTGTGTGAGTTGTCCCAACATATTATATATATATATAACGTTTCACATATTCCAGGCGTCCAATAACTGCCATTTTTCATTAACTTATTTAACGGTGTCCAAAATCCTGATCAACAGACATCCACTAAACAATTCAATACCAAAAATATTCAATATTTCAATTTCACTAACCCGCTCCTCCCTTGTACCACACGCTCCCATCTCCGACGTTATCGTTGACAATTATTGTCTGAATGCCAATGGGCGGTTGCCAACAGACGTGTAGAGACCATCTTGTATAATAACATCATTATCATCAACATCATTACTAAAACCACGTCTTACTAAAAATGTCTGGTAGCGGAATCTCGTGAACAAGACATTTATTTATTTATTGATAGTAGGTACACTAATAGCACCACATTACACCATTCATCCAGGCGATTATGTGGGACTCGCTGCGCCCGAAAGATTGTAAGGTGGAAGCAGCTCTAACCACTAAAACCCGGCGAGTGCCACCAATGCCTTTGGTGAGGTGGCCCGGATCTGTTAAGCAGGCCACCAGCAGGACACCTCAACGGCTAGTCAGTCTCCCAAGGGACCGATAACACCTCCAGATAACAACCTCCTCCCAACGTCGAGACAGTGCAATGGAGTGAGGTTCCGGTTCACTTGACTTCGCCCAAGGTGCTAGGTTCACTGGGTGCTTTACTGAGCCCCACCGCCATGACAAGACTTGAACCATGGTAGGTCGTTACCAGCAATGTATGAAGTTCGCCAACCCATTCGACAGATTTTACAAATGTAAACTTTTTATTGCAACTATATTTTGCGTATACAAATTACAACATTCATATTATGACAACATGAATCATCATTATAACGAGTTTTGTGGACTGATAACAAATTTATGATTGAAAATTAAAGCACTCTTCATTTATGTAATGAAATAAATAGAACGTAATAACTTTTTTTATTACTGAATTGCATAAAGCAATTATTATATTTTTGTAATCTCACGATATTAATTTTTTTATGTGAACTTCTAATATAAAGATGAACGTCAGTTGCACTCATGAAAAAGTGTCACGTTCCGCATTGTGACGCATTATGATTGACTTGACCGACTTGACAGTCAACAAGAGGCTTTCTTATAAATAAAATCTTTATCAGCTTTATCCGGATTATATAATATATACGTAAAGTAATGTAACACTACACTGATGAAAGAATTTTGTAATTCTAATGAGTAGTTTCGTAGATTACATCCTATAACCAAACATTAAACAAACATTACTTCTTTATCATATTATTAGGGTATCGATCAGGTTTATTAAGTTATTGATGAACTAGCTTTTGCAGTTGCCCGCGTTATTTTAGATCAGATTGATGATGATTATTTTTTATAGCCTCAGTTACCCAGCTATCTGCCAGTGAAAGTCCCATAAAAATCGGCCCAGTCATTTCAGTAATTAGCCGGAACATACAAACAAAAATTGTAAAAGATATTGTTTTCTAATGTTTACGCGAATTTCACTCATTATAATAAAACAATTTTTCGAAAAATTAAACAGCAAATCAAATGTCAAAAATAACGAAACGAGGACCACAGACAATGACAACTCACGCGCAGTTGTCAATCTGTCAAACTGTCATTTGGACAATAACACAATAAAGGTTTTAGAAAAAGGATTAAATTTTGCCGTGACTCCTAGTAAAATCCCGTTCGAGGAAATAATTTGTAATGTAGAAGATTGTCTGTCAAAAAATAATATAAAGAAGGAAGATTCGGAGGCCATCAGACAAGATATATCGTCAGCCTTGCGACGAAGTTCTGTGCCCAAACTAAATCTTCCTCGCGAACAATATAAGGCGTTATTAAACCTACGTAACAGACGAGAACTAACAATCCTTCGTGCGGATAAAGGCAATGCTACGGTAGTTATGGATACGTCAGATTATAATGATAAAATTCAACACCTATTATCGGATGAAAGTACTTATAAAAACGTCAAAACCGATCCAACTAACAAGGTTTTGAAAACTACTAGTAATATAATAGCAAAATACTCCGAAACATTGAATCTGGACGTCAAATATCTAATTCCTTCATGTCCCAAACCACCCAAGCTGTATGGGTTGCCGAAAATACACAAGGCTAATGCTCCATTACGTCCAATTGTAAGCCAGATCGACTCACCAACTTATAGATTGGCTAAACATGTGGCCCAAGTACTGTCACCACTGCGTGGACAAACTAGAGCACATACACGGGATTTTTACCACTTTGTTAATGAGATCAAACACCTACGTCTCAGCGACAATGAAACAATGGTTAGTTTTGATGTGCAATCTCTTTTTACCTGCCTACCTGTGGAAGATTGCATAACAATAGTAAGAAGAAAGCTAAGAGAAAATGACATGCCAATGGAATATGCTGACCTTTTGGAACATTGCCTTACATCTGGCTATATGTTGTGGAATAATTATTTCTACAAGCAAGTAGATGGAGTGGCCATGGGCTCACCAGTATCCCCTGTTGTTGCCGACATATTTATGGAGGACTTCGAGGAGACTGCTCTGCAAACTTCGCCCATAACACCCAGGTTCTACAAGCGGTACGTAGATGGTACTTTCACAATATTACCATCTGATAAAGTAACCATATTCTTAGACCATCTTAATTCCATTAATTCCAAAATTCAATTCACAATGGAATTAGAAGAAAATAATTCTCTAGCCTTCTTAGATGTATTAGTTATCCGTAATCCCAACAATACCTTAAGCCACACAGTGTATAGGAAGCATACCCATACGGATAAGTACCTAAACGGCGAATCTCACCACCATCCAACACAGTTAGCTACCGTGGGTAAATCTTTGTTTCAGAGAGCACAAGGGATCTGTGATGAGCAACACCTGGAGACCGAACTTCAACATGTCAAGCAAGTACTGCGTGACAACAAGCTTCGGGTACCGCGTCTCCGTCACAGTGAACGTGTGAAACCAACCACCGTCGAGCGAGTACCTGCAGTTCTCCCGTTTATTAAAGGCGTCACTGACAAGATTGGCTTCATCCTAAAGCGAGCTTCTATAAAAACTTATTTCAAGCCGCCAAAAAAGATAAGTCAATTCTTACCATCTGTCAAGTGTCATATACCCTTACAAGATGCAGGAGTATACAAGCTTGATTGTGACTGTGGTCTCTCCTATATAGGCCAAACTAAAAGATCTATTAAAACTCGCGTGAAAGAACATATAGCTGATTTAAAACACCGTCGCTACACTAAGTCTGCCATCTGTGAACATAGTCTTGACAAAGCTCGCCATTATATCAGATTTGATAAACCACAAGTCCTCGCAAAAGAACACAGATTCCAACCAAGGATGATCCGTGAGGCTATTGAAATTAAAAAACATCCTAATTTCAATAGAGAAGATGGCTGGCTTCTACCACCTGCTTGGGATCCCATTATAAAAATTATCAAATCAAAATCCAAGCATAATATGTCACAGATTAAAGATACAGTTAGCACTTTCTGCGTAGATAGGACTGACCAAAATATTGATGTATCATAGGGTAGTTTCGAATAACTTTGTAATAATAGGACGTATGACACCTCAGTCCTCCCGTGACCATGGTTGCTGTAAAGTATCCGAAACGTCGGGCTTGTAAAAATCTTAATAAACCGCGATAAAATCCGTAAAAAATTGTTTTATTATAATTGTAAAAGATGTTATTAATTTGGTATTTGTTGCGTGTATTTAATAAAAAGTGGATATTTTAATATTACAAACAGACAATCCAATTTTATTTATCTGTATAGATTCGCTGAAAATGACTTAAATGGAAGTGAAAATATACCAGAGAGCTTTACATTTTAATATCAATATGTATTTAAAAAGCACTGAAAATAATCCCTTTACTTTGGACAGAAAAATTACACAAATGTATAAAGTTTTATCATGTTGTAATAATCCTAAAATGCATTATTATTAATCTCTATGTCAGTATATTTTATACATGTTATAACCTACTAGCTATTACCCTCGGTTATACCTGCCCCAAATAGGTAAAATAACTTACCTCCGAAATAAACTTTACTCAATGTTTGGAATTTCAGATGTTTTATTTTTTTAATCGAAATATTAATATCAAATATTTCCACATTATGTGAGCGCCGATATTATGAGAGCGAGAGGTACCACCCCCGTTGTGCCGGTCCAATTCGGCTACAAAGCCTACCTCTTACATAAATTATAGATGTGAAATAAGTTTATATTATTATTTTAAATCATTTCAGAGATTTTATTTTTGAAGTGAAACTTCTTTGCGCGTATTAGTTGCGCGCGTGTGCAACGTCACGAAAATGTGCAACGTTTTTTTCCAAGAATGAGTGAATGAATTATTCTTTATTGTGCACACAAACAAAAGTACATAAAGACAGTTACAAAATATTATGTCACACAACCGGTGGGAGGGAAGCGCTGTGCCGCGCTCCCGGCTGCATGGGTACCACCATCTCAGATGAAGTAAAAAAAGGTAGATGACGCACGGCCTTTGCTAATACTGAAGCCACAAAACTAAGCTCCTTCATGTAAATACACGCGCTCACGCACACAGATACACCAAAACTAAGCTCATTTTTGTTAGTATCTTACGAGTCGTCGTGCAGTAAGTTTGCCAAAAAAATACCGTTCTGTGTAATTAAATGGTGTAAAAACAATACAAAAGTGACCAAAGAGTCTAAAGAAATATCGTTTCACACATAAATAAACACAAGACTATATTCTTTTAAGA
Organism: Helleia helle; assembly: GCA_963853865.1. Classification (NCBI taxonomy): domain Eukaryota; kingdom Metazoa; phylum Arthropoda; class Insecta; order Lepidoptera; family Lycaenidae; genus Helleia; species Helleia helle. The sequence continues at coordinate 12,145,318 of OY971436.1, forward strand.
TATTTTAACACTATTTTGAGGTTAATCAACATAAATAATATTATTGCCGCGAAATGACGTATCGGAAGAGTGTTGCCAGAAGTTAGTATTTCTAATAGCCCAATAGTGGGTAAGTCAATTGCAGGCAAAGCCATAGCAAAATAATTAAGTACAGAGGTGATATAATTATTATTTTATTATTTGATCGCTAAATGACTGAATCGAAATGACCTCGTATAACCTATGTTGTATCTTTTTTGGGACTCACGTACCCACAGCAGGACTATGTATTTAATTATTTATAAATTCAAAGATTTACCATTTAATAAATTTAAAAAAATGTAACAGTGTGGCTTGCAGAGAAATGTTTTTATAATTTCAATGTTTTTTTTAATGGAAAACGACATATTATGTATTTAATTTAAATTGTGTATTGATAAAATGTGACTTTCTAATTACTATTATAATCAATTATTTTGAAACTGTTATTCTCTGACAATGATTTTAAGGACATGTTGTATTTATCAAGTTTATTTAATTGTAACTATTTATTCCTGTTAATTTATATTAATTGTTTATTTATGTAAAGTTTTATTTTCACACACCATGTTATGGTAGAATGTTTAGAACTTGTTTATTTATTTTTTAATATCACCTATGTATTTACTACATTCATGGGAATAAATAAATAAATAAAACAATTGTGTCAATAAGATATCTATTGAGACAGTTTATAAAGTGATCCTACACGCCTCCTACATATTCGTAATAATATTGTATTTTATAAAAATATTCACTGTCGCATTCACTTATTACCTATTTTTATTAATATACAATTTTAAGGGATATTTTAAAAAATGGCAACCCTTCATTCACTCACACATACTTAAAAAAGTGGCTTCACTTTCTTGTTCCAAGTGCGCTATCTACCTTTTTTTACTTCATCTGAGACCACCATCTTGCTTATTTCTCCCGTGAAACAGCTTTGCTGTGTTTCGGAGAGAAGGGCAAGACAGGCAGTGTAATTACTGGCACCGAGACTCAACATCTTGTCTCAGGATAGGCAACACATAAATGAGTTGCCGGGGCTCGTTCCAGGTAAACTGGTTTATGTTCATGGGCGACGTTGACCACTTACCATCAGGTGGCACGTTTGCCAGTTTGCCTATCCCACTAACATACAAAAAAGTGTGTGTACTAGCGTACACTCGTAAGAAGTGAAACTTCTTTATGACGTTATTTTTCAAATCACGCGTGGTAGGGATAAGAAAAAGATGGCGCGTAACGGAAGAATGTGACGCGTAACGAAAAAATGTTACACTAAATTTTTTTCCAACCCCGATAAATAAGTTTCACTTCAAAAAAAAAAACTAACATACATACAAATTTGTGTACACAATGGTGGTCTTATTGCTAAACGAGAGAAAAAAAAAATACAAATAATATGGTAGTAAGCACAAAAATTACAAACTAACAAAAAACACATCACATTAAGATAATACACATAGACAATACTAGTGCATTATATTCATTATTATTATATTTAAATAAACCTACTTACAAGTTAATACTTACAATATACTTACATAAACCTACACATGATGCATAAATAAATACATTATAAATATATATAAAAATAATATATAGTTATCAGTTATTACAGATACCTATGCAAGAAGAGGGAGAGATTGATTGAGACCGATTGAGAGAGAGTGAGAAAGGGAGAACGTAGTATGAAGCACATAGTCATGGAGTTAGAGTAAGCAAGCGAGTGAGAAAGATCAAGACAGAAAGTGAGATAGAGTGAACGTAGCATCGCAAGTCTCGGAAATTTAAAGCTTTAGATTAGTATTAATATAAACGAGATTTAAAAATTGTATTGCCAAATAAGTTTCACTTCTGACATGACAATTGTGTACTTTGTAGGCGCGCATTTTTTAAGATACAATTCGATCTGATGTAAAAATTCTTCAAAATCTGTATTTTGAAAATACACACATACGAAAATACACTTAAGTAAAATATTGCTTTTTTATTTAGGGCGCATATAAGCATCTAATGTTTACGCGAATTGAACAAACATAATTAAGTGCTCTTCTGATCGTGTTTGGTATGAAAATCCGAAAAAATTGTCTCATTATAATATAGGGCGGGAAACCGCGAAGAAAAAGTAGATAAATAAACTAAAACTAAATATGAAATAATATTATTATTATGAGACAGATTAACTTCAAAGCAATAAATATCTGGCTCTTCGCATCCGATGTTGAAATCACATGGGCAGTTTATTATTACTACTTCATAGTGTTGGGAAATCATAAATGACATTTCAGAAGTCCATGATATTATAATATTATAAATATATATACGTGTGTCTGTTCGATGCTCTATCATGCCAGTGTTCCCAATTTTAATCGGTCAGAATTTGGAACACAGATGAGCTCTTTATTTGAGATCAAATGAAATAAAAATTCCAAATTCTGACCCATTAAAATTTGGAACTCTGACGTGACTGAGCTACGAATTGGCAAACGTCTATATTATATTGATAACTTTATATCATGGACTTCAACTTGAGCTGATGAAATACATCAATTAATATAAAAGGCAATACTTACGCATGTGACTCGCCTGCCCGTTTGCATAACCCACTAATATATAAAAAATGAGTTTCAGTTCTAAGTATGCGGCCCCCAAATTTTTTGTTTTTTTTTTCAACTTTTGTGTAAAAATCTTAATGCGGTTCACAGAATACATCTACTTACCAAGTATCAACAGTATAGTTCTTATAGTTTCGGAAGAAAGTGGCTGTGACATACGGACGGACAGACAGACAGACAGACAGACAGACAGGCAGACATGACGAATCTATAAGGGTTCCGTTTTTGCCATTTGGCTACGGAACCCTAAAAAGGTGTAGCTATTTTGTCAAATACATACTCTCGAAAAACATAACCCTCCGTCAGTAGCAGTCGGATAAAAAGAGAGACATTGTTGAAAAATATTACTAAAGGAATTATATAATTCACTGTCTTGCAATTTGTAAAACACATTAAGTATTATTTTACGAGAACGAAGCTAAATTGTGGCCCACAACTTAGCTTCGTTCTCGTAAAATACTTCATCATCATCAGCCTCTATCTTTCTACCACTGAACATAGGTCTCCTTCAATGAACGCCAACACGGTAAATTCCTCGCCACTCTTATCCAATACGGACCGGCCACTGTACGGAGATCGTCTTCCCACCTGGTTAATGGCCGACCAACACTTCGTCTACCCAAGCGTGGACTCCATTGTTTAACCTGGAATACGATCTCCGTACGGTGGCCGGTCCGTGTAGATACGAGTGGCAAGGGATCCATCGTGTTGGCATCCATTGAATGAGGCCTATGTTCCCCACCACGGTTCAAGCCTTGTCGTGGCGGTGGGGCTCAGTACCCAAGTGAACTGAGGGGTCCGCTCTTTGTACCCTTCTTATAAGAAGAGGAGAGGAACTCCTCCCGACGTCGGAAGGGGTTGTTCTGTGGTGCGGGACAACTCCTCTGTGGAGGTAACGTCGGTCCCTTGAGGGACTGACTAGCCGTCGAGGTGCCCTGTTTGCCCAACAGATCCGAGGCACCTCACCAAAGGTGGCATTAGTGGCACGCGCCGGGTTTTAGTAGGTAGAACTGCGTCCACCTTACCATCTTCGGGCACAGTGAGTCCAACATACCCGACTGGGGAGTCCCCCTTTCCCGCAGGATGCCTAAGAGCATTTCCCGGCTGAAAAAACAGGCCTATGTTTAGCAGTGGATCGATAAAGTTGTTCTCCTGTTTGTGTCGAATAAATGTTTTTTTTCTTTCTTTCAAAGGCTGATGATGATGATGAACGTCCTCCAAACTTAATCCGTGGTGAACCCAATAAGCATTATCATGCAGATGAGTCCAAATTGAGTCGCGTAACGAAAGAACTCGTTTTTAACATTGACAACGCGGCAAAAAGCCCGCCATTGTTTTAACATTGTTTATGTAAATTGGCCTCTAATGGTGATGATCATGATTTGAGCGATCAAAAACTCGTCAAGATGTAGTCTCAATGAAATGAAAAAGAAAAATAATGTTCTTTATTTAAATTTATCGTAATAAGATTTATTTTGCTGAACTCGAAATACTCTTGCTGACTCTCATTTATCCTCAGCGACATTAAACTATCGACGTCATCATATTCTGGGAACCGGGTTCTATACTATCGATGTCATCTGAGTACCGGGTTCCTCCTCGAGGCTTACCTGGCCTAGCCTTTGAATCTCCTCGCCTGTTGATAGGGGACGCCGACGTTGGTAGGGGTTGTTCTGTGGTGTGGGACAACACTTTTGTGGAGGTGGCGTCAGTCCCTTGGGGGACTGACTTGCCGTCAAGGTGTCCTGATGCTCAACAGATCCGGGGCACCCCACCAAAGGTGACATTGGTGGCATTGGTGACACTCGCGGGGTTATAGTGGGTATTTGGCACAGATATGTTCCACGAGACCCATCGGTCCCTACCCAGGGCAGTTGACGGCGCGTAAAGCGTTTTCCCCGTGTTAAAAAAAAAAAACAATAAACGACAAACTTTACAAAACATTTTGTACGACCAAATTGTGAATGTATCTTTAATTTCATAAAAATAAGTCCAGCCGTCAGTGACACACCTTTATATAAATAATTTTTCTGTACGTGTGTATGTCACTGAACTCCTAAACAGCTGGACCGATCTTGATGAATTTGTGTGTGTGTGCTCAAGCAAATTCGAGAATGGTTTAGATTTACAAAAAGAATATTATATATAAAAATATTTTGTACAGGACATCTGTACTGTCTGTCGAACACTAGTAATATATGATAAAGATATTTCTGTTGGATCTGACGAAAAATATAATATGCATACTAATATATTATAGTATGTACTAGTACAGTACTAGTGTATAATAATATAGGTACAACTTATACTATATTGTAGGTACAACTTATACTGTAATATAGGAACAACTTATACTATATTATAAGTACAACTTGAGCGCTCTAAAACCCTTCTAATATAAAACAACCGCAGACTTCACAATGCCATGGCCAGTATGACGTAAGAGGCCAATCGATCCAAGGCCTCATCTTCAATGTCGTGACTCAACGAGAAGGTAACCTTCAAGAATTTACCGGTGGGAGGGAAGCGCTGTACCGCGCTCCCGGCTGCATGGGTACCACCATCTTGCTTATTTCTCCCGTGAAACAGCTTTGCTGTGTTTCGGAGAGAAGGGCAAGACTGGCAGTGTAATTACTGGCACCGAGACTTAACATCTTATGTCTCAAGATAGGCAACACATAAATGAGTTGCCTGGGCTCGTTCCAGGTATACTGGTTTATGTTCATGGGCGACGTCGACCACTTACCATCAGGTGGTACGTTTGCCAGTTTGCCTATCCAACTAACATAAAAAAAAAAACCAAGGTATTTCATAAAACATATGTCCAGGTTCTAAAGAAAATAATAACGCAGATTTTGACCGTATTTACTCTCGGTTCAGTTGGAAACCAGCCCCACCATGGCTCAGGCGTTGACGTGGCGGTGGGGCTCAGTAGCCTAAGGTGAGCCGGTGGCTCTTTGTACCCCTCTTATAAGAAGAGGGGACAAAAGAGATATGCTAGTTACAATTACGCTTATTATAATTACGGTGACCGTAGCTATTGACGGTTCAGGCCTTGTCGTGGCGGTGGGGCTCAGTAACCTAGGGTGAGCCGCTGCACCTTGGGCGAAGCTAACTGGGCCAAGGGGGCTCTTTGTACCCCTCTTATAAGAAGAGGGGACATAAGAGCAGGGGGCAAGGCTTGAGGATAGGAACCTCACCCCTTTTTACTGTCCCGACGTTGGGAGGGGTTGTTCTGTGATGCGGGACAACCCCTCGGTGGAGGTGGCATCGGTCTCTTGGGGGACTGACTAGCCGTCGAGGTACCCTGTTTGTTTATTAGATCCGGGGCACCTCACCAAAGGCGGCATTGGTGAGACTCGCCGGGTTTTAGTGGGTAGAGCTGCGTCCAATTACCAGCTTTCGGGCGCAGCGAGTCCCACTTACCCGCCTGTGGAGACCCACTCCCCCGCGGGATGCCTCAGATCATTTCCCGGCGTTAAAGAAAAAACAAAGAAAATATCCTGTGTTTCAAATTCCTGTTTGTTTCGAATAAATGTTTATTTCTTTATTTCAGTTCTGCAGTACCAATCAGGCAGAATGTCTCTAGAGGATCTGGACAACTAATATAATAAAACAACTTTTACGGATTTGATCGCAGATTGTTTAGGTTTTTACATACTCGAACTACTAAACCCGGCGAGTGCCACTAATGCCGCCTTTGGTGAGGTGCCCCGGATCTAGTAAACAAACAGGGCACCTCGACGGCTAGTCAGTCCCGCAAGAGACCAACGCCACCTCCACAGAGAGGTTCTCTCTCCACTCTCTTCTTATAAGAGGGGTACAAAGAGACCCCTTCGCCCAATTAGCTTTGCCAAAGGTGCAGCGGCTCACCCTAGCTAACTGAGCCCCACCGCCACGAAAAGGCCTGAACCATGGTGGGGAATAGTGTTGCAACAGAACTCTGCTTCTGCTTCCGCATCCGCGGAAGTTCTGCATGCTTTTTCACTTTCGTTTCCGTTTCTGGTTCCGCAAACTTTTAACAGAACTCTAAACAGAAGTCTACAGCCGGGAGAGAGGTGAAGTGCGGCTGCCTTCCACTTCCAAATTATCATCATTACAAAATCCCAACCCGTTGCCAGGAGGCCATGTGGTCGCAGACTGCAAGGTTGGCGGGGGGCAACCCCCCACTTTTACAAACCAAAAGTGAGCCAAATGAGCTCACACTAATCCGATGTAGCATTAGGGCCTTCGGGGAGTTAGCATAGATCCATCCGAAAAAAAAATCATTACAAATATTGGAGTCGAGCAAAGTGTAAATGAAGACTCGATACAGGACTCTTCTACAATTACTGTCGTTGGTGACAATTTCCTTTTTTAAGAGTCCCGCCTTCGGGAGTAGGTACAAGAAAGAGAAAAGCCTATCTTTAAGGAAAGATAGGCTTTTCTCTTATATGGTGGAAAGGAAATGCGCACAAATACCCCCATTTTTTGCGCAGCAGTGTAGCCGGTGAGCAATTTAGCATAGCTGGTTTATTATACGTAGAACACCGAAACGGACTGAAAGGTATAAAAGCGGCCAAATTACTTTTAATTAAATATAACTTGCTTTTACTTAATTTTTAGTACTAAAGTATAAATTAAGTAAAAAATCTAAAAATAATATATGCTTTTTTTCATAGCACTTCCGCTTCCGTTTCCGTTTCCGCTTCCGCTTCTGCTAAGATTTACTTTTGACATCTGTTTCCGTTTCTGCATCCGTTATAACACTTCCGTTGCATCACTAGTGGGGAACCGTCAATAGCTACGGTCACCGTAATTATAAGCGTAATTGTAACTAGCATATTCCAAAATAGATGTTCCAAGTAGCCTAAGAACGCGTAATTACAACCATCGTAATTATAAACGATCATAATTCCAAAATTAGTTTAACAAATGTAACAGTGTAATTATTATAAGCGCAATATAAGCTTGTGTTTTCACAACTAGTATACTAGATTAATTAAAATTATCGTAAGAATTTAAATCGGTGTACCTAATCTAGCGTAACTACAACCAAAAACTTAATCAAGCGTAACCAATCTTGTTTACTTAGTACTAGTGTAATTACAACTATCATAATATTAATTATGTTAATAGTGTAACTAGTGCTAGCGTAATTATAATAATCGTAATTACGAATCAATGTAACCAGCTTTTAATATTGACCGTCCAAAATTGCTGGCCCAAGTTGAATCGGCCGTTTTGACATTCACCATAGTATGATATAAACATGATAAGTATAAACTTCTACAAGACGCCACGCTTACGATCGACCATTGACCTCAAACTAAATGGGATAATCTTAACAGTGCTGTACAAATTGGATGCGAGTAAGACGCCGTCTTGTTGTTTTTTGAATGAAGTAGTAGTAGTAGTAGTTTCCTGTATGAATGGTGAATGATAAATGTATGAATAGGAAAGGATCAAATGGACTAACACCAATCACTGATGTCCAAATTGGATGCTAATAAGATGCCGTATTGTTATTCTCCGAAAGAAGCAGGGTGTATGAACGATGAATGACAAATGGATGAACTGGGAATGATCAATTGGACGGACACCAATCACTATTGTCCAAATTGAATGCGATTGAGACGCTGATTAGTTCTCTACCAGAAGAAGCTTATGTGGTTGACGTTTGTTTTAAATGTTTATCAGCGGACGTTTTTTTTAATGGCGACGATTATGAAATTCATTGATGACATCGTATTAGATCTAAAGTGACTTATGTAACTGACTTCATGCCGACGGATCGATAACGTGAATGGAGGCTGCGCTTGGAGATCCACTGGTCCAGCTTACAATAGGTACATGTAGGTACATCGTTTCTAGGCATTTCCTTTGAACACATGTTGTACCAGCTGCAACGCCATTAACGATACGACCTAGGGACCTTCAAGAAAAGAGCATACTCCTATTTGAAAAGCAACACACCCTTTTTTTTTTTCTTTTACGCCGGGAAATGCTCTGAGGCATCCCGCTTGGGGAGTGGTTTCCCCAGGTGCGTATGTAGGATTTGCTGCGCCCGAAAGATGGTAAATGTGTCCACCATGGTGAGGTGCGCCGGATCTGTTAAGCTGACAGGGCACCTCGACGGCTAGTCAGTCCCGCAAGGGACCGACGCCACCTCCACAGCGGGGTGGTCCCGCACCACAGAACAAACCCTCCCCACGTCGGGACAGTACAATGGGGTAAGGTTCCCATCCTCACCCCTTGCCCCCTGCTCTTTTGTCCCCTCTTCTTATAAGAGGAGTACAAAGAGCCCCCTCGGCTCAAATAGCTTCGCCCAAGGTGTTGGGCTCACCCTAGGCTACTGAGCACCACCGCCACGTCAAGGCCTGAACCATGGTGGGGAAAAGCAACGCACCTGCTAATCCACTGGTGTAGTAGGTGTCTGTGGATGTCGCTTTTCACTTACCATCAGGTGGACCGACTGTCCGTTTGCCCCCTCTTTTATAAAAAAACACTGCGAAGCTGTTTGACGGATCAAGTAGGCAGGATGGTGGTACCCGTGCCACGTGGCACAGAACTTCTCTCCTACCGATAAATAGCATCAATATGTAATTTATTTTTAAAATCATTATTTTACCTACGTTTTTTATTTTGCCTCACTTCATTCACGATTGCACTACAATATACATATAAAATCAGTACACCCCCCATCATTTTCTAAATATTCCCGAAATCGGGATAATTATTCGCTATTCCTGTTGCCATAACCAGTTGTGTTAAGTGTCAGCATGACATATGTTCCCCTAAGGAGTAAAGCCAAGTTCAGGATAATATATTCAGCGAAATTATGTATATATAGGTAGATATTGTTTGACAAGGTATATGTACATACCGGGCACGGATTTTTAAGATTTGGAGGTATTAATCGTGGCTACCTAACATTATCAACCTTTTTCCGTTCCCCGCCATGGTTCAGGCCTTGTCATGGCGGTTGGAGTAGCTTAGGGTGAGCCCAGCACCTTGGGCGAAGCGAATTGAGCCGAGGGGGCTCTTTGTGCTCCTCTTATAAGTAGAGGGGACAAAAGAGAAAGGGGCAAGGGACGAGGACGGGAGCCTCACCCCATTGTTCTGTTCCGACGTTGGGAGGGGTTGTTCTGTGGTACGGAACAAACCCTCTGTGGAGGTGGTACTAGCCGTCAAAGTGCTCTGTTTGCGCAACAGTTCCGGGACACCTCACCAAAGGCGGCATTGGTGGCAGTCGCCGGGTTTTAGTGGGTAGAGCTGCATCCTTACCAGCTTCCGGGCGAAGCGAGTCCCACATACCCGCGGGGTAGACCCACTCCCCCGCGGGATGCCTCAGAGCATTACCCGGCGTTAAAGAAAAAAAACCTTTTTCCGTCCAATACTACATAATGTAAGAAGGGAATGCATATCCTCTCAAATGCGGGTGCTCTTCGGTTTGGCAACACCGAATTATAGCTCTAAAAAAAGCTGATTCCAAGTTATACGTATCTTTTAATTACCAGACTAAGTTTGAAGGGTTATGTTTTTCGAGTATGTCTATATTTTGACACACTTCATATGCGTATACTTGCATGCACCACTACACGACACGATAGAAACCAAGCCAAAAAGTTTAGCCCTGACACCGAACCAAAAATTTTTTTGACAATTCTATTGAATATTTATAGCAAAATTAATAGTGTACACCTGACCTTATTGGTTACTTTGTTACAAGAATTATCGACAGTAAAAGTCGTGTTGCGCTTACATTTTAAGTTTCGCAGTTTATGTCGCGTTGAGAAAATGTAAGATTTTAACAAGCTGTGAATAAACTGGTTGCCGTCTTTGCTTGGCGTATTTTAAACCAACTACAGTCTTTCTTTTAGCAGTCTACATATAGTCGTCTTGGTGTTCATTGATAGTTGTTAAATAATTATTGATATTATGATGACATTGATGATGATGTACACAAGACTAATCAAACTATGAAAACCAGTTTATACTGATCTCTTATTGTACGGAAAATATTTAAAAATAGGTTGGTACCTATTTTTAAATATTTTCCGTATTATATATATATATATATATATATATATATAAACTGGTTTTCATAGCTTGATTAGTCTTGTGTACATCATCATCAATGTCATCATAATATCAATAATTATTTAACAACTATCAATGAACACCAAGACGACTATATGTAGATATTTATTTTTATAATATATATATATATATATATATATATATATATATTATAAAAATAAAAATATAGTAAATAAGTACAATTGGCGGCCTTATCGCTTAAGAGCGATTTCTTCCATTATACTGGAAATCTAAAGCATGATGTGGCGCTGTGTGTACTTATATATTGACGCATGTTCTATCGTAACACACATAGGAACAGGAACGAACGAACAAGCGACCACTGTCCTGCTGGGCACAGATCTCCTCGAAAACAGGCGAGATGGCAATAACACACCTCCTAAATTTTCTTCTAATTCCTTCACCAGTGAAAATCTTAACATGGACAACAGAGGAAATGATAATTAATAAAAACCTAAAGAGCATCGGTCAGACTCGAACCCAAACTCCTCTTTCAAAGTCTTTAAACTCTATAGTGATCGGGTGAAGATACTAAAGCTAAAATAGGTACTATATGAGACTTTATATACCGGTTATAATATATTGTATATTCCGGCAAAAAATGGTTTATTTTAAGCAATAATTACCTACAACAAAAACTCGCAGAAGTGTTTTTATTTCCTCATTAAATTAATGTAGCGTTACGAAAATAGCATTAAAGTAAATGTATACTAAATAAATAATTTAAAGAGGTTTGGTAGCATAAGCTGCCTTTTTAAATATTAGTTGGATAGACTATCTAGCAGTGCGTGATGGTAAATAGTCAGCATCGCCTTATCATAAGCAGGCTCACCTCCCAACCACGGTTCACCGCCTTGTCGTGGCGGTGGGGCTCAGTAGCCTAAGGTGAGCCCAGCACCTTGGGTGAAGCAAATTGAGCCGAGGGCGCTGCCCTCAAAGAGCAGAGGGACAAGGAGCGAGGATGGGAACCTCACTCCATTGTACTGTCTCAATGCTGGGAGGGGTTGTTCTGTAGTACGTGACAACCCCTCTGTGGCCTAGGTCCCTTGAGGGACTGACTAGCCGTTGAGGTACCCTGTTAATTCAACAGATCCGGGGCACCTCAACAAAAGCGGAATTCGTGGGTAGAGCTTCGTCCACCTTACCATCTTTCGGGCGCATGGAATCCCACATGCCCGCCAGGGGAGTCCCCCCTCCCCCGCGGGATGCTTAAAAGCATTTCTCCACGGAAACGAAAAAAAAGCAGGTTGACTAGCCATTAAACATTCACGCTTTGCCTATGTTTTGACGTAAGGTCAAAGATGTTAAGTCTCTGAGCCAACAGGATGGTAGTGTCGTATGTTATTTTTTTAAACAATATCTTAATAATAACACCTGAGTACACTTACAGTTAGTTCGTTGCGTATGAGGTGTGGACATAGATTTGCGGATATATCAGCTAAGCGTAAGCGCTTTATAATAAAAAAACAAGTTCAAAAATTTTACCATACAACCAATAACACTCTACAGCGCGTGTAGCGTTAAGATGTTTTAGCTACTTTCTGAATATTGAACTAATAACTTTATGAATGAAACTAAGAATGATTGTATCATTAGGACGTCTAACGCACTTCGATTGGAAAAAAAATTACTTACTTATTCCAATTTATTATTGCTTATATATTAATATATACCTACATATTATTTATTGTTGGATCATAAAAAACACGGTATTTTTATTAAAAAAATACTTATGGTCGTTTGACCTCTAGCCATCGATACGTTCATTAAGAGAGGCCATTGTTAAAATAATGTTTCTTTATAAACAAAATATATGACTTTAAAAATTGGTTGTCTGTAAAGTCGGTTTACGGACGATAGATTTACGTGATAACGTCTTAAAGAAACATTGATGAAAAATTACCTTTTTTGCCGCTGTTTTTAGAAAAACAGTTTATTGAAGTGAATAAACTAAAATTAGACTGAAAATTGTGGAGGAAATCAATTACATCTTATTAAATTGCAGAAATAAACACAACAACACAAAACACGTTGTGTATATTGGTTTCCAAGCCAACGCTTGGGCCTTTCTCTCGTTTGACAGGCTCTTGTGGAACGACACTTTTTTGTGCGCGCTGCCGGTGTTCATCAATTAATAAGATACACACACCAGTGTTAGCGTAAGCGTTATTTAAAATTTCTATTACATTTCAAATAACGCTTACGCTAACACATCCGCTCCACGCTTGGGCCAATTCTCGGTCTTATTGTACAAGCTGAGTACATTTACGTATACGTAATATATTTTAATACATTTTTGTATACGTTACATTTAGAGCCATTTTCATTATTATTAGATACGTCATGTCTATATGAATTATATCCGTGTTGTTGTGTTGTGGGGGAGTTTTGGGAGTAGTGTTGACTTTCCTAGTCAAAACACTAAACAGTGGTGAAAGCTGACTACTATTATATTTTAAGTAAGAAGTAGTGCCGTGCTGCTTGAATTGGGCCGGCACGAGCGGGATGGTACCTCTCGCTCACATAACACCGTCATCAAGTGACAGCTATTCTGTCGCGTTTCGTGCGGTTTGTGAGTTCCCGGTGACCTATTGGGGGGGAAAGGAGGGCGGCGCATCTGCATAACTTTTGGATGTGCAGATGTCTATGCGCGTCGGTAGTCACAATAGGGCTCCGACTGCTCGGTTGCCCCCTTATGTCATTAAAATAAAAAATATGTTCAGAAAAAGATCATTTATTGTTTATTGTTATGCTTCACATAGGATATTTATAATGATCACTTACGATCATCTTAGCGGCTTTTATAATAAGGGTTCGCAACGCGCCCATGTCAGAGATCTACGAGAAACTGCGGGGTTGCTATCATTATTTTAGTTGTGATCATTATTTCACAAACAATCTAAATCTAGAGCAATACATCCCCAAGCGTTTTTCGTATTTATATGATTCATTATAATAGGATTCGGATATTAGATTCCGTTTTATGGTAATTTTTAATTTATCAATTGACAACTCTATTATTAATCATTCAAAAGTTTATTGTATAAACGTATACCATGAACCATAAAATAATAATAATATCTATGGACGCTTTCACACCAAATCAATATAAGTCCCGTGGTAAGTTCTCGAAGAACTTGTACGGGTAACAGACAACGGAAATATATTTAATACTTTTTATACATATATTTAAGATTTTTTTTATATAATACACATATTTAATACACATCCATGACCCAGGAATACAGAAAACTTTTTATTCCCTGGCGGGATTCGAACCTGCAACCTCCGGTTTGAGCGCCAGCGCTCTAACCATTGAGCCACAGAGGTCGTCAAGCAGTTTCAATTTCTGATTATGAATCAAGACTTATTCTTTTTGGAATCATATTGTATGAAATTGGATGGATTATCTAGTTCTATCATCTAATGTATCTATATATTTTATACATAGGCTGCACTAAAAGTATCGGGAATGGAATATTTCCACTGTTCCTGTCATATTAAAATCTTTTTAATTGAAAACTCCTTGGTTTTAAAAATCGAATACCATTTATTTATTTAAAAAAAGATTCTGGGTCTTGTCACAAGGTCTTGTCAAACTTGTTTAGTCGTTGAGAAAATGGAATTGACTCGAGAAAATTCTAGAGCGATGATTTATTATGACTTTCGAAGTGGTTTAACACAAAAACAGTGTGTTGACCGGATGATTTCTGCATTTGGAGATGAAGCCCCATCCAAAACCACAATTTGTCGCTGGTTTGCTGAATATCAACGTGGACGTGTCAAGCTCAGTGACGATCCCCGTCAAGGTCGTCCAAAAACTGCAGTCACCCAAGAAAACGTTGATGCTGTGCGTAATTGAGAAAGATCGACATGTGACATACCGCGAAATTCAGGCAACTTTAGACATTGGCATGAGTCAAATACAAATAATCTTGCATGAACAATTAGGTGTAAAAAAGTTGTTTTCCCGATGGATACCGCATTTGCTCTGTGAAGAGCAAAAAGCGGCTCGCGTTACTTGGTGCGTCAGAACTCTCGAAAGATTCCACGCAGGATCCTCAAATGCTGTATACAACATCGTATCAGGTGACGAATCCTGGATATATGCGTACGAATCCGAAACAAAAAACCAGTCACGAGTTTGGGTGTTCGAAAATGAGTTAAAGCCAACAAAAATTGTTCGTTCACGGAGTGTTGCAAAAAAAATGGTGGCCACGTTTGTCTCCAAAACCGGCCATGTTGCGACTATTCCTCTTGAGGGACAAAGAACGGTTAATGTAGAATGGTATGCTAGCATTTGTTTGCCACAAGTCGTTTCTGAACTCCGTAAAGAGAACTGCAACCGCCGCATCATCCTTCATCACGACAATGCGAGTTCTCACACCGCACACAGAACAAAAGAGTTTTTAGAGCAAGAAAACATAGAATTATTAGACCATCCGCCGTACAGCCCCGACCTAAGCCCTAATGATTTCTATACTTTCCCTAAAATAAAGAATAAATTGCGTGGTCAGAGATTTTCATCGCCTGAAGAAGCTGTGGACGCCTACAAAACGGCCATTTTGGAGACCCCAACTTCCGAATGGAATGGTTGCTTCAATGATTGGTTCCATCGTATGGAAAAATGTGTCAAATTTCGCGGAGAATACTTCGAAAAGCAATAAATACATTTTTAAATAGTAATATTGTGTCACTTCCTTGATTCCCGAAATTTTCAGTGCCGCCCTCGTATTACCTATATTGTAACATATTGAAAAGATTACTTTCACTGAATTTGTTTCGCCGACTCTTAGCAGTTCTCAGTTTTGGAACCGGTAGTAGAGTCATTTGACGTCCAATAAGATACTTTGATGTACATACATACAACATTGAATTAAAATATTTTTATTTTATTATTTTGTATCGATATCTGGCTGTAGCCCGCAGCTGTACCTGCTTTTACTAGTTTTAAAACCGTATCCGGACTGATTACTTTATAGTGAACGAGATGATTTCTTTGTGACTTAATGATAATATATTGTAATGATTTTGATGATTCTCTTCGTCTTCCCTTAAGCATGGCTGCAAAGTATCCGAAACGTCGAGATGTAAAAATCTTAGTCAACCACGATAATCGTTAATAATAGATGCGATTGTGAGTTTGTTTCAAGTTACTCTTTCACTCCTAAACAACTATAAATCTATTTTAAAAATTATTGTATCAATGAAAAGCTAGGTTATTAGCGAGCGAGAACATAACATAGGCTATATCTTATCCCCGTATTCGCACAGGAACGTGGGTGAAACCACGGAGCGCTGCTCTAGTTCCTCATCAAGAGGGGGCTCTTTGTACCCCTCTTATAAGAAGAGGGGACAAAAGAGCAGGGGGCAAGAGGCGAGGATGGGAACCTCACCCCATTGTACCGTCCCGATCTTGGGATGGGTGGTTCTGTGGTGCGGGACAATCCCTCTGTGGAGGCGTCGGTCCCTTGAGGGACTGACTTACCGTCGAGGTGCCCTGTTGGTTTATTAGATCCGGGGTACCTCACTTAAGGTGGCATTGGTGGCACTCGCCGGGTTTTAGTGGGTAGAGCTGCGTCCATTTACCAGCTGTCGGGCGCAGCGAGACCCACATACCTGCGTGGGGAGACCCACTCCCCCGCGAGATGCCTCAGAGCACCCACCGTTAAAGAAAAAAAATAGGACCCACTCCCCCGCGGGATGCCTGAGCATTTCCCGGCGTTAAAGAAAAAAAAGGTCCTCATCAAGTAAGAATTTAATATACAATCACCAATTAAACATAAATTTAAATACAAAATCCCTACATTAATAAAATCCAGGATTCAAACACTCGACCCCGCAAACAACTAATTAACAAACACAAATCTTTAGACTCGCTACGTTTGTCTTAGTCTAGATTTACATAAATCTAGAAATCTAGGTCACGACATATCGGAAGTACTGTCGTTAGCTCCCATCAAAACTCGATATTGGGAATGGTGCCAGGAAGGGTAGTAGGGCTATCTTTTTATATAGGACATTTTTATTTTATAGGGCTATAATAATAATCTATATCGCTGAAATTTTGTTTATGAAGCCTTTTTTATGAATTGTGGATCAGGCGATATTGGAAAATATGTTTCTAGCGGACCTGACAGAAATAATAATAATAATAATATCTATGGACGCTTTCACACCACGTCAATCTGGTCCCGTGGTAAGTTCTCGAAGAACTTGTGTTACGAGTACCAGACAACGGAAATATATTTAATACTTTTATACTATACATATATTAAAGTTTTTTTTTAATATAATACACATATTTAATACACATCCATGACCCAGGAACACAGAAAACATTTTTGTTCCCTGGCGGGATGCGAACCCGCAACCTCCGGGCTTGAGCGCCAACGCGCTTACCACTGAGCCACAGAGGTCGTCGAAGAAATAGTCCTTTGGAAAACGTTTGTGAATCGAAATTGTGAATCTAAACTATTCTCGAATCCACTTGCACACACACAAAAACATCAAAATCTGTCCAGCCTTTTTGGAGGTATTCAGCGACATACACGACAGCGACATAAAAACTTTACTTTTCCGACATTTCGGAATTTGCACAGGTTAGGACAGTCAGTCTCTCTTTCCTCACCCTGGTGCCAGCCTTGTCACGGCGGTGGGGCTCAGTAGACTAGGGTGGGCCTCACCGTAGTTGAAATTGAGTGGATGGGAACCTCACCCCATTGTACTGTCCCGACGTTGGGAGCGGTTGTTCTGTGGTGCGGGACAACCCCTCCGTGGAGGTAGCGTCGGTCCCTTGAGGGACTTACTAGCCGTTGAGCTACCCTGTTTGCTCTACAGATCTGGGGCACCTCACCAAAGCCGGCGGGTAGGGTTGCGTCCACGTACCAGGTTTTCGGGCGCAGCGAGACCCACATACGCGCCTGGGGAGACCCACTCCCCAGCGGGATGCCTCCGAGCATTTCCCAGTGTAAAAAAAGTCAGTCGCTGTTTTTTTATGTCACAAGGAGGCAACCGAGCAGTCGGAGCCTTATGGTGACTATCGATGCCCGCACAACCAGAAATTATGCAGATGCGTTGCCCTCCTTTTTCCTATACCCCCCAATGGGTCTCCGAAAACTCACAAACTGCACGAAATACGGCAGCATAGCTGTCACTTGACGCCGGTGTTATGTGAGCGAGAGGTAGCCCGGTTGTGCCGGCCCAATTCGGCTGCCAAGCGGCATGTCACTAGCTCGCTCTTTACTTGTTTTGTGTTAGGAATGGAACGCAACGCTTCACTTTGCCACCATGGCAAGTTTTTCCCTTTAAACATAGGGACCTATCTAGCAGCAATTAAAAAAATAAACATTGAAGGCGTAAAAATATAGTGGTTAATATTCCAACAATTCGGGAAGTGTTGTCATCCGTGTCTCAACATCTTGTTTTGTGACTGTCTGATACCCCGATTTGACGGTACATTATGCCGTGGCGAGTAAATATCGTGTATGAGACAAATCGTATTGTTATTAAACATACCTAGAGGACTGTCAAAATATTTAAAATTCAAAAACGTGGTCATTCTAGCTCTTAAAATATTAAATCACCATCCCTATCGATGTCACTCTCAATTAAGACCCTCTCATTTGGGGTCCATTATTTTTAGATAAAAGAACTTCCAAAAGGGTATCATTTGCTTTTCATTAAATCATTTATAATTTGACATTTTAATGTCAATTTTAATTACGATATTCCTTGAAATTTGAACAAGAAATAATGTTTTATAAATTTTTACAATTTACTAAGCGAGCCTATTGTAACCTACTTTTACAGCCGTGTCCGCGTTGATGATGATTATTATTATAGCCTTTGTCACGCAGCTTAACTGAGCCTTATACTGGGGAAAAATTCTTACCAGAGATGCGTAGTTTTGAACCTTATACATCATTTATTTGCTGACTCGGCTCTGAGGCAAGCCGCGGGCTTCTCGCGAGTGGTTCTCTCCATGCAGGTATGTAGGACTCGCTGCGCCCGAAAGGAGGTAAGATGCAAGTCTACCCACTAAAATCCGGCGAGTGCCACCAATGCCGCCTTTGGCGAGGTGCCCGAGCAAACAGGGAACCTCGACGGCTAGTCAGTCCTTCAAGGGACCGATGCCACCTTCACAGGGGGCCGTCCTGAACCATAGAGCAACCCGTCAAAACGTCGGGACAGTACAATCGGTGAGGTTCCCATCCTCAACCCTTTGCCCCCTGCTCTTTTGTCCCTTCTTCTTATAAGAGGGGTACAAAGAGCAGCTCCATCGGATTACTTGGCTTTGCCCAAGGTGCTGGGTTCACTTTAAGCTAGTGAGCCCCGACCACCACGACAAGGCTTGAACCTTGGTGGAGATCCTATGAGTTCTAGCTTCTTACCGAATTTCATGATTCTATGTCAAGGGGGTGTTTCTTTGGCAGATAGGATTCGAAACGAAGACAGCCACCAGAGAACTAAAGGTATCGATATCACGCGAAGATTAAGCTTACCATCTTTCGGGCGCAGCGAGTCTCACATACGCCTAGGGAGTACCCCCTTCCCCAGCGGGATGCCTCAGAGCATTTTCCGGTGTAAAAGAAAAAAAAGTCTCACAGGATAAGTAAAAGAAAAAAATCTAGAAATTAATTTGTAGTTATATTATCTATACTAATATTATAAAGCTGAAGAGTTTGTTTGTTTGTTTGAGCGCGCTAATCTCAGGAACTACTGATCCGATTTGAAAAATTCTTCCAGTGTTAGACAGCCCATTTATTGAGGAAGGCTATAGGCTATATAGCATCACGCTGTGACATATAGGAGTTGAGTAACGCGGGCGAAGCTGCAGGCAACAGCTAGTAATATTATATAAATACATAGATCGTTTTTTAAATCCTCAGCGCGCAATTTAGATTCGGGCTTTTCAGCGTTTTAATATTTATAGTTGGAATAGAACTGACCTAATGCTAGTAGTAAGCTTGATAGCAAGTAGTCAACGTCGCCCCAACCCGGGCACCCCCCATCTTGTTTCAACAAAACATCAAATGTTGACGTTTGTCAAAGGTACATAATTAGGTTAGTATGTGGGATGTTTGCTTGTCTAATTACAAGGGTCTAAATAAATAATAATATTTCGTCTTCGTTGGGTGATCGTGTACGTTGGTTTAGGGGGTGTGGACTCGGCCTAGAGTGGGAGGTCCGGGTTCGATTCTAGCCATTTTTTTTAATGTAATGTAATATGGATAGGCAAACTGGCAAACGTAACACCTGATGGTAAATGGTCGACGTCACCCATGAACATAAACTAGTATACCTGGAGCGAGCCCAGGCAACTCATCTATGTGTTGCCTATCCTGAGACATAAGATGTTATGTCTCGGTGCCAGTAATTACACTGTCTGTCTTGCCCTTCTCTCCGAAACACAGCAAAGCTGAAGCTGAAGAAGAAGGGAGAAACAAGCAAGATGGTGGTACCCATGCAGCCGGGAGCGCGGCACAGCGCTTCCCTTCCACCGGCCATGTTCAGACATGTCAAAATCGCTTGGAGATTAAAGTTATTTCAGTTTACCTAACTGCTACTACCTACAAATTTCAAAGTTAAAATCACGACTGACTTCAGAGAAGAGACGCGTGTAGTGGGGCTTAAAAAGGTCCATTATAATAATATTATGTTGGGTCAACTCACACGTAGCCATCTAGACTAGAGACAACCGAAACTAGAGCCAGTTCTCATGGCAACCAGACAACTGGAACATACTTAAATATTTCTAAATAGATACATATTGTAGATAAATTACACCCAGACACAGAACAAATGATCATGTTCATCACACAAACATTTGTCCTGGGGATCGAACCTACGACCTTCTGGTTTAGCAGTCAGGTTCACTAACCACTAGACCAATAGGCCAGTCATCATGAAACTGATGATAGTCAAATGCCTAATCCTCCTCGTCCCATTTCGAGCAGCAACATAAAAGGGTAACGACGATAACTAATGACTTACTGTTTATCTTGTACGAACGAACACTCCTTTACTTAATATCACCTGTAACAATAAGACGGGCATTTACACAAACTACCTTAATACCGTATAAGCCTTTATATTTGCGCGGTTTTGAATGGACTAAACTCTAAAAGGTTCCTAAAGGATGGATTTGTTGTTTTAAACATCATTATCATCATCATCATCAGCCTTTATCCGTCCACAGCTGAACATAAGCCTCCTTCAATAAACGCCAAAACGACAAACATACTTAAGTTTCATAAAAGTAATCACCATAATGTATAACTGCCATAGCTTGAAAGGCCCAAATTTATGTTAATTTGAAAGACCGTCGTTCCTGGTGGATAGTGGTTAGCATAGCCCATGAATATAAAGCGGTATCCCACTGCTTTACATAGGTCTATTTCAGTCTACGAGATAACCGGATAGAATAGAAGAATGAATAGAATAAAACTTTATTCAGCAAACCAGACATTGCACCACAATACAGATGTGCATTATTAATAAATAAGTGTAGGTAAAGAAAAAAAAACAAAAAAACGTTTACATAATAAAATAGGAAAAAGAAAAAAAAATAAGAATAATACATAAAATTGGAAACAAATGACATACAACAAGAGCAAACCAATGCTCATTGGTTAGGTTTGTAACAACAAACATAGATTATAGATAATGATTTAACAAAATTTGAGCCTTTTAAAATAACATATACCTACATAATAATAAAAGATACAGTTTCTTTACCTTAAAAAGAAAGAAAAAAAATTTAAAAAAAATTCAATAATATTACGGCACTGAAGTACAACATTAAATATGATAATAATAAACCTAATTAATAAATTTCGGAACTCTTGTGAATACCAATTACTCACTTTGACAATGGCAAATCCTGGCGCCAGCCATTAGACAAGAAGAAGAAAAACTCTTGTGGCATTCCACAAGAGTTTTTCTTACCACTAACATTAAAATATTATGTATTTATATTTTATACTCTTTGGTGGAATGTAAACATAACCTAGCACAAATTGCTGTGTGAGTCTGTAATAATCACAAAAAACCGAGAAGTGAGATATACAAAGAAAAATAATAATAACGGTGTTATCATCCGCAATGTAGTGCAATGTGAGGAGCACTGAAAGGCGAGTTATATACTCGGCATATGTTGGAGGACGCCAACACCGATTTTCAGTTACATCCGGATTGAGAAGGAAGGACGGAGGGAATGCAGAGCCTAGTTAAATAGTTACCAATTAACTACCTATAACAATATCAAGATTGATAGCCATCAGAGAATGTGTGAAGTAAATAATAAAATAAAAATATATAAAAAATAGAGATAGATAAAGGATAGAGTAGTAGAGCCATAAAATTAAGAAACTGGTCAGTGATTTGTCACTGACGTAATATAAATTCAACCGAATAGTGATCTGTATGTACGGCCCATCGGCCAATCATGCGGTCATTGGCCAATCAGAGCGCAGAACTGGCGCAGCGTCACAGCACGAATTTGGCGGAATCCGTTTTGATACAAAACATAATTACCGCTCTATTCCGGTTATACTATGTATATGCGATGGTTTCGCTACCACTCGCATCCAACTCTCATGTAGTTGACGACTCCATCCTTCCAAATGCGACCACTCCAAAACTCTAGCGCACCTTATTTAGTTTCATCGTCATCATCATCAGCCTCTATCCGTCCACTGCTGAACATAGGCCTTTTTTTCAGGATCACCTCAGCGACAGGCTGGCCCCGGTGAAGGCCAGACTACTCCTCGTAGGAGGGGACTGCCCGGCCGCTACTAAGCAGTCCCCACGACGTCGTGCCATACAGACCCAGGTTCCCATCCTGGGCCCGACACGAATACAGGGGCGTTACTGGAGGCGCATTAAATAGCGCCTCCTACGCACCCCCGTTCGTCGCCTGCGGGGGGAGGCCACGTCGGCGGCCTCCTCTCTCACCCGCTCGTCGGCCTCCTTCCGGGACATTACTGCCTCACAGAAGGAGACCATCGCCGTCCAGGACTCGTCGTCACCGAGCATCGCGGTGATGACACTCGGCAGAGACAAGTCTACTCCGATGACCGATGTCAGATCATGACGCAGCGCCGCCCATCTCGGGCACACCTCGAGGGTGTGCTGGGCCGAGTCCACCGCCGCGCCACAATCGTGACACACCGTCAACGGATCCCTGCGGGCCATCCGGCACAGGTACTCACCAAAGCAACCATGCCCGGTGAGCACCTGTGTCAGACGGAAGGTGAGGGGTTTGCGCTTACGGCGCATCCACCGCTCAAGGACCGGACGCAGAGCAGCCGTCAGGTTGCTGAACATAGGCCTCCCTCAATGAACGCCAAGACAGCCGATCCCTTGGCACTCGCATCCAACACGGACTGGCCACCGCACGGAGATCGTCTTCCCACCTGGTTAATGGCCGACCAACACTTCGACTACCTAAACGTGGCCTCCACTCTAGAACCTTATTGCCCCATCGGCCACCTGTTCTCCTGAGTGTGTGATCAGCCCACTGCCACTTCAACAATCTCATTATTTGCGTGATATCGGTAACCTTAGTTCTCTGGCGGATGTCTTCGTTTCTTATCCCATCTGCCAAAGAAACACCCAGCATAGCACGCTCCATAGCACGTTGAGCTACGGTGAACTTACGGACCAGTCGTAAATTTAGAGGCCACGTTTCAGCCCCGTAGGTCATCACGAAACGTAATTACCGCTCTATACCGGTTTTATTACTATGGTCTATCATTTTAGTGACCGCGAAGACGATCCCCTACCGCTCGCATCCAACTCGCATCTAGTTGACGACTGCATCCTACCAAACACGACCACTCCAAAACTCTAGTGCACCTAACTTAGTTTACCCACACAAAATTGAAATACAAACTAAACATTATAAACTTCACTGGCAACATTGTTCGGATATAGACAATATTATTAAAAGCCCATTTCCAGTTGATCGGAACTTGCAAATTAGTTTCATCCCTATTAGGACTTCGAAATTATCTAGGGTGGGGATGCGCTGTACTTATTTGGACACTATTATTTCTGTGAAATTGCTTTATGTTTTCTATGTTAGTTAGATAGGCAAACTAACAGACGTGCCACCTGATGGTAAGTGGTCGACGTCACCCATGAACTTAAACTAGTTTACCTGGAACTATCCCAGACTTTTTTATGTTTTGTCTATCCTGAGACATAAGATGTTAATGTTAAGTCTTTGTGCCAGTTATTACACTGCCTGTCTTGCCCTCTTCTCTGAAACGCAGCAAAGCTGTTTCACGACGGCCATGCGTTTTTTTTCTTATGCCGGGAAATGCTCTGAGGCATCCCGCCGGGGAGTGGATCTCCCCTGACAGGTATGTGGGACTCGCTGCGCCCGAAAGGTATTAAGGTGGGTGGATGCAGCTGTACCCACTAAAACCTGGCGAGTGCCACCAATGCCGCCTTTTGTGAGGTGCCCCGGATTTATTAAGAAAACAGGGCACCTCGACGACTAGTCAGTCCCTCAAGGGACTGACGCCACCTCCACTGAGGGGTATGTTACAATGGGGTGAGGTTCCCATCTACGCCCTTTGTCCCCTGCTCCTTCGTCTCCTCTTCTTATAACACAAAGAGCCCCCTCGTCCCAATTCACTTCGCCCAAGGTACTGGGTTCACTTTAGGCTACAGAGCCCCACCGTTACGATACGGTTTGAACCATGGTGGAGTTGGTTTTCACCCTGCACTAGCCCAGGCAAATCATTTTGGATTTTTGAGCCCCAGGGCTAAATGTCTTACACACACCGCTAGCCCTGGGCTGGCTTTATGCATTCGTATGCGTGCACCATTCATTATCTATAGAAATTACGTGATGAATGGTGCTAAGAAACACATCATATAGTTTGAAATCCTGTAGGTGTTGTTTTATAGAAGAGCAGCAAACGAACAATCGCTTCACCTGGTGTTAGGTGATAAGCAAGACCCATACACACCCGCTTTCAAATATGAGTATGCTCTTTTTCTTGAAGGTACCCAAGTCTTATCAGTTTGGAAATACCGTAGGTGGCAGTTCCACATAATATACCAGTGTGACGCAGAGAATGCCGTAATAATCAAACTGTTATGGATTTGCGGACAGATGTGTTTTAAGTTTTGTCCACTGTGATCGTAAATTATGATATATGAAATAACCATTACTATAAAAGATGCCGTCATGTTATGCTTATCAAAGTTCTTGATCGAAAATATGAATGACTTACGTCATTGAGTTCCATAAACGGTGGTCATGATCGTGGTCGTTAAACCTTTAAAGTCATTGTTAATATTAGTTGAGAGGTCCTGAGTTCAAATATGATGGCTTAAGGCTTCTTCCCAGGATAATGAGGCGTGGTAAAAATTGAGATGGTTTGACTTTTTGATGGTTGAATAATTTATTTTGTGTTATAATTAGATAGGCAAACGCCAAGACGAGCCACATGATGGTAAAAGGTCAGCGTCGCCCATGAACATGAACTAGTTTCTCTGGAACTTGACAGGACAACTCATCCACGTGTTGTCCTTTTTTGATGACGTAGATTAATGCTTTCGTATGATCCAGGTTTACCTCGGGCAAGGCTCCTGGATCTATGTGGGGACTCGCACCTGGGAATACACTACCAAGGCGAGCCCTGGAGGCCAAGGTTTATGGTTGGTCGTATACTTGGTATTATTTTTTAAATTCAGACTCAATACAATGAAATAATTTTTTACAGATTTAAACGCGGTTATAACAAATATAATCCCGACGTTTCTGACTTACAGCAACCATGGTAAAACTCACGTACACACTCGCTCATCAGTTAATTCAAAACTGACCTAATCTGATCACTATCGTACGCAAAGCCGCAACTAATAGCTAGTTAATGAAATATTATATTAATAGCAACTATGAAATATAAGGTTAATGCCAGCATCTAACAATTTATCGTCAAAATTCATTAAAAATCCCTTTTATAGCCGCTTTTTTATGGTGACTACCGACGCCCATTACATAGACATCCGCACAACCAAAAGTTATGCAGATGCGTTGCCCTCCTTTTCCCAATGAGCCACCGGCAAAAAGAAGTTGTCTATAATAATAATAATAATAATAATGATAATAATAATAATATATGGACGCTTTCACACCACGTCAATCTGGTCCCGTGGTAAGTTCTCGAAGAACTTGTGTTACGGGTACCAGACAACGGAAATATATTTAATACTTTTATACTATACATATATTTAAGAATTTTATTATATTATACACATATTTAATACACATCCATGACCCAGGAACACAGATATATTTTTGTTCCCTGGCGGGATTCGAACCCGCAACCTCCGGCTTGAGCGCCAACGTGCTTACCACTGAGCCACAGAGGTCGTCTATAATGAAAACCTTACGAATTTTATGGCGGATTATTCATATTTCTGCATGTCCGATGTTTCGGATACTTTATACGGTCACGGGAGGATTTCGGATAAGAGAAAATCTTAATAAACCGCGATAAAATCCGTAAAAGTTATTTCATTATGAGTATTTTTTCGAATATTAGAAAATTGTCTAATCATGTTGATACTAGCAGCGCCCTGCGGTTTCACCCGCATACTTCCCATTCCCGTGGAAGTAAAGTGACAAATTCTAGCTATTATGTATTTGACGACCTCTGTGGCTCAGTGGTTAGCGCGTTGGCGCTCAAGCCGGAGGTTGCGGTTTCGAATCCCGCCCGGGACCAAAAAAGTTTTCTGTGTTCCTGTGTCATGGATGTTTATAAAATATGTGTATTATATAATAAATTTCTTAAATATATGTATAGTATTAAAGTATTAAATATATTTCCGTTGTCTGGTACCCGTAACACAAGTTCTTCGAGAACTTACCAAGGGACCAGATTGACGTGGTGTAAAAGCGTCCATAGATATTATTATTATTATTATATGTTATTCTGATGTATAAGCTATGTTATTCTAAAGTTTCATTAAAATCCATTCAGTAGTTTTTGCGTGAAAGAGTAACAAACATACATCCATACATTCTTACAAATTTTCGCGTTTTTAAGTATATTTATATGTACGTATGTTCCGCAGTAGCACATAAATTACTAAGCCGATATTGATAAGGTATCAATGATTTGTTATTAAAATCCCGATGGCATAAGGTACATTTTAACCGACTTAAAAAGGGTTAAGTTATGCGTATCTGAAACTATAAAACGGGATGTTTGATTTTTAATTATTGTTCTACGGGGCTCGATATTTCGACATCATCTACGAAAGTTATTCGCATTCGGGTGTTAGTTTTATTGTTTAACAAACTACGGCAAATCAAAAAAGGTTATGATTTTAGGAGTCCATACTCCACTCTATAGGTATTATATATATATATATAAATACTTATTTATTTTTGTTTAATGTAAGATATAACTACGGAACCCTTTAATGTAATTCCAACCGAACTTGTCAGTTTAGTCATATAACATGTATTAACATGTAAATTCGTGAATATCTATGATAGTCACGTTTTTATGGCACTTTGATTATTGGATAGTCGATATTTATGATAGCGCTGTGTGAATTATTAAATACATTAAATATTACTGACTAGCCGTTTCCCTCAGCTTCGCCTGCATTAACTTACTCAACTTAATCACTGTTAGTCACAGCGCTATGTTATATAGCATATAGCCGTCCTCGATAAATGGATTACCTAGCACTGAAATAATTTTTCAAATCGGACCAGTAGTTCTAGAGATTAGCGCGATCAAACAAACAAACTCTTTAGCTTTATAATATTAGTATAGATAAGGTGCCCACCGGTTTTATGTTAGGTATAGGCAAACTGGCATACGTGCCACCTGATGGTAAGTGGTCGACGTCGCACATGAATATAAACTTGGTTACCTGGAACTTTTTTTTCGTTGGGAAATGCGTTTAGGCATACCACAGGACCCGGTGGGCTCCGGGGCTATGTGGTCCATATCTCAAGTTTATCAGCTATAATTCAGTAGAGTTTTTTTGTTTCCAAACGGGCAGATATTATATTTACAAGAAGCATTATACTATTGAAATAAATTTCAAATCTGTATTATATAAAAATATCATCATCATCATCATCAGCCTCTATTCGTCCACTGCTGAACCCAGGCCTCAAAGAATACCAAGACGGCCGATCCCTTGCCACTCGCATCAACACGGACCGGCCACCGCACGGAGATCGTCTTCCACCTGGTTAATGGCCGACCAACACTTCGTCTACTTAAACGCGGCCTCCACTTATTATAATATTATAATCATCATCACGTCCATTCGTTGCTGGACATGGCCCCTTTCGATGAACGCCAAGACAACCGATTCCACTCCCACCCAACTAACTAGGTCCTTGTTGTGGGTTGTACGGAGATCGTCCCATCTAGTTGTAAGTGACCTCCGGAATTCTATTGGCCACTGGCCATCAGTCTCTTTATTTACTCTTGTAATTTATTTCCGTAAAATATTGTATATTTTGAAAATATCTTATTTCATAAAATATAATTGAAATTTGAGTTTAGTAATGAATATTCATAGTATTATATTATGGTAATTATTTCTAATTCTTATATGAGGAAAATAATATCATATTAGAATTAATTATCATCATCATCTGTCCGCCTGGGGAGTGGGTCTCCCCAGGCGGGTATGTGGGACTCGCTGTGTCCAAAAGGTGGTAAGGTGGACGCAGCTCTACCCACTAAAACCCGGCGAGTGCCACCAATGCCGCCTTTGGTGAGGTTCCCCGGATCTAATGAGCTAACAGGGCACCTCGACAGCTAGTCAGTCCCTCAGGGGACCGACGCCACCTCCACAGAGGGGTTGTCCCGCAACACAGAACAACACTTCCAACTTTGGGACAGTACAATGGGGTGAGGTTCCCCTCTTCACCCCTTGCCCCTGCTATTTTGTCCCTTCTTCTTATAAGAGGAGTACAAAGAGCCCCCTCGCCTCAATTTGCTTCGCCCAAGGTGCTGGGCAGACCCTAGGCTACTGAGCCTCACCACCACGTCAAGGACTGAACCATGGTGGGGACCCGTAATCCACTTGCCCTGCTCTTCTGAACAGCAAAGCTTATTCATGGTATAAAATATAAGCAGGATGGCTGTACCATGCAGGCGAGATATGCACAATGGCTTAAACCTCCCACCGGTGGAGGTATACTAAACTGCAAACGTCATTAAAATCTGTTCAGTAAAAGACTTCCAGTACCAACAACGTGACGAAATTCTTTTATCATTTTGTATTTCTCAAATAACATACAAAACTTATTCCGCATGCAGCGCATTTTTATTCATGCCGCGTATTTTAAAGTTACCCGTTTCGGAGCCATCTGTCTTGCATTGCTAGCAATATTGCCAGTTTTCTGGAATACGTTATCCCGGTTTTCGTTATCCTTGTGTAGGATGTTTGGAAAGATAGAAAGAGCTAACAGATTTTTGGCCAACGTCGTATATAAGTATAGTCCTCGGTATTCTACAAAAGCTTTCAACAACCCTGGCCTAGTGGGTATGGGCCCGGTCTTTTGAGTGAGAGCCGAGGTCCGGGTTCAATCCTGACCCCTCCTGTGAAGCCTAGAAATAGGTTTTTCTAAACTTCTACCTGCACCTGACCATCGCTTGCTCACCGGTGAAGGAAACATCGTGACGAAACCTGCATACCAGATGAGTTTAAAAGTCTTTGAAGGTGTGTGAAGTTCACCAACCCGCATTGGGCCAGCGCATCGATGAACAATGGCCTAAAACCCTCGCCTGATTTCGAGGAGGAGACCCGTGCCCAGCAGTGGGACATATAAGGGTTGATATCATTCATTCATTCATTCATTTATATTATAAATGTATTAAATACATCAACAGTAATATTAAAGCCATTTTGTAGTAAACTATTACGGCGCAATCCATAGTTTTTAGGTCCTTTATCATCAAGCGCTTGATACAGATAATGGAACAATCTTTTTTAATTATTGTATTGTCATCGGTCCTTGATAAATATTCTAAATTTCAAATGAAGCCAACGTTCAGAAGTGCTAGAAAAACGAGATCAAAAATTTCGATCGAGAAATCGGCTGTCTTTTCTGGTATTACTTAAACAAAATATATTAGAGGTCCATTCATTCAAAAGAAGCCCTCAATTCCAATGCGGAACCCATTTTGATTCGTTCTTGGTCAGGCCCTTCAAATTCGTCCATTTGTAACCCTTAATTCCATTAGGGACAAATTAAATAGACCCAGCAAAAGGACACTATGTACATATTTGTAACTCAAAAAACCTGATTAGCTCGAGTTACTCGCTGAGGGTTCCGAAAACATTTTTATAGAAGATGGTCAACGTCACTGATGAGCAAACAAGTTTTCTTGGTACTACGACTGAGCTCAGAACTATGACTCATACAATCAATACCCTAGGACTTAGTCACGATCCCCACCATGGTTCAGAGTTGACGTGGCGGTGGGGCTCAGTAGCCTAGGGTGAGCCGCTGCTCCTTGGGCAAAGGTAATTGAACCGAGGGGGCTCTTTGTCCCCTCTTATAAGAAGAGGGGACAAAAGAGCAGGGGGCAAGGGGCGAGGATGGGAACCTCACCCCATTGTACTGTCTCGACGTTGCGAGGGGTTGTTTTGTGGTGCGGGAGAACCCCTCTGTGGAGGTGGTCCCTTTGGGGGAATGACTTGCCGTTGAGGTACCCTGTTTGTTAATTCGATCCGGTGCACCTCACCAAAGCCGGCAATGGTGGCACTCGCCGGGTTTTAGTGGGTAGAGCTGCGTCCACTTACCAGCTTTCGGGCACAGCGAGTCCCACGCACCCGCGTGGGGAGACCCACTCCCCCGCGGGATGCCTCAGAGCATTTCCCGGCGTTAAAGAAAAAAAAAAGGAAAAGGACTTGGTCACGATGACTAAGTTATTTGGAATATGTCGATATTGGCAGATAATATAAAGAGCGGTCAACGTCGCCTTTGAATAATGACTTAGGAACTTTTTCCCACCGGGAAATATCTTTAGGCATCCCTTGAGGGGACCTGCCAGGCAGATATGTGGGACTCGATGCTATGCAGAGACAAGTTCCCTCTGATGACCGATGTCAGAGCATCAAACAGCACAACCCATCTCGGGCAATCCTCGACAGTGTACTGGGCTGAGTCCACCGCCGCACCACAATCGTGATACACTGTCACCGGCTCCTTGTGGGCCGTTCGGCGTAGTACTCACCAAACGGTTTTGCGCTTACGGCGCATCCACCGCTCGTGGACCTGGCGCAGCAGCCGTATGGCAATACAGGTCCTCCCCAACCTTCGCATTAATGCTTCCTGCCCTTTTTTATGTTAGTTGGATAGGCAAACTGACAAACGTGCCACCTGATGGTAAGTGGTCGACGTCGCCTATGAACATAAACTAGTTTACCTGGAACGAGCCCAGGCAACTCATCTATGTGTTGCCTATCCTGAGACATAAGATGTTAAGTCTCGGTGCCAGTAATTACACTGCCTGTCTTGCCCTTCTTTCCGAAACACAGCAAAGCTGTTTCACGGGAGAAACAAGCAAGATGGTGGTACCCGTGCAGCCGGGAGCGCGGCACAGCGCTTACCTCCCACCGGTAAAGCCCTAGTCGGGAAAACCGCTGGATCTCGTCAAACGTAAGACTTTCGTCAAGGGCTCTCCTTTTCCAGACATAGAAATGCGTCTCCGCAAGAATCTCCACCGAGATTCCAAGGGGTCACAAGCCAGTAGTGATCCATTGGCAGTGGCTGCCGTCCACGATACCGTATGGTACCATCCAAGGTCTAACCTACTTTATTGATCGTGATTCCATTCCATTTTACGCATAATGAATGTCTAATATTAAACTACCCACACAATTCAAAACCCGATTGTACATTTGATTTAAGTTCGCAATCAGTGTAATTTTCTGTTGGACTAGTATCTAATACAAATCATTAAATACCTGTTGCTTTGGTCGTTGATTAACTTTAAATAAATCTATATCTATAAACGGACCTATTGAGCAAACAGGGCACCTCGACGGCTAATCAATCCTTCAAGGGACCGACACCACCTCCACAGAGGGGTTGTTCCGCACCACAGAACAACCCCTTCTAACGTCGGGACAGTACAATGGGGTGAGGTTCACATCCTCGCTCCTTGTCCACCTGCTCTTTTGTCTTCTCTTCTTATAAGAGGGATACAAAGCAGCAGGGAGAGCAGCTCCCTTAGTTCAATTAGCTTCGCTCATTAGGCTACTGAGCCCCACCGCCAGGACAAGGCTTGTAGGTGCGGATCTATAAACGGAAGTAACTTTGTCATATGCAAAACATTTTGTACAGGAAATAAATCTTTTAGGGTGTGTGAAGTTCACCACTCTGCTTTAGCCACCTCATAGGTGAAACATGGTTTTCAATTACCTAATACCGTACTGGTTTGCGAGTACGGTATTAGGTATTAGTTGATCGACATGTTTCCAAGAAGATCCGTGCTCAGCAGTGGGAGTTATAAGGGTTCGCTTATCGTCATCATCACCAGCCCCTATCCGTCCACTGCTGAACATTGGCCTCCTTCAATGAACCCCAAGACAACCGATCTCTAATGCTATCCAGGTTCACTAATACTCTTTTTTTTTCTTTTACGCCGGGAAATGCTCTGAGGCATCCCGCCTGGGGAGTAGGTCTCCCCAGGTGGGTATGTGGGACTCGCTGCGCCCGAAAGATGGTAAATGGACGCAGCTCTACCCACTAAAACCCGGCGAGTGCCACCAGTGCCGCCTTGGTGGGGTGCCCCGGATCTGTTAAGCTGACAGGGCACCTCGACGGCTAGTTAGTCCCGCAAGGTACTGATGCCACCTCCACAGAGGGGTTGTCCCGCACCACAGAACAACCCCTCCCAACGTCGGGATAGTACAATGGGGTGAGGTTCCCATCCTCACCCCTTGCCCCCTGCTCTTTTGTCCCCTCTTCTTATAAGAGGAGTACAAAGAGCCCCCTCGGCTCAATTAGCTTCGACCAAGGTGCTGGGCTCACCCTAGGCTACTGAGCCTTATGCTATTCAGTTTCGCTTATACTCTGCTTAAATTATTTTAATTTTAAGTAAATCTATAAAAGGATATTTTGTAATTTGAAAAGTCTGTAATATTAACTGACTAGTAATTGCTAATGAAAGCATATTCATGTATAAATGTATAACAACAAACCAATTTTCGAAGACGTCTTATAAATCAATTAACGGCTGCACGCAAGAAAAAGTGTCACGTTTCACCCGAGCCAAGCGTGGAAGCGAGAGCGCGCAAACAGTGATAGAAAGACACGATCGGCCTAATCGTTTGGATTGTGACGAATTATGACGTTACCACGTAAAATTATAGTCCGTAAACCGATTTCAAAGACAACAGATAGGGTTTTTTGTCTGTTTTTGCTTATCTCCGAAACGCCTGGAACAATAGGATGGGATTTTCAATTTCTAATTTTTTATAAAATATTCTCTTTCTTGCCTGATACAAAAAAAAAAAGAAAAAAAAAACCGCTAAATTAATACTTCGTTGAATTTCATTTCTTTGATTATAAATTTCTGTCTTTTTCTATAACTCCATTAGATACAAAGATTTCTTTATCTCATAGGTTTTATTATTACATCCATACAAACTTTTATATTATTATTATTGCTAAATGTACAATAACGCAGCATTGTGCGGTTACATTTACGATATTATTATCTGTTCGTTCATGACATGGTTTATTGTGTATTGTAATATTATAAACTTTATGAGTTAGAATCTTAATCAAGGTACAACTTTTATTTTGTGACTTTGATCTTGAAGAATTTTATCTTATCTATACAGATAAATAACATTGGAGTGTCTGTTTGTAATATTAAAATAACTTTTTATTGAATGCATATGGATGTATACACAGAACATAATATATTATACGAACTTATATTTACAGCCATACGCGGATTGATGATGATTATTTTTATAGCCTTAGTTATTCCTTATAACATCAGGTACCTGGCAGTAACCCCACCATGGTTGTGTGTGTCGTGGCGGTGGGGCTCAGTAACCTAGGGTGAGCGGTGCACCTTGGGCGAAGCTAATTGGGCCGAGGGGGCTCTTTGTACCCCTCTTATAAGAGGGGACAGAAGAGCAGGGCAAGGAGTGAGGATGGGAACCTCACCCCATTGTACTGTCCCGACGTTGGAAGGGGTTGTTCTGTGGTGCGGGACAACCCTTCTGTGGTGGTGGCGTCGGTCCCTTGCGGCTAGCCGTCGAGGTGCCCTGTTTGTTTTCTAGATCCGGGGCACCCCACCAAAGGCGGCATTGGTGGCACTCGCCGGGTTTTAGTGGGTAGAGTTGCGTCCATTTACCAGCTGTCGGGCGCAGCAAGTCCCACTCCCCCGCGGGATGCCTCAGAGCATTTCCCGGCGTTGAAGACAAAAAAAAGGTATCTGCCAGTGAAACTCGCATCAAAATTGGCCCAGCTGTTTCAGAGATTAGCCAACAACCAGACAGACAGACGGACAGACAGACAAAAATGGTAAAAAGGCTATTTTGGTATATTTACCGTGTATACATTCATATGCATTCAATAAAAAGCGGTTATTTTAATGTTAAAAACAGACACTCAAATTTTATTTATCTGTATAGATATCGTGCGGTGGCCGGTCCGAGTTGGATGCGAGTGGCAAGGGATCGGCCGTCTTGGCGTTCATGAGGGGGAGGGGGAGGAAAACCCCGAAACAGATAAACTCAAATAAGTCTG
This sequence comes from Helleia helle, assembly GCA_963853865.1. Taxonomy (NCBI): domain Eukaryota; kingdom Metazoa; phylum Arthropoda; class Insecta; order Lepidoptera; family Lycaenidae; genus Helleia; species Helleia helle. The sequence goes on from OY971436.1 coordinate 12,179,821, forward strand.
TCTGGAAACCGAACTCACTTCCAGCCACTTGACCCACGTTTTGAAGCATATACGGATTGACATTTCCGTTTCCGAACTAAACTTCGAACTCGATGTCTTCGTAAAACTTTTAACACGTCAACTTTCTAACTTGAAGCACGTTTTAAAATAACATTTTTACTGGAGGGGATACAAACTTTATTGTTAGTGAAGTCCACGATCCTATAGGACAATGACATGATAGATATGGCTGGACCCTCCGATCAAATAAGGTACCTTCTACCATATTCTTTGCCAACCATTGCTCCGTGCCCGAAGAAAAACAGAACAGAAGAGGAGGCATTACTGGAACCAATTTTTATTTTGTCCTAGAATCATCATCATCATCACCATCCCGTTATTGCCTGTGAGTATATCCACCTTTATCTCCCAATCTCCTCTGTCTCATCTGTTTTGTTCACCAGCCTAGAATACATGATAATTATTTACATATACCTCTATAAATAAACGCCAAGATTCACTCGCAAGCATCTATATTTTAGGGTTCCGTTCCTCAAAATTACAAAACGGAATCCTTATAGGATTACTCCGTTGTCCATCCGTCTATCTGTCTGATTGTCTCTCAATCTTTCCATTGATATAGAATCAGGAAAGGTAAGAAGCAGTCTTCCGATCCCGTAGAGCATATGCGTGTATGATGATGATGAAAAAATTCCACGAGACTGATGCTTAGAGTCTTCCGATCCTTTTTTTCCATTTACGCTGGGAAATGCTCTGAGGCATCCCGCCGGAGAGTGGCTCTCCCTTGGCGAGTATGTGGGGCTTGCTGCGCCCGAAAGGTGCTAAGGTGGACGGAGCTCTACCTACTAAAACTCGGCGAGTGCCACCACCCCACCTTTGGTAAGGTGCCCCGGATCTGTTGGCACCTCGAAGGGACGGCCAGTCAGTCCCTCAAGAGACCGACGCCACCTCGCCCCTCGTCCCTTCTTTTAATAAGAGGTTTCCAAAGAACAGTTCTCTCGGCTCAATTTGTTTCGTCTAAGGTGCTGGGCTCATCTTAAGCAAGAAGCAGTCCTCCCGTGACCATTTTTTATGTTAGTTGGATAGGCAAACTGGCAAACGTGCCACCTGATGGTAAGTGGTCGACGTCGCCTATGAACATAAACTAGATTACCTGGAACAAGCCCAGGCAACTCATTTATGTGTTGCCTATCCTGAGACATAAGCTATTAAGTCTCCGTGCCAATAATTATAATGCCTGTCTTGCCCTTCCCTCCGAAATACAGCAAAGCTGTTTCACGGGAAAAACAAGCAAGATGGTGGTACCCATGCAGCCGGGAGCGCGGCACAGCGCTTCCCTCCCACCGGTTGCTGTAAAGTATCCGAATGGTCGGGCATGTAAAAATCTTGATACACCGCGATAAAATTAAAAAGAAGCTAGACCTCGCAACATTAGTACCTAAATGAATAAATCGGGAAACCGTTAATTTGTTCTCATATTACATGAAAAACACGTTTTCGGAACCTTCAGGGTACAACAGACTCGCCTTTGTCGGGATTTCATTTTTTAATATAATAATATGTTCACGTGATATAAAGTGTTGTGCAGTTGTAGACAACTCACACATGGCCATCTGATACCAAATTAGGCAGAGCCTATTCTTATGGTAACCTGACTACTGATAGATACTTATATATTTATAAATACATACATAATATTATAGATAAACTACAACCAGACACGTCATAACGAATAATCAGGCTCATCACAAAAACATTTGTCCAGGGTGGTGATCGAACCCACGACCTTCTGGTTTAGTAGTCAGGGTCACTAACCACTAGACTGACAAGCCAGTTAATTTTTTATAGTAATGTAAAAAGGGGAATAATAATATACCGTCGCCGCAGCCGTGGGAGGGTCCCGGCCATCCAGGATATGGCCACTTTGGTCTAATGACTCTCGTCCTCATCTTATTCTCAATCTCAAGTTATAGTAATGTGTACGCTTTTGATTCATCATGGAGAAAATACCACAAAAATTGAACAAACTTATGTCTAGAAAAACTATACAACTATTTAAAACTAACTAAAATAGAACAAGCTCATTTATAGGAAAACTATGAAACTATAAAAAAAGGAATTAAAATGGAACAAAATCATGTCTAGAAAATATGCATTTATTGAAAACTAACTAAAATGGAACAAATTCATGTCTAGAAAAACTATAAAACTATTGAAAATTGACTAAAATGGAACAAACTCTTATCAAGAAAAACTATACAACTATTGAAACCGAATTAAAATGGAACAAATTCATGTCTAGAAAAACTTTAAAACTATTGAAAACTAACTAAAATGGAACAAACTCTTGTCTAGAAAAACTATACAACTATTGAAAACGAACTAAAATGAAACAAACTCATGTCCCAAAAAAATCTATACAACTATTGAATACTAACTAAAATGGAACAAACTCACGTCTAGAAAAACTATAAAACTATTGGAAACTAACTAAAATGGAACAAACTCATGTCTAGAAAAACTATAAAAGTATTGAAAACGGGATGTCTAACTACTTATTAATTTTTGCATCGCAGAGCTCGATATTTGCTTTCCGAAACAATAACGATAATTATTTAATAACTTTTACTAATCATTATTTTATATAGCTACAGATAAATAAAATTGGTGTGTCTGTTTGTAATATTAAAATGACCGCTTTTTATTAAATGCATATGGCTTAGGCTATAGAAATAATCATCATCAATCCAAGTACGGCTGAAAATCAAGCTAGTATTTTTTTTAATTAACATTTTATAAGTATGTGTTTCTCTCCGTAAAAAAGTATCAAAAAATCTTTTCTACCAAAACCACTAATTAGATTCAAAATTCCGATTATGAAGATCATAAAATTATTATCACTATCATAATTTCCTTAAGATATAGCTTTGTGCAGTGGCCGGTCCGTGTTGGATGCGAGAGGCAACGGATCGGTCGTCTTGGCGTTCGTTGAAGGAGGCCTATGTTAAGCAGCGATAAAGGCTGATGATGTTGATATACTACCTAGACATAGCAAGAAATTCGATGAGCGTGATTCGATGAGTGAATTGTTTTTTTTTTCGAATTATCTAAGCTAATGGCCTATTGGCACTAATGCTACATCGGTTTGGTGGTGAACCAGCTGATTCACCTATTGATTTTTATATGAGGGGGATCGCCCCCGCCAACCATGGAGTCTTCGACCACACGGTCTCCTGGCGTAAGGTTTGTGTCAATGGCGGGTACATACCTATATACATACCTATATACATATGTAGGTAGAGTGAATAGGTGACCGGCAGAAAGATGTACAGAGTTTGTCTGTTAGTCTGTATAAATATTACTCTCGCGTTCGAGACTATCAAGTAACACTTAGTAAAGATTCCTACAGATGTTATCTATTTTTTTTTAGATAGGCAAACTGGTAGACGTGCCACCTAATGGTAAGTGGTTGACGTCGCCCGTGAACATAAGCCAGTTTACCTGGAATTGAGATAATATGTTAAGTCTTGGTGTACTGGCACCAAGACTTACTTGGTGCCAGTCTGTATTACACTGTCTTGCCCTTCTCTCCGAAACACAGCAAAGCTGTTTCACGGGAGAAACAAGCAAGATGGTGGTACCCATAACCCATATACCCGGGAGCGCGGCGCGTCCCTCCGAATGGAAAAATAGATACCAGAAATGTTACCATATAAATATTAAAATACATAATATTATTGTCGACCTCGGTATGAATATTTATATTTATTGAACAGCGCCCTTGAGGGGACTCGAACCTGATACCTCTGCTATACTAGCCAAGGCAAGTGACATTTGCCACTAAGAATAGAATAGGAATTTTAATAAGTACCATGGGCTTAGCCGTATCTATTTACGGGCTGCCTATCCCGAGATGAAAGTTACTAAATCTCGTTGCCAGTTGCCTGTCCTGCTCTTTCTGAAATACAACACAGCTGTTCCACGAAAGAAATAAGCAGGATGGTGGTACCCCCCACCAAGGTTCAAGCCTTGTCGTGGCGGTGGGGCTCAGTAACCTAGGGTGAGCCGCTGCACCTTGGGTGAAGCGAATTGGGCCGAGGGGGCTCTTTGTACCCCTCTTATAAGAAGAGGGTACAAAAGAGCAGGGGGCAAGGGCGAGGACGGGAACCTCACCCCATTGTACTGTCCCGACGTTGAGAGGGGTTGTTCTGTGGTGCGGAACAACCTCTCTGTGGAGGTGGCGTCGGTCCCTTGCGGGACTGACTAGCCGTCGAGGTGCCCTGTTTGTTTACTAGATCCGAGGCACCTCACCAAAGGCGGCATTGGTGGCACTCGCCGGGTTTTAGTGGGTAGAGCTGCGTCCACTTACCAGCTGTCGGGCGCAGCGAGTCCCACATACCCGCGTGGGGAGACCCACTCCCCCGCGGGATGCCTCAGAGCATTTCCCAGCTTTAAAGAAAAAAAAGGATGGTGGTACCTATCCAGCCACTACAAGCCATTTTTAACCGAGCATATTGCATTGGCAAATTTATAACGACACAGCTGGTGACCTCAGCTTAGCCCGCGTTAAATTAGATTTACAACCGTATCCGGATTGATGATGATTATTTCTATAGCCTATGTCCTAATCCAAGGTATAAGCCATCACCATTTTAGCTTTCAGCCGGAACAGTTCAGCCGTTTTGCCATGAAAGATGAAAAGACAAGCATACATCCAAACTTATTATACAAACTTTCGCATTTGTAATATCACAGACTGTGAGATAAGTGAGATTTTAAAAGTTAATAAAATATTTTCCATTTTCATTGTTAGTTTGATTAATAAAATCTCAAGAAATAATAGACATTTTCATTTTAAATTCAAAGGATTAAAGGAACAAAGCCGCATTGACGATTGATTTTCATTAGAAAAAGACTAAATTTAATACGGTAATTGTCCATATTTAACTGTCAGATATTATTGATGACAATTTGAAAAACAAGATGGCCGCTTTCAACGGAAAATCACGATGGATTGATTTGCTTTCCACTAACAAAAGGCGTAATCATTCAACTTTACCTAAACGACATTTACAAATTCGAATATAAAATTTAATTACAACCAATCATAAATTAGCAAACTCCATTCGAGGTTGTGATTGGTCAAAATTCAACAGTAATCCAATTTGAATTTTAAATAGAACTCCGAACTTTGCGTTTTAATTTAGTTTATTTTTGAATTTGGATGTTATTTTTAACTTGTCCCTTGTGTTTATTGTGGCGTTATCGCCCTTCACGTCTCGACGGCTTTGCAAAGGATGGGAAAATTGGTCCTCTCGGTGACAAACTAGAGATTAAGGTAAAATAAACGGTTTGGATTTGCCCGGGTAGTATTTATATGCACACTTATATAAATGCGAGAACTCTATCAAAAGAGAGAGATTATAAGAGATAGATTTTTTAAGAAATCTAATCAGTATGACATTTATGTCTGATTTCTTAAATTCCAAAATTAATGCTCGCGAGCGTATTTAACAGTTAGTAAATAATAGCCCTTTAGTGGACGAAAAATTCATTACATACATGTACATTGAATATTTGCAAGTAATATTTTTCGAATAAAATAAAAATGTTAAGGTACGCAGATATTATGTAGTGGCAAAGAGGTAGTTATACCATATGGGGGATATGCTTTTATTTATTTATTTAGTAGGGTCAAACACAGTTTTATATCAAAAATTACATTAACAAATAAAAAGCAATTAAAACATTCATTTAATTAAGTTCGGTCATAACATGCTTAATTATTAACAATAATTAGGTATTAAGATTACATAAGCTAGAAAACATATAATTGATATATATAATAACATTTAATAATTAATCTTCAAATAATATCGAATTCAAATTAAAATAACAATGAAATTAAATAATAATAATAATAACATAATTTACTATAGTTTTATATCAATCCCCACCATGGTTCAGGCCTTGTCGTGGCGGTGGGGCTCAGTAACCTAGGGTGAGCGGTGCACCTTGGGCGAAGCTAATTGGGCCGAGGGGGCTTTTTGTACCCCTCTTATAAGAAGAGGGGACAGAAGATCAGGGGGCAAGGGGTGAGGATGGGAACCTCACCCCATTGTACTGTCCTGACGTTGGGAGGGGTTGTTCTGTGGTGCGGGACAACCCCTCTGTGGAGGTGGCGTCGGTCCCTTGCGGGACTGACTAGCCGTCGAGGTGCCCTGTTTGTTTTCTAGATCCGGGGCACCTCACCAAAGGCGGCATTGGTGGCACTTGCCGGGTTTAAGTGGGTAGAGCTGCGTCCATTTACCAGCTGTCGGGCGCAGCGAGTCCCACATACCCGCGCGGGGAGACCCACTCCCCCGCGGGATGCCTCAGAGCATTTTCCGGCGTTGGTTGAGTTAGCGAGTATTATTACCCGGTCTGAATTTGGCGAAACTATACGAAAATAAATGTGTACTCCATAGTCCCCATCGCCTTTGCTGCCTTGTATACTCCATTTTATTATCTTTTAGATATATTCAGATTTTGAGGCTATCAAACCTTATAGCTGAGGCAAAATCGAAATGAATATTCATATATTGTAAATACTATATTCCAAACCAATTCCCATGTCCATAAATTGCAGAAGCGAATAAAGAGAGTGAAATGAGGGAGTAATTTACTTTAATGTTATAAGGTGGCGAACGATCCTGCAGTTTCAAGATATTAAGTGAACACCTCCCACTGTCACACATATCTTTGACTATGAGCGCCTTTTTCATGTCGGAATAAAAGGAATAGATAAGGGATACTTCCCTAACGAATTATAGGACAAGGGTTTTGATGTACGCTGTTTTACGACAGTTTGGGGAGGACTGAGGAATTCCAGTTGGCCACGCCTTGATCTACTCCGGGTGTTAGCTATTTTAATATAATAAAGAGGTAATGATTGTGGTGAGCGGTGAGTGACGGTGGTCTAGTTGGTTTGGGCTCGGTCACTTGAGTGAGAGGACCGGGTTCGATATTGATCGGTGCCATGAAATGGGTTTTTATAAATTTCTCACCATCGCTTGCTCACCGGTGAAGGAAAACGTCGTGAGAAAACACGTTTGATGAGATTAAAAGTCTTTGTAGGTGTGTGAAGTTCACCCGCATTGGGCCAGCGCTTCGGTGGCGTGGCACAACACCCTCCTCGCCTTAGTTATGACAGTAAGGGTTGATATTATTATATATTCATATTATATATATGAGGTCGGATCTAGGAGATAATTTCTGATAGTAGTCATCCGATAAAATAATAATATCTAGTATTATTCTACGTTATCACTGGCATAATTTATAAAAGTGATCATCAATCGTCCAGATATGGTTGTAAAATTAAGTCGACATGGCGAAGCTGTGTCGAGTTAGTTAAAATATTTCCTATACATATAAATAAAATTGGAGTGTCTGTTTGTCATATTAAAATAAAAGCTTTTTATTAAATGCATATTATGGATTACACGGTAAGTATACCAACCCCACCATGGTTCAGGCCTTGCCGTGGCGGTGGGGCTCAGCAGCCTAAGGTGAGCCCAGCACCTTGGGCAAAGTGAATTGAGCCGAAGGAGCTGCTCTTTGTACCCCTCTAAGAGCAATTTCATGTTCCAAAAAATCACTAGTAAAACATTGTCAAATTTATTATTTATTATTACCCTAACAAAATATATCTACTAGATAGTTTCTAGTCTAAATGGCTGACAGATAGACAAGACAAATTGATCTTCAAGACTACGGACTGCATAAATCCGTTTTTAAACTTATCTTTATTATTCTTTACATAGTCACGTAAAACTCATTAAAAGAATTTGTGTCGCGTTTTACGCTTAGTTTTGTATTTTTAATATTTAATTCTGAATGTTTGGACTCCTCGATTTTTTTCGAGGAGATCCATACCCAGCGTAGATGGCTGAGTAACGCTTTCTAATGTAAGTTCGTGTAAAATACTCTACCACTTATAAGCAAAATTCGAGAAGACTCGTTTTCTACAAAGTAGAGTCGTTGCTTATACTAATGTATGCATAAAATATAAAAAAGACGAACGACGAATTTTTAAACGACTTCAAAAAACGAGGAGTTTCTATCCTCCTTTTTTGAAGTCGTTTAAAAATATTTTCATTAAAACAATAAATTCTCAAGTTAACCAACTGATTAATAATTTAAAAAAATAAGAATGAGAAACTTACAACAATAACTTAGGTTCCCTTAAACAAAATCCAAATGCACTAACACTGAATATGTCACTTTAAATATCACTAAAACGCGCGATAAAAATAGTATAGCATGTTAACAGACGTATGCACACCGCTGTGGCTCGCTCGCGACTGGCCGGGGCGCGCTACGAAAACGCGGGAAACCGTGAAAATTGCGCGATTTTCTATAGTTTTTACTTTTTGAATTTAGAGTTCTTGAATGCCAATACCTCTAGTGTTGGGATTTAGAGTTTTTGGATTTGGAATTTTTGTGATTTAGTTCTTTGATTGATTTCTCAACTGACAAAATTACTATAGACCTCTCTTGACATTCATTATTATATTATTTTAATTCTGACTGTCGCCTCTCAATACATCTTAGAAAATTTACTGTATGTCCGGAAAAACATAAATGATTTTGTAAAAAAAAGTGATATTCATAGTAGGAATACACGTAATAGACACAGGTTACATGCACCAATGATTAGACTTTCGAAAGTAAGCAATTCTTTTAAACGCAACTGTATACGCTTTTACAATAGGATCACAGAAAACGTTCAAAAGCTCTCCATAAAAAAATTCAAAAAAGTTGTCAAAGAGCGTTTGTGTGGTAAAGGATATTATAAAGTAAAAGATTTTATAGAATATACCACACCCTGGGAATAAGGCGTTCCTCCCGGGCATTTCAAGATAAGATGTTAACATTGTTATTAATATATATTATTTGAAAAGATTAGTTCCACTGATTTTGTTTCGCCGGTTCTTCTCAGTGGGCTTACCTTGGAACCGGTGGTAGATTCAATTGACGTTCAAAAAGATACTGTATTAGTACTATTTTGAATAAAAAAAAATATTTTGATTTGATTTTGATTTTGATTTGAATGTATCTTTATAATTTGACAATCATTATTATTAACCAATTGCTTAACATTGTATTTTTAATTATATTAGCTTTGAATTTGACAAAAATTATTTTCATCATAATGTTAAAAATTATTGTACACCATAGTTATGGTAAGATGTAAGGACTGTTTATACTTGTAACATCTATCTATTGTACGTACTACATCTAACAATAAAGAATTTTGAATTTAAATTTAGAATTAGAAAAAGAGAGAATAAGGGTTTTGTTTTTTTATAACGAAATTATAGGTTTTGTATTCAGATTTATTATAGGAAATATTGTGCAGGGTATTAAATTACATAAAATTATTAACAAATACCTATCCACAGATTTATATTTAAGTCTAGCTGATACTCATGGATTTGTCTATTTAGAGATGCTATTTCATATTAGTTTCCTTTAAAGGCAACGTACAACGGTAGCGGGTTCGAATCCCACAAACAATTTTCTCACCAAGATTATGCTTTACTCAATCAAATGCATGAATGATATCAATAATAATATAATATAATATTTTGGGACAACTCACACTCGGTCATCTGATCCCAAACTAGGCAGAGCCTGTTCTTATGGTAACCAGACAATTACTGATACATACGTTTATTTCTAAATACATACATAATATGTTTCTAAATACATACATAATATTATTATAGATAAATTACACCTAGACACAGAACAAATGATCATGTTCATCATACAATCATTTGTCCTGGGTGGGGATCGAACCCACGACCTTCTGGTTTAGCAGTCAGGGTCACTAACCACTAAACCAACAGGCCAGTAAAATTTAATATGTATGTATGTAACATTTACTATTATTTACTTATATTGAATGCGATTAGATTTATATACATTAGATCAGCCTTATACAGAGTGGCTTCTTAGAAATATAAATAAATAATATTATACAATCTATTAGTTTAGTCTAGTAGTTTAGTCTTAGACTCTTAAGACTCTTAGTTGCCTGACTGAAAGTGGTCGCGGGTTCAAATCCCACCCAGTACAGTTAATTTGTTTGATGAATATTTTAATTTATTTTCCCATTTCCGTTCTGTTTCATTTACTAGTTTTTACGAGTTAACCGCAGGACTAAGTTAGTGTGGTGTAATTGTCAATATTATTTATTACTTATTAAATATATATTCATGTAAGAGGTAGTGCCATGCTGCAGCATGCAGCATGGCACTGGACCGGCACGACCGGGGTAGTACCTCTCGCTCACATCACACTGGCGTCAAGTGACAGCTAGGCTGTCACGTTTCGTGCGGTTTGTGAGTTTCCGGTGGCCCTTTGGGGGGGGGGGGATAGGGAAAAGGGGGGTGGCGCATCTGCGTAGGTTGTGCGGATGCGTATGAGCGTCGGCGTTGTGAGGCTCCGACTGCTCGTTTGCCCCCTGATGACATACAAAAAAAATACCATAAGAACGACGAAATGAAACATAAAGGCACAAAATTTTAAAAACACTTTTTCATGTATGTTTTAATATTTTTTTACATCATCATCATCTTCACCTCTTTCAATCTCAACCTCATACAATCATCCAGTACCAGTGGAGGGGAAAATTGGAGCTTATAAATTAAACGTGTTTGAGGTCCTTTCAGAGGTCAGCCTATTGTAATCAAATTCGTTCATTAGATTGTGTACAAATAAAATACTGATATTCTTTATCGTAGCACGTGTGAACTGATTTAAATGCGAATACTTTTTAAAGCAGGTTTCATAGAGGTGCTTCTTAGTCAACTTTATCTAAATCTGTTCAGTCGTTAGTTCATCCGATCTTTTATTATTGCATATTTTTTCAGTATAACTTTTTAGGTTTAAACTATCATCCTATATGACGCAGTTGTTATTTTGCCCAGCGGCCACCTGCTTTGCAATAATATCAACCCTTATAATATGTTCTACTGCTGGGCACGGGTCTCCTCTTCAAAATCAGGCGAGGAGGGTTTTGGGCTAGATCAATGCGGGTTTGGGGAACACACCTTTAACGCAAGTTTCCTCACGATTCTTCCTTCACTGGTGAGCGATGATCTCATATTCAGTTACACGTAGAAATTTAGAAAAAAAACCCATTTTTAGGCATCAGACTGGTCGGGATCGAACCCGGACTTCCAAGAGGCCGAGCCCACAGCCACTAGGCCATCGTCACTCACTGTTTTACAAAGCGACCCCAGAACATAGTCCACCATTTTGTTTTTTGTCCAGCGGCCATCTCGTTAGCTGAACTCATCAACTATTATAACACAATTCCAACAGTGAACAAACAGTGTGAAATCCGTATGTGACGGGCAGACGGACGGAGATAAACTCAATTAGTTAATTAGATGTCGAGGACAGCTGTCAGTGATGGCTGTGAGGCGCTGCCTCTGCGGTCGTGTAGGCTAGGGGCTGACTGATAATTTTAGTAAAATTTATGAATTTGTAAATATGTAAATTTTTTTTTGTTCATATTTTTTCATATATCTATGGACACTTTCACACCACGTCAATCTGGCCCCGTGCTCTAAGAACTTGTGTTACGGGTACCGGACAACGGAAATATATTTAATACTTTTTTATACAATATATAATATATTTAAGATTTTTATTATATAATATACATATTTAATACACAGGAACACAGAAAATATTTTTGTTCCCTGGCGGGATTCGAACCCGCAACCTCCGGCTTGAGCGCCAACGCGCTTACCACTTAGCTACAGAGAGCTACAAATTACCAAGTTAGTTATTTTGTAATAAATTTCTCGTATTGAAAGTGTTTTTAATATTCTATGAAATAAATATGGTTATACTAAAATACTACATTTAGTGTTAAAATTGTTTAAAATTAAACGACATAGAAGAAGTGAATGTGACATTTGTAGGCAATTCCGAAATATCGAGCTCCGCCAAATAAATATTAAAAACATTTAAACCTATTTGCTTTAATTTTGGAAGAGGTGCTTTGCAGTCGAATTGGGCGGTACGTGGTACACCTCTGGCTCAGATAATACCGACGTAAAACTATGCTGTCGCGTTTCGTGTGGATTGTGACTTTCCAGTGGCTCATTAGGGATGTGTATGAGCGTCGATAATTGCCAAAAGGCTTCGACTACTCGTTCGCCATCCTAGGCTAAAAATATATATATATAGGTATACATTTGGTTTGTAATTGAGAGTGAGGAAAGTATTAAACAAGATTGGTGGCGCTGTTGTCTGGCAGGATGACATCTGCCCGAGCCACGAGTAATATATAAAACGTCTGCTGCTTCCGACGCCTGACAAAGGTAACATTGGTCAGCTACCGACACGTCTGTTTCAACCATAGACTTAGAATTTATATTATATGTTTATAGTTTCAACCATAGACTTAGAATTTATATTATATGTTTATGGTTTCAACCATAGACTTAGAATTTATATTATATGTTTATGGTTTCAACCATAGACTTAGAATTTATATTATATGTTTATGGTTTCAACCATAGACTTAGAATTTATATTATATGTTTATGGTTTCAACCATAGACTTAGAATTTATATTATATGTTTATGGTTTCAACTACACGGTTGCCAACAAGCCATTGTACCGTGATATTCGAGCAGTGAAATTATGCCATGGCAGTGAATTTACTTTAACACACAAACGTCATTTTTTGTAAGTGTCTAAAGTGTGTAATGAAATGCGTGTGAACGATACGACGATTCACAGCGACTGACATATTCGGGATTGCCAACCGCCGTCTACACGGTCGGAAGCAAACCAGACGCCTTTTATTCGCCCTTGGTAGGTAGAGCAGCTCTCATAACCAATTTCGTTGGAAAGTCAAACGAATTTTTGTAGCAAGCCACTGTCTATACGGTTGGAGGTATCCTCTATCAGGCGTCGCGTCAGTTGGAGACCGCGTAGCAGGCCTTTAAGTATTTTTGACAGGCAGAAGAAAATGTAATTATTATATTTATTGGTATATCGAAAAATAATGGGTTAGGGTTCACTTAACTAGTAAATTGGAAAGCAAAAACGAGTCGAAAATCGCCTGTAATGCCCGTGACGGCCGATCCCCTGTCACTCTAACCTATATACCTCGACCAGCCAAGGTACTACACTGTCACCCCATCTCAACGTAGACCACTCCTACAATTTGAATATTGCACATATTCTGTCTCTAATGACTAAACAACGTATTTAAAATATGCTCGGGTCTTAAATTAATATTTAAAAATAATTTCTTTAATTGTTTCGCTTTAGCGTAAAGTTTAGTTATAATTTTATACCCCCGTATTCTCACGGGAACTGGAATTCGCATGAAACCCCGGCGCGCTTCTAGTAATTGTATACAATTTTGTAATTTAACAATAATTAAGCGTGATTTACTAACATATTTTATTCGTTGCTTCTTTTTTACGTTTTTTCTTATAAATAAAATGTATGTTTTTTTAAATAAATAAAAATAATAACTGAGAATAGACAATGACCAACACTTCGTCTACCCAAAATGTTGGTTGGCCATTAACCAGGTGGGAAGACGATATCCGTGCAGTGGCCGGTCCATGTTGGATGCGAGTGGCGAGGGATCGGTAGTCTTGGCGTTCTTTGAGGGTGGCCTATGTTCAGCAGTGGACGGATAGAGACTGATGATGATGATGATAGATAATGACGTCAAAATATGGACATGATGAGTAGTCTCAAGAAGTATTTAATGATGGAATGATGCTTTTGTTTTGAAAATATCTGAAACTTCAGCAGTTTGATATCTTATTGCATAAATAAATAAAAACCATGTAAAATTTACAGATAGGAGTTGCATCCAGAAATACATAATATTTCGGTCTGGTTAAGGAAAGCATCGCATGCCCGATGAGATTATCCACCAGCCGCCCACGTGAAGAGATCAACCTAAACAATTGTTTAAACGAATTTTTATCAATTAAAATTTTCAAAAAGTTTCATTTATTACCACCGGTGAGAGGGAAGCGCTGTGCCGCGCTCCCGGCTGCATGGGTACCACCATCTTGCTTATTTCTCCCGTAAAACAGCTTTGCTGTGTTTCGGAGAGAAGGGCAAGACAGGCAGTGTAATTACTGGCACCAAGACTTAACATCTTATGTCTCAGGATAGGCAACACATAAATGAGTTGCCTGGGCTCGTTCCAGGTAGTTTATGTTCATGGGCGACGTCAACCACATAACATCAGGTGGTACGTTTGCCAGTTTGCCTATCCAACTAACATAAAAAAAAATATTAGTTACTATAATATGGTCTGTAATAAATGCCGTGTTTATGGAAATTCTGGCAAACTTGATCTATGCGTAAAAAATCACGTCTAAGTTGTCAATGACTGGCATTGACAACTTAGACGCGATTTTTTACGGGGAACCCGCGCGGACGTGTGCGTTATATTTTGTTTTGACGTGCGGGCGGGTTAGTGGTTATAAGTCTTTGAAGGTGTGTGAAGTTCATCAACCCACATTGGGTCAGTACATCGGTGATCTATGGCCCAACCTCCTCGCTTTATTTTAAGAAGACCCGTACCTGCTACGCATATTAGGGTCGATAATACGATGATTGATGATAATTTGTAAAAAAATATAGTTAAAAATAGTATTCCTCAGAAATGTCGCCAACTCTCGCCCTATTCCTACATTGATTCCGTACACAATCATAAATCGAAGCCATCGAGGGGTCGTCACATACGAGTGATAGGACCACATCACACTGCAGATGAAAAGTATTGAATTATGAGATTATTAGCTCCCCGCGGTTTTACTCGTCCGTAAAATAAAATTGATAGCTTAAAATCCACAGACAAGCACGAATCTAATACGCGTTAAGGGTTTCGTAAAAGAGTATATTTTGTACTCCAACCAGGCTGTGAAGTTCACATAAAAGAGACAGACGGAGATACAGACAAATTAGTTTGGCTATGTTGAGGAACAGAACTATAAAACTAAAAAAAATACGCTTTGACAAAAGACCAAATTAAAATGTAAAAACTAAAACGTCAAACTACTATTATTACAAAATATACAATAAGTTTAAATTGAAATAAATAACATCACAGATTTTTTAAATAAATATAATATAATTATAATTTATTTTAGTTTTTTTTTTAGTTTGACTGTTCATTACGGCGTCACGTTGCGATTGAACTGCAATAAACAATCGCGAATCCTGAAGGACCTACTATGATTTTATTTACCGGTTTATTAAAAATTTTTACAGTCCTTCCATGACCATAGTTGCTGTAAAGTATCCGAAACGTCGTCTTGTAAAAATCTTAATAAACCGCGATAAAATCTGTTAAAAGTTGTTTCACTATAAATTATATTCCTTTTTTGCACTGGGATTCAAACCCGCAACCTCTTACTTTCTGGATTAGCATAGCCTTTAAGACAACTTCAATTGGTTTCCTAGAAACTATGGTATTTATATTCACTAAAATATCTTGTTCAGGCTAAGCTTTCAGTAAGCTATTCAAACTTTAATGAGCTTTAAGCCCTCAAGACTTAATCACTGGAACTTTGAAACTACGAAATACAGTGATCATGATCATCATCATCTTCATTGACCTCGTAAGCCTAAAATTAAGAATTTTAAAGTTTATTTTAAAGCTTCTATAAGCTTCTATACGGGCGTTTGCACCGGTATAGAAGCTTCGCTTTATTACAAAAACGCGCGGCGCCCGCGTGGAATTTTAAACGCTTACGAGTATGTAAGCGTTTATGTAGTAGCGAGTATGTAAGCGCTTATGTAGTACAGTTAGTACCTACACTTTAAAGCTCCGATTCCTTTGGTCTTCCTTAGACGGGACGGTTATTTTTACTAACTAATAATGTTTTATTAACAGCTTAGAAGTTAAACTTAGTTAATATTTTTAATGAAACACTTTTTTACGGATTTTATCGCGGTTTATTAATATTTTTACAAGCCCGACGTTTCGGATACTTTACAGCAACCATGGTCACGGGAGGACTGAGGTGTCATACGTCCTAATGTTACAAAGTTATTCGAATCTACCCTATGATACATCTATATTTTGGTTAGTCCTATCTACGCAGAAAGTGCTAACTGTATCTTTAATCTATGACATATTATGCTTGGATTTTGATTTGATAATATTAATAATGGGACCTCAAGCAGGTGGTAAGAGCCCGACTGCACGAAAAGGAATGTATATAAGAACTAAAATATTATACTTAAAAAACCCCAACGTAATAAGAAAAGAATTGATTACTTTTTTTTTCTTTTCCGCCGTGAAATGCTCTTAGGCATCCCGCTGGGGAGGGGGGACTCCCCAGGCGGGTATGTGAGAGTTGTTGCGCCCGCATTATGGTAAGGTGGACGCAGCTCTACCTACTAAAATCCGGAGAGTTCCACCATTGCCGCCTTTGGGGAGTCGCCCCGTATCGGTTGAGCATTAGCAGGGCACCTCGTCGGCTAGTCAGTCCCCCAAGAGAACGACGCCACAGGGGGTTGTCCTGCACGACAAAACAACCTCTCCCGACATCGCGATAGTGCAATAAGGTGAAAGTCCTATCCTCGCCCCTTGTCCCCCCCCTAAGGTGCCACAGACTTAAATGTTTCAGTTTGACCGCTATAATTTCAGTCTGTGGTATAATTTAAATTATAGTTGTCTAACTGAAACATTCCTCTTTTGCGGGGGTTTAAAAAGTGGCAAATATTGATAAGATCCAGTCAAGTATAATTCACCACGACTTTTAATCAACACACATATTAAATATAGCATTTCCGAACATTTCGAATCGTGTACATTTTAATTATCACCTGAGTTTTTCTTGAGTGTGATTTGTGTTTAGGCTATGGTTGTAACGTCAATGTTTTGCTAGTACTGAGCTAATTATTTAAATATCTTTATTATAACATTTTTATGGACAAGCAAATAATAAAATATTGATCAACAATTACACTTTTTTTACGCCGGGAGATGCTCTGAGGGATCCCGTGAAGAAGAAGTGAAGATTCCCCAGGCGGGTATGTGGAACTTGCTGCGCCCAAAAGATGGTACTAGAACGTGGACGCAGCTCTACCCACTAAGTAGTCAGTTCCTCAAGGGACCGACGCCACCTCCAGAGAGGGAAAGCACCACAGAATAACCCCTCCCAATTTTGGGACAGTACGATAGGGCGAGGTTCCCATCCTCTCCTCTTGTCCCCCTGCTCTTTTGTCTCCTCTTCTTATAAGAGGGTTACAAAGAGCTACTCTCTCGGCTTGCTTCGCCAAAGGTGCTGGGTTCACCTTAGGGTACTGAGCCCCACTACCATGACAAGGCTTTAACCAGGTGGGGACCAACAATCACACTATGTTAACCTAGCCCCGTAAGAACTTGAACGGGTAAAAGGAACGGAATAAATTTAAGAAATTTAATCAATACATACACGTCCATGACCCGATGCAGACATCTATATTCATCACTCAAATTATTTGCACTTGAGAATTGAACCCGCTACCTCTACTGTGTTAAGTCTTTGTGCCAGCAATTACACTGCCTGCCCATTTTGGAACATAGCAAAGCTGTTTCACGGAGAAAACTAACAGAATGACCCTCCCATCGGAAAAGTAGTCCTAAAAAGAGCCAAGTAAGTTTTGTAAAAGAGTACCTCTTCATTCAGTGTCGGAGGCATTCAGCAGTGGAGTTTTAGTGCGTAGAGCGCGTCCACCTTACTATCTTTCGGGCGCAGTGAGTCCCACATACGAGTATTTCCCCGCGGAAAAGAAAAAAAAGACACCTGAACTACCGGTCAGCATCTCATAATAAATTATTCTGAGGCTAGCCCAAGAATATCCTAAGTGTCGAAAGATATTAAGTATCTGTGCCAGTTTTTACACTCATGCCTGTCCTGCTTTTTGGAACACAGCAAATCCGTTTCAGAAGAAACAAACAGGTGGTACACGTCGGGAGCGCGGCATAGCATCCCTCTGTTTAAATCTGGTAAATGTTTTATTAGCGTTGTGTTACGACCACAACCTTACCCATGTTTAAGCACTTATAGGTTCGCGTGATGAGATTAATTCGAGATGTTATCTCATTACGAGTAGGTTGCCAGTGTTGAGGTATCTGATGTATTTGAAATCCCATCTGTCACATATGTTTAGACTGTCTAAAACATGATAAGCTTAATCTTATTATATGTTAAGTATTTGTATCGTTGTGAGACATAAATATCAGAATTGTTTGTGAGTTTTTTTGTTACGAGAGCTCGCGTAAGCGGCTAGAGGGTCTTGCATAATTTTTATGATAATATATGGATTTTTTAGCAAATTCGTTAAAAATAATGTAAAATCTGTCTTATTTGAATATGATTGTAAAACTATAAAACCTAGATTGGATCTATATCCAATCTAGGTTTTGTAGTTTTGGTGACGTGAAGGTGAAGTGAAGTTTGTAGTTTGTACAACTTAACCACGGTAACGTCTATACGTTATCGTGGTTAAGTTGTACAAACTAAAAACTTCACTTATAGGATGATAATAATATAATATCTATGGACGCTTTTACTCTACAGGCGGGTGTGAGGGACTCGCTACGCCCAAAAGCTGCTAAGTAGACGCAGCTCTACCCACTAAAACCCGGCGAGTACCACTCGAGAGTAGATCTGTTGAAGAAACAGGGCACCTCGACGGCTAGTTAGTCCCTCAGGGGACCGACGCCAGCTCCACAGAGGGGTTGTTCTGTACCACAGAACAACCCATCTCTTTCTCTTTTTATAAGAGGGGTACAAAGAGCAGCTCCCTTGGCTCAATTAGCTTCGTCTAAGGTGCTGGGCTCATCCTAGGCTAATGTGCCCCACCACTACGACAAGGTTTGAACCATGGTGTACCCTGACACAAGAGATGGTAAGTCTTGATGCCAGTAATAACACAGTCTATTCAGCCATTCTTCAATAAGAAATCCCAATGATTCACTTTATTGGAAGACCTGACAATTTATATGAACTGAGAAGACTAAATGGATAATTAGACTCAATTAACTTATCAAGTTGTTAATTAACTTCTCAGCTTAGATAAACCTTAGCTAAGACCAGCTTTAAATAAGATAATCGTTAGCTAATATACCCCTTAGCTACCTATTCCAGGATATCAATCCCAATTTGTACCTATATATACATCCCAATGAATGTATGTGTATGTAAATCGCATAATACGCAAAATACGAAGGCTTATGTTAATTTGACAAGGCTTCAAATTATTATCGTAATAAATTATAAATTAATCCATTATCTGATGGGTAAATTTGATATTATAAACTGAGCTTACATTTATATCGAAATATTACGTTATGTCAGAGAAAATCATAGGTTTTTTTATGTTAGTTGGATAGGCAAACTGGCAAACGTACCACCTGATGGTAAGTGGTCGACGTCGCCCATGAACATAAACTAGTTTACCTGGAATGAGCCGGGGCAACTCATTTATATGTTGTCTAAGTCTCAGTGCCAGTAATTACACTGCCTGTTTTGCCCTTCTCTCCGAAACACAGCAAAGCTTTTTCACGGGAGAAACAAGCAAGATGGTGGTATAGGCATAGGTTAGTACCTATCCTGCTGGTTTATCCCGTGAACAACGCAATTATTCACACACACACAAACACACAGACACACACACACACACACACACACACTGCTTGAAATGCTTGGAAGGAGCGCCCTATTCCCAAGGCCTATCTTATAATATGTGGTATATAAGACTCCAGCCATACATCATAGGCGACGTCGACCACTAACAGGTGGTCTCTAAAATTATCCTGGTATTCTGGAGAGTAAACAAGATGACTAAATTGATATTTGTAGTTCTATATAAATAGATTTTATTTTCAGCTGTGACACTTATATTCAAGATGATGTATTTGGTTGGCTTCGGTTAATTTTGCTAAATTATAGACTTGTATTAATTAAGAATTTTGTAGTATAAGAAAACCTTGTTTTTTAAGCAGTTTTTATGTCATCAGGGGGCAAACGAGCAATCAGACGCCCCTTCACATGCGCACAACGGAGGGCACGCAGATGAGCCGCCCTCCTTGTCCCTATCCCCCCTATATGCCACCGGAAACTCACAAACCGCACGAACCGCGACAGCACAGCTACCACTTGACGCCGGTGTTATGTGAGCGAGAGGTACCCCGATCGTGCCGGCCCAGTTCGGCTGCAGTGCAGCATCGCACTACCTCTTATTATTTGATTCAGTAGCGGCCGAACGTTCGGAATGGAGATAGTTGGTCCAAAATAATGTTCACGACTTTGAAGATAGTCGATGGCACGAGCTACATACAAAGAGTGATCTTCTAATATTCAATACAACCACGTTAATGGTGTTCTCACATGCGCTGGCTACTCGCGTACCTTCGGAGCTAAGATAGGCTATGCTAGCAATTTTGTTGCCGTAGCCGAAATCGGCTTGGAAAGCATCATAATCATCATCAGCATCATCGTTTTTTGTTAAATGGAAAAGGACAGGAATTGTTCCAGTGTTTTTTTTTAATTTGTTTACGTAACAGACATGCCATTTGCTGGTAAGTTGTCAACATCGCCCATACATTTAAACAAGTTCACTTTTTTTTCTTTTACGCCGGGATATGCTCTGAGGCATCCTGCGGGGGTGGAGGGACCCCCCAAGCGGGTATGCGTGACTCACTGTGCCCGAAAGATGGTAAGATGGATATCTTCTATACCCACTAATACCCGGTGAGTGCCACCTATGCCTCCTTTGGTGAGGTGCCCCGGATTTCTTGAGCAACAGGGCACCTTAACGGCTTGTAAGTCCCCCAAGGGACCTACGCCACTTCCACAGAGAGGTTGTCCTGCACCACAGAACAACCGCTCCCAACGCTGGGATAGTGCAACGGAGCGAGGTTTTCAGGTCCCAGGCTGGAAGGCTCCTGGGAGCCCAAGGCGATGTATTTATTTTATGTCATAAGGGGCCAAACGAGCAGTAGGAGCCTCACGGCGACAACGCCCATACACATCCACACAACCAAGGCCACGCAGATGCACCGCCCTCTTTCCCTATCCCCCTAATGGGCTACCGGAAACTCACAAACCGCACGAAACACGACAGCATAGCTGTTACTTGATGTCAGTGTTATGTGAGCGAGAGCCCGATCGTGTCGGCCCAGTTCGGCTGCAATGCAGCGTGGCACTACCTCTTAAATGCTGGTATTATGCCATTTCTTGGATGGACAAGCAGGATGGTGGTATCCAAGCAGACGGGAGCGCGGAGTAAGCGCATCCCTCCCACCAGTACCCCGTAAGTTCGTGATTACCAGTGATCTCATAAACTAAATCCCATAATCATCATTAATAAGAGCACGCCGAATTTATATGTCTGGCCTGTTGGTCTAGGTTAGTGACCCTACTAAACCAGAAGGTCGTGGGTTCGATCCTCACCTAGGACAAATGTTTGTGTGATGAGCATGATCATTTGTTCTGTGTCAGGGTGTAGCTTATCTATGTGTGTGTGTATAATATGTATGTATTTAGAAATATATAAGTATATTGTGTCAGTTGTCCCAATATGCGTGTTCTTATGGTAACCAACCATAAGAACAGGATCTCTGCCTAGTTTGGTATCATATGGCCGTGTGTGAGTTGTCCCAACACATTATTATTATTATTATATAAGTCTTTTTTTAGTAGACGCTAAAGGCAATAGCTAAATTAAAATAATATTAAATTTTATTACAGATAAATAACGTTTTCTGATAACTGTATTTAGTCAAGTATCATACAATTAATATAAAAGTTTTTTTTTTTTTTGGTTTTTTAAAATACCTATATAATTATAGGGTTCTGTAATTTATTGCATTATAGTAAAAGTGGAAAAATTTGTTTGTTCAAACGCAATAACCTCCGTATAGTTTGATTTTTAATATTCTTTTTTAGTGAACTATAGGCGTTCGTCTGCCTCGTGTCGGCGATCTCCGTGAGGCCGGATTAGAGTCGGTCTTGCCGTTTATTGAAATAGGCCTTTGTCTAATAGTGGACGAAATTAATATGATAATAATGATAAAGATATAGTGAGTTCCGTTTTTCCACTTTCAAACTACAATTATTATTTCAAACCACCTATGTGGCTCAGTGGTAAGCGCGTTGGCGCTCAAGCTGGAGGAACAAAAATATTTGCTGTGTTCCTGGGTCATAGATGTGTATTCTATACAGATAAATAAAATTGGAGTGTCTGTTTGTAATATTGAAATAACCGCTTTTTATTGAATGCATAAGGATGTATACACGGTACATATTATACCAAAATAGCCTTTTTTACAATTTTTGTCTGTCTGTCCGTCCGTCTGTCTGTCTGTCTGTCTGTCTGTTCCGGCTAATCTCTGAAACGGCTGGTCCGATTTTGACGGGACTTTCACTGGCAGATAGCTGATGTTATAAGGAATAACTTAAAAATAATCATCATCAATCCCCGTACGGCTGTAAATCTAAGTTAACGCGGGTGAAGCTGCGGGCAACAGCTAGTATATAATATAAAAATCTTAAATATAATATGTATAGTATAAAAGTATTAAATATATTTCCGTTGTCTGGTGTCCGTAACACAAGTTCTTCGAGAACTCACCACTGGACCAGACTGGTGTGAAAGCATCCATAGATATTATTATTATTATATTAAACATGATATTACATCCACACGAATATAACATAAATCACCCTACACTAATATTATAAACGCGAAAGTTCGTAAGAATGTATGTTTGTTACTCTTTCACGTAAAAACTACGGAATGGATTTTAATGAAACTTTACAATAACATAGCTTATACATCAGAATAACACCTAGACCATAATTTATCCCTGTACTCCCACGGGAATGGGAAGTATGCGAGTGAAACCGTGGGGCGCTACTAGTAGTTGATATATTCATTATTCTACATTACTCTTACTGTGCTTATTTGTGAGCATTAAAATATCTCCGTGGTAAATTGCAGCTGGGTTTCTTCTGGCTGCTGTCTTGTCTTAACAAGACTATCTAGTATCTAGTACTATATGATAATATATCTTTCGCTTCAATTGGGGAGAGATTCTAGAAAATATTTCTTCTCCTGAATTCGCCCTTAGCTAGGGTAGAAGATTGTCTTTTTTTGAAAAATATTCTTATTTTAATGAGCATTTCATATCTCGTTTGATATTCAACTATATATAATTAACTCTAAGTGTATTTATTATTTTGCGGTGAAAAATGTGTTCCGCGAAAACAAGGCTTACGATTTTTTTTATCTTTTCTAAGAAAATTAAGTGTTTTATAGATTAACTGCCTAGCGAGATACTTGTGGCTCACGGATTTTTCCACGAGTATTTAATATTTTACACGCTTACAGGCTGTTATTAAGTTTATTATTCTGATATATCTTTTTCTAGTTTACAAACTAATCTATTTCCCGCAGCTTCGCATGCGAAATCTGAAATGTAACACTATATATATATATATATATATATATATATATATATATATATATATATATATATTATGAACAGGGGTAGAGCGGTAATGTTATGCGTTAAAAAACAAATTCCGACTTTGTGCTGTGACACTGCGCCGGTTCTGCACTCTGACCGACTAGCCATTGTTGTATGATTGGCCAATGGGACGTACACACTGATCACTGATTGGTTGTATTGCTATTACGTCAGTGACAAACCTCTGACCAGTTTCGGAATTTTGTGGCTCACTATCCGGTTATAGATGATCCGAACTAATGTCTTTGTGACAGTGATAACGTAACATTATACTTGTCAAAGAATATTTAAATCAGTTCAGTAGTTTCGAAGGTTCCCCACCATGGTTCAGGCCTTGACATGGCGGTGAGGCTCAGTAGCCTAGCATCCCGCGGGGTAATGGGTCTCCCTACGCGGGTGTGTGGGACTCGGTGCGCCCGAAAGCTGGTAATTGGACGCAGCTCTACCCACTAAAACCCGGCGAGTGCCACGAATGCCGCCTTTGGTGAGGTGCCCCGGATCTAGTAAACAAACAAGGCACCTCGACGGCTAGTCAGTTCCGCACCTCCACAGTGGGGTTGTCCCGCACCACAGAACAACCCCTCCCAACGTCGGGACAGTACAATGCGGTGAGGTTCCCTTCCTAGCCCCTTGTCCCCTCCCCATCGGCTCAATTTGCCTCGACCAAGGTGCTGGGCTCACCCTAGACTACTGAGCCCCACCACCACGCCAAGGCCTGAACCATGGTGGGGGTAGTTATGAAGCTATTTAGACACATACATTCATTCTTATATCCCATGTAATGTTCACTAGAACCAGCTTTTAAATTCCTTAGGAACGTCTAGCGGCTGTACAAGACTGATGATGATGAAAATGACGCTGAATTTGATTTTTTGAATTACATGTTTATTAGGAGGTGTATCAGGGCCGCTGAGGTGATCCTGTTGCCTGAAGATCCGAGACCCTTAAAAAGCGGTTCAAGACGCTCGCGTGATTTAGTGGGGAAGTGCATTCCCAAGTGCAAGTACCCACATAGGTCCAGGAGCCATACCCGAGGTAAGCCTGGATCGTGCAAAAGCAATAACCTGCGTCATAAAAAACGTGGTGCATTAGAAGGTTAAGGAAAAAGAAGAGAGAAGAAAGAATTGGCGATTACTCCATCGATAAGAGCAAGGCTTTTAAATGAAGAAGAGAGAGAAGCGTATGGTAATGATGATAGAGATCGTGATAGTGATGATTTATTTATTTATTGGTTAACCAACAACTGATAACGCAGATGCAATTTGTTTTTGATATAGCTTTTTTACAGGTAATAGTGCATCAAAACTAGGCAAGCATCACATGATAAGTTAAATCATAAAAATAGTAACTACATAGGTAGTTGTAGATCCATATACATAAATCAGACAATCCCTAAACAAGGACCAATTTATCGACTCATTCGTCCGCTGTTCAATCGCACCTCACAACACTAGCGTACTGGTCGTAATTAACCGTTACATTTGAGGATGTGATAATATTATCGATAAGTGTAAATTATTATTTTTTTTTATTTTTTTTATAATATACATACATTTAGTAGTATGTTACTACCGACGCACTGTGCCGATATCTTGCTTAATTATTTGGAAAATCAGCAAGAAAGCACTGAATCTCGTCATTTTATTCAGCTTAGGATAGAGTGGGGTTGGGGGTCTGGCTTAGTGTCATATTACTAGTGGACTCATTATTAGTAAAAAAACAAAAAAAAAGGTGTGAGGAAAATAATCATTCGGGTAGGTATGATTTTTTTATCGATAAAAATCAGAGCATCTCCCGGCGTAAAATAATAAAAAAAAAACAAAAAAAAGTCACCGAGATAGGTGGGATTTGAACTGGGGTTTTTTACTAAGCAGCCCCAATAGCGTAATAAAAACAGCTATCAACGCAGTAACGTGTCAATCAAAAAGCCGCACGGCTTACAACTATAGCAAAAAGTGGCGTTCCAACTTTTCATCTTAATTTTTTCCGTCTAGCCCCCTTTCGTAACGCGCGATAAGGAGCTACGTTCCAAAAAAATGAGTTTCAGCCCTAGTGTCATTATTACGCACACTCGTTCGTTAACGGAAGAATAATCCGGAAAAAAACTGAAACTATGGAGAAAATTGATCACCGTGCTATGATAATCTAAGCAACGAAACAACACAGACTATCTTTATATATATAATTCTTTTGTACGTGTGTATGTCACTGAACTCCTCCTAATGTGGCTGGACCAATCTTGATGATTTTTTTGTGTGTGTTCAAGTGGATTTGAGAATGGTTTAGATTCACAAAAAAAAATGTACAGGACAACGTCTCTCGGTACCTCTAGTCTATACTAATATTATAAAACTGCAGAGTTTGTTTGTTTGAACGCGCTAATCTCAGAAAATGCTGGTCCGATTTGAAAAATTATTTCAGTGTTAGATAGCCCCTTTATCGAGGAAGGCTATAGGATATATAGAATCACACTGAGACTAATAGTCGTTAAGTTGAGTTAGTTAACGCGGGCGAAGCTGGGGACAAAAGCTAGTTTTGATTAAAATGGAAACCGTTTATGGGGAGTAGTGCATACATCAATGATTCACAAGTGGCATGGTCTTTTAAACATGGTCAGACAAACAGAAGAAATTTCTTTATGTTTAATTTTGGGACGGATTACATCGCTAGGAACAACTAATAAACGATAACTTTATAAGGCTTGTGGCTTGATTATTTTTACCAACAAAAACATCGATACACGAACTTGTCACACCTCTACTTGCATCTATAACTCACAAAATCGGATATTCTCGAAACGGAAAATGTTGATAGAATTTAATCAATTATCACTTCGCCAGGCAATCATGTAATGGAATGTTTGTTAATTATAGCGAATATGGCCGCGATACTTGGAATACCTGGAAATGCTGGAAATATAATCAGTGATATCATTTTTAGGATTCCGCTTTATAAAATGGAAAAATAAAACCCGTAGAGGATTACTCCATCTTACCGATGGGAAGGATGCGCTGTGAAGCACTCCAGTCTGCACGGGTACCACCATCATGCTTGTTTCTTCTGTGAAACGGTTTTGGAAAATTACTGGAGCAGAGACTTGTGGGATATAGGTGGAAGCCCCAAAGGGAGATCTCCGTCTGAGCGAGATGGTATGCTCGGTCAGGCAGCTCACTTGTTATATTTCATCCGTATGTATAGCGCCGAAATATAAAATTTCGATAGTGTGATTCAGGATTGTGGCGCTAATTGATCCACTACATCACTCTCCGTCGAAGACCAGAGGTCGATGCTTGAGTCACCATGTGCCAGAGAGTCCCAGTGAGTTGGAACTGTGCTGCTGCTGTACGGGCTCCAGTGAGTCGGAGTACTGGCCGATACTGTGCTGACCAGGAGAGCTCTGCTATCTGACCGGTCATTGTAGTGTGAGATTGCCCTATTAAAGCAGATAAGGGTTCAATCAGGCCGCGGTGCATTGAGACTAGTTGGTCGTGGCACCCGATTGGTCGAAGCTGGCTGGCGTGGTACGGAGGGATAGGGGAGAGAAGAAAATGATGTCCAGAAGGAGACGTGTCGTGTCCTGTGATGTGGAACCGCGATAAAATCCATTTTTTTAATAATTGGCAAGAGTTTTAAACGCACTAATATCAATCGCTGTTAGTTGAATTTGAATTGTTTAACTGACCGTTTTGGCGTTCATTGATGGAGGCCTATGTCCCGCCTCTTACCATCAGGTGTCACGTTTGCTTTATACTCAATATTTTTTATTTGCCAAACCATAATGTACAAAAGTGATATTTTGTTCAAATTCAGTAACAATTATGGACCCTGTCTGGCAACTTTGAAATAGAGAGCGCTTCTATACAGAATATGTAGAACCCTAATCTATACAAAATATATAGAACCCAAGCCCTACTCGACACAATAGGGCCAAGTACTCTGGTTAAACAAAATTAATTCATTTTCTATTTATTTTGTTAAAATGTTGAAACCCTTTAAATTATATGAATATTTTATACGCTTAAATTTTATCATTATCATCACTAACTCTATGAAAATGAAAAAGACTTTTAAATGTAAATAGTAATCTGAAAGTTAATAGAAGTATAGAAAGCAAGTTCTACCTCTTGTCTGTAAAGTCGGTTGACGGTCGATAAATTTACGTGACCTCACAAGCCGAACGCTTAGGCCGATCGTGCCTCTCTATCCCTTGTTCCATGATCTAGGTTTACAGGTTACCTACTTCCCATAGACATGAAATTAGACAAAAAGCATCTCACAGCATGAGTGAAGCAAAAAACTACCTCTGTAAAGTCGGTTGGCGGACGATAAATTTACGTGACAACATCACAAGCCGAACGCTAAGGCCGATCGTGCCTCTCTATCGCTTGTTCCACGCTCTCGCTAGCACACTCGCCTCAAGTGGAAAGTGACATATTTTCATGCGTGCAGGTGGCGTTTATCGATTTAAAAGACGTTGTCACGTGAAAAATCTGAAAACCGTTAGATTGTTGTTATACTACCAAAAAAAATCTGGACCCTCAGCGCGAGAGTCTAACTCACGTTTGTCTGGTTTTTTCAGTATTACTTTTCATCTATTTTAACAATCAATCGATAGACCTCAAAATTCTGATACTTTAGAGTTCAGTCTAATGCCCTAAGCCGCTAGCGTTCTGTTTATTCATTCATACAGTCCGTTTCACGCCATCACCCATTCGGTCCCAAATTTTAAGTGGGATCCCTCGTGTATACATATTCATGTGTTCGTAATGGAAAGATTATGGTAATGGATCCCTAAATCAGTATATATATACGATAATTGGATATGTTTATTGGTTTTAAGGGTTATGGGGTTACCCCTAAGGCTAATAAACGTGAAAAAGGGTCGTAAAGTCGATTGATTTCTACAATCAGCCTCAAAATCAGGAGAGGATATATTTATTTGTACAAATTGGAAGGCGAAATGGAAAATATTTCTTACTCCTCCTGAATTATTATGATTACCCTTGCGGGTTCGTTCATTGGATGACCTGCCGTAAAGCCAGATTTTTTTATAGCATATGAAGGTAAACGAACAGTCCAAGCCTTTTGGCGACTATAGAAACCCATACCCATATGTACAACCAGAGATGGTGCAGATGTATTGCCCTCCTTGTCCTTGTCCCCCAATGGGCCATTGGAGACTCACAAACCGCACGAAAGGTTCTCTGCTATGAATTTACGCTGGTATGGACCATCTCTCTATCGACTGGAAAGCGGCTTGGTCGGCGGTGGCCCACCCGTGGATCTGATTAGTCACCCAGACTTAAGCTCCATCCCCACGACAAGGCACGGATCCTTGGTGTGATGAATGACCTGGGCAAGACCTAAGTGATGTTTTACTTACCGTGATATGGCTGATCTGCCAGTTGACCTGGTGGGTTAGCCAAGATGCTATTCTACAATCGTAAACGCTAGTAGATAACTTATAAATATGAGAATGAAATTTTAAGACCACGTGATTTATCGATTTTAAATGTCATCTCCATACATTTATTAGTTTTCTACTAGGATTTACGATTGTAGAATGGCATCTTGGCTAACCCACCTGTGCTCGAAAAAATGATGATTTTATAATGTTATATTAAAAAAAATGACATTCCTATAGCTTAGGATACTTGATAGCAGCCCTGGTCACAGGAGGACTTTTTTTAAATTTAGTACCCGTTTCACGAAGTTGACATAATAGCAAAGACAAATAGAAAAACTTTACAATCTTATTTATTACAATTTTGTTTGTTACAAATAAAAAATAAATTGCCAACAGAAATTACTTTTCAGTTTCTCCAATTATTCCACAAACATTTACTATCATTGTTTAAAAGTTTGATTATATCAGGACTTATATAAAAAGGTCGATGAAACAAATTGATAAACCCTTGAAGTTTTGGTTTATGGTAATTGGATGGTAAAGACGTGCCATCTGATGGTGAGTGGTCAACGTCACCCAACATAAATTAGTTTATCTGGAACTAGCCCAGGCTACTCATTTATGTGTTACCTATCCTGAGACATAAAATGTTAAGTGCCCTTCTCTCCGAAACACAGCAAAGCTGTTTCACGGGAGAAACGAGAAGGATCACAGTAGGAGGGTTGTTGCTCCCGTCTGCATGGGTACCACTATCCTACCTGTTCTTTCTTGATACAGCTTTGCTGTGTTTCGTGTGCAGGGCAGGCAGTGTAATCACTAGCACCGAGACTTACTTACCCGCTTGCTGCTTACCCCTTAATATCATGTAACTCGTCTACCCGTTGCGCTATTGAAATAACATGAAAAAATGCATTTTCGATCCACCGTATCGCCTAAGCCGTAAATATTTTTTTAATGTCCATAAGCTGATTATAAAAAAAAACATTTATTTCAGGTTAATCACCCATATAAGTACAATATTAAAATTTTAATGATAAAAATAATACCTTATGATCCATTAAAACTCGCGTAAAAGAACATATAGCTGATTTAAAACACCGTCGCTACACTAAGTCTGCCATCTGTGAACATAGTCTTGACAAAGCTCGCCATTATATCAGATTTGATAAACCACAAGTCCTCGCAAAAGAACACAGATTCCAACCAATAATAATAATAATAATAATAATAGATATTTATTTGTGACACATAGGTAAAGTGATGGTACAGTTATCATTATGGTTATCATACATGTTTCTCTATGGTCTGCCTGTTAGGCTTACAAATCCATCCAAGGATGATCCGTGAGGCTATTGAAATTAAAAAACATCCTAATTTCAATAGAGAAGATGGCTGGCTTTTACCACCTGCTTGGGATCCCATTATTAAAATTATAAAATCAAAATCCAGGCATAATATGTCACAGATTAAAGATACAGTTAGCACTTTCTGCGTAGATAGGACTGACCAAAATATTGATGTATCATAGGGTAGTTTCGAATAACTTTGTAATAATAGGACGTATGACATCTCAGTCCTCCCGTGACCATGGTTGCTGTAAAGTATCCGAAACGTCAGGCTTGTAAAAATCATAATAAACCGCGATAAAATCCGTAAAAATTGTTTTATTATACCTTATGACATAAAAAAAATTGGTTGTCTGTAAAGTCGGTTTACTGACGATAGTTGAACGTGACAACGTCGTAAGAAAATGGAACGCCTCATGTCATGTTTTTTCGTTCTTGCAGCCGGCTCCATCGAATTATAAGACGTTGTCACGTCAAAAATCTTTACGCCTTTACGGCAGCAGTCGAGCAGTCGGAGCCTTATGGTGACAACCGACACCCATTATAGATATCCACACAACCAACCGGTTATGCGCGATGAATTTAACTAACTTAAAAAGATTATTGTATTTATTAATCAGGTCAAGGTTTTTCATATTTCAAGACATAAAAAAGCAGAATCTAAATATTTAAATATCGCTGGTAAATTATAGTTTACCAATGTTTTAATAAATGCTTGTATTAAAAGACAAAAAATGCAATATCGAATATCTAAGCCGGTCTAGACTCCACAGTCTAACGTCAAGAACCTGTCTAGGTCTAGTGAGGGTAAACTTCGTGTGATTAGCACTTTCAAGCTTACGATGCTATTGATACGTGAGATACACACCTTTTTGACACTAGCTCTTACCCGCGGTGACACTCGCCTAATTATTGAAGAGTTTCTTTAATAAAATAGAAGTCATAATAAAAATAAAAATAAACATTTTTTTATTAATTAGCGAGTTCATACATTTGTCGGCTTTATTATATTACTATCTGGTGACTGCAGCTTCGCCTGTCTTAGCTTAGATTTACTACCGTATCCGGGAAGATGATTATTTTTATGGCCTATGTCCTTATGTCCTTTTTTTCTTTTTTTCTTTTCTTTTACGCCGGGAAATTTTCCGAGGCATCCCACCGGGGAGTGAGTCTCCCAGGCGGGATGCTTCCCGCCTTTGTTGAGGTGCCCGGATCTGTTAAGCAAACAGAGCACCTCGATGGCTAGTCAGTCCCTTAAGAGACCGACTAGCCATCAGAACAGCTCCTCCCAACGTCGGGACAGTGCAATGGAGTGAGGTTCCCATCCTCGCTCCTTGTCTCCCCTGTGGGATGTAGGTGAATGCCCCAAAGGGAGATCTCCGACCGAGCGAGATGGTTATGCTCGGCCAGGCCGAAGCCCACTTGCTATCAATTCAGCTGTTGTATGTATAGCAACGAACTGCGGGGACTTTGATAGCGCGATGTAGGACTGTGGCGCTGTGTAGTCCTCTCTTCTAATAAGAGGTGTAAAAGAGCACCCCCTTGGTTCACTTGGCCTAAGGTGTTTATAGCCCATGTCCTAACCCAAGGTATAAAAAAAAACTTTAATTCAGACCAAAGATCCATAATTTACGTTAGTAATACACACTACTTAAACTATGTTAGTTGGGACAACAAGGCTTATCACTAATGACCCTCAGTATGCCATTGACGCTTCCACGCACCCGGCGCATCATAGAAGCAAATTTTTTTCGTAGGATGGCATTGAAACCATCAGTATGGGTTTCGGCAAACATTCCTGATGCACTGCAGAAACGTAACGGAAGCCCCATTAACATCCTGAAGGCATTATTATATTGAATTCTGATTGATTCCGCTGCGTATATCGAATCCACAGAGTACACGAACAATGATTGACAAAAAGCCCTAAAAAGGGTTATGTTTACATCTGCAGGTGTACAACGTGCAAATCTGCGGGCCAACATATTGCACCGGACAGCCAACGCTCTCCGTTCCCTTTCCATGTCAGCATCATCTCTCAGGTCCTCGGTAACTACATGCCCTAGATACTTAAAATGTAGCACCCTTTCAAGGGCCACACCTTTTAACATAACCGGCGAGGTATATTATGCTGGTTTTTTATGCTTAACCCTAAACACAAGTAGTTTGCTTTTTCAACATTATACACTAGTCCATGAGTTTCAGCGTAAGCCTCGCAGACCGCCAACAACTTCCTGAGTGCGCTGATTGACGGACTCAGCAGCACCATGTCGTCTGCATAGCTAATACTATTGACGCACAGACCGTCAATTGAACAGCCAACATGTGTGCTACTGAGCTCGACAAAAGCCATAACAATAACAAAAAAAAAGCCATCACCATTTCAATTTTCAGCCAAACCAGATCAGACGTTTTGTCGTGAAAGAAACAACCAAACTTTCAGTATTTCGCCTTTATAATATTATACTAAGATAATAGTAAGATTGCCAGCAGCTTTACCCGCGTTAATTTGGATTACAACCTTAATCTGATAATGATTATTTTTGAAACCTATGTCACTCGGTGCTACCGTAGAATTATACTGGTGAAAAAAATTTGGTATTTGCGTATGCGTCTTGGCAGTCAAATTTACTAGAATGTCGTGACAGCAAACGACATAATGATATCACGGAACTTACGTCACAGTGATAACTATAAAATAGCCGAAACGACGGTAACGCTTTTTTTTTTTTCATTATAAAGAGTTTCGAAGATTACCCCGTACAGCCAAACTCACAAATTTCACCTCTTATTTAATTGTTGACACTTCATTACTAATGTTTTTTTTTATTGTTTTTTTCTCCTTCTTTTACGTCGGCACATCGAGGTCGAAACTTTTCGTTCTGCCAATGTCAAGCATGAAATTTAAAATGTAGAGGGATTTTTATAAATATTTTTTCTTTTTAATTCTTTAGTAAATAAAAAATAAGTTATTGTGTGATTAAATAAGTTTTTTTTGGGACGATTATTTATTTGTGACTTCACCTGAATATGGCCTCAAAGAAAGACCAGTGCTGGAATGACCGCCAGTAAACGGTTGGGACCGATTTGTGAAACTATACCTAATGTTTATCCCGGGGTTGTCCCGCACCCCAGAACAACCCCTCCCAGCGTAGGGACAGTACAATGTGATGAGGTTCCCGTCCTCGCCCCTTACTCCCTACTCTTTTATCCCCTCTTCTTATAAGAGGGGTACCTGAACCACGGTGGGGATTAATTATGTACTATCAGTAAGGTAGTTAACAAATAAGTATTTCTTTCTTACTTTCTCAATATATTTTATATATTTTTTTATGTTAGTTGGATAGGCAAACTGGCAAAACGTACCACCTGATGGTAAGTGGTCGACGTCACCCATGAACATAAACTAGTTTACCTGGAACGAGCCCAGGCAACTCATCTGTGTTGCCTATCCTGAGACATAAGATGTTAAGTCTCGGTGCCAGTAATTACACTGCCTGTCTTGCCCTTCTTCTACCTTAATAACCTACTTATACATCTATACAGATAAATAAAATTGGAGTCTGTTTGTAATATTAAAACAACCGTTTTTATTAAATGCATAATGGATGTAATTTTTGGCTGTCTGTTTGCTCCTTCTGTTTTCGGCTGGGCCGATTTTGATACGACTTTCACTGGCAGATATCCGATGTTATAAGGAGTAACTTAGGCTATAAAAATAATCATCATCAATCCGGGTACGGCTGTAAATCAAAGTTAACGTAGGCAAAGCTGCGGGCAACAGCTAGATCGCTTAAAATCCGTAAAAACAGTTTAATAACACTTCTGCTATATAAAAATATCTTTAATGTCTGTTAAAATAGGTATTTGTCTATATTTTGCTCGAAGGGTAATCTCCTAATTTTATAATTATAGAGGCTATCAACATTTAATTAAGATTAGCTCTTTAACTCTATTATTTAAACAGATTACGTATCTATTAAATAAACGCTTGCTCTCTGTCTAATCTAATATTACAAAGAGAAAACATTTGATCCGTTGTTTGTTATGTTATGATTTAATTAAAAAAATACTCAAGTGATTTTAGAAATTCTTTCACTATTAGAAAGCCTTTTTTTTTCTTTTACGCCGGGAAATGCTCTGAGGCATCCCGCCTGGGGAGTGGGTCTCCCCAGGTGAGTATGTGGGACTCGCTGCGCCCGAAAGATGGTAAGTGAACGCAGCTCTACCAACTAAAACCCGGCGAGTGCCACCAGTGCCGCCTTGGTGAGGTGCCCCGGATCTGTTAAGCTAACAGGGCACCTCGACGGCTAGTCAGCCCCGCAAGGGACCGACGCCATCTCCACAGAGGGGTTGTCCAGCACCACAGAACAACCCCTCCCTACGTCGGGACAGTACAATAGGGTGAGGTTCCCATTCTCACCCCTTGCCCCCTGCTCTTTTGTCTCCTCTTCTTATAAGAGGGGTACAAAGAGCCCCCTCGGCTCAATTGGCTTCGCCCAAGGTGCTGGGCTCACCCTAGGCTACTGAGCCCCACCGCCACATTTATTCCGAGTAATATTAGGTCTATATTTCAATCCCGTATTGTCACGGGAACGGGAACTACGCGGCGGAAACCGGGGGTGTTGCTTGTTTATTTTATAAAAGGTTTTAAAATAGAATAGATAGAGTGAATGTTCTACCTCACCATGGTTCAAGCCTTGTCGTGGCGGTGGGACTCAGTAGCCTAGGGTGAGCCCAGCAACTTTGTGTGAAGCGAATTGAGCCGAGCTCTTTGTACTGTCCCGACGTTGGGAGGGGTTGTTCTGTGGTGCGGGACAATCCCTGTATGGAGGTGGCGTCGGTCCCCTGAGGGACTTGCTAGCAATCGAGGTGCCATGTTTGCTCAACAGATCCGGGGCACCTCACCAAAGGCGGCATTGGTGACACTCGCCGGGTTTTAGTGGGTAGAGCTGCGTCCACCTTACCACCTTTCGGGCGCAGCTTGTCCCACATACCCGCCTGGTTAGTATGTGGGACAAGCAAAAAAACGGTTCATTAAAATATGGACCATAAATCGTAAGCGGTAGGTTTTACAAAAAAGATTACGACAAATGAATTATATAAAAAAAAAATCCCCACATAATATCACTTATTTTTTTTTTTGAAAATTATCTTGTTCATAAGGCTGAAATTGGCTACGAATTATAGCTGAAAAATATGGTAAAAATCCCGTTTTAAATAATTTTAGCAGTGAAAATAAATCTTATATCCATAAATAGTATAATTTAAGTTTTTTTTTTACAATTTACAGTAAATCTCGATACAGACCACAAATATCTCTGAAGTTCTTAAAGAACTAATTCAATAATAAAACATGAACCATTTCAACGGGGTACAGAATCGCATTATCTATTTCCAAGGATGGAATATTGAATTTCCAATTTGGAATATTATCAAATTGGAATAACGAATTTGAACGTTATTAGTGAATTCGAATTTTAAAATAAATGTTCCGAATTTGAATTCATGAATTCATATTGCTTGTTTGTGTTAATTTGTGAGAAACTGTTGAATTTATGAATTGGTTTTGAATTAGATTCATTGAATAAAGAATTGAATAGGGAGAAGTTGACTGCTACTAGATTTTATAATCGAAACTTCTATACGGACGTTCAGACAGCTCGCATATTTTAGGCGCTCGCCGCGCGCCATCCTATCCGTGTTAAACGTCAGATTTTACCGTAACTCTAAACGCGCGACCTGAGAGCGGTAATTTTAACGCTTAATTCCTACGCATTATATTAAAAAGCTTCGCTTCTTTCAGGCGCCCCTAGACGGTACTGATTTTTATCGGTAGAAGGAAGACGCTGCGCCTCGCTCCTGTCTGCATGGGTACCACTACTCCTTGTTTCTCCCGTAAAACAGATTTTCTGTGTTTCGGAGAGGAGGGCAGGACATGCGTGTAATTATTGGCACTACGACTTGTTCTCAGGATAGACAGATAGTTTTCCAGGCCACACCACCACCACACAGATGAACGTTTTTGGGCGATGCTGATTTCTTACCATCAAGTGGCTCGCCTGTCCGTTTGTCTATCCAACTAACTAAAAAATCGGTTGTCTGTAAAGTCGGTTTACTGACGACGCATGCGGCGTTACCTTGCTGTGAGGCGTTCCATTTACTTATGACGTTGTCACGTTCAACTATCGTCAGTAAACCGACTTTACAGACAACCGATTTTGACGAGACAACGTCTTATAATTCGATGGAGCCGGCTACAAGAACGAAAAAACATGACGTATGCGGTGTTACCTCGCTCTGAGGCGTTCCATTTTCTTATGACGTTGTCACGTTCAACTATCGTCAGTAAACCGACTTTACAGACAACCGACATTTTAATAAAATTTCGTCGTTTACCAGAATCGTGCACTGGTAAAGGAAAAATATTTTTTTATTAAGACTTAATAATAATAATGTAAAGTATTACTAATATTATAAAGGCAAAAGTTGTTTGTTTGTGTGTCTTTCACGGCAAAACGGCTGAACTGATTTGGCTGAAAGTTGAAATGGTGATTGCTTATACCTTGGATTAGGACATAGGTTATAGATATAATCATCATCAATCCGTATACGGTTGTAAATCTAACGCAGGGAAAGTGGGCGCCAGTTAGTAAATAGTGTTTACATCTTAAATATAAGAGGGTCAACAATAACCTCTGGGTCCAACTTATTATCTCGAACGTCTGACCTCCGACCGTGTCGTTAATGTTTATAAGACTTTGAATTATAAATCCTGTACGTGTCATATAAGACATCATCATCAGAACTTTTTTTTTAATTTTATAATAATAAAATTTACCGGTGGGAGGGAAGCGCTGTGCCGCGCTCCCGGCTGCATGGGTACCACCATCTTGCTTGTTTCTCCCGTGAAACAGCTTTGCTGTGTTTCGGAGAGAAGGGCAAGACAGGCAGTGTAATTACTGGCACCGAGACATAACATCTTATGTCTCAGGATAGGCAACACATAGATGAGTTGCCTGGGCTCGTTCCAGGTAAACTAGTTTATGTTCATAAAAAAAAAGAAAAATAACTTCAGCCAGATTGTTTTATCAATGACCACTTGCAGCTTACATTGGAGTTTGCTTAGAACTGTCATGTTGAGCATTACTCTACTATAAATTAATAATAATAATAATATATTAGGACAACTCACACACGGCCATCTGATCCCAAACTAGGCAGTAGCCCGATTCACGTAACTATTACCGATCCAAATGTCGTTGAAGTTCAGAAATCGTCCTATTCAAAACAAGTCATAAATGTGTTACTTCAATAGGACGTAAACTCAATAGGATCGAAACTCAGCGAAACGTCAACGACAAATGAATATTGTGGTAGAATTTATCGCGTAATATTGCCAGCACGATTGTTACAAAAAATTATAAAATAATTTGCTTACTCGCGAAAGTATGATGATTTTGGTTCATATTGATATCTTTTCTGCAATTCTAGCCCAATCTATAACTAATACATTAGTTAGATCATAAGAAACATCGATTTTGTGTTAAAAAAAATATTGAATCTCAAATATTGATATTTTGACGTTGACGTATCGACTTCGAAATTGAGTTTGGGATCGAATTTACACAGTTCAACATAAATGAGTTTTTAGTGTTCGATTGCGTTGCTTAAAGTGTTTTTTATTAAAATTATAGCACGATTGGCACTTATTTTTGGGTAACTCCAATAGGATAGATCTAAGACAAAGGCGAAATTAACAAGAATGGCGCGATGAATGCCAATATTGCGTTCACCATGAGTGATGATTAGTTTAAGAGATATTATCGCCTCAGCAAGGAGTTTTGAAGTTATTCATAGCGATTTGGATTTGTATAGTATCTACGCGATAAAAGGTATGTCTAATAGAAATAATAGAAATACCTCTTCTATAGTTCATCTCTTCTCTTTATTTACGGCCTATGTAATTGTAGGATACATAAAAATATTATATCTCAAAAAATTGCAATAAAACATACCTTTATAACTAAATTTTATATATACCTAGGCCCTTATCTCTACAACAGATTAAATGATTTGTCAGATATTTATCGACTAACTTACCATAAATGTAAAAAAATCTCCAGTTGTCGCTACAAAGTATGTCGTACGAAGAGACAGAGAATTGGTTAATTAGGATAGAGTAGACTTTAACTATTTATACATATTTTATATTATAAGTTATATGTAGTTTAATATAAATGATACAATATGATTCTCTATATTTAAAAAATCCAGTTGTCGCTACAAAGTAGGTCGTACGAAGAGACAGATAATTCGTTAATTAGGATAGAGTAGACTTTAACTATTTATACATTTATATTATAAGTTATATGTAGTTTAATATAAATGATATAAAAATAAAAAAATAAAACCAGTTGTCGCTACAAAGTAGGTCGTACGAAGAGACAGAGAATTCGTTAATTAGGTTAGATTAGACTTTACCTATTTATACTTTTATCTTATAAGTTATATATAGTTTAATATAAATGATAAAATATGATTCGTGAAGCGAGTACACTAGCCCTTTTAGCCTGACACAGGATTTCCTAGTTCAGGCAGTCAGTACACATTTGTAAATACCTAAGAAACATGCATTGTAATTATAGATTTTATTGTACTTATATAAAATTAATAAACTTATATTTAATATGTAAGTTTCTGAAATAAACATTTTATTTTTATTATTTATTTTATAGATTGGGCTAGAATTGCAGAAAAGATATCAATATGAACCAAAATCATAATACTTTCGTGAGTACTTATGCAAATTATTTTATAATTTTTTATAACAATCGTGCTGGCAATATTACGCGATAAATTCTACCACAATATTCATTTGTCGTTGACGTTTCGCTGAGTTTCGATCCTATTGAGTTTACGTCCTATTAAAGTAACACGTGAATACGAATTTATGACTTGTTTTCAATAGGACGATTTCTGAACTTCAACGACATTTGGATCGGTAACATAATTTTAATAAAAAACACTTTAAGGAAAGCAATAATTGAACACTAAAAACTTTTTTAAGTATGTATATAGTGTGTGTTTTGTTGAACTGTGTAAATTCGATCCCGAACTCAATTTCGAAGTCGATACGTCAACGTCAGAATATCAATATTTTCAATATTTTTTTAACACAAAAGCGATGTTTCTTATAATCTAACTCATGTATTAGTCATAGTATTAGTCATCATAAAAAATATTATATCTCAAATTATTTTATTATTGATTGGTTCTACATTGTTCTTCATATTATGTGATAACCTTGTGATACCTATCTATTAATATAAATCAAATAAGTGCTAATTATAATATGTAATCTATTTGACTTATTGAGTTACATATGTAGGTACATATTTACATTAATTTCAGATTTTATGAAAACTTCCAAATAACATCCATAGTAAGTGCTATTGATGGTACTCATATGGCTATCATACGTCCAGCCCAAAATGAGAGGTTTTATAACAGATAAGGATTTTACTTAGGAAATGTTTTAATTGTGAGTTGACTCTTGGATTCTGTAATTGTATAATTTAGTCTTAATAATGCCTTTTCTTATATTAGTAATACCTTTAAATTGTATATATTATATTATTGATATATTATACAATTTAAACAAATTAATTATATATATTATAGCTTTTAGTAATACCTTTAAATTGGCAAATAACATAAACATTATAAAGGAATCTTAAAATGTGTTCTTTCCTTTTTAAATTTTGGGGAACTTGTTTATTTACTTGTTAAGTCTAAGTTAAAATCATAAGAAAGTGATCATTTGTTTCATACATTAATATTATATTGCAATAATTATATGTTTTACGAGACTCGGGCTATGGCCAAAGATCTATTATGATGACACCTATTTGGATGCTCCGGCTGGCTCACCTGAAGAACACACACAACAATACAGGGTACCATACCACCTACTTCAGTAGAGGAAATCAGCACCCAGGAAACAAGTAGGCAGGAGCTTCCAAAGTTAGTGTGCGTGAGCTATGGGCTGCGAAGTGTTTTTAATGTTTTTATTAAACTATTGTTAAACTATTATTTGTTTTTATTTGCCTATCTATATATTTGGTCATTGATTGATATAATCAATATTACAATCACAGTATTTATAAAAATAAGTACTAAAATACTTAACAATAAGCCTTTTATTCTCTTTCAACCTAAGGTAGCAATATTTAAATATATCACAATATATTTTAGCTTCTAATATTTAAATGTAACACAGTTTTTTCCCTGTCTATATTTTTGGTCATTGATTGATATAATCTATATTACAATCAAAGTATTTATAAAA
The DNA here is from genome assembly GCA_963853865.1 of Helleia helle. Lineage (NCBI taxonomy): Eukaryota > Metazoa > Arthropoda > Insecta > Lepidoptera > Lycaenidae > Helleia > Helleia helle. The sequence continues at coordinate 12,220,504 of OY971436.1, forward strand.
AAAAGTACTAAAATACTAAACAATAATTAGTCTTTTATTATCTACAAAAACCCGGCGAGTGCCACCAATGCCGCCTTTGGTGAGGTGCCCCATATATAATGAGCAAACAGGGCACCTCGACGGCTAATCAGTCCCTCAAGGGACCCACGCCACCTCCACAATGGGGTTATCCCGTACCAAAGGACAACCCCTCACATGGGGACCTATAGGTATCTTAAACAAGTTTAAACTTTAACGAAGAAAGCTCTATCTGTTCAAGATAAGGTAGACCTTATCTTGAACAGATAGAGCATCTCTCCTTTGCTGTCTTGGTATCAATGGAACAAGATCCTCAATAAGGCTATACACCAATTACTTGGTAAGTCTGTAACTTTTAATGAACTGCGTGTGTGTCATGGTCACAAAAGCATTATATTCATGTTATTTCGGCGTTGACGCTCTTTTAATCGGTCTTCCCTATCAGCATCTAAAAGAAGCCAGGCTAAGCCGAGACTCATTGTAAAAATACGGGAACACGGTCTATCGACCTCCGAGTCAAGGGTCATTCACAGGGCATCACACAAATCTTCGAAGTTTAAGAAAGTCGAGAAAAAGTTAAACAACAAATCCAAATAACTAACTTTTCTTCAACTGCTTGTTAACCGTGAATGTTTGACGTTTAATCGTTGACAGCCAATCGAAAAAAAGAGGTGAATACCGCGCAAGCCACGGTTAACGTCCGTCTAACGTACGTGAATACCCCCTAACGATTCGTCGATAGAACTACAATAGGATCGTTTCTCGATCGTCCTATATTTGTCACGTGCATAAGAAACGCTGTCAAACCGTGGATGTCGCTACGATATCGTTGAAGTTTTGTTACGTGAATCGGGCTACAGGCTAAGCCGAGACTCATTGTAAAAATACGGGAACACGGTCTATCGACCTCCGAGTCAAGGGTCATTCACAGGGCATCACACAAATCTTCAAAGTTTAAGAAAGCCGAGAAAAAGTTAAACAACAACTCCAAATAACTAACTTTTCTTCAACTGCTTGTCAACCGTGAATGTTTGACGTTTTATCGTTGACAGCCAATCGAAAAATAAAGGTGATTAACGCGCAAGCCACTGTTGACATCCGTCTGACGTACGTGAATACCCCCTAACGATTCGTCGATAGAACTACAATAGTCGATAGAGCATTGCGATGATGACGCTCGGCAGAGACAAGTCCCCTCCGATGACTAATGTTAACTCTCGACGCAGCACCGCCCATCTCGGGCACACCTCACTGTGCGGTCACCGGCTCCCTGTGTGCCGGCACAGGTGCTCACCAAAGCAACCATGCCCGGTGAGCACCTGCGTCAGATGGAAGGTAAGGTGTTTGCACTTACGGCGTATTCACCGCTCGAGGACCGGACGCAGAGCAGCCGTTAGGCTTTTGCCATACGGCTGCGGCGTCAGTTCCTCCCCCGCCTCCGCATTAGCGCCTCTTGTCCTAGTTGGCGAACTCGCAGGATATCGAACCAGGAATCAGCGTAAGGCTCTTGCCGAGAGACTTAAATTCCTATCCGAGATAGAAGTGCATCTCGGCAATAACCTCCGCCACGAGCTCTCATGGGGGGTCACCGGCCAGGACAGTGGCTGCTGCCCACGAAACCTATGGTACCCCTGAATCACTCTTACTGCTTAGACCCGCTGCGCCGACCGCAGCCGGGCCTTATTTCTCGCGGTAAGGTGACCCGCCCAGACGTACGGTGCACCCAGACGGTTGTACCGTACGTCGTCATACTTCGGCAGACTCCGGAGTATAGCTGCTTGCAGGCGGCGCTGGGTCCTCTGAGGTTCGGGAGAGGAGTCTGCCCAACGCACTTGCCGCCTTCACGACCTTCGGACCGAACATGGAGAAATGGGGTCCGAGGGTCCACCCTCCGTCAAGGATGAGCCCCAGATATTTGATATGGGGGCTCATCCTTACTCCTTCTATATCTCCTGATCTTATAGTAGCCAGAAACTTCCAACACTCTTGTGAAATTTCAGCGTCTTCAGAGTCTGACTCTGCAATATCGCTGCTTTATTTCTTGGAAAGTTTAGATAGCGAGGCTTGTCCAGAAGATACGCTAGCAACAGGTTTAGAGCCAGAAGTAGCTGCTGATAAAATGTCATCACTCGAACGAATGAAAGCGAATTGCAAAATGGACGTGGGTAGTGGGAAAAAAATTGCCGAAAACACTCAAAATCGGCGCGCCCAGTGGCAAATAGGCGGCGGCGGCGGCGCGGATCAGACGTAGCGCGGCGTGGCGCGCATGCCTAGTTCACAGTGAACAATCATATAAAAATGACAGATTTCAAATTAAAATGTAATATTTTATTTATGTTTAATTGTAACAGTATTGTAAAGCATTTACCAGCATTTACCTAAATGTGAATGAATGAAGGGTTGTTAATTGAAAAATCTTAAAATACCGATTTTAATGACATTTTTGTGACTGCATACTATTTTCTAATATCTGAATTCTTGTTTCCGTAATAATAATAATATAATATAATAAATACATAAGCCAAACGATTTTGATACTTGTTTTTGATATTTATAAGCGTTGACAGATATAAGCTTCGCGGACCACCTGGAATGGCTCCAGGGACCACGAGTGGTCCGCGGACCACCGGTTAAGAACCACTGTGCTAAAGTAAGATTATACTAATATAAAGACTTAATAAAGTACAAAGGAGCTGAAAATAAAAACCGTAACAATATTAAAAAAAAAAAAAACTAAATTATATTATTAAAAAGGAGTGAGTCCCTTTAGTCAAGCTAATTTATATATAAGTTATATTTTATATATTATATAATATTTATAGTAAATTTATATTTAATATAAGTAAGATATTAAGTTGGATAAAATTAAAATGGCTATTTTCATTAATGAAGTCTTGGCGACTATCGACGCCCATACACATCCGCACAACCAGAGATTGTGCAGATGCGTTGCCCTCCTTTTCCCTAACCCACCCAATGGGACACTGAAAACTAAGCCATTATGTCGATTAAAAAAGACTATCAACTATTAAATTAATTAATAAACTATAAAATTCAAAAAAGTTGTTAAAGAGCGTTTGTGTGGTAAAGCATATTATAAAGTAAAAGATTTCATGGAAGATACCACACCCTGGGAATAAGGCGTTCCTCCCGGGCATTTCAGGATAAGATGTTAAAATTGTTATATAATATATATTATTTGAAAAGATTAGTTCCACTGAGTTTGTTTCGCCGGTTCTTCTCAGTGGGCTTTCCTTGGAACCGGTGGTAGATTCAATTGACGTTCAAAAAGATACTGTATTAGTACTATTTTTTTTTATTGTTCTCACTTGGACACACAGGATTAAGTTGACGTGGTACAATTATTGTTCATTAATACTTATTCAAAAGGAAAACTCATAAACGTATGAATGATGAATAAATCCAATCATTTCAAAATTCGCAATAAATAATACCATATTTAAATTTAATTTTCGAAGATAAAATCGTATCACTGAAAGGGCTTAAGTCGAAGCTTTCAAAGAAACACTTTCAAAGAGGATGTTCCAAAGACTTTGGTTAATGAATGTTTTATTTGTTAACAAAGACTTTGAATAACATTATTATGATATTATAATGATGTCAAATTTAATTAGTATGATTTTGTTAACGGTTTTGTGTTTTATTGTCAATTTGACTTTGTGTTATGTAATTCTTTTTTATTGTTTCTTTTTTATAGCAAAGTAGAGCAAACGAGTAGTCTTGGTGACTATCGACGCCCATAAGAATCCGCACAACCAGAGATTAAGCAGATGCGTTGCCCTCCTTTTCCCCATCCCCCCCAACGGGCCACCGGAATCTCACAAGGGGCGTGGGATCGGCCATCTTGGCGTTCATTAAGGTCCAGAAAAGGACGAGAAAAGACCGATAGTTATGTTTATGTGTATGACTTTCTGTATCACTCCCTTTGCCATTTAGATGTATATTAACCCAGCGGACCAGACAGACGTGTTCCTGTACAAAACATTTTTTTGTTGACAGACTGTGGCTTACATTCTGTCAATTCTCAAAATATACCTACACAAAAATTTCATCAAAATCTATCTGTCCTACCGTTTTTTACCGCACACAAGAATTATAATTTATATAAAGGTAGTCGGATCATAGCGCTGTTCTTGAGGTCTATTTTTTAATTATGTTTGTGACAAATACCCCACTGGGCAGACGATAATTAAATCCAAAAAAAATACATGAAAATATTCCACGACTAACAAGTATACGGAAAATTAGGTGCCTGTGAAAATAAATTAGCAAATTCGACGATATAACTAAATCAGCATAATTTCGCAGGAAACGAACCGAAACGTAGGTGGGTTTTACGCTTTGATCATTTTCAATACCTCCATGATTTAAAAAATCTGTGATAAACTTATAAAAAAATACATGATCATAATATTATTTTTTTTATTTTCTGGACGCCTTTAAAGATAGTTGGTCAAGGGACGTCCAGAAGATATGACTACTATGTTAATAATATAATTCATAACATTTTTAACGTAATCATCATCATCATCATAAGAGGGGTTCAATTTGCTTCGCCCACGGTGCTGGGTTCACCTTCTGAGCCCCACCACTAGGACAAGGCTTGACCATGGTGCACCTTCCTGCTTTATTACCACCATTCTTGTATTTCATCAAGCAGTTTGCAATGTTTTAGAAGAAAGAGCAGAATAGGAAGTATACCTATTACTGGCATAGAATCCTGGAATATTGTGTCTCTGAATAGATTAGGTGTACCTATAGTCCGGGGTGAACTCGTTCATCGTCATGTGACCAACAGTTTCCCCAACTCTAATAAAATAATAATACATTTTCGCTGTTTAAATGTATACAACAATAATTTCAAAAACATTTTAACGTGGCTCTAAGTATTAAAAATAACAGGTCCTGGGAGCCAAACAAAATTCCTTTTATTTTGCGACTTCCATTTTTCCCGTTAATAAGGCTTGTTCACGACTTAACGTCTAAATATACATTTGTTCGTCATCAACATCATCATCATTACCAGTTTCTATCCACTGCTGGAAATGGCCTCATTCAGTGAAAGCCAAGACGGCCGATCCCCGAGGTGCTCTTTGTACTCCTCTTATAAGAAGAGGGTACAAAAGAGCACGAGAACAAGGGGCGATAATGGGAACCTCACGCTATTGCACTGTCCCAACGTTGGGCGGGATTGTTCTGTGATGCAGGACAACCGCTGTAAAGGTGGCGTCGGTCCCTTGAGGGACTGACTAGCCATCTAGGTGTGTTTACTCAATATATCCGGGGCACCTCACCAAAGGCGGCATTGGCGGCACTCGCCGGGTTTTAGTGGGTAGAGCTGCGTCCACCTTGCCACCTTTCGGGCACAGTAAGTCCCACATGCCTCAGAGCATTTTCCGGCGTTAAAGAAAAAAAAGGCCTATGTTCAGTAGTAGACGGATAAAGGTTGATGATGATGATATTAATTATTGAAGTGAAAACTTCTTAAGGCGCAGTGCGCATATTTTTAGATGAGATTAAATCTCTGGATTCTCGACACCGTTACCCCCGTTATGAGACGCTATTTGACTTTTATATGACTTTGGATTATTTATATAAGATTATGCTATATTTGTTTACATAACCAATCGTCAAACACACTGAAATGTCAATGTCATGCGGTCATTTGGTGTGCCGTTTAAATTGTATAGGTTGTCATAATATTTTTCAGCCTGTATTATAGGTATTTGAATTTAATAGTTTTGTTTTCACTTCTATCGGCAGTCCCAGTGACTGGTTGGGTTAGTTTTATTTTTTAATATGTCAAATTGTTTGAAACGCCATATTCATCTTTTCGGACTATTAATTCGCGGAGATATTTTATACCGCGTTTTCAACATTTGTATTATCTAGATATTACTTTTTGGAGCCAATTAATAATTTGGAGGGTGACACTGAAAGTTCTTAGAAAATAAAATACTCATTATAATAAAACAATTTTTTACGGATTTTATCGCGGTTTATTAAGATTTTTACAAGCCCGACGTTTCGGATACTTTACAGCAACCATGGTCACGGGAGGACTGAGGTGTCATACGTCCTATTATTACAAAGTTATTCGAAACTACCCTATGATACATCAATATTTTGGTCAGTCCTATCTACGCAGAAAGTGCTAACTGTATCTTTAATCTGTGACATATTATGCTTGGATTTTGATTTGATAATTTTAATAATGGGATCCCAAGCAGGTGGTAGAAGCCAGCCATCTTCTCTATTGAAATTAGGATGTTTTTTTAATTTCAATAGCTTCACGGATCATCCTTGGTTGGAATCTGTGTTCTTTTGCGAGGACTTGTGGTTTATCAAATCTGATATAATGGCGAGCTTTGTCAAGACTATGTTCACAGATGGCAGACTTAGTGTAGCGACGGTGTTTTAAATCAGCTATATGTTCTTTCACGCGAGTTTTAATAGATCTTTTAGTTTGGCCTATATAGGAGAGACCACAGTCACAATCAAGCTTGTATACTCCTGCATCTTGTAAGGGTATATGACACTTGACAGATGGTAAGAATTGACTTATCTTTTTTGGCGGCTTGAAATAAGTTTTTATAGAAGCTCGCTTTAGGATGAAGCCAATCTTGTCAGTGACGCCTTTAATAAACGGGAGAACTGCAGGTACTCGCTCGACGGTGGTTGGTTTCACACGTTCACTGTGACGGAGACGCGGTACCCAAAGCTTGTTGTCACGCAGTACTTGCTTGACATGTTGAAGTTCGGTCTCCAGGTGTTGCTCATCACAGATCCCTTGTGCTCTCTGAAACAAAGATTTACCCACGGTAGCTAACTGTGTTGGATGGTGGTGAGATTCGCCGTTTAGGTACTTATCCGTATGGGTATGCTTCCTATACACTGTGTGGCTTAAGGTATTGTTGGGATTACGGATAACTAATACATCTAAGAAGGCTAGAGAATTATTTTCTTCTAATTCCATTGTGAATTGAATTTTGGAATTAATGGAATTAAGATGGTCTAAGAATATGGTTACTTTATCAGATGGTAATATTGTGAAAGTATCATCTACGTACCGCTTGTAGAACCTGGGTGTTATGGGCGAAGTTTGCAGAGCAGTCTCCTCGAAGTCCTCCATAAATATGTCGGCAACAACAGGGGATACTGGTGAGCCCATGGCCACTCCATCTACTTGCTTGTAGAAATAATTATTCCACAACATATAGCCATATGTAAGGCAATGTTCCAAAAGGTCAGCATATTCCATTGGCATGTCATTTTCTCTTAGCTTTCTTCTTACTATTGTTATGCAATCTTCCACAGGTAGGCAGGTAAAACCTAATTGTGTTATTGTCAATTGGACAATAACACAATAAAGGTTTTAGAAAAAGGATTAAATTTTGCCGTGACTCCTAGTAAAATCCCGTTCGAGGAAATAATTTGTAATATAGAAGATTGTCTGTCAAAAAATAATATAAAGAAGGAAGATTCGGAGGCCATCAGACAAGATATATCGTCAGCCTTGCGACGAAGTTCTGTGCCCAAACTAAATCTTCCTCGCGAACAATATAAGGCGTTATTAAACCTACGTAACAGACGAGAACTAACAATGCTTCGTGCGGATAAAGGCAATGCTACGGTAGTTATGGATACGTCAGATTATAATGATAAAATGTTACACCTATTATCGGATGAAAGTACTTATAAAAACGTCAAAACCGATCAAACTAACAAGGTTTTGAAAACTACTAGTAATATAATAGCAAAATACTCCGAAACATTGAATCTGGACGTCAAATATCTAATTCCTTCATGTCCCAAACCACCCAAGCTGTATGGGTTGCCGAAAATACACAAGGCTAATGCTCCATTACGTCCAATTGTAAGCCAGATCGACTCACCAACTTATAGATTGGCTAAACATGTGGCCCAAGTACTGTCACCACTGCGTGGACAAACTAGAGCACATACACGGGATTCTTACCACTTTGTTAATGAGATCAAACACCTACGTCTCAGCGACAATGAAACAATGGTTAGTTTTGATGTGCAATCTCTTTTTACCTGCCTACCTGTGGAAGATTGCATAACAATAGTAAGAAGAAAGCTAAGAGAAAATGACATGCCAATGGAATATGCTGACCTTTTGGAACATTGCCTTACATCTGGCTATATGTTGTGGAATAATTATTTCTACAAGCAAGTAGATGGAGTGGCCATGGGCTCACCAGTATCCCCTGTTGTTGCCGACATATTTATGGAGGACTTCGAGGAGACTGCTCTGCAAACTTCGCCCATAACACCCAGGTTCTACAAGCGGTACGTAGATGATACTTTCACAATATTACCATCTGATAAAGTAACCATATTCTTAGACCATCTTAATTCCATTAATTCCAAAATTCAATTCACAATGGAATTAGAAGAAAATAATTCTCTAGCCTTCTTAGATGTATTAGTTATCCGTAATCCCAACAATACCTTAAGCCACACAGTGTATAGGAAGCATACCCATACGGATAAGTACCTAAACGGCGAATCTCACTACCATCCAACACAGTTAGCTACCGTGGGTAAATCTTTGTTTCAGAGAGCACAAGGGATCTGTGATGAGCAACACCTGGAGACCGAACTTCAACATGTCAAGCAAGTACTGCGTGACAACAAGCTTTGGGTACCGCGTCTCCGTCACAGTGAACGTGTGAAACCAACCACCGTCGAGCGAGTACCTGCAGTTCTCCCGTTTATTAAAGGCGTCACTGACAAGATTGGCTTCATCCTAAAGCGAGCTTCTATAAAAACTTATTTCAAGCCGCCAAAAAAGATAAGTCAATTCTTACCATCTGTCAAGTGTCATATACCCTTACAAGATGCAGGAGTATACAAGCTTGATTGTGACTGTGGTCTCTCCTATATTATATAGGCCAAACTAAAAGATCTATTAAAACTCGCGTGAAAGAACATATAGCTGATTTAAAACACCGTCGCTACACTAAGTCTGCCATCTGTGAACATAGTCTTGACAAAGCTCGCCATTATATCAGATTTGATAAACCACAAGTCCTCGCAAAAGAACACAGATTCCAACCAAGGATGATCCGTGAGGCTATTGAAATTAAAAAACATCCTAATTTCAATAGAGAAGATGGCTGGCTTCTACCACCTGCTTGGGATCCCATTATTAAAATTATCAAATCAAAATCCAAGCATAATATGTCACAGATTAAAGATACAGTTAGCACTTTCTGCGTAGATAGGACTGACCAAAATATTGATGTATCATAGGGTAGTTTCGAATAACTTTGTAATAATAGGACGTATGACACCTCAGTCCTCCCGTGACCATGGTTGCTGTAAAGTATCCGAAACGTCGGGCTTGTAAAAATCTTAATAAACCGCGATAAAATCCGTAAAAAATTGTTTTATTATAATGAGTGAAATTCGCGTAAACATTAGAAAACAATAAATAAAATACTGAATAAATTAGCAACTTTATTAATTTTATTATACATTTTTAAAATAAAGTCCATTCACATCAATACATCGATACATCGCATCGGATGGACTCTTTAGGGGTCTCTTTAACGGCCTTAAGAAACGCAGCCTCGACGTTCATCAAACATTCCCTCAACTCGATATCGCCAAATGGTCGACCGTTGGTGGTAAAGGATGATACTACTGCGAATTTGTTTCTGCTGAATTTTTTCTAAGACAAGTTGACTGGCCTGTCGGTCTAGTGGTTAGTGCCTCTGACTACTAAACCTTGTTGTGGGTTCGATTACCACCCAAGACAAATGTTTGTGTGATGAGCATGATGTTCTGTGTCTGGGTGTAGTTTATTTATAATTTGTATGTATTTAGAAATATATAACTATAATATAGCTGCACAACACCGATGTTACCCTCAGTCGTCGCCGATGTGACACAGTAGCACAAGATGAGGCTTAATCGTGAAAGGCCTATCGAAATCTATCATAACTTTCTCGTTGACCTAAATGACATCGAAAGTCCTAAAAAATCACTGCACGAGATTTTCTCGCCTTTTATTCATGCTGGCGTGACACAGACAATAATTTTCAATTTGCCGTCAAATCATAAAACAAATAACAAATGAATAAAATACATAATAATATTGTAATTAATAATAATAATAAATTAATTATTATAATAAGTACACAAAAATATTGGCAAAGAGGTCCTTTTTCAAAATTTTAATTTATTTTTTATCATAATATCGCTTACAAGTAGCCAGTTCTAAGAATGTTCAATGTCGCCCTCGTAAATACCTTCAAGTAAATTTATCTTCAAACCCCTTTTGCTACACAATTTGTCATACTTATGTAAAATCACCTTATTCTTAGTCATCAACATAATATTCATTATTATATTAGCGACAATGCGAAATAAATTTATTGTAGGAATAATATAATAAACCTATTTGTCTATAGTTTATTAATTATCCGTTTTTTTTTTCGATTATATTGTGGGAAATAGATATGAGTCCCAAAGGGAGATCTCCGACAGAGCGAGATGGTATGCTCGGTCAGGCCTAAAGCCCACTTGCTATCGATTCAGCTGTTATATGTATAGCGACGAGCTATGGAACTTTGATAGCGCGATTTAGAACTGTCGCGCTGATTGGTCCACCACATCACTCCCCCCCCCCCTCCCGAAGACCGGAGGTCGAAATCTTGAGACTGCTTCCTTGAGTCGCCAGTGCCAGATGTCCCAGTGAGTTGGAACTGTTGCTGCTGCTGCACGGGCTCCAGTGAGTCGGAGTGCTGCCGTGCGGGGCCGATACTACGTGCTGACCAGGGGAGATGTGCTCTGCTTGTTGACCGGTCGTGTAGTAAGAAATGCCCGTTGAAGCCGATGAGGGTTCGACCAAGGCCGCGGTGCGTTGGGCTGGTTGGTCGAGGTAACCGAAGAGGCTGAAGCTGGCTGGCATGGTGCGGAAGGGGTGGGGGAGTGATGATAATGAATATCCAGAAGGAGGCGTGTTCTTGTCGAGGGTCACTAATGTGGGATAGTATGGTGAAAGGTCCCAAAGGAAGATCTCCGACCGAGCGAGATGGTATGCTCGGTCAGGCCGAAGCCCACTTGCTATCGATTCAGCTGTTGTATGTATAGCGACGAGCTGTGGAACTTTGATAGCGCGATGTAGAACTGTCGCACTGATTGATCCGCCACAACATTATATGTATGTACTGTGTTTTGCACACTCGGATAGATGAATGATGGATTTTTGTTTGACAGTTGTCATTATAGTGACACTGGGTATAAAAGTGATAAAAATCCACCAGTACCTCTACCATGAGTAGAAGTATAGTAGTTTTCTAAAACTAAAGTATGGTATAGTTTTCGATTCGTGTTGAGTTTTTACGTAACTACTATAGTTATGTCATTTGCGCTTGTAAGAAAAACTCAAAAACATAATAATATAGGAGGACTGGGCATACCTACGAAAAAAAGGTGTTTACCTACAACTCAAATCGGCACTTAACATGGCTACCCTACCATGGGTTTTGACAGTAAAACCACAAACTATATAGAGAATACTACTATGAATAGGGCACTCAAGATGGCGGATCAGGCAGTCACTTACAGCTGTCAGTTTAAAGAAAGGGCATCTCCTCTTATTTCCTAACTTCATGTAAAGTTCAGACTTAAACTTTATATGCATATTCGTACACTCACATATTTGATATAATGATTGTTTAGTTTGTGCGGTGGAAAAAATTGGTCATTTCCTCGAAATTAGGTAAGGAAGATATCATGCGAAAGTTAGTTAGGTAACTTCAAATACCTAAGTGTTCTAGATAATATTATAAAGACACATACGAGGTTTTGGAACAGAAATTCAAGTAACATAAAACGCATTCCACCGAGCACTTAGCGAACATCTTTAATGGAGCACCTTAAATTTGTACACTAAATCGTCGGGGGGCTAGGTGGGCAAATCCCTAGGGGGCTAGTCGGAAGGGTTAGGTGCACAAATCTTTGGGGGTTAAATAAGAGTCGGGGGGTGTAATGAAATTTCACGGGTGCCCATTATTCAGTTGTTAATTTGTAAATTAAATGCTTTTACCATTGTTTTGTTCTTTATATATTACAATCATTATCATTGTTGTTATCATCATCATTATCATTGTCATCACGGTCATCATTAGTGCTATTATTATTATGATTAACAATATCGTAGCTGAGTTTATAAAGCCTTCAATGCTTACTATCTTTTTTTGATGACGCAGGTTAATGTTTTCGCATGATCCAGGCTTATCTCAGGTAAGGCTCCTAAACCTATGTGGGGACTGGCACTTGGGAATGCACTACCCCACTAAACCACCTGCGAGCACCTTCAGCCGCTTTTTTAGGGTCCTGGATCTGCAGGCAACAGGATCACCTCAGCGACTAAATATTAATTACTATATCTATGTAAGTCACATAATATCTAATTTACAGTAACTGTATAAAAGAGTTGAAATATATACTAATATTATAAAGCTAAAGAGTTTGTTTGTTTGAACGCGTTAATCTCAGGAACTGCTGTTCCTGCGACCAGTAGCGGACCAGTAGATCCGATTTGAAAAATTCTTTCAGTGTTAGATAGGCCATTTATCGAGGAAGGATATAGGCTGTGACTAACAGTAATTAAGTTGAATAAGTTAACGCGGGCGAAGCTGCGGGCAACAGTTAGTTATTTTATAAACCTACTACCAATAAAAATATAGCACTCTTGAAGATGGTATAAATGGTCGTAATAATAGAACTAAGAAAAAAAAACTACGTTTTGTTCTTTGTATATCCTTAAGTTCTGTAAGTTAGTAGGTAGAGCATCCGACCCCACCATGGTTCAGGTCTTGACGTGGTGGTGGGGCTCAGTAGCCTAGGGTGAGTCGCTGTACCTTGGGCGAAGCTAATTGAGCCGAGGGTGCTCTTTGTACAAATCTTATAAGAAGAGGGGACAAAAGAGCAGGGGAAAGGGGTGAGGATGGGAACCTCAATCCTTTATACTATCCCGACGTTGGGAGGGGTTGTTCTGTGGTGCGAGACAGCCCCTCGGTGAAGGTGGAGTCGGTCCCTTGGGGGACTGACTAGCCGTCGAGGTGCCGCCCTGTTTGTTTATTACATCCGGGGCACCTCACCAAAGGCGGCATTTGTGGCACTCGTCGGGTTTTAGTGGGTAGAGCTGCGTCCACTTACCAGCATTCGGGCGCAGCGAGTCCCACATACCCGCGTGAGGCAACCCACTGCCCCGCGGGGTACCTCAGAGCATTTCCCGGCGTTAAAAAAAAATGGTAGAGCATTTAGAACATCATCAAAATCAGAATTCAGTGATAAGGTTTCAGGCATCGTGCCACCAGGCGACGTCGGTAAAACTGAATATTTACGTGTTTCCTTACGTAAAATCCTGCACTGGATTTAAGCTGACAGGTCTAAATCCGAGCGTCGTTGTAGAGCGGTAGATAGAGTTTAAATTAACTAGAAGTGCCACGTATACTTTACTATCGATTAATATTTATATAAATTACATCAATTAAGCCAACTACGTGATAATTTCGTAAATTTAAGAAATTCATGTCATCGACAAAAGAGTAGCGCTTTTGTCATGTCCAAAAACATTCTGATTCTCAAGTTGAATCTAACTTTTTACTGTGCATCATTAAAATGAAACCAGCAGTTTAGGAGTTAATCGTGATATAACAACGTGACATGAATTCTTTACAAAATGCTGTTTATCAATTTCGTGAACAAGCAAAAGAACAGGAAATAGCTACTTTTATCGGTGATTAGAAGATTATATAAGATAAATGCAACCTCATTTAAGAAACTCTTAAAACATAAGATTTATTTTGAAAACAAACTTAAATGTGTCGCCTGATAATGTAAGCAACTGTGATTAGAAACAAACGAGTTATCCAGTTGTAGCTCAGGTGACTCATTCACATGTGGCTTATCTTGAAACTTATCTTAATACCAGTAACTACATTATGTGTTCGACTCTTCTTTTCCACACCATAGGAAATCTAATTCACCTGAGAAATACCTGGGTACCATAACCATGCAAATAGCCAATCAATACCAGAATGTAGAAGGAAACTAAAACTCTGCATACGAGATTTTTCTCAAATTAGGATGACATAGAGCATGAATTCTATTAGACATTCCAGCTCTACCATGAACGAACCAGTGTAGTGGAAAATTACATTATTTCCGTGGAAAGTAATTTGCGTGTCAACGGGATTGGAAGACGCTCATCATTACTCATGTCTAGTGGAATTTCCTTCATCATCATCATCATACATGCATATGCTATACGCGGAATCGGTAGGCTTTAAGGTTGAACAAGTCGACGGCGCAAACTCCAACAAAAGTAATGCTATCTCACCTGACATAGTGCGCGAACATATGTGCTAGAATGAAATGCCCAATGATTAATTCCTAAAATGTGCATTAGGCAAAACAGTTATTATAGAAAAACTATTAAGTGTATCTTTTTAAAATAAATTTATTTCAACTTTTGGATAACAAAACTATGTACGGGCTTTATTTTTAAGCTTTCGTGCTCCGTATACTATTTATTTTCGCCCAAAGTTGGGCTAAAATCAGTGTTAAAATACGAAAGTTTAGAAGCTTGTATTTTCTAAACGTATATTTTTTTACGATTTTGGGTAAATAATAGGAAAACATTTATGGTCTAAAGTTCCTTTAAGTATGTGTATGATCAGCGTGCATATGGTACCGGAAAACGTTCTTCATCATGTATAGTGGCATTTTCTTTTCATACAATCACCATCATATTATAAAAAAAACAATAACCTTTATAATTTGGGCAGCAGGGCACCATACTATAGTACCATTAAATACAAACCTAAATTATTGAAAGATGACGGAAAGTTACGTTTTGTGTATCATTCCGCCAGGCTATTACCATCTTCCCTACCATGGTTCAGGCCTTGTCGTCGCGGTACGGCTCAGTAGCCTAGTGTTAGCCGCGCACCTTGGACGAAGCAAATTGAAATTTAGTACAAAATTCAACTCTGGCTCTTTGTACTGCTCTTATAAGAAGAGAGGACAAAAGAGCAGGGGGACAAGGGGCGAGGATTAGAACCTCACTCCATTGCACAGTCCCGAGGTTGGGAGTGATTGTTATGTGGTGCGGGACGACCCCTTTGTGGGGGTGGTGTCGTATCAATATAGATAAAAGGGAGAGGCATTAAATTAAACCACGTATATTATGTACCATTTTCAGGCTACACACCAAAACTTAGTCCAATAGAATCAATAGTTTAATCACAGGATATTTTTAAAGTTTTCAAGCCGCTCCGCTTTGTTCGACCCGGTGAGACGCACACTGTGCTGCGCCGACGCAACGTGCTGTGTGACGTTGCCTTTTAGGTTCGAAGGTCAGTGGACATTTTACAAAGAATGTTTACGTTTTATTTTAGCTATTCTCGTATTTAAGTTCTTCGAAAAACTTTTTTTTTTATTTCTCTCATAAGCTGTTTTTAATAGTTTCGTATTAACCGTAAGCATGTGTAGTATATGTGGTTTAATTTAATATCTCTCGCTTTTATCAACCTTGTATAAAGCAACAAACAATCACAACCATGAACCCGATGCAGAGAATTAAGCCGAGGAAGCTCTTTGTACCCTTCTTATAAGAAGAGGGGATAAAAGAGCAGGGTGCAGGGAGCGAGGACGGGAACCTCACCCTATTGTACTGTCCCGACATTCAGATGGGTTGAAGTGTTGAAGTCTGTTGAAGTGGCGTCGGTCCCTTGAGGGACTGACTAGCCGTCGAGATGCCCTGTTTGCTCAACAGATCCGGGGCAACTCACTAAAGGCGGCATTGGTGGCTGCATCCACTTACCACCTTTCGGGCGCAGCGAGTCCTATATACCCGCCGGAGAGACCCACTCCTCCGCGGGATGCCTCATGCCCGGTTCCTATATTTAAGAAAGGATCCGTTTTAGTTACGAATAGTAGTTTAATATACGAGGCGTAAGCTAAAACCGTTTAGGCGTTCCTATAAATTTTTGAAACGTCAAAGACTACTATTGGTAATGTCACTTGGTTATCCCCCGATTTTGGTCGGTATCGGTAAGGAGCAAGTTGTATATTTCACCGTTTTCGCTGGAATTTTGAAATAACGACTTCAGATAGTGATAGAGAAGTGTTCGATATTGTATCGAGTTCCAGTGATTCAGAAGAAGATAAAAGGCGTGATAGAATATATAATACCCGCGGGGGAGTGGGTCTTCCCACGTGGGTATGTGGGACTCGCTGCGCCAGAAAGCCGGTAAGTAAACACAGCTCTACCCACTAAAACCCGGCGAGTGCCACCCCTGCAGCCTTTGGAGAGGTGTCCCGGATCTAATGAGCAAACAGGGTACCTCTACGGCTAGTCAGTCCCCCAAAGTACCGACGTCACCTCCACAGAGGGGTTGTCCCGCACCATAGAAAACCCCTCCCAGCGTCGGGATAATACAATGGGGTGAGGTTCCCGTCCTCGCCCCTTGCCCCCTGCTCTTCTGTCCCCTTTTCCTATAAGAGGAGTACAAAAATCCTCCTCGGCTCAATTAACTTCGCCCGTCTGGATCTGTTGAGCAAACAGGGCGACTTGACGGCTAGTCAGTCCCTTCCTCCCCTCCACAGAGGGGTTGTCCTGCACCACAGAACAACCCCTCCCAATTTGTTCCTTAATGTGCAAGCGGTATGCAATACCAATGTGATTTTTATGAATGTGGTAACTCGTTGACCTGGCTCCACTCATGATTCGACTATATTCAACCATTCAAAATTGCGTGGTAAAGATATACACATTAGTCATCTGTAAGTATATATTTGTTAATAAAAATGAAGCATTTTTGAAGAGGGCTCGGTATTTAAATAACTAACGGACGTCCGTCGACGTCAGGTATAGAAAGTAGATTGTGGAACGGTATTAACGACTCGTCGTCGGTTATAGAAAAACGGATAGTAACTTTTATACAATGACGATCCGTTAAATATAGGAACCGGGCATCAGAGCATTTCCCGGCGTAAAAGAACTCTAATCATTCCACTAGATATTATTTCTTAGTTAATCTAGTTTGTTACTTAAGCCATATAAAGTTGTATTCTTCACTATTTCATGATGGAGACAAATAAAAGAGTTTTAACTGCGCTGAGCCGTAAACAATGGAAGCGTTTAAGAGTCTATATTATCTAGATTGGGATTAACTTTTATCTATGCCTTTGTGGAGTAAACAATTAAAAGTTTATGGCTTGACTGATATAGAATTAAGTTGATTATTTAATACTGGGTAGTAAGGGATTTATCGCACGTTTGAATTCCGTAAGTATTTTTTTCTTTCGGAAGGGCTAGACTTTTCAGCCTGATGGCCTTTAAGCTCAATCGGTATAGTATATGAGCAGATGGCTCACTTAATAAATATTCGATAGGGGGACACCTCCCTTTGCTCCCCGCACGGGGCGCGGTTCATCGTGCGCGCTGCTCGGGAGAGCAGGATTTGGACTTGTCAAATCCGATACGGTCGACGAATTTTTTACGGTTGAATTTAACCTATCATCATGAGGACCGACCCTCATCCCTCCCTCTGGAGAGGGAGGCGGGTCATGCGCGGTGGCATCCCGTAAGTATGTATAGTTTGTCATATTACTGGTACTCTCATGTTATTCTTTTGGATTTTTCAGTGTCAGGGCGATTGTGTAGTTGTGGTTTTCAATGTGTGTGTGCATGCATGTGTATGCAAATGCACTGGGAAGTGTATTATGCTTACCTACACATGCACCAGCTGTCCTTTTAAGTACGGTACTCTTAAGTTATAAACATCCAAACAACATAATGCACTTATTATAATGAAACAACTTTTACGGATTTTATCGCTGTTTATTAAATTTTTACAAGCCTGACGTAACTTTACAGCAACCATGATCAGGGGCACTCCCCTGGTTGCTGTAAAGTATATGTGGGACTCGCTGCGCTACCCATATCCATTAAAACCCAGCGAGTTCCCGTCCTCGCCCCTTGCCCCCTGCTCTTTTGTCCCTTCTTCTCTTATAAGAGGGGTACAAAGAGCCCCATCGGCTTCACCCAAGGTACTGGGCTCACTCTAGACTACTGAGTCCCACCGCCACGACAAGGCCTGAACCATGGTGGGGAAATAACAATTACACTTGGGTACTAGGAACAGAAATTAATTGAAAACATGATGATACATACATAATATACCTACATAAATATATATATACGTATGATCAGGTCAGACATATTCATCATAGAAATACTTTGGATTCGAACTGGTGACAGAAGTAGCTATGTATAATAAATGTAAATAAAAACTAGCGGCCCGGACTGACGATGTCCTGTACAAAACACACACACACACACACACACACACACACGCGCGCGCGCGCGCGCACACACACTCACACACACACACACACACACGCACGCACACACGCCCATGCCCAGACGCAACGCGCATCCATGCACGCAATAACGCACGCCCACACACACACCCAGACAAACACACACACACACACACACACACACATATTTATCATTTAAATATGTTATATGCTGCACTTGAGATTCGAATCCACGACTACTGCGTTAAGATTCCAGCTGCCTGACCACTCCTCCAGGCTAGACGTGTCTCGTACACGTGTATAAACATTCTTTATATTAAGTTAACTCGATAAGTAACCATATAACTTACTCAGTAGAAATATCGTGAAAATTCCACAATGACACTTTGTACTTTGTAATTTCGCCAACTTCAGTAATAAATACGTCAAGATAAATTTTGGTTTTCAACTATTTTGTAAACAACTATGAAAGTTGTTTGGACTAGAAAGGTTCTCGGGTTCCACCATCAAACTTTCCATCTATTAATTATCATGTTTTTATATTAGATGGATATACAAATCGGCAGACGTGTCATAAGTGGTCGACGTCGCCCATTAACATAAACTAGTTTACATTTATGTGCTTTCTACCCTTTTTTTTCTTTAATATGTAATAATAATATGTTGGGTCCATCCGATCCCAAAATAGGCAGAGCCTGTTCTAATGGTAACCAGACAACTGATACACACTTATATATTTCTAAATACATACATATTATAGATAAACTACACCCACACACAAAACAAATGATAATGCTCATCACACAAACATTTGTCTTGGGTGGGAATCGAACCCACAACCTTCTGGTTTAGCAGTCAGGGTCACTAACCACTAGACCAATAGGCCAGTCTTTAACGCCAGGAAATAAGATTTATTAAAGTTTTTTTTTAGTTTTAGGAAGGGAAATGTGTTGCCCTAATAGTATACAAGTTATTGTATGTATTTAAATAAAGAGTATCATCTCGGTAGCGGAGCTATACACACCCCTCCATCCTATCACAACTCTGAGGCATCCTGCGGGGGAGTGGGGGCTCCGCAGGCAGGCAAAAGTTATTAATAAAATTGGAAATTCCCCATTTTGTATTTTACAAACATAAAAAATATACAAACATCCGAATTGAGAACCTCCTCCTTTTTTTAAACTCGGTTAATAATTACAATGTCCATCATGAGAGGATTTAGTCAAATATGAAAACCTAATCATAAAAACCAATTGTCAAGTCATATAAAAGTATGAATTGGTTGAAAGATATTCAAAAACGTTAAATATTAACTTTATCCTAAACAAATTGAAAATCAATCAAATGGGAACAAACAAGAATTTTTATTGATTGACTTTGTGTACTGGGAGAGCTGACCACAATATATTATTTTAAAAGATCCATACTTTTTTTCTTTTTTTTTCTTTAACGCCGGGAAATGCTCTGAGGCATCTCGCGGGGAGTGGGTCTCCCCAGGCGGGTATGTGGGACTCGCTGCTTGCGAAAGCTGGTAAGTGCACGCAGCTCTACCCACTAAAACCCAACGAGTGTCACCAATACCGCCTTTAGTGTGGTGCACCGGATCTAATGAGCAAACAGGGCACCTCGATGGCTAGTCAGTCCCTTAGGGGACCGAAGCCACAGAAGGGTTCTCCCGCACCGCAGAACAATCCCAACGTCGGGACAGTACAATGGGGTGAGAATCCCGTCCTCGCCCCTTGCCCCCTGCTCTTTTGTCCCCTCTGAATAAAAGAGGGGTACAAAGAGCCCCCTCGGCTCAATTCGCTTCGCCCAATGTTCTGGGCTTACCCTAGGCTGATCCACCGCCGTGGGTAATAGATCCACACTGATATAATAAAGAGATTGATTGCTTGTGTGAACAGGTTAATCTAATTTGAATCGAAGAAATTATTACTCTAATTGGAACAAAAACTTAGTGCATTGATAGTTCAATTACTGAGGATAGGATAACTTTTTGCATTCAGTACAAATTATTTGGCATGAGCTTGGAAAGACTAGCTGATCCAGGTTAGACAAGACATTTTTTCACTTATAAATTGATGAACGCCGGCTGCATGCACTAAAAAGTGCTACGTTCCGCATTAACTGAGCATGTAAGCGAGAGCGCGAAACAAGCGATAGAGAGGCACGATCGGCCTAACCGTTCGAATTATCGTCCGTAAACCGATTTTACAGACAACATGGATATTTTATGTTTTTTTGTAATATCCCCGTGTCACGTGTCTATATCCCCCAGTCATGTGGTTAATAAATAATTGTCACAGTAAAATTTGAATAGCTGGGGGTTGGTTGCAAAAATAACATAAAAGATCAGTAGCTCTTTGACTAGTAAAATAAAGATGTAATATTGGAAACTCGAAATAAATCTGAATTCATTTTTGTTTGCATCAGTACAAGCGACCCTTGCCCTAATGATACGAGGGCGACACTAAAAGTTCTTAGAAAATAAAAAACTGAATAAATTAGCAAGATATTCATTTTATTATACCTTTTCAAGTCAGGTATATGGGACTCGCTGCGCCCGAAAGATGGTAAGGTGGACGCAGCCCTTCCCACCAAAACCTGGCGAGTGCCCTCACCAAAGACGGCATTGATGGCACTCGCCGGATCTAATGAGCAAACAGGGTACTTTGACGGCTAGTTAGTCCCTCAAGGGACCGACGCCACCTCCACAGAAGGGTTGTCCCGCACCACAGAACAACCCCTCCCAACGTCGGGATAGTACAATGGGGTAAGGTTCCCTTCCTCACTCCTTGGCCCCTGCTCTTTTGTCCCCTCTTCTTATAGATTATAGATTTAATCTATAATCTACAAGAACTTTAATTTAAAGTTCTTATAGATTTGTACCACACAAAGAGCCCCCTCGGCTCAATTCACTTCACCCAAGGTGCTGGGCTCACCCTAAGCTACTGAGCCCCACTGCCACGACAGGGACTGAACCATGGTGGGGATTTTGCTCGTAACGTTGGTTACGTTAACAACTTACCATCATATCATATCTCTTAACAACTTTCTTGGAGCCATCTCACCAAGGAGACAATCCCGTCATAGTCTGTCATTTGATGATGCTGATGATTGAAACAAAACGAGTTAAGGAGCCAGAGGCGCGGAGCGGCATTATCGAGGAGGAACAATAAAACGTTCGGCGATTGGCAACTCCATCGCATCAGAGTTGGGCGACGCAGCGATATTGAGACTTGACGTACAAGTGTAGAGCGATTAGCAATTATTGATACTTTTTCATTTAGTTTTCATATTTTATAAGAAGGATAACGACCCTCCTACTTAATGGGGTGCCGTAGCTGGCTGGAGTTGGATGTGACTGGATATTAAAGGATTGGCAGAAAATTTGGCGGTTTACGCTGGTCATCACGTAATTTGTTGTTGTGCAGTTCACAAAGGTGCTTAGGATAAACTTTCATTCAGGTAAGTGTTAAACCTGTCCTGTAAAAATAATCGAGACATTTGGTGGCTCTTGGGCCTTTAGGCTAATAGTAAGACCTTAAGCTTAGGCGACGATTATTTACTTGAGGCTTTCAACACTAGAAGGAAGGCCTGTAATATCAATTTGCCCTAAACACAGCAACGCTGTTTCACGCTTTAGAGATGTAGTCGTAGGTAAGTACTTATAAAATGGGGTGCATGCCTTTGTCAAAATGACTTGCGAAGCCCGAAATTTTATATACATACATCATATAAAAAATCTATAGAGAATTTATCTGTTTGTTATTTCAAATAAACAGATTTTCATTAAATTCATATGAAAGTATATACGATATTTACATTTAAAAAAAAAAAAATTTTCGTCTGTCTGTTTGTCTGTTTGTTCCAGCTGGTCTCTAAAACAGCGATTTTGACGCGATTTTCACAGTAAGCTGATATTATAGTAAGGAGTAACTGATATGGCTATAAATCTAAATTAATGCGGGCGAAGCTGCGGGCAACAGCTAGTAATTTATTAAATCATAGGCAGATTGAAAATAAGCGCGTTTTAACAAACTGTAAACTCTTTTAGTAAATATTAGTATATAATTTTTTCCCCTCTACGTTTGTACCACACGGCGCTCTACTTTCCCGGGATCTGTACAACGGGCTTCCATGAGGGTAGGTTACAGCTGTAAATAAGAAAACTATTCAGCCTGTAATATCCCAGTCACGAAGCCACATATTTTTACCAAGTTTAAAGAACTTCTTTCTATATAGTTATTCTTCTATTTATCTAATAGATTATTTTTGTTCAAAATTAAAAGTACAAATATGCTTCATATGCATAATTGATGAACAATGAAAGATACCAAGACGTTTGAACACCGTAGGTGCCTGAGCCCCAATATATCTGAACGCCAAAATATAAACGTCAAGACGACTGGACACCGAGATGCCCAAGCCTTAACACACCTGAACGCCAAGATGACTCTATGACCAAGATGATGATGATAGGCCTTCTTATAAGGCTTAAAGTCACTCAAAGAACAATAGAGAGGGATATGTTTGTAGTTGTCCCTGCATGATAGAATAAGAAATGAGGAGATCCGCAGGCGAACCAGAGTTTGGTTACTCTGGTTCGCCTGCGGATCTCCTCATTTCTAATAACCCGAAGAATTTAGAAACTTAAGTGGCAATGGGCAGGTTTTTTTTTTTTTTTGGTTTCGCTGGGGAATGCGTTCAGGCATACCACATGGCCCAGGGGGCCCGGGGGTTATGTGGAACTCTCTGCGCCCGAGAATATGGTAAGGTGGACGCAGACTCTATCCACTAAACCCCAGCGGTGTTCTCCTTGTCGTCTGAATGATCCGGCGTGAGAGCTGTGGACGAACGTCCACCGGGCCACAACGGTGTGCCACCCGGCACTCTTCTCTGGAGGCGGGGGTTGGCATCCCCTCCTCCTACTCCGCTTAAGGCACACTGAACACATAAGGGTGCCTTATAGCTCGGACCTTACGCGCGCGCGGTGGATCCCCCGATCGGCCGCGCACAGGTCCCTCACGGCGGTGCGACCGCCTGTCGCCGCCGTGCTCTCCTTCGGGAAGAGGCGCCAGTGCGCTCCGTCTCCCGCTCCGTCTCCTCCTTCTGCGACATCATGTCCTCGCAGAAGGAGAGGACCACCTGCCATGTGCCTCCGCCCAAGCTGGACACTCCGCCAGGGTGTGGTCTGCAGTGTCTTCACTGCTACTACAGTTATGACACCCTGGCGAGTCCTCCGCCCCTGCCACCTTCCACAGATACCTTCCGAAGCAGCCGTGCCCAGTCAGGATCTGCGCAAGGTGGAAGGTAATGATGCCGTACCGCCGGTCAATCCACTGCTCCAAGATTGGACCGACAGCCAACACGGTGTGGTGCCCCACACTAAGCTCCTCCAGCCTCTCCTTCCACTGACGGAGCACTCGCCTTCGCAGGCGGCTCCGCCAGGGTTCCACTTCTTCGGAGGGTTCCTCCTCCTCCTCCTCTCCATGTCGTCTCCTCCACGCCCGCGCCAGGGCCTTTGCCACCAGGTCCCACGGCGCTGAACCCGCCAGTACGCACGCAGCCTCGTATGAGGTCGTACGGTACGCACGGACGGCTGTGACGGCCATGACTCTCTGCGGACGTCGCAGCAGAGCCACGTTCTCCGTCTTAAGGGCGCTCGCCCATATCGGCGCGCCGTACAGCCCCATGGACTGCAAGACGCCCGCATATAGGCGGCGGCAACCAACGCTCGGTCCACCCACGTTGGGAAGGAGACGACTCAAAGCGCGTGCAGTTCCGAGCAGCCTCGGGACGAGGCGCCGGAAATGCTCTCGAAAGTTCCATCGGCTGTCGAGGACGAGGCCCAAGTACCTCATGCTCGGCTCGACAGCGATGGAAGTTCCCCCCACTATAATGCGGGATCCGGGTGGAGGGGCTCGCCGGGGCCCGTGGAAGCATATAGCTTCGCACTTCTCCAGGGCCACTTCGAGCCCAAGAAATGGGCAGGATACATTAATCGTAGAACCAATGGCCAAGTGGCGATCACGTACTGGAAAGCGCAATATTTGTAGGTCTTCCACTAAGATGAGAACGCCAAGCTAATTAAATACCCAAAATACGTCAAAATGCCGAAACACCAATAAGTCTGAACATCAAGGCACCTGAATCGAATCATTATAAATTATTATATTTATTTCGTAGGTAACAGACTTGTAGACTTAAAACACGTAAAAATTAAAAAGTCAATAGAAATGTAGGCAGTAAAAATAGTTGTTTGGAATGCAGGCCCCTCAAGTGAAACGAGAAAAATACTGATAAGTTGCTCATTTGTCAAAAAAAGGAAACCAACGTTAATACATTTAAAATCTTAAGGGCGAATGTCTTATTCCCAAGGTGTGGTTTCTTAAAAAAAGTTGTGTTTTACATTATAACAAAAAAACAATGAACACCAAGATGACTGGACGCCAAGATTTGAATACCATGTTGAACGCCAAGAACCCCAATTCAAACTGAATCAATTAATGCTACATGACATACAAACGGCCAACTCAGCGCGGGCCGGAAGAGATAAACTCGGTCCATAAATCCAACAGTCGGACCCCTGATAGCGATAGCCCAAATCGAATTACACCGAACGGTAATTATGTATATCCTTGAAAATAGGCGAGGAGAGCATAAGGTCATTCAATGTGTGTTATTATTACACTAAGATATGATATAGTTAAAATTTTAAATTATTTTATTAAATAAAAACATATTGGATATAAATTACAAAGAACCTAAAACTAAAAACCTTAAAAAATATAATATAATAACTTAAGTATATTAATAAAAAGGAGTCCCTATAGGCAAGGTTCCGAAGATACTGGCAGCGTTCCGCCTTTGAATTGCTAGAATAATTCTTTGCCCGAGGTAGCTGGCAGCTCTTCGGTTTCCTGTGATGTCGACTAACCTTTTTGTTATTTCCTTAAAGAGCCTTAAAGCGCTAGGACCCCACGAACCAAGGGTCTCGACACCGAATGGGACAAAATCATATTCGGAGCCTAGACCCCTGTATTTGCATATTTTAGCTTTTTCAGCCACTTCACAAGCCGCACCAGCTCTGTTGTTGGTTCCATGTAGATGGGAAGGGGCCAGCGTATCTGAACAGGTTGCATCCCACACCAGCACCCGGCCCATCTTCCATGGAATCAAACTCATACCGTCCGGTCTCTTGCCATCGTCTCTTGCACTACCAGTCAGCTCAAGTAGACTTGGCACGTTGACGGTGGCAAGGGACCGGCGTATGATATCGTTGAGTGCAGCATGTCTCGAGAAGCGGCCTGCACTTTTTTGGCATGACAGTCCATGATGTCCTAGCTTGTCGACATCACTGCCACAGGGAAATTTATGGGGAGCGCAGACCGGAACCCCAAGCCGTAGACAGGTTGCGATTCTGAGCGTGTCAGGCTCAAGAAAAGTTCCTGTATTTGACGAAGGGTACGTGTGAAGCCAGTAGCCGGCCTCATGCGTACCTACAGCCAAAAGTCTGGCGCGCGCCGTACCTGTACTACAGCTCAAAAGATTCTCAAAAGTCAATTTGCAATTTATGTCGTCCCAGCTCTTCTGTGAATTTGGAGAAAATGGAAAATTTTGACCTGGGCATGCAATTTAGAAAGCGTTTCTAGCTTCTTCCAAGCCAGCAATCTCAAAGTTTGAAGGGGATGCCCTTAAAATTTTACTTATGAGATTTGCTGAACTATGGACAGAAGATAGGAAGGCTAGTAAAGCGACACTGGAAATTTTGCGAATCCCTAAACCACCATAACGGATGGGTAAGGATGCTTGGGACCAAGATTGCTCGTTCAGCTGCATATTAAGAATCGATTCTAAGCTAATTTTGATTAAATAGTCTACTTGTGCCAAAAGATCTGGGCGATTCCCAAAGGAGCAGCAACGGAGCACATACGTAAATTTTGGGACGAAAAGACAGAATTTTAAGATGCAAAGTGCATAATGTGGACTAATTTCAAGGAGACGGTCAGCAGATATTTGAAATTTAGTAATTGAATTATTAATAATAATATATTCAGAAATAGATTCATCAAAAATTGGAGAACCTAAAAGGTAAAGGGAATTACTGTTAACTATTTTAATATTTGGAGCCAAAATATTAAATTTTTGTTTTACGTCATTTAAATTTAAGTCGCAGTTATTTATAAAAAGTTCGCATTTGCTAAAATTAAGCTCCAAACCAATGGCTTCTCTTTTTGATTAAAATAAGGTCCGAAAACGCGGTATCCACATCATCATCATCCTAGGGTTCCGTCGTCCAAATACCAAACGTTGAATTTAGAATTTAAATTTTTGATTATCGAATTTATAGCCAAACTAAAAATAGCAGGCCCAAGGGGATCACCCTGTTGACAACCTACTTCCGAGGACAGTTCATTAGAACGATATAACAATTTTGTTGGGGCAGCGTAACTGAGAAGAAGATAATTGTATATTTCCGGTATATGTTTTTTTATTTCCGTCAGCAGGGTATCCCTATTATTACACTTATTTACGCTTATTAATATATTTTACTAATCATCCTTACTATGCTTATTAGCTTGCCAAACTATTGTTTTTTTTTTTGGGAAAGTTGAACTCGGACAAGATGTGTGTAATATATTTTTCCAGTGGCCCAAAGCGGGTTGAATAACTTCACATATCCATAGTCCTTCTATTTTATAGATCAAACGACACTTCTAAATCAGACGAGGAGCTAAAGTTCGCTGCAGCGCCAAAAGTTAATTATTTCGTCTAACCAATCTATAAAAACATACAGCGCTAGATCGCTTATTTAGTATATTTCTTCACGCTTAAAACGTGGTAAGTGCGCGTGAATTTTATTGCACTTGCGCGTTTCGTTCAACGTAGTGTCATGTCATACACGTTCTCTCTATAGATTTTACGCTATAGGCAAAAGTGACACAACTTTTGTACCTACAAAACTTAATTACAATTTATTATCTATTTCGAAAAGTATTAATAGTTAAATAAATAGTAAAGTAGAAACAAATAGGTTCACACTGGTTTACATTTTCGTATTATTAGCGCTGCTCCGTACGCACCCACGCGTGATTCAACGTCCAGTCAAAATCACACTTAAGTAAGGTGTACGGATTGCAGTACAGTACCTCTACCATAAGTTTTGTGACAAGCGTAAATGACATAATTATAGTAGTTACGTAAAACGCAACACGAATAGAAAACTATATCATAGCTTAGTTTTCTATACGTGTTGCGTTTTTACGTTAACTACTTATATACGTAACGTAACGTTAACGTAAAAACGCAACACGAATATAAAACTATACCATACCTTAGTTTTCTATTCGTGTTGCGTTTTACGTAACTACTAAAGTTATGTCATTTACGCTTGTAACAAAACTCATGGTAGAGGTACTGTTCAGTTGAACAAAGTAAGTGTTCGGAACGCGGAATCTAGTACGTAGTACCTAAATAACGATGAGTTTTAAGATAATTGTCAGCTCTTCAATGTGGTTTGGTAAATTGATCGCACCTTTAAAGCTTTATCTTATTCGATAAAAATTATCGCCAGGTTTTTAATCGATGTGTGTTTGTTTGCGGTTTTAATAATAGCGAAACCAAATAATAAAGACATATTTTTCCATAACATGTTATGTTACAATACGGTGTAACAGGGTGCCCGTTTTTCGTTACCATACCCGCGCTTTGTCGAGGAATCTCACTGCTTATGCTAATTAGATAAATGCGGAGTTCGGTTCGTATTGATTCAAAATGTACATCTAAATATTATACTGAAGGAAACAGTATCTTCCTTGTTTTCAGTTTCTTTCTTCCTAGTATATCAATTGTGAATTTCATAAGGAATTACTAAATCTGGAGCCGATCTGGCGTGTCCGACTACCTATACAACCGTCCTACTTGGGATTATCATGTTACCAACCGTAGTAGGTTTACCTTTCCTTATATTAAATAAATAAATTATTATTTATTACATAGATCACATTTTACCTTATTATACCGGTATTATACAGGCACGTTATTATCTGTACCACATCTGTATCATTGCTCTATGAAATAGTTAGGCGCTATACATTCATTTAATACTATCAAGGTTCGTGGAACATCGGTTATCTTCGTAAAGTCCGTTGTGTCTTCGAGAGTTCCAGAATATTGTCGCGGGTGAGAGGAGGATGCGTGACGTGGCTGCTCGTGGCCGATCACTTTTCTTTCTTCTTGGAGCTGTTCTATAGATTGACTCATTACGATATCTCTGGAACTATAAGACCTAGAGACTTGAAATTTGGTAGGAATATAATAACTTTAACCGTGTAGAGGTCAGCTAAGAACGGATTTTAAGAAATCCTACCTTCCTTTGACAGTACAAATCTGTGCGGGCAGCTAGTTTCTAATATAATAAATGTTAAAAATGAAAGATAACGAAAGATAAGAAAGACAAAGTCACAGGACGCATATTAGAATCATATTAAATAGTATTATGTAAAACGTCAACGTTATGCTTTCCGCCAAGGCCGTAGACAGAGAATACTATTTGGAATTAATAATATTTATAGTATTCTCTGTCTACGGCCAGGGCATTCTTAATTCCAAGGCGCGCCAATTGACATTTCGCTTTTATCTTTTTAAACTTCTATAAATAATATTATATTATAATAAATGGCACATCTATCATTGAGTAGACGAAGTTTACATATTATTAATTAATTAGAAAATGCACCATAAAAAACATAAGAGTGAGACAGAAAATGCCCCCAGATAGAAAGAAAGATATAGCTATATTTGATCACCGTAGCACTGCTAATAAACTCGTAACCGTGCTACGGTGGCGTAGCAGAGCTACAATCTTTTCAAATCACGCGAGGGCTTACTGCGGCATAAAATACTTGGCTTTTGTATTAGAAAAGTGAATCATTTTACATATTTTATTACTTCTGTGTGTAGGTATATCACTGATCACCTCTTGTTGGACCGATTTTGATGCAGGATGGTGGTGGGAGCGCGGCACACTCCAACTCTCCCACCGGTAAAAGTAGATTCGAGAATGGTTGTTTTTTTTATATAATAGGATGGCCCGCGAGCAGTCGAAGCCTTTTGTCGACTATCGACGACCATACACATCCGCACAACCAGAGCTTATGCGGATGTTTTGCCCTCCTTTTCCCTATCCCCCGAAAATTCACAAACCGCGCGAAACGCGACAGCATAGCTGTCACGTCTTAACGCCGGTGTTATGTGAATGAAAGGTACCATCCCGGCGTACCGGCGCAATTCGGTTGCAAAGCAGAATGGCACTGCCTCTTACTAAGGTAAAGGATTCACAATTCGGCACAATAAGATGTTTGTCAGTATGTCTATGTAACATATATAATATTACTTTATGTTACTTATTACCATAAAAAGCCATTACTTAACGATGTTACGAGCTAGATGCACAGGTGGAACTTATTTTGAAATACGTCTGTGAAAATATCATCTAATCCACCAATTTAAAATTTTCATATAAACTAAACATTCACAAGGAATAATGAAAAAACACAAAGAGATGGTCGCTTAGAAATAGTCTATAGATGAAACCAATACAACCTTGTACCAGATTATAACATCCCACAAAAGATTGAACAAGCCTCGAGATATCTTTAAATTCTATGGAAAGGTAAAATAATGAGAATGGGTATAGTAATGAAAACCCCAAGAAAAAGGCAATCATCTGAAAAAAAGCTCAGTCTTACTAAATTTCCATCTCTTTGTGACTAATGTCCTCAGATTTTTTTTAGTCTCACTTTTACAAGAAGATCCTATAACTCAGATCTCTCTCGAATTTCGAATATCACCACGTTTAATAAAAGTTTGTCTTATAAGATAAGAATGGTGTCAAATGTTTGTCTCATAACAACGATATGTCTGTCTCATAAAAATGAAACAAAATGTCTGTCTCATTACAATATACATACATCAAGTCTGTCTCATAATGTCGGTCTTATAACAACGATATGTCTGTCTCATTACAATATACATACATCAAGTCTGTCTCATAATGTCTGTCTTATAACAACGACACAAAATGTCCGTCCCATAACAATGAGACCGTTCGTCGTCATTTTTTACGACCATTGTATTTACAATTTATTATTCCAAGTGTATTTTCATTACCCAAGACAAATGGCTGGAACCTTTGGAATTAATGAACCCATTGTACCTCCGACGTTCTTTGTTCCAAAAAATTGTATTTGCTGGTCCGATTGCCTATAAAATTGGTTGTTTCTCTCGTTGATGACTTTTTAAAGTTGTATAAAACAAAGGGAATCAAGTGTATAAAAATATCATATTTTGGTCGTTTTTAATGTGCGAATTGGGCTTTGAATTGGCGTTCATTGAATGATGACGATAGAAAAAGGTTGTGAAAGATAAACATATAAACCAAAAGAGCTCAATCTCTAACTACTCTAAATTCTACTTATCTAAAGAGGAGGACAGTGGAGGATACACACGGTCCATAATAATTATTGTTATTGAATTTATATAAATAACACCTTTGTTTTCCATATTTGTTACTGAATTTAAATAATAATATAATAATTATAATATTATCCACACGCACACATTATAATATTATACAATATATACACCACGTCGCTTTCACACCACGTCAATCTGGTCCCGTGGTAAGTTCTCGAAGAACTTGTGTTACGGGTACCAGACAACCGAAATATTATATTTAATACTTTTATACTATACATATATTTAAGATTTTTATTATATAATACACATATTTAATACACATCCATGACCCAGGAACACAGAAAATATTTTTTGTTCCCTGGCAGGATTTGAAACCGCTACCTCCGGCATGAGCGCCAACGCGCTTACCACTGAGCCACAGAGCTCGTCAAATATAAATAACACCATTTAATGGTTTTGCAAATGAAATATTGAGTATTGAGTACGGAGTATAATTGTAGTTAGGACTTTTAGTCTGGATGGACAACGATCTCCGGGGCAGTGGCTAATACAAGTGATTGAAGGTCGTCTTGGCGTTCATTTGAAGAGGCCTATACTTGTTATGCTATGCACGTTGCAGTAGCAGTGGCTGGTGACATATTCAGTAGAACGGATGACCGATGGTCCTTTAAGGTTCTAGAGTGGAGGCCACGTTTAGGTAGATGAAGTGTTGGTCGGCCATTGACCAGATGGTAAGACGATGGGTGACATCGTCATACTACTGTAACACACACAAACAGAGATTATGCATCTGCATAATCTCTGTTTGTGTGTGTTAAAATAGGGTAAAGCATCTGCTTTACCCTATTTTTCCCTCCCCTCCACTGGGCCACCGGAAACTCACAAATTGCACGACTCACGACAGCATAGCTGTCACTTGAAGCTGGTATTGTATGAGCGAGAGGTAGCACCCCGGTTGTGCCGGCCCAATTTGGCTACAAAGCAGCACCGCACTAACTCTTACCAAGATTTCGTAAAAACTTGTGTTACGAGTGTTAGGAACGGAATTAATTTAAGAAATGTAAATAAATACATACACATACGAATACCTACATGACTCGGTGCAGACGTCTATATACATCATACAACACTTGGTGGAATTCGAACCCGCGACCGCTGCGTGAAGCTTCCAGTAGCTTGACCACTCGACCAGCCGGCCTTCAAATATGATGATGATGATAACGCCAACACTAGAGACGATTTCCTTTGATTTTGTTAGCGGTTAAAATAAAATCCTTTTCTCGCAATTAAATATTCCCTGATTGCTTCGAAGTTGCGAAGATCAATTTTCTTTTCATAATTTCCGGTGAAACAGCAAAAACGGATTTTTCCATTTGTTTGTTGGAAGTTCTTAATTATTAGAGTAAAGAGATAAAAGGGAAAATGAGGGAAAGCGTCAATACCAAAAAGTTTTGTTCATTTTCTTTTATTAATAGCTTATCCTTCCGGTTGACTGTTATTAGCATGAAAAGGTCGCAGGTTTGAATCCCGATAAAAGCAACAATTGCTATTTTATTGTTTACCTCACTTTCAAAAAAAGAGCAAACTCATATTTGAAAGGCAACGTACCTACCTGTTAATGATGTATCGGGTGTGTATCCAAGTGCGAACCCTACACACGGCTAGGTTTAAAACCAACCCCGGTCCTAGTTATGGTTTGGGCTGCAAATTTCCGCTGCAGACCAAAAAAAAAAAAAAAACGGGTATGTATACCGGGTGTATTTGGAACACTTGCAAAAACGAAGAGGTATGATAGTGTTGGCATATCTTGACATGATACAAGTGGAAAAAACGCGCTTTTTTTTTTTTTGGTTGCTTTTTTATTTTTTTTGTATAATCTGGTTTAGTAAACACAATGTTACAGAAATTTGATGCTAATGCTTTAAAATAATCGTTTTTTTTAAACGGCAATGTAATTGGTTTATGGTTCACGTCGGCCAGCGGACTGCATCAGCTGACAGAGTTCGCTGTTCGAGTTGTATACATACATTGCGGGTTTGCAAAATACATAAGTCCTAAAATTTTCTTAAAAAACGTTTCTGAGATAAATGGTTATATGAATTATATAGTATATAAATAGTATATTATTACGGTTAAATCGTTGCAAGCGTTCAAAATACACCCGGTATATGACGCTGATCACTTACCGCCAGGTGTTCTGCCCTCGATTGTCCAGGTTAAGGCACGCTAGTAAATGTTTCACATTAATGTTAAGAAACATGAAAGTAAATCTAATCCTGTAAGGGCTGTTTCATCTAATGGGCGAGTTAAATCACTTGGCAGAGATAAAGGGAATTAATAAGGGTTAGACTGATGAGTTTCTTTTTAGTATTGACTTAACGAATAGTCATAATAATTCTGAAACTTTTTTATTTTTTCACTTTGTCGCAACTGGTCGTGTGATTTGTAACCTATATAAAAAATAAAAGTGAAAAATTGAAAAAAAAAAGGTTTTAGAATTACTATGAGAATGAATTTCCATCAAGCATCATCACCATCAATACATTCAATCAGTTAACGAATAGTTCTTTTTTATTTACGCGAATGACACTAATTACAAATTTTTTATAGCATTGGAGGGTAAACAAGTAGATTCAGCCTTTTGGCAGCTACCGACGCCGATACACAACCGCACAGCCAGAGATTATGCTATTGCGTTGACCGCCTTTTCCCTATCCCCCTATTGGCCACTGGAAACTCACAAACCCCACGAAACGCAACAGCATAGCTGTCACTTCACGCCGGTGTTATGTGAGCGAGAGGTACCACCCGGGTCGTGCCGGCCTGATTCGGCTCGAAAGCAGCATGACAGGCACTGCCTCTTTCAAAATACTGGAAAAACGGATTTTTGACGATTAATTAAGTTCAGATTCCAACGTTTCGCACAATTTACAATAACGATGTTTACCTTTAAAACACAATACAGTAATATAGACCAGACATCCCAATAAAACAGAAAAAGTCTACGATTAGTCCTAGCATAAAGAAAATATAAAAGAACAAGAATCATATCGAGTTAACAAAAATCGCATTAATTTCGGTCGGGCCGTTTGTGCGCGGGAAATCCCCCGGAAAAATATAATGAAATAGTCCGCTCTAATCTCACGCTTGTGTTGGGCAGATAATGATGTCGCCGGGAGGTCGGGGCTGGTGCGAGGGACGAGCTGGTGACGTTTGAAGGTCCTAGTGCATATGTTGGATAAGCGGAGACAGAGGTAAGTGGTTAACGTCATACAGACTTTCTAATGTAGTAAGCAAGCGATGTTGATAAAATTTGGTGTGACGTTTAAAAAATTCATTTTTAGGAGTGCACAAGTTAGGCTTAAATGAGTTGATTCTCCTTCTAACTCCTCTCTCCCTGCAGACATACAAGTACATTTTTGTGTGTGGGAGCGGAGCCCGAAATATGGTAAAGTGGACACACCTCTACCCACTAAAACCCGGCGAATGCCACCAATGTTGCCTTTGAGATTCCCCGGATCTGTTAAGCAACGGGGCACCTCGACGGCTCTTTTGTCCCTTCTTCTTAAAAGAGGGGTACAAAGAGCAGTTCCCTCAATTCTATAGGCTTTGCTTTGGTGCTGGATTCACCTTAGGCTACTGAACTCCACCACAACGACAAGACTTGAACCATGGCGGCGTTGTACTGTCCCGACCACCATTGTACTCTCCTGACGTTGATAGGGGTTGTTTGGTGATGCGGGACAACTCCTCTATGGAGGTGGCATCGGTCCCTTGGGGGACTGACTAGCCGTCGAGATGCCCTGTTGCTCAACAGATCCGGGGCATCTCACCAAAGGTGGCATAGGTGGCACTCGCTGGGTTATAGAAGGCAGAGCTGCGCCACCTTACCATGTTTCGGGAGCAGCGAGTCCCACATACCTGCTTGGGGAGACCCACTCCCCAGCGGGATACCTCAAAAAATTTCCCTCAAAAAAAGAAAAAAATGTTATACCCGCTGCCGCCCATAATTTGTACCATGGCCATTTTTTCGCCAGTGGTTTGTAAGGATCGTGGTAATATGATTTGGTTGATTATGACCTTTTCGGGGTTCCAGACTCACAATACGAGATATTTGCTGACTTAAATACCGAGATTGGTGTAGTATAATTACATTTTATGTTGTAGGTTTGATGATCGACGATGACTGATTACTTCGACATCCTTTTTGAGGTGAGGTTCCCGTCCTGACCCCTTGCCCCTGCTCTTTTGTCCCCTCTTCTTATAAGAGGGGCACAAAGAGCCTTCTCGACTCAATAGCTTCGCTCAAGGTGCTAGGTACACTTTAGGCTACTGAGCCCCACCGTCACGTCAAGGCCTGAACCATGGTGGGTGTCCGTAGACTTATTTTTCTTTTCCGCCGGGACAGACAGACTTTTAGACATCCCGCGGGGGAGAGGGGACTTCCCAGGCGGGTATTTGGGACTCGCTGCGCCCGAAAGATGGTAAGGTGGATGCAGTTCTACCCACTATAACCCAGCGAGTGCCACCAAACCCGCCTTTGGTGAGGTACCCCAGATATATTGAGCAACAGGGCACCTCGATGGCTAGTCAGTCCTCCAAGTTACCTTTGTCTCGCACCACAGAACAACCCCTCCCAACGTCGGAACAGTGCAATGGGGTAAGGTTCCCATCCTCTCCCATTGTCCCCTCCTACTCTTTTGTCCCCTACTCCTACAAAAGGGATACAAAGCGCAGCCACCTCGGTTCACTTGGCTTCGCCTAAGGTGCGGGCTTTACCTTAGACTACTGAGCCCCACCGCCCCGACAAGGCTTGAACCGTGGTGGGATCCGTAGAATATGCCCAACTATCGAGTCCCACGAAAAAAATTTAAACATAGATTATATATATTATATTATCCCATTTTAAACGATTTTAATGCCGAAAAGGGTAGTTATTTTCAAAGAACAGGCATGGATTTAAAGCTAATTTTAAGTCTTATATCTTTAATATACTTGTTAACATTTGAACTGATGTTTCTTCTTTGATTCGCGTTACTGACATACCAATGTGACATAATGACGTCATTATGAAATGTCAAATTTTTTGTATTAAAATTTGACATTTCGTGTCATAAGTTTTAGGTAACTTATATTGGCAGTATAGCCTATAACTGCTATTTTTTTTTGTTTCTCTGACGACTAGACAAGCTATGTTAATAACATTATTTCTGTCTCTTAAATAAATTGTATTCTAGACAGAATACCTTAATTCAAGCATTCGGAGTGTCTTTGAATAGTACATTTAAATCTGAGACTGAAAGGGGACTGGAAAAGGAATTTTAGTACGAGTACGCTTTGTAACTCTAAATGTATATTGTACTAGCTTCAGTTTTAGAGTGAAATGTTTGAGGAGGATAAAAGCGTTGTGTGTTGGTTATAGCATAAACAATTTTGAAGTGAAGAATTTTTTTTTACGGATGAAACGTCACGAAAATGTTCAACGTTTTTATCGA
The DNA here is from genome assembly GCA_963853865.1 of Helleia helle. Taxonomy (NCBI): domain Eukaryota; kingdom Metazoa; phylum Arthropoda; class Insecta; order Lepidoptera; family Lycaenidae; genus Helleia; species Helleia helle. The sequence continues at coordinate 12,256,893 of OY971436.1, forward strand.
AGAAGGTGATTGAGACCGATTGAGAGAGAGTGAGAAAGGGCGAACGTAGCATGAAGCACATAGCCATGGAGTGAGAGTAGGGAGCAAGCGAGTGAGAAAAGATCGAGAGAGAGAGAGAGATAGAGTAAACTTATGAAGCACATAGCCATGGAGTGAGAGTAGGGAGCAAGCGAGTGAGAAAAGATCGAGAGAGAGAGAGAGATAGAGTAAACTTCACATCGCAAGTCTCGGAAATTTAAAAGTTTAGATTAGTATAAATATAAACGAGATAGTTTGCCAAATAAATTTCACTTCTGACATATTGTATACTTTGTACGCACGCATTTTTTTAATAGAAGGGGGCAAACAAACAGTCGTTTCACCGGTTGGTAAGTGATAAGCGATACGTCGCAGGTATTTTTATGACATAAGGAGGCAACTGAGCAGTCAGAATCTTATACTACCGACGCCCATAGTCATCTGCACAACCAAAAGTTATCCAGATGCGTTGCCCTCTTTTCCCTATTACCCCAATGGACCACCAGAAACTCACAAACTACATGAAACGCGACAACATAGCTGTCACTTGACGCCAGTGGTGAGCAAGAGGTACCACCCCGATGGTGCCGGCCCAGTTCAGCTGCAATGCAGCATGGCACTACAGCTCTTACCAAAATGCCGTAAAAATCGAGCTGCTGTGGATTTCAGCATTCTAAGTTGTTTCTAATTTTATTAAAGGGCTCTGTAGGATGGAGTCCAACCGAGATATTTTATTAATAACATTTTATATTATCCTCTAACACCAAAAGAGGGGAGTTATAAGTTCGACCGCTGAGTATTTCTGTGTGTGATAAATTGGTTTTTAAACGCTTAAACCGTATTAAATGCGAGTTTTTTTATTTAGAAGTAGATTTTCCAGCGGTGGTTCTTAGACGTTATTATAAAAATTGGTTCGCCCTCTTAAATGTCAGTTCTTTTGATGATTTTAATATTTATCGATGTCTTTTATTCTGATTGATGTTCTACGTTTCGCAAATAGTGCATGCATGCAAGCATGTTAAACAAACGTCAAAATTCCGTACCGTCCGCAAAAACATTGCAGTAACGTGAGGATCCAGCAACGATACCAATCAGCCAGCAGACGAAACCGCAAACGTGACTATGATACTGCAAAACTTTGTTTTTGCGAACTGTACAATATTGTACATGTGCTTTTAGAGTTCCGTTCCTTGAAATGACAAAACGAAACCCATTTGGATCATTCTGTTGTCTGTCTGTCTTACCAAAACCCATAGAGTACTTCCCATTGACATAGAATTATGAAATTCGGCAAGAAGGTGTCAAAAACATAATATTTATTATGTAGAGAAAAAAATCAGGAAACTGTGAAATTGATATATAAAAAAAATGTTTTTTCTTTCGGATGGATCTATGCTGACGGCCCGAAGGCCCTAATGCTACATCGGATTAATGTGAGCCCATTTGGCTCACTTTTGGTTTAAAGAATGGGAGGTTGCCCCCCGCCAACCGTGCAGTCTGCGACCACACGGCCTCCTGGCGTCGGGTTGGAAAAAAAATCTGATTCTGATTTGCGTTTATCTGGTATTTTTGTCACATGATTAGTCCACGGTAAGTTGTTATATATGAGACATCTATTTGCGCGTGTGAGTAGTAAACTCAAATGTCATAACAGCAAATGGCTTTCGTTTATTTCTTGTTCATAGTTATATTTTATTGAAGTGAAAACTTCTTTAGTCGCGCACTTTTGGTACGGGAAAATCTTATAGTTTAGCGTTACCGACGTGCTGATGTAACATTATGACGTCATAATTCTAAGTATAAGTTTTCACTTATATCTGCAGTTTCTATGACTGCCTTTTTTATAGCTGATCCGGAAAACGCTGTTCTGCCATATAAATTATTTCTTATGTATATTTTGGTTGTTAAAAAAGCATTTCCCGGCGTTAAAGAAAAAAAGACGCATGAATGTCTGGGCTACCCAGGTTAACTTATGTTCATGGGTGACGCTGACCACTCACCAGGTGATTCTTTTCTAACTCAAAAAAACCGCAATGGCACATACATTTTTTGGCAAAGTAAATACATTTTTTCAGCAAACATTGATTGAAAATTGTATAGAAAAGGAAAAAAAGCTGTGTATAAATTTGACGTGAATTCATCGGATATTTTTCGAATTTGTCTGGCCTAAATATAAAGCTGATGTTCACATAAAAAATCAAAATTAAAAATTTTGAAAAAAAAACCCACGACGAAAACATAATTGAAAAATGATAAAATAATTAAAAAACCCCGACATTTAAACAACAGAGTATCAGTTTTCATAGCCCTTCCCTACGCACCTATTTGGTTCTCGAAGACGTAGATGTGGCAATAACATATTATTCAAGTCCCTATGAACTTAATATAAAACCCAATATAATCCGTCGGGGGCTGCCATCACTATTTTAAACTTCAACATAAATATACATTCAACATAATAATCTTCACTAATCAACCACAAACCCATTATTAAAAGCCGCATTCAAATCGGACCAGTAGTTTTGGTTTTGTAAAAACAATATTTAATAATAATAATATAATAATAATAATATGAACATGCGACACAATTTAAACCGAACCTATAACCGGAAACCACATCCAAAACGGACTTAGTAGTAGTTGCACAAACAAAATATTATGTTTTCTGCAGCGCCCCCTGTAGGGCTAGCATATACGCGCATGACAAATTTGTATCTACACCTTTTCTCGTATTACTTAAATGAAATAATACGAGAAAAGGCGTAGACAAAATTTTGTCGTGCGCGCATGCTAGCCCTCCTGGTGAATTTTCATCGTCATAAAAAATATATGAATATCCATCAATCAAACCAGAACCCACCACTGAATGAAAACCGCATCAAAACAAATATTTACTGCAGCGCCCCCTGGTAAGTCGTAATTGTAACACCTATCTAATAACATGCACCAATTAAATCCAAACCCATAATTGAAAACCGTATCAAAATCAGACTAGTAGTTTTGGAGAAAAATTGCAGCATTAGTTTGTACAAATAAATGTTTATTGCAGCGCCCTTGGTGAGTCGTCCCACATTTAAGAACACGTACCACAATTAAACCCGAACCTATCACCGAAAATCGCATCTAAAGCGGACTAGTAGTTTTGGTTTTCCACAAACAAACATTTACTTCAGCGCCCCCTGGTGAGTTTTCATCGTAACACATAATACAAGAACATACACCGATCAAACCAGAACCTATCACTGAATTAAAACCGCATCAAAACAAATGTTTACTGCAGCGCCCTCTGGTGAGTTGTCATTGTAACACCTATCTAAGAACATGCACCAATCAAAGCCAAACCCATCATTGAAATTTGTATCAAAATTAAAATAGTAGTTTTGGAGAAAAATGGCAACATTGGATTGTACAAAAAACGTTAACTGCATTGCCCTCTAGTGAGTTATCAACTTAATATCTATCTAATAATATGCACCAATCTAATCCGAACCCATCTCTGAAAACCGCATCAAAATCGGACAAGTAGTCTTGGAGATAAGCGGCAAAATAGGTTTACACACACAAACTGCCTCTCACCTCAAACGCATATACAGTCTCCGTTCCGTCGCGGGTAAAAACACAGCCTTATTCACTTTAATGACATAACAAAAAAATTGAAAAATGATCATCATTGGTCCGGATACCTCCGTAAATAAATAACACGGGCGAAGCTGCGGGCAACAGCTAGTATAAAATAAATTGGCAAATGTTAGATAAGCGGCAAAATAGGTTTACACACACAAACTGCCTCTCACCCCAAACGCATATACAGTCTCCGTTCCGTCGCGGGTAAAAAAGAGAGAATGTAAAGGAGGCTTCTTGCATATTTTTTGTCTATCTGTTTATCTAAATATGTCATCGCCTTTCATCACCATCATTTAATAATAATAATAATAATAATTTATTTCAGAGAGGATTTATTAAAGGAATATGATTTTATTTGAGTAAATACGAGGAGACACCTGGAAATGAGGTTGTCTTGGCTTTGCAGTAGGACAAGTAATAGCCGTAAATACTATCTTGTTTTAGCGGAACACTGGCTCGGCAGAACGGAAAAATAGGTTTTCTTTTTAAATTTTCGATTTTTTTTCGAATTTCTAATTCGAATGAAAAATTTAAAAACCTATGCTACTGGCCATAAGACCTATAGAGCTTCATCGGTTTAGTAGGTGAGCAGATGGCTACACGTATATATACTGAAATAAGTTATTCAAACTGTTTTTTTAACCCCCAACGCAAAAAGAGATGTTATAAATTTGAACGTTATGTGTGTATGTCTGTGACACTATAGCTCTTAAGTAGATGATCCTATTTGGTTTATTTAATTTAAAACCAGACTGAATAACGGTCCCCACCATGTTCAAGCCTTGTCGTGGCGGTGGGGGCTCAGTAGCTTAAGATGAACATAGCATCTTAGGCGAAACTAATTGAACCGATGGAGGCTGCTCTTTGTACCCCTCTTATAAGAAGAGGGGACAAAATAGCAGGGGGGGCAGGAGACAAGGATGGGAACCTCACCCCATTGCACTGTCCCGAAATTGGGAGGGGTTGTTCTGTGGCGCGGGACGACCCCTCTGTGGAAGTGGTGTCTACTGTGTACTGGTGTGGTGGTGACTAGCCGTCGAGGTGCCTTGTTTGCTCAATAGACCGAGGGCACCTCAATAAGGGCGGCATTGGTGGAACTCACCGGGTTTTAGAGGGTCGAGCTACGTCCACCTTACCATATTCCAGGTGCCATGAGTCCCACATACCTACCTGGGGAGTCCCCCAATCCCCAGCGGGATCCCTCAGAGCATTTTAAAAGAAAAAAGAAGGTTTAATAACGGTAGTTCTTAGACATGTTTAATCAAAATCGGTTCAGCTTAAAGACCTATTTGGCAATATAAGGCCATATACCAACATTTGCCAATTTATTTTATACTAGCTATTGCCCGCAGCTTCGCCCGCGTTAACTTTTATTTACGGAGATATCCGGACCGATGATGATCATTTTTTCAATTTTTTTGTTATGTCTCTAAAGTGAATAAGGCTGTGTTTTTAATGTAAGCTCCCAAGCGGCTTCAACTTTTCCGAATCTTACAATAATTATCCAACTATTTATCAATTTATACAGTCTTGGTAAATCATATACCTGCCTCAGGAATTACTCTATCTCATGTTGACAACAGCATGAAAATCCATTTAGTTAGTTTGTACCTAGTTGTACAGATAGACAGACGCGAGAAAGGACTTTGTTTCATATTATATTTTTTGTTTTCATATTATTTATGTTTTGTTTTATATTCTCTATCGGCGCTGCTTTCGCATGCTCTTGTTTCAGTCATGCTCTCTCGCATGCGGTTTAACCGGGACTCTCGCTCCTCAGCAGATTATTGTGATCTAACTAATCTCATTCGCTTAGCGTATTTCGATGTAGCAGAAAGATAAGTTTTCTTTCTGGAATGCATCGTGTTATAACCGTATTAAAAAATAGAAATCTTTACTACCTAACTACCCTTATAGAAAAATAATCACCTAGCGCCCAATCTAGAGACTGAAAATTAATAACTAACCAACTTTACCTATTACCTTTATTGAATTATATATTAATAATTACGGATAGGAGGTGTCTGAGTGAGAGCCTTACGCTGGACGGGATCCTGCGGGTTCGCCGACTGGGGCAAGAGGCGTTAATGCGGAGGTGGGAGAGGACCTGGCGCGGCAGCCGTATGGCAAAAACCTGACGGTTGCTCTGCGTCCGGTCCTTGAGCGGTGGATGCGCCGTAAGCGCAAACCCATCATCTTTCGTCTGACACAGGTGCTCACCGGGCATGGTTGCTTTGGTGAGTACCTGTGCCGGACGGCCCGCAGGTAGCCGTTGACAGTGTATCGTGATTTTGGCGCGGCGGTGTACTCAGCCCAGCACACACTCGAGGTGTGCCCGAGATGGGCGGCGCTGCGTCACGGTCTGACATCAGTCATCGGAGGGGACTTGTCTCTGCCGAGCGTCATCACCACGATGCTCGGTGACGACGAGTCCTGGACGACGATGGTCTCCTTCTGCGAGGCAGTAATGTCCCAGAAGGAGGTCGACGAGCGGATGAGAGAGGAGGCCGCCGACGAGGCCTCCTCCCGCGGGCGACGAACGGGGGTGCGTAGGAGGCGCTATTTAATGCGCCTCCAGTAACGCCCCTGTGTTCGTGTCGGGCCCAGGATGGGAACCTGGGTCTGTATGGCACGACGTCGTGGGGACTGCTTAGTAGCGGCCGGGCAGTCCCCCCCTACGAGGAGTAGTCAGGCCTTCGCCGGGGCCAGCCTGTCGCTGAGGTGATCCTGTCTGTTGCCTGCATATCCGGGACCCTCAAAAAGCGGCTGAAGGCGCTCGCAGTGGTTTTAGTTAGGGTGGGCACTCCCAGGTGCGAGTCCCACATTGGGTCAGGATCTACCCGAAGATCCTGGCAAAAAAAATAAAAAATAATAATAATAATTAACTAATACCTATACCAAAGATTATTTTTAAAAACTAAATAAAATTAAAATAATAATGCCTACGTACGGTCTGCGCTAAACAAATATCTACTAAAACATAATACACGAATGAATAATCCTATCTTTTTTTTTCGCTGGGGAGTACGTCTATGCATACCACCGGGTTCGGGGGGTCCCGGGGGTTATGTGAGACTCTCTGCGCCCGAGATGGTGGTAAGGTGGACCCACTTAACCCCAGCGGTGTTCTCGTCGTCGTCTGGGTGATCCGGCGCGAGAGCTATGGACGTCCGCACCGGGCCACAACGGTGTGCCATCTGGGACTCTCCTCTGGAGGCAGGGGGGTGAAATCCCCTCCTCCTACTCCGCCTAAGGCACCCTGAACACATAAGGGTGCCTTATAGCCCGGATCCGGCGGATCCCCCGATCCCCGTCGTCGCCATGCTCTCTTGCGGGAAGAGGCGCAAGTGCGCTCTCTCTCCCGCTCCGCCTCCCCCTTCTGCGACACTACCTTGCAGAAGCAGAGTAGGCGGTAGGTACTCTCCTTTTGCAAGGTAGTCACGCGCTCTCACTGTCAGTCATCGCATGGATGACCGCAGAAAGCGACAGGTCTGCGCCCACTTCAGATAAACAGTCTTAAATAACCTATACTTTATTTTGTTCACTTTAAAATCTATTCCTACACCTTATAATAAATTTAATAAGTAACTACTATAAACTGTTTTTAATAAAAAAAAAGAAATGCAAAAGTGCGCGCTGAAAAGTACGGTTGCAAGCATACGATTTCTAAAATGTCTTTAAGAATAATTATTATGAAGGAACACTCCCCGCTCGACACGTCCGTCCGCAATAACTGACTGAGGCTCTGACATTAGCTAGGTGCTCGCTGGCAGGTCCCGGCCCCCGCCCGTCGCTTTAAGCCAAGTTGGACCTACGGCCCTATTGTTAGAGCATAAACTCCACTGCGGTTGACGTACCATACGACAAACTTATTATACATATATGTTGGTACAGTAACCATGTCTGGGGATCGAACCGCAAACATAAGTTTGTTTTTAATGTGTATACTTTTCCGGGATAAAAAGTACCCAGTGTGGTGCCCCGGATAGTAAAATATAAATACCAAGTTTCATCGTAATCGAACCTGTAGTTTTTGCGTGATGCTTGAACAAACAGACAGACAGACAAAAAAAATTCTAAAAACATTTTTGGGTTGGGTATCGAGCTATTAACACCCCCTGCTATTTATTTTTTAAATATCTTCAATGTACAGAATTTACACTTCTACAGTTTTATTATAAGTATAGAAGATTTTGCCCTACAAGTAAGTCATTCCAATAATCCATGGAATACGGTTAACACATTTCCATTCCATTACTGGAATATAAATCAAGTGGTTTCTTACACAAGGACAGTAATATTACCATAACCCACTACGGTAATAAGACATTTGTAATTCTGAGTATAACTTATACAGGTTAAAAAGCTCGGGTTTTTTATAGGCATTTGTTTGAAACAACCTTGTAACATGCAGGTTTAAAAAAGGTTTTATTTCATAGCATATACACGTTTATATCATAAAATGGCCCATTTAAAGTTCACTGAACATAAATGAGTTCATTTGTCTCTTGTCTTGTCTTGTGCTCGTGTCGGGTTCAGGATGGGAATCTGGGCGCAGCATGGCACGACGTCGCGGCGACTGCTTAGTGGCAGCCAGGCAGTCAACCCTTACGAGTAGTCTGACCTTTCGCCGGGGCCAGGCTGTCGCTGAGGTGCTCCTGTTGCAGATCTGGACCCTCAAAAAACGGCTGAAGGCACTCGCGGTTACGCAGGGGGTACCCAGGTACCTGGTTACTGCCACAAAGATTTCCCTGCGTCAAAAAAAAAACGATTAATCGATAGGAAGGTTTATATAAGTATGTGGCTGATTTACGACCGTCTGTATGGGTACCACCATCTTGTTTCTTCTGTGAAACAAATTGCCCATCACCACCATCAACAATCAATTTTGTTTTGCTTGTACAACTAAATGACCATTAACCAGGTGGAAAAACGATCTCTGTACAGTGGCTGGTCCGTGCTGGATGCGAGTGGCGAGGGATCGGTCGTCTTGGCGTTCTTGGAGGGAGGCCTATGTTCAGTGGACGGATAGAGGTTGATGATGATGACGTACAGCTATCATAAAAGATTCCCATTCTCATCTATCCATAGATTGTTTGTCATCAATAGTTATCTTCTTTAACCCTTTCACAGCGAAACTTCTCCACATACAACCGGTGGGAGGGAACCGCTGTGCCGCGCTCCCGGCTGCATGGGTACCACCATCTTGCTTGTTTCTCCCGTGAAACAGCTTTGCTGTGTTTCGGAGAGAAGGGCAAGACAGGCAGTGTAATTACTGGCACCGAGACTTAACATCTTATGTCTCAGGATAGGCAACACATAGATGAGTTGCCAGGGCTTGTTCCAGTTAACTAGTTTATGTTCATGAGCGACGTCGACCACTTACCATCAGGTGGCACGTTTGCCAGTTTGCCTATCCAACTAACATAAAAAAAAACAAACAAGATGGTGGAACCCAAGTGCACTGTGTGCATCCCACTGACCAACGAATTGGAAATACACCGTGAGTTTAGAAGCATAATATCAGCTATTCGTCTTAAGGGTTCTCCCACATTTAGCATTTGGAACAAATTTGGCCGACGTGGCGCGATACGCGAGAGCCATTTTTATCGTTTTTTATATGTCAAAAAATGTTGAATAAAAATCTTTCCAATCATGTCCGCGTCATCTCGTTTAGCAATTTAAACATAAAAGTTTAATTAAAATTGCGTTACCCGAAGACTTATTAAACTACTCAAAATGCCTTTAAAATCTACGTTACTTCAGATTTTTTCAGATCATGTAAAATGTTAAATATTGTGTTTTTAACCAAAAAAGGCACTAGAACAAAGATGTATATGTTAAGTATTTAGTTTTTTAATTATTACTTTAAAATGACGATATTTATAAAAACAACTCGATCTAAAAACTACAATTTCGGATAAGGGGACTGTAAATTAAGAAAAAAATCGGTTGTCTGTAAAGTCGGTTTACTGACGATAGTTGAACGTGACAACGTCATAAGAAAATGGAACGACTCAGAGCGAGGTAACGCCGCATATGTCATCTTTTTTCGTTCGTGCAGCCGGCTCCATCGAATTATAAGACGTTGTCACGTTGCCCTACGTTTTCACCCGCGCAGTTCTCGTAACAACTAACTCACAATCGCCTATTAGTTACGATATCATATCATAAAAACACAGATAAAAATACAAAGTAGTACTTAGTATATGAAAAATGCATAAAAGATGCTGAGAGCGCTATAGAATCTGCCCTTCTTAGAATCTCTTTTAAAGGTATTCATATTCGCATTTTTTGTAAGTCTTTACATATAGGTATAATATATATTTTAAATCAACATGGCTATTTTTAGGATTAAAACTTCTGGAAAGTGATTACACGATGTTTTTATTTTTAAATCGAATCTAGATATTTCAGCATTGTCTACGAATGTAACCTACAGATTGCACAAAATAAAAAAATAAAAATTCTTTTCTGTTATCCCTTTCGAACATCTACTACAAACATTTACTCCGAAACCAAAATAATGAATATTCGTCAACTATATATTTATAGTACATGCATCTTAATCCAAAAAATTATAAAAAAAACCATTCACACTACCTTAATTTTTTCTAAAATAAAAGAACATTGTCAACCGAGCGCCCGACGAGCTAGCTTTCTTGTTTTGTCAAAACTAAGAACATTATATTATGGTAAAAAAATCCTAACATATGAAGGAGCAGGAGAGGAGAAGGAAGGAGAAGGCTTTACAATAAAATACCCGCACACATAAAAAATGTAAACTCATTTAATGCATTTAAAACCAAGTTGGCTAACTATATAATATAACACTCACTTTAAAAAAAACAATCTAATGCGTTAAATGGGTACATAGTTTAAGACGGAACATGCATGTCATTGGCTTTGTGTGTGTGTGCATGCAAGTGATCTATGTCTTTTTTTTAGAATAAACATTCTATAAACCTAAACCTATGTGTTGTTAAATTCTTGTTGTTCATAGTTTTAGAAAAAAAAATGGCATGACGATCTCCATTCACGAGTACGATAACGAGGTCCATTTTGTATTGCACTAGCAGAAAGTCAGCCGTCTTGGTTTGTAAAGACGTAGTACATATACTTATAATACATCATAATCATCAGCCTCTATCCGTCCACTACTAAACATAGGTCTCTCTCAATGAACGTCAAGACGGACGAACCCTAGGCGTTACATGCTGATAATACTTATGATGAAGGCAAATCAAAATACACACAACACACACACACACTCACACAAACACACAGAAAAACCATTAAAGCCAACCATACGGTTTCAATGAAGTATTAATTTCAAACTCGTGAGGATTTGAAAAGCCAGGCTAAATTGGGACCTCAAAACAACGTTCCTATCAGGTTCCGTGAAATTGGCCCCACTTCAGCCTCGTAACTGGCCCTCAGAGTAAACTACCCTCTCATACGGACCCTTGAAATCCTGGAGATGTGAGCTATCATATTGTAGAGGCGGATACCTAATATGTATTGTAAAGTTTAGTAACTGGGTTATTTAAAGTTAATATTTATACTGATGTTTACTTATACTACTAGCTGTTGCCCGCAGCTTCGCCCGCGTTAACTTATATTTACAGACGTTGACGGATTGATGGATGATGATTATTTTTGTAGCCTAAGTTACTCCCTAAAACATCAGCTCCAGTGAGAGTCCCGTCATTTTTTTTCGTTTCAGAGATTAGCCGGAACAAACAGACATACAGACAGACAAAAATTGTAAAAAAAAATATTTTGGTATATACCAAATAATATACATTAAGTTAAAAACGGTTATTTTAATATTACAAACAGACACTCCAATTTAATTTATCTGTATAGGTTATACTAGTACATATTTTATTCAGACAATAATTCTTACTTCTAACAAATCGACTTGAATTAAACTCAGTCTTAACGGCTTTTATTGAATTAGACAAACCACTCATTAATGATATCAAAGTATTACAAAAATGTTGCAAAGCCTAATTATTATCATAATAATAATAATAATAATATCTATGGACGCTTTTTACACCACGTCAATCTGGTCTCGTGGTAAGTTCTTGAAGAACTTGTGTTACGGGTACCAGACAACGGAACTATATTTAATACTTTTATATTTATACTATACATATATTTAAGATTTTTATTATATAATACACATATTTAATAGACATCCATGACCCAGGAACACAGAAATTATTTTTGTTCCCTGGCGGGATTCGAACCCGCAACCTCCGCCTTGAGCGCCAACGCGCTCACCACTGAGCCACGGAGGTCGTCAAATATCAGACTAAATATAAATAAAAGACTTTATTATTAGAGCATTAAGGAATAGAATCGTTCAAATTCATTTTTGTTTGGATAAAACCGAGGGCTAAGGTATCATACATCTACCATTCTACCTATCTCCACTAGCTTAAAGAAGTAAATTTAAAAAAAACACAAACGACCTCACACACACGATAAAGTATTATCTAAATTTTGACACCACTATCACTCTCACACGTTAGACGTGACCATTCTTTCTATAATTCATCAAGCTGTACAGAAATAAACATACATACACAAATGCATAGACATACAAATAAATAATATAATAATAATATCAACACTTATATTATGTTCCACTGCTGGGCACGGGTCTCCTCGAAATCAGGCGAGGAGGGTTTAGTGGGTTTGGGCTCGGCCTCTTAAGTGAGAGGTCCGGGTTCAATCCTGACCCCCCTGTGATACCTAGAAATGGGTTTTACAAAATTTCTATGTGCAACTGAACATGAGACCATCGCTTGCTCACCGGCGAAGAAAACATCATCGGAAACCTGCATGCTTGATGAGATTAAAAGTTTTTGAAGGTGTGTGAAGTTCACCTACCCACAATGGGCCGGTGCATCCGTGAACTATGGCCCAAAACCTGGTTTGAGACACAAATACAAAAATATACAAACATTCACGCGAAAAAATAACCTTCCCTCCCCCATAACGGGTAAAATTAAGAAAGTTTTAGATAATAATTGTCACTTCTATGTTTTCCAAACTCTACATGCATACGAAGACAGATCGCCCCGTATTGCGGAGTCAGATACACAAAGAAAGATCTTTCAAGTATCGCCTTGTTAGAAAACTTTGATCGGTATTTCATTTGGTCTTTTTCTAATTAAAACAGAATGAGATAAAGTTTACCGACATCAATAGTTTTCAAAACAAAAGGTGTATCAACTGTGGCTCAATGGTTAGAGCGTTGGCGCTCAAGCCGGAGGTAGAGGGTTCGAATCCCGCCAGGGAACAAAAAAGTTTTCTGTGTTCCTGTGTCATGGATGTGTATTAAATATGTGTATTGTATAATAAAAATCTTAAATATATGTATAGTATAAACGTATTCAGTATATTTCCGTTGTCTGGTACCCGTAACACAAGTTTTTCGAGAACTTACCACGGGACCCGATTGACGTGGTGTGGAAGCGTCCATATTATAGTATATTATTATGCTGAGCACCCAATGCATGGGTGGCATATTTTTAATGCAGGACAGGCAGTGTAATTACTGCACAGAGACTTATCTTACATCTTAAGATATTCCAGATAATCTTATTCATGGGCGAAGCTTTTTCTTCTTTAATACCGGGAAATGCTCTGAGGCATCCCGCGGGGGAGTGGGTCTCCCCAGGATGTGGGACTCGCTTCGAAAGGAGGTAAAGTGGACGCAGCTCTACCCACTAAAACCCAGCGAGTGCTGCCATTTCCGTCTTTGATGAGGTGTCTAATGAGGAACAGGGCACTTCGACGGCTAGTCACTCCCTCAAGGGACCGACGCAACCTCCAAAAAGAACAACCCCTCCCAACGTCAAGGAGTACAATGAGGTGAGGTACCCATCCACGCCCCTTGTCCCCCTGCTCGTATGTTCCTTCTTCTTATAAGAGGGGTACAAAGAGCAGCTCCCCAATCAATTTGCTTCGCCCAAGGTGCTGGGTTGACCGTAGGCTACTGAGCCCAACGCCACAAGGCTTGAACCATGGTGGGGTTCATGGGCGATGCTGACCACTTACCATCAAGCGACTTGCCCATCATTTTCTATATCCAAGTTAATAAAAATAGCGCCAATATAATTATGTCTTCCTGGTAATCACACGTCCGCAATATAAAGCAAAGTGATTAAAATACTACAGTCTATATAATATCGGCTTTTCCATATAAAATATATAAAGCAATCTAACAAAACCTTAGGATAATATTCGACCGCGGGTGAAGCGGAGCCCATAAAGTTGCCTTTCGATGTGAATCCAGAAGTATGGCCCTACCGAGACCCGGCTATAAAACAGCTTCTCATCCCAGGAGATGGGAGGTACCGGTGTTTGAGTGGACGAACATGGAACCTGACTTGTTGGGAACTGTCCGAACATCCTAACTGATTTTTGAGTGAAAGGAACGGAGAAACACTAGAAAACAATAATAATAATATCAATGGACGCTTTTAAACCACGCCAATCTGGTCCCATGGTAAGTTCTTGAAGAACTTGTGTTACGGGTACCAGACAACGGAAATATATTTAATACTATAAACATATTTAAGATTTTTAATATAAAATGCCCATAATATTATTTAATACACATTCATGACCGAGGAACACAAAAACTTTTTTGTTCCCTGGTGGGATTTGAACCCGCAACCTCCGGCTTGAGCGCCAACGCACTAACCTTTAAGTCACAGAATTCGTCAAAACTAGCTGAAGTTATGGTAAGTGAAGAGCGACATCCACTGACACTCGCTACACCAGAGGGTTAGCAGGTGCGTTGCCGGTCTTTCAACGGGAGTATGCTCTTTACTTGAAGGTCCCTACGTCGTAACGGTTCGGAAACACCGTAAGTGGCAGCTGATTCCATATCCATGTATATTTTAGGCTACATAAGGTCAGTAATTCTTTTATGGGTCAATGTATACGTTTCTACCATAGGATCCCAGAAAACGTTCAAAACCTATCGATAAATAAATTTAAAAAAAACTGTTAAAGAATGTTTGTGTGGTAAAGGATACTACAAAATAAAAGAATTTATTGAAGTTACCACACCTTGGGAATAAGGCGTTTCCTACATGGCTTCTATGTATAATTATATCATATTACGTACCTATATTGTATAATATTGAAAAGATTAGTTTCACTGAGTTTGTTTCGCCGGTTCTTCTCAGTGGACTAGTTTTGGAACCGGTAGTAGAGTCATTTGACGTTCAATAAGCTACTTTGACGTACAACATTGAATAAAAATATTTTTATTTTATTTATTTATTTTATATATTCGACGTGCGGATTGGGATATACGTCCCAATCGCACAGCCAGATTATTTTGAGCTTTGCTTGTACATATTTTAATAAAGAAAATATCAGATGTCATCTAGGGCGATATCAAAGATATGCTAAGCTTTCAGCTTAAAAGCTATATTCCAGTAAGAAGGACAGTAGAGCTATCTTGCATCACAGTCACACGAATGAGTCACAAAGCATGAATAAAAGACCATTCTTTGTCACAATTATATGATTATTATGATTATGCCTGGTCTATGTTACTATGGTAACTTTGACTTATCAATATGAGGCTCGTCTGTCAGTTTGAATATCCCTTCAACATCCTTCTGCGAGGCAGTAATGTCCCAGAAGGAGGCCGCCGAGGCCTCCCCCCGTGGGCGACGAACGAGGGTGCACAGGAGGCGCTACTTAATGCGCCTCCAGTATCGCCCCTGTGCTCGTGTCGGGTTCAGGATGGGAACCTGGGCCTAGTATGACACGACGTCGCGGGGACTGCCCAGGCAGCCGGGCAGTCCCCCTTAAGAGGAGTAGTCTGGCCTTCGCCGGGGCCAGCCTATCGCTGAGGTGATCCTGTTGAATGCCTATCCGGCACCCTCAATATAAGCGGCTGAAGGGGCTCGCAGTGGTTTTAGTTTACGGGTAGGGCACTCCCAGGTGCGAGTCCCATATAGAGTCAGGATCTACCCGAGATCCTGGCTACATGCGTAAAAAGCATTTCCCTGCGATAACAAGCTCTAGGTAAAGCAGCTTATTTTCGCTCACCATCAGGTGTTCTGCTTTAACTACCTACTCTCGGCCAGTTTACCTACCCAAATAACATAAAAAACACGGGTATTAAGTTCGTCATCCTTGAGAGCAGTGTGTGCTGGTTAAGCAATTTTATATGACTGTACGTTGGACGAAAGATTTTATTCGGTCCAGTGTCTCTTGCGTGTAAATGATCTCGGATTATAAATTATGATGTAATAGTTATCGTGTAGAGTTATCTTTATATAATATGATGTACAATCTGTCTTTCCTTGACTCTTGTTAGTCAATACAATCTAGTACTCTAGATCTCCCGCTTTAACCAGGGAGGGACACTGGAAATATTTCCTACTCCTCCTGAATTCTTCTGATTAAATTCGTAGCGGGTCCTAAGTTTTAACCTATCCCTCGGGCTCCCCGAGATCGTATCAAAGGGTCATTTAGTGGTTACCGCTGTCGATCCTGGCTATACAGGAGTAGCAGCGGAGGGAACGAGTGGTGGGCCTAGCTCGTTTAATAATGTACAATATAAGATAAAATATAAAATAAGCTTTCATGAACGCCAAGACGACGATTCGCATTCCACTGTAACCGGCAGCATCATCACTCCTCTAGTTATATTGATTGTTGAAGGGTTGTGTTGTGCCGCGCCCCTGTTCCATGGCACCACCATAGTGCTTGTCTCTCCCGTGAAACAGCCTTGCTGTGTTTGCGAAAGGGCAGGACAGTATAATTACAATCACGCTAAGAATAAGCACTCTAAAGTGGCAGTGGGCTGATTTCATACGCCGACGGTGGGTTCATAGACTTTTTCGGTCTTTCAAACCAAAACCTATAGGGTATTTCTTATTTTCCACTCTGACACTGGCAATTCTGCAAGGGACCTAATGTGAAAGAAGAAGAAGAATTAGAATTACGATATTTGGTAAGAAGCTCCAGCTCTCACTACATAATTAAAGGGAAAAATAGGAAAACCGTTAATTTGTTGTTATATTACACAAAAAACACGTTTTTCGGAATTCTCAGCGCGCGAGTGACTTGCGTTTGTCCGGGTTTCTTAATACAAGGGAGGGCAAAATCTGGTGGTGAGTCACATACCTACAGAAAAATATACCGGGCATAAAGGGTCGTTGTTGGATTTTGAAATATGATTATGTTCTTTTCTTGGTATTAAATTAATGCAATGATGATGATGATGATACATAAACTATATCTGTTTTATAACCCATCTCATTGTGTTCAGCAAAGGCTTCGATGTGCCCTCAACCTGTTACGGCTTCAGTCGTGTAATTAATATTTTAAATTGAACTGAAAATGAGCTTTGTATCGATAAAGGTTACCCTGGTTTGATAGCTGCTATGATCAATAAATAAATATTAACGATTCATCACACCACGTTAACATAGTCCGTAGTAAGTGTTACGAGTACTAGGAACGGAAAAAATATGGTTCTCCCGTGACCATGGTTACTGTAAAGTATCTGTACCTCTACCATGAGTTTTTGTTATAAGCGCAAATGACATAACTATATTAGTTACGAAAAAACGCAACACGAATAGAAAAAATTGTATAGTTTTCGATTCGTGTTGCGCTACTATAGTTATGTCATGTGCGCTTGTAACAAAAACTCATGGTAGAGGTACTGAATTGTGTACGTAAAATACTTAAGAAAACGCATTGAAAATTTTGGCGTCAATAATTTCAAATAATTTCAGTTATTCCAAAACGATTGATGAAAATAGAAGTTGGTGTCTTAAATAGTTGATGATAAAAACCTTATTTTGTTATTTTTCAATACATGATTAGATAACATTTGTAACAGAGAAAAAATATCAAACATACCTCTATTTAAAAAGAGATTCACATCGTATGGGCAAACGGGACTGGTTTAAGCCTCTTAACTTTCTTCGTACATAAGTTTATACATGTTCCTTAAAATAACACAAGGAATTTCTCCAATTGTCGTTTTTAACGCAATAAAATAACAAAAATCATTTTGTCGTTTACGTCCTTTAGTTATAAGCTCGCGCACGTATGGAGAGCCTCGCTCGATTTGATAATTTTAATAATGGGATCCCAAGCAGGTGGTAAAAGCCAGCCACCTTCTCTATTGAAATTAGGATGTTTTTTAACTTCAATAGCCTCACGGATCATCCTTGGTTGGAATCTGTGTTCTTTTGCGAGGACTTGTGGTTTATCAAATCTGATATAATGGCGAGCTTTGTCAAGACTATGTTCACAGATGGCACACTTAGTGTAGCGACGGTGTTTTAACATATAGCTGATTTAAAATACCGTCGCTACACTAAGTTACAGTTAGCACTTTCTGCGTACATAGGACTGTCCAAAATGTTGATGTATCATAGGGTAGTTTCGAATAACTTTGTAATGATAGGACGTATGACACCTCAGTCCTCCCGTGACCATGGTTGCTGTAAAGTATCCGAAACGTCGGGCTTGTAAAAATCTTAATAAACCGCGATAAAATCCGTAAAAATTGTTTTATTATAATTGTTGTAGATTTCTGGACATGAAGATGGTGTGGGTGAAATTTGGAATTCCGACGCGTCGTCCGATGGTGGAATTCTGCTGCAGGTATTAGTCCGAACAATTCCTCAGAACACCTCCCCGTGGTAGATGCGGTAGAATATGCAGAGCGCTCCGACATCTCTACGAATCAAAAGCCAAAGAATCAAAATTTTCTCCAGGCAACTTATATTTTAAAATATATTAATTAATAATTTTATTAATTCTTTTACCATTATATTCAAACAATATTTCACTTTTAGTTCTAACCTGAGCTTTCATTAATAAGTTTTGTACAACTTCGAGCTTTAACGATTGATTAAATATTAACTGATCAAAATGAGAGATTTTATTAAAACCGTAAAGTTTAATATTACTTAAGTGGTCTTAAAATTATGAATCTATTGTTTTATTAGAATTGGTAAAAGGTCGAAGTTGATTAAAATTTAAAAGGTCTATAAAATCTATTTCATAGTGTAAATACTTTTATCTATTAAAAAGTTTGGCTTTAATTTAGGTTTTATATACAATAAGTATTAATTTATTATGTTTTTTATATATATTTTTTTAAACATCGATCTTGAGGATTATCAGACATTTTATTTTTATTTTATGCCGGAAATGCACTAAGGCATCCCGTGGGGGGGGGGGGGACTGGACGCAGCTCTACCCAGTAAAATCGGTGAGTGACAACAATGCCGCCTTTGGTGATTTTCCCCGAATCTATTGAGCAAACAGGGCACCTCGACGGCTAGTCAGTCCCTCAAGGGACCGACTGCACCTCGCCACACATAACGACCCCTCCCATCGTTGGGACAGTACAATGGGGTGAGGTTCCCACCCTCACCTCTTGTTCCCTACTCTTGTATCCCCTCTTTTTACAAGAGTGATTCCCTCCCCCCACAGAGCAGTTACCTCGAATCAATTTGCTTCGCCCAAGGTGCTGGGTCCACCAGGCTACTAAGCCCACTGCCACGACAATATGCCTAAGGGCATTTTCCGGCGAAAAATAAAAAAAAAGATAAAACAATATCAGAAAATATTCAGTGCAATCAATTTTTACGTCCTCCCATAAAACGTTTTACTGTGACACTGGAAGCAGTTGTAAAGTCGATTGGGCGTCGTATTTTTACTTACAACCTTGTTCTTTGAATGGAAAATATTTAATGAACGTATAAACTTATTTTATTGTTATTGAAAAAGGATTTTTTATGTTGGATAAGTAAACGGGCAGACGAGCCATATGATGGTAAGTGGTCACCATCGCCTATGAACATAAATAAGTTAACCAGAGACTAACCCCTATCCTGAGGCATAAGATGTTAAGTCTCGGTGCCAGTAATTACATTGCCTGCCTTGCCTGCTTGTTTGACGGAAGAAACGGTAGGTGGTACCCACGAAGACGGGTGTGCGGCACAGCACACACCTCCCACCGGTCAACAATCAATACAACTAGAGACGTCGCCGTCTTGGCGTTAAGGAAAGCCTATTTAGAGCATTGGACGGAAAAAGTGATGATGATGAAATTGAAAAAGAGCTGAAATAACACCATGTAAACTAATAAATAATGTTTTTCTTCAATTCCCAGTTTCTAAATTGTTTCATGTTTTAGAAAACCGGTTTCGGATTTTTTTCTTACTAAGAATATAAGGGATTGGACATCTTGATGTTCATTGAGGGAGGTCTATGTTCAGCAGTGGACGGATAATAATAATAATAATAATAATAAAAATATAGCCTTTTATTCAGATCTTATGGAAATTAAAACTGAATTTAAACTTACAAAGTAAAAAAAAAACTAATAATAATAACAATAGACTCTTAAATTAAATAAAGTATTTAAACTAATATTAATTGTTGCTTAGTTATCTTTCCTAGATCTGTTTGCCAGTCGGCAAAGGCCTCCTCCAACCTTTTCCATTCTTTTCGGTCATGGGCCACTCTGTTCCACATGACTCCAGCGACTTGTCTAATGTCATCATCCCACCTTTTTTGCGGTCTACCTCTCTCCTATTGCCCTCTCGGGGGTACCACTGTGACACTCTTCTACTCCATTTGTCGTGTCCTCTTATCACGTGGCCAGCCCATCTCCATTTTAATCTTTTGATTTTGTTTGTTACGTCTGTAGTTTTTGTTTTATTTCTGATGAGCAAGTTTCGCAATTTGTCAGACTTTTTGACATTTAGCATACTCCTTTCCATTGTATATTGACACGATGCTAATTTGTACAATAGTTCCTGATTTAAAGCCCATGTTTGACAGCCGTACGTAAGGACTGGTAATACGCAGGTGTCAAACAATTTACTTTTTATGTTTATATGAAGGTTATTGTTTTTCATAGCCTCTCTCAAGCTCCAGTATCTCTTCCAGCCATTTGTAATTCTTCTGTCAACTTCCTTTTGCATATGTTCTTTTTGAGTTATTAGTTGGCCTAGATATATGTATTCGTCAGTATAATCAATTACAGTGTTCGCTAATTCTACAGTATGTTTGTGTCCATTTGTCATTACTCTAGTTTTTAGTGGATTCAGAGTCAAACCTACTTTCTCACTTTCAGTCGCCAGTTCTTTTAGCATTTTACTTATGTCTTTTGATGTGTTTGCTAGTAATACTATATCATCAGCGAATCTCAAATGTGACAACATTGTGTCATCTACATTTATCCCGAGATGTTCCCAATCAAGTCTTCTAAAGATTGATTCTAACACTGCAGAAAATAATTTCGGAGATAAGGGGTCTCCCTGTCTGACGTCTTTTTCTACTCTGAAAGATGCGCTTTTCTTCTCTAATTGGATTCTCGCGGTACTGCGACTGTATATGTTTTTTATTAATCTAATGTATTTGTGTTCGATTCCTTGATCTTGTAATGCCTCCCATATTTTTTCTTGTAATAGAGAATCGAATGCTTTTTTGTAGTCAATATATGCAAGGTAATATGTTAGCTGGTATTCTTTATATTTCTCTAAAACTTGACGCACTACGTGGATGTGGTCTATTACCGAATAGTTTTTACGAAATCCTGCTTGCTCTATTGGCTGGTGTTCGTCTAGAGTTTTTTCAATACGTTTTAAGATGATCTTAGCAAAAATCTTATATAAATATATTGGACATGAGGCTGATGGGGCGATAGTTTCCTATATCATATTTATCCCCTTTCTTATACAATAGTATGATGTTAGACTCTGTCCATTGCTGGGGAATAATTTCGGTGTTTATGATATCATTGAACATATCCGTCAGGACAGGTATCAGGATCTCCTTGCTTTGTATTAGAATTTCATTGCTTATGCCGTCGGTTCCGGATGCTTTGTCTTCCTTTTGGGTATCAATTGCGTTCCTGACTTCATTATAGAGGATATTTGGAATATTCGATATTTCCACCAGTTCGATTTCGCCTTGCTTAGTATTGCTTCCATAAAGTTTTTTATAATATGATGTAGCTGTTTCTAGTATGTGGGTTCTATGGTGATTCCATTTTCCATGGTCATCTTTAATTTTTACAATCGAATTCTTAGTGTTTGTCATTTCCTTGAGTGCTGTTTTAGTTCCACCTGTACTGATTATATATTTATCTGTCGTTTTCATCCTCCATTTTTTTCTGTCTTTTCTTATGTTTTCGTTTATTTCTTTGCTAACTTTGGCGAGTTTCTTTCTTCTGTTTTGAATATTTCTTGCGCTGAGAAGGTGATTTCTTTCTTCTAATAGGTTTAAATTTGTTGTTGATAGCATTTTTTTAGTATCCATTTTTGTGTTAATTATGTGTTTTGTCTGGGTTTTAATAATATTTTCTATGCTATTGTATTTTTCTTGGACTCCTAGTTTAGTAGAGTTTTCTTTGAAGTTTGCAAATTCATCCTTCAGGGCGATTGTTATTTGTTCTATTTGCTGTTTGCTGAGTTTTATGTAACCCGAGTATTGTCTTGCTCGGGGTTTCTTTGGTGGGCTTGTTTTTAGTTCAGCTCTGATTAGCCTGTGATTGGTATTAAAGTTGAATCTTTTAATGAAGGCAAAGTTTGTAAAATACTGGTTTCTGTTTGTCATAATAAAATCAATTTCGTTTTTTGTTCTACCATCAGGCGAGACCCATGTCCACATGCTTTTTCTGTTTTTCTTATACTTAGTATTTAAGATTGTTAGGTTATTTTCTAGTGCAAAGTTCATTTTCGACTTCTGATCTTGTTGCTATACGAGAATGGTCCTAGTATTGTGTTTTCTCCTGGGCGTCTTGCTCCAATTTGTCCATTGTAATCTCCCATTACAATAAGATTTTTATGTGTATGTTTCTGAATCGCCTCGTTAAGATCGTGGTTGAAGGTGTTTATAGTTTCTAAATTTGATTGCTCTGTAGGTGAATAAACCTGTACAATAGACCATGAGTCCTTATATCCCGGTAGTTTCACATTCATAATCGCTATGCGCTCTGAGATTCCTATGAATTCTTCAACATACTTCGTTATATATTTCTTAATAATAAATCCTACCCCGTGGTGGCCTTGTGTCTCCCCTAAATGATATAGTAGGTAGTCTGGATGAGAAATAATACTTTCGCCCATTCTTCTCACTTCGCTCAGGCCAACTATGTCCCATTTGATTTGTTTTAGCGCGTATGTTAATTCCGTAAGATTTTCTTCGTTTCTCAGGGTAAGTACATTGAGGGATGCGATATATATCACTGATTTTTGGTGATTTTTATCTGTTAGTGTTGGAGGGTTATGGTCTCTGTCCCCCACGAGGACCAGTCGGCTTGGGGGAGTTCGATGTTTGCTTGTTTCTTTATTGGCCGTTTCATTGGTTGGTTTTGGTTTCCTTTTGCCGCTCATTAGTTGCTAGTTGTTGTTTTTATTACTGTTAGGAATACTCGAGAGAGATCCGGATCTAGATCGCATTATGTCAAAAGCATTTGTTCTGTTTGCCTTGATTGTGTTCACGGTCTGTTGCTTTTTTGGCTGATTATTATAGGAAGAGGGTGAAGCAGATGTTTCTCTTTTCCTTTTATCTTGACTGTTGTTGTGGTTATTCTGTTTAACAATTAATTTGTTATATTTCAGGTATGCTGTATTGCCTTTTTTTTCTCTCTTCCGTTAACTTTGTTTGCAACTCTTTCATTTTTTCTAGCACTTCCTTCGAGTAATCCTCAGTAATGTAGATTGACTTGAGCTTCTTTTTATTTTTTATAATTTCATTCTTTTTCCAGTTATTTATTAATGAACATAACACCGGTCTCGGTTTACCATTACTCTTTTTATTTCCTAGGTGAAAAACTTTATTGACTTCATATTCTTCTATGTTAATATTTAAATCCTGGTTTATAATTTCCTTAAAATTTCGTATTAGTCCATAGGAAGATTTTTCTTTCTCCTCTAAACCGAAAATTATAATATTTTTATTTCTCTCAGCTCTCTTAAAATGTTCTATTTGTCTTTCTAAATTTTCTACTTTAATTTTTAGGTTCTTATTTTCTTCCATGATGGGGATTAATTTCTCATCCATCTTGTCCATGATACTTTTGGTGATAGAATCCTTCACTTCGGTATTTTGATTTTGCATCTCGATCTTCATTTTGTCGAATAGTATTTGAAATTATATATATATATATATATAATATAGATATATAGATATATTATATAAAATATCAATATAGATAATAGTTGAATGTTTTTTTCTATTTGGTAACAGTCTTAGACAGCAAGAAATCAGATGGAATGGAAATAGGGATTTGGTTAATGTTACCCCTCAACGCTAGATGGCATTAAAGATTTTATTGAAGCGCACTCTATCGGCTATATATAAAACTACGATATCTATCTGTCCGATGATGATGGCGCTTTTTGATTAATATTGTCTAGTAATGTCGGTGACTCAAGGATAATCAATTTTGTAGGTTATATTATTTTCAGCACAATTACGTTCACTTCGTCTAAAAGTGTTAGGTTCAATGCTTACGGTTCTGCAGATTTTAGAAGTTATTTTTCTTTTCTTACAATCACTGTTTTTCGCAAATTATTGTTCACTTATACAATACACTGACTGTTAATATATTGTCCAATATCTTTAGAATACTACTTTATTTCGGGACACCAACACTTTATCACGTATATCGCCTATAATAACGTCTTTTTGTTACGTTTTTAGAAGAAATCACTTTGTATTTTAATTAAATTTAAAAAATAATATTCAGAGACCGTTAAAACGAATGTTCACTGTACTGTGCCCTTTAGCGGCGGACGGATAAAGGGTGATGATAATGAAAAAGAAGTTAATATTTTATAACTAAGGTGTGAAATTGAAAACGGTTCCGTACACCAACTAATTAGCAATATATATAAAAAATTGCATGTATTGCAATTCGTTGTGAGCAACGATGGCCTATTGGGTATGGGCTCGGTCTCTTGAGTGAGAGCCGAGAGATCCGGGTTCGATCCTGACCCCCTCCCCCTGTGATGCCTAGAAATGGGTTTTTCTAAATTTCATAATATAAGGGTTGATATTATTATTATATTATCTTTATATTTATATATATATATATTTCTTGTGTGCGTGTGTATGTCACTGAACTCCTCCTAGACGGCTGGACCGATTTTGATCAAATTTTTTGTGTGAGTTCAAGGGGATTCAAGAATGGTTTAGATTCTCAAAAAAAAAAAATATATATATATATATATATATATATATATATATATATATGTATATATTTGTGAATGCCACTAGTATTATATATATATATATATATTGCAATTCAAGTGAAATGCAATATAATCCGAATTTATTTCTAGATACACTTTGAAGTTTTTGTCATATCAACCATCATATATTATTATAAAAATGCTTAATCATAAATTATTTATTTTCGAGTTTATCCTGTATCTTATATCTATACTAATATTATAAAGCTGAAGAGTTTGTTTGCTTGTTTGAACGCTCTAATCTCAGGAACTTCTGGTCCGATTTGAAAAAATATTTCATTGTTAGATAGCCCATTTATCGAGGAAGGCTATAAGCTATATAGCATCACGCTGTGACTTATAGGAGTTATGTAACGCGGGCGAAGCTGCAGGCAACAGCTAGTCTTATATATTCCTGTATCTTCCCATTTAAAAATGTATATTTCCTAAAATGGAATGCCTGAAATGAATCAATGGAAACTTAGTAATAGACTTCAGTATATTGGATATCCTAAAACCATCTTACAGATGTTTTTACATAATTTATACTCTAATCAGGCTTCAATAGGCATACATGTAACAAAACGGCATCGATATTACCTTAGTATGGTATCTAGACTCAGCACGTGCGCCGTGAAATCACTCCAGTTATCTTCAATCAGTATTGATGTAAAATATATAGATATTTCAGGAAAATTAACTAAAACGCTCAAATAATATTTTCTAAATTGACAGAAATAGTATAAATTTGCCGGCGTTAGAAATATTATAAATTCACATTTTTTTTATGTCATAATGGGGCAAATGAGCTGTCGGTGCCTTACGATACCTACGCCCATACAAATCCAAACAATGAGAGGTTATGCAGATGCGTTGCCCTCCTTTTCCCTATCCCCCCAATGGGCCACCGGAAATTCACAAACCGCACGTAACGCGACAGCATAGCTGTCACTTGACGCCGGTGTTTTGTAAGCGAGAGGTAACACCCCGATCGTGCCGGCCCAGTTCACCTGGAATGTAGCATGGCATTACGTCTTACTATACATGGTATAATCCTTATAATTTCTCTCGACAAACAGATTTGATGTGTTTCGGAAAGGGAAGATAGGCAGTGTACAGTGGCACCTAGACCATCTTGCATCCCAGGATGGGCAACACATGACTTGCCCGGGATAGGCTCGGACTTTCCATCATGTGACTCGTCTGTTTATCCAACTGAGTTGTTATTAATAAACCCTACACCTTTTTATTGACAGTTTGATATTCAAGTTGAGAATTTATACTCGAGTATACAAATGTTCACTGATTAATTTACTTGGATATTTATAATAATATATATGGACACTTTTACACCGCATCAATCTAGTCCCGAGGTAAGTTCTCGAAGAACTTGTGTTATGACAACGTGGCGGAAATATATTTAATACTTCTTATGTATACTATACATATATTTAATATATTCTTTTATATGATACACATATTTAATACACATCCATGATCCAGGAACTCAGCAAACTTTTTGTTCCCTAACTGGATTCAAACCCGCTACCTCTGGCTTGAGCGCCACAGAGGTATACGCTTATGCTAAAATATGATACTTGATAAATGATTTATGGGCGCGAGCATGCCCCTGCACCTTAATAACATCGGACATAGTGCTGTTAATAAATCGCGCAGCTCGCGGAAACGCCGACGCAGCGAAATGTACGAGTTGCACCATACACTTTTTTTTCTTTAAGATGGGGGATAGGATCCCGTAGGGGATAGGTCTTCCAAGACGGGTATGTGAGACTCGCTGCGCCCAAAAGCTGGTAAGTGGACGTAGCGCTACCCACTAAAACCCGGCGAGTGCCGGCTCAGTCATGGCTAGTCAGTCCCTTAGGGGACCGACGCCACCTCCACAGATGGGTTGTTCTGTAGTGCGAGACGGGTCCCAACGTCAGGACAGTACAATGGGGTGAGGTTCCCGTCCTCGCCCCTTGCCCCCCCTCTTCTTATAAGAGACGAAGTCAAATCACTTCACCTAAGGTGCTGGGCTCACCCTAGGCAACTGAGCTCCACCGCCACGTCAAGGCCTGAACTATGGTGGGGATACCATAATAACCTGCGTGCCTGATGAAATTAAAAGTCTTGAGGGTGTGTAAAATTCACCCCCCATTCATGTAGATAAGGCCCGTACTCGGCAGTGGGACATTATAAGTGTCGCATGTATCTGGTTGAAATCGTTTTTGAGTGAAAAGGTTACATACTGGCCCATTTTTTACTGTTATTTATCTTAAAATGAAACAACTTTGTACGGATTTTATGGCGGTTTATTAAGATTTTTACGTGACCATGACGTCATGTCCTCCAAAACGTCGTACTTGTAAAAAACTCAATAAACCGCGATAAAATTCGTAAAAAAGTGTGTATGTACTTATTTACACACGTTAGAAGTTATACTCCTTAAAGAAAAATACATAGTACAATTTTATTACACTGTAACTTTTTTGCTTATTGTGTAGTTAAAAACCATTTAAAAACTATATCTTCTTTCTGATGTCTATACATACATTATGTGAAAATTGATCTATAGCTAACTTAATGGTGTCGGTTTTTTTCGTGACGGTGTGCCCACGCATCGTAAAAATTTACTCTCATCATTTTTCCATAACGCGCCAAAAGAAGTATAAATTCAAAAATGTTTCATTATAATGAACGAAATTCGCGTAAACACCAGAAAACAGTATTTTCTCTTATTTCGTATTTATAAAAAATGGGATATTGAGTAATGGTTCAAATTAAGAGCTCAGATTTTTACGTATTTGTGTACAAAAATATTTATTGCATTACATTGCTTACTTTTGCTCTCCTACAGCCAAAATAAATTGTTGTATCAATAAAAATGCATTTTTTATGTCGGATAGATATACAATAAATATAAAATAAGATTGGTAGCACCGTAGTCCGTAGATTAGAGCATAAAAACAAACATACTATTAACCTTTACATCAGGATCTAGAATAACACATCAAGGCTGAGCCAATAGTCGTAAAATCTCATTGGATGTTATTTAGATACATGCCCAGGTGGGGTGTAATGGCTGTAGATAGTACGTGCACCCGGCGTTGCTTACACCGTATTGATTGGAAAAGATAGACAGAATATATAGGTTGAAAGAAGTAACGAAATTTTAACCTCCAACTCTTGCATCTATACATTTTTTTTTATATAAGAGGGGGCAAACGGATAGTCGGTTCACCTGATGGTAAGTGAAGAGCGACATCCACAGACACCCGCTACACCAGTGGATTAGCAGGTGCGTTGCCGGCCTTTCAGATATGTAGAGTATGCTCTTTTCTTGAAGGTCCCTAAGTCGTATCGGTTCGGAAACACCGTAGGAGGCAGCTGATTCCATATATTAGTCGTACGAGGCAGGAAATGCCGTAAAAATCGAGATCTATACAGATAAATAAAATTGAAGTGTCTGTTTGTTATTTCAAATTACCAACTTATCACTAAATGCATAAGAAAGTATAAACGTTACCTACAACAAAAAAGCATTTTTTTTTATTTTGTCTGTCTGTTTGTTCCGGCTAATCTCTGAAAAGGCTGGACCGATTTTGACGGGATTTTCACTGACAGATAGCTGATATTATCGGAAGTAACATATATTAATAATCTAAGTTAACGCGGGCGAAGCTGCGGGCAGCAGCTAGTATTCTATATTTTCACAGAATATACTTTTCCAAGATTTAATCGAGACCTAGGCGTTTTTACTAAAGAATAGGGGGCAAACGGACAGTCGATTCACCTGATGGTGAGTGAAAAGAGACATCCACAGACTTACGCTATACCGGATGGCCAGCAGCAGCGTTGCCAGCCCTTTAAAGTTGTATAGTAATATTATGTAAAAAATTCAGTGTTATTGATCTGCTACTTTTGGAGTGCAACGCATCTTTTTTTTTTTTTTTTTATGTTAGTTGGATAGGCAAACTGGCAAACGTGCCACCTGATGGTAAGTGGTCAACGTCGCCCATGAACATAAATTAGTTTACCTGGAATGAGCCCAGGCAACTCATCTATGTGTTGCCTATCCTGAGACATATATCTTCATAACTTTTGGTTGTGCGGATGTCTATGGGCGTCGATAGTCACCATAGAGCTCCGATTGTGAAAAAAAACGCAAAAAAAATTCATTGCGCGCTAGAAAATGTGTCATTAATGGAAAATGTGACTATATAATAATCCATTTTTGTAGAGAACAAAGAGTTTTAAGTTGATTTAGTATTATTATTGTGTTAATAATCATGAAGTTATAATTATTTTAGAATACGCGGCTATGGCTACGCTGAGTGATCCAACATCTCTACGCAGTTGTCATCAAGGGACTCGGGAGTCCCGTGACAACTCTCTTACATTATTTTTAGTTTTTTTTTTTTAATTGAATTCCCTACTATGAAACAGTTTTATACCAATATACGGTTTGAGTCGATTCAGTTGCACGCGAGTGTATTTTTCATAGCAGCTGTCGCCATTAACATTTTGGAATGAAGTATAATATTACTTCTCTTCTAATTATAACTAATCAGAGATCCATATTTGCAAATCCTTTAATAACAAAAGGCATACACCTTCCCTGTGCCCTAAAGTTTAAATGCCATATCGGCTTTTCACTATTACTTGTGTAACCGCATCTTATGCTTAATATAGGACAATTATCATGTAAGATTTAACATGTTATATATATATATATATTTTTTATTTTTTTTTCTTTTTTTATGTTAGTTGGATAGGCAGACGTGCTACCAGATAGTAAGTGGTCGAAGTTGCCCATGACCATAACCCAATTTACCTGGAACTAGTCTAGTCAACTCATTTATGTGTTGCCTATCCTGAGACATTAGATGTTAAGTCTCGGTGCCAGTAATATTAATACTGCCCTTCTTAACACAGCAAAGCTCTTTCAAAAATTCAGCTAAGCTGCTTAAAACTGGTTATTTAGAAAGTTTTTGGGGCTCGATATTACCGTATCAATGTAACGGTATTAATCATCTTGCATATTTCGTGAACTAGGCATTCCAAAACTATGCTAAAATACCGAGTTCCATTACATAAGAGTAAGGTAAATATTTATTTTAAACAATTTTAAACGACTTTACAAAAGGAGAAGGTTCTATGTTCATCAGTATATTTTTAAAAAAAATAATTATTGTCCTTCTTTAAAAAAAACTACATTGATTTGTTTAGGATTCCCTCATTAGTGGAAAAGTCAGTAAGGAAAAACTCTCTATAAAAACCTGCACGTCTAATAATAAAAGTAATTTAATTTTAATTAAGAATTGAATTAACATTTAACCGGTTTACCAGTTAAAAATTACGGTTAAAATTAAGGTCTTACTTATGCTGCGCGTACTGTTCCGACATTTTACCAAGGAGTGATCTCATGTGTGTATGTTGTGTCATGGGCGTCATTGACCACAATCACCAGGCTGTCGGATTCCCTATCCAAAAAATTTGTCCCAACATTTCACTAAACTCTTGTCACCCCAGCCCAGTGTCCGTGCCGAAATGCGTTCATAAAGCCGGTACGTGGGCGAAATGGTTACGAATTCGGCAACTTTGGCATAATTAACCAGTTAAACGTTTACGAGCAAATACTGGTGATATAAGCTAGCTACAATTATGTCGATATGATAATATCGATATACAAGTCCGTATAATAATATATAATATGTCACATTATTTGATATAATTGTGAATCTGGAGATATAATATTATGTTACATTATTTGATATAATTATGAATCTGGAGATATAATATTATGTTACATTATTTAATATAATTATGAATCCGTATTTATAATATGTCACATTATTTGATTTAATTGTGAATTTGGAGATATAATATTATGTTACATTATTTGATATAATTATGAATACAGATATATAATATGTTACATTATTTGATATAATTATGAATACAGATATATAATATGTCACACTATTTGATTTAATTGTGAATCTGGAGATATAATATTATGTTACATTATTTGATATAATTAAGAATACAGATTTATAATATGTCACATTATTTGATTTAATTGTGAATCTGGAGATATAATATTATGTTACATTATTTGATATAATTATGAATACAGATATATAATATGTCACATTATTTGATATAATTATAAATCCGGATATATAATATGTCACATTATTTGATATAATTATGAATCCAGATATATAATATGTAGCAGTATTTGATTTAATTGTGAATCTGGAGATATAATATTATGTTACATTATTTTATATAATTATGAATCCAGATATTATATAATATTATGTCACATTATTTGATTTAATTGTGAATCTGGAGATATAATATTATGTTACATTATTTGATATAATTATGAATCCAGATTTATAATATGTCACATTATTTGATTTAATTGTGAATGTGGAGATATAATATTATGTTACATTATTTGATATAATTATGAATACAGATATATAATATGTCACACTATTTGATTTAATTGTGAATCTGGAGATATAATATTATGTTACATTATTTGATATAATTATGAATACAGATATATAATA
This sequence comes from Helleia helle, assembly GCA_963853865.1. Classification (NCBI taxonomy): domain Eukaryota; kingdom Metazoa; phylum Arthropoda; class Insecta; order Lepidoptera; family Lycaenidae; genus Helleia; species Helleia helle. The sequence goes on from OY971436.1 coordinate 12,288,388, forward strand.
TGTCACATTATTTGATTTAATTGTGAATCTGGAGATATAATATTATGTTACATTATTTGATATAATTATGAATCCGGATATATAATATGTCACATTATTTGATATAATTGTCAATCTGGAGATATAATATTATGTTACATTATTTGATATAATTATGAATCAGGATATATAATAATATGCCACATTATTTGATATAATTGTGAATCTGGAGATATAATATTATGTTACATTATTTGATATAATTATGAATCCAGATTTATAATATGTCACATTATTTGATTTAATTGTGAATGTGGAGATATAATATTATGTTACATTATTTGATATAATTATGAATACAGATATATAATATGTCACATTATTTGATATAATTGTGAATCTGGAGATATAATATTATGTTACATTATTTGATATAATTATGAATCCAGATTTATAATATGTCACATTATTTGATTTAATTGTGAATGTGGAGATATAATATTATGTTACATTATTTGATATAATTATGAATACAGATATATAATATGTCACACTATTTGATTTAATTGTGAATCTGGAGATATAATATTATGTTACATTATTTGATATAATTATGAATACAGATATATAATATGTCACATTATTTGATTTAATTGTGAATCTGGAGATATAATATTATGTTACATTATTTGATATAATTATGAATCCGGATGTTAATGATATCACCACGTTAACCAATGTAATCACAAAAATCATGTTAGCTCGAGCTAAATTAAGATAATAATATTGTTGTTAATCTAGGTATGTTAACTTCATAAAGGTTTCAAAAACATCATTATGTTTGCCTAATATTCTGAACTACGAATAGTCCTTTCGTCCTATTTATATTATTAGCTACTAGGTAAGGGTTTTTTTTGTAAATTTTCGAGCGTTTGTAACTCCGTGGACGATTGCAAGTTTATCATACAAATTGTGTGAACAAAATATAATATTATAATAAAATTAAAATTAAATAAAAATATTTTTATTCAATGTTGTACACAAAGTATCTTATTGAACGTCAAATGACTACTACCAGTTCCAAAACTAGTCCACTAGAAGAACCGGCGAAACAAACTCTGTGAAACTAATATTTTCTAAAAAGTTCCCAGAACCATTTCCATTTCATATTTCAAATTTGGTAAATATCCAAAATCTTGGTATATTCCAATATCCTAGATGGATCTAGTGGCTAGCCGTCTTCGCGTTCATTGAAAGTGTCCTACATCCAACAGTGGATGAATAAGCTTGATGATGATGATCAATATTTCTGTATATCCCTAGCCTTACTCCGTTTACTCGCTCCATCTTTTAATGGACGGAACCCATCCATTAGTCATCGAGTCGGTGCTGTACATAGAAATTAGGACTCTTCAGGGACCCGCGCTGCTAAAGCTTTGTCTTCTTTGTCAACCGATTTTATTTTTAAGTTGTGTAAACTTTAATCACCTTTAATCTTGTAATACAAAATTTGCTAGGAGGAATGTGAACTTTAAACTTAATTTAATTGTTAATGAATTGTGTGTGTATATTGTGTGTACACAATAAATAATATTCATTCCTTCCTTATCAAAATTATTCCGTTTATTGTAGGAAATAGGTAAATAGTTCAGGCCTTGACGTGGCGGTGGGGCTCAGTAGCCTAGGGTGAGCCCAGCACCTTGGGCGAAGATAATTGCGACGAGGGGGCTCTTTGTATCCCTCTTATAAGAAGAGGTGACAAAATAACCGCTTTTCACTAATGCATATGGATGTATAATATACGGTACATATACTAAAATAACATTTTTTACAATTTTTGACAGTCTGTCCGTCTGTCTGTTTGTTCCGGCTAATCTCTAAAACGGCTGGGCTGATTTTGGCGGAACTTTCACTGGCACATAGCTGATATTATAGGGAGTAACTTAGGCTATAGAAATAATCATCATCAACCCGGATGCGGTTGTAAATCTAAGTTAACGCGGGCGAAGCTGCGAGCAACAGCTAGTGTATAATAAATAATACAAATTCTTGTAAACATGCCTCAACATTGACGTTATGAAACAGAACATCAAGTTTAGCACACGTAGCGAACTTACAGCGCAACTAAAATACATTACAATTAGTTTGACGTTAACTTAGTTTGTCTTATCTATAAATTAGTCGGCGATACATTATGTTTGCTGTAAGCGTGAAATGTAATGTAACTAATTGAAGATAATATTCATAACATATATTATGCTTTTTTTAACGCCGGGCAATGCTCTGGGGTATCCCGTGTGATAGTTGGTCTCTCCAGGCAGGATGTGTATGTGGGACTCGCTACGCCCGAAAGCTGGTAAGTGGACGCAGCTCTACCCCATAAACCCAGCGAGTGTCACCGATGCCGCCTTCAGTGAGGTGCTCCGGATCTAATAAAAAAACAGGGCACCTCGACGGCTAGAACGAAGCTACCTCCACAGAGGGGTTGTCCCGCACCACAGAACAACCCCTCCCAACGTCGGGACAATACAAAGGGGTGAGGTTCCCATCCTCGCCCCTTGCCTCCTACTCTTTTGTCCCCTCTTCTTATAAGAGGGGTACAAAGAGCCCCCTCGGCTCAATTAGCTTCGCCCAAGGTGCTGGGCTCACCTTAGGCTACTGAGCCCCACCGCCATGTCAAGGCCTGAACCATGGTGGGAAACATAATAAATTATGCTCATATTATTTAAAACGGATTGCTTCAAATTTCCCATTTCACTTTTATATTGCGGTTTATTGAATAGACATTCGTAAATAATATCGAAATATTCTGTGCGAAACAAAACAAAAATGTGCGTATGTTCAAATAGTCAGATTCAGCGAAACTTATTGGCAAATTAATTTTTAAATTTCGTTTATATTTATAAATACTAATCTAAAGCTTTGAATTTCCTACAGTTGCGATGCGACGTTCGCTTCATCTCTTTCTCTCGATCTTTTTCACTCGCTTGCTCCATACTCTCACTCCATGGCTATGTGCTTCATGCTTCGTTCGCCCTTTCTCACTCTCTCTCAATCGGTCTCAATCACTTTCTCCCTCTTCTTGGACAAAAACATTGCACATTTAGGTGACGTTTCATCCGTAAAAAAATTACCCTCTTGCGCGCAAAGAAGTTTCACTTAAAAAAACCTGTTAAATATCCCTTTTTAATTAATTTTAATGACTTAAAACCATATCGGAAAGGAGGCCTGTGTTCAGCAGTTTACGCATAAAGGCAGCGGCGTAAAAGAAAAAAAAAGATAGAAGGGATACGTCATTATGTATTGTATTTTTAGTATTATAATGCGTGGGATTCATACGTGTATATTTTTTCTTTTCCGCCGGGAAATGCTCTAAGGCATCCCACGGGGGAGGCGGGACTCCCCCCCAGGTGGGTATGTGGGACTCGCTGCGCTCTGTTATACCCTTAGTTTGTAGGGGTAAATGCTGACTTAAGATGAGTAAGCATATTGAGTTCATCTGAAGCCATCATGCATCGAGACTCATAGGCAGTTCGGGTCTATCATTCAACTAAGTGGGACGTTTACTGAATTTCCACATTTCCAATCCAATGTAATCTCAAGGGATTAATAAATCTTTTTTTTAAAAAGGCTCCCAGTGTTTCCGTTATAACATTTTGGTGGCAGCGGTGGGATAGAACATCCCCAGTGTCTTTATGTGATAAATTAATAACTATTGTGTATACCAAAAGTTTCCGAAGTGCGGAATTAAATTTCGGACCCGGACTCATTCCATCAAAAGTTGAATAAAATTACTATAAATAATCATATCTAAGTAACATTGTGTTCAAAACGTTTATAAAATCATACCCAACAGTGGGGTAATAAAATAAAGTGCTCAACAAATTGTGTATCCAGTGTGTTTTTGACGGCAACCGTCTCTCATCAGCTCATCCTACACACGCCCAAGGTAGGCGTTATCCTGTGTATCCCGAGATCATGATCAAGTGTTCCTGCAGACTGCTCCTGTAAGTGACCATTATACTTCTATACAGTGCTATTACAGTGTTTATTTGTGATATACTTAAGATATTAAGAACTGGACCTTTTAGAAATAAATAATATAATCCTGATGATGATGAAAGTGTATATCATATAAATAATTAATAAGAGTTAATAAGCTTCAATCCAAATCGTTCTTATCTATTGCGACTAACAAGAAACATTCCTTCATCCCACGCAACTCTCAGAATCAAGTCAAGTAATTTAATATAAAACTTTTTAACATAAGGCATATCATACGGCTTTGTCTTATAATTAATTTTTACTTATTAATAAATACAAAATGTCTAAATCCGAAACTAAAAAAGATTACAAAGAATTAAAATCTGACGAAGAGTTATCGCTTAATGTAGTTTTAAAATTCATTAAACCTTTTGACGGAGATAGAGATAAATTAACAGCTTTTATAAGGAATTGTGACAGTGCGATATCCCTAGCGCCAACACAACAGGAATCTTTAAATATATTTTAAGCCAACTTGAGGGTAAGGCCGAGAGTGCGTGCTCTATAAAAGATTTTGAGAATTGGTCTTCTCTTAAAGAATTCCTTAAGAATCAATTCGGTGAGCGTAAACATTACGCTCACCTCCTCACTGACTTGCAGGAATGTAGACAGGGAAACAATGAAACTGTCAGCCAGTTCTCATTGAGAGTTGAAACTTGTTTACAAAGGATACTCACAGAAGTCACAGTTTCGAATTCAAAGAAAACCGAGCTGGCAGGCCGCGTAGCGGCTATGGAAGATCTCGCCCTCCATACGTTTATAATAGGATTAAATTATAAAATTGCTCACATTATTAGATGTAAAGACTACAAGACATTAAATGAGGCCATAAATGCTGCAATATCTGAGGAAAAAATACAGCAATTCTCATTTCGTAATAATCCCTATAAATCAAGACCTAATGAACCTCCTAAAAGAATAGAATCAAATAATAGGTATCAACAACGATCTTATACGTCATATAACAATAATGGTCAACCTAGTACATCATATCGGAACCCACCGTTTTGTAGGTATTGTAAGAAGGCAGGACATTTTCTTGAAAATTGTAGACTTAGGGAACACAACAATAAAAGATTTTCAAATGGAGCACAACCATTTACCCCTGTACAATCATCATCATCATCCAACTCGAGAGAAATGAACTTTAAATCCGGTCCCCGTATAAACTATGCTAATAATTATGATGATGAAAGCAGAGATGAGGTTGATAACAACAACCCTAATTTAAACTGTTAGATGTCCCGTATGGGTATCGCACGGGGCAAGTTCCTCCCATTCAAGACGATACCATTCTTATTAACAGTAGGACCAAGCCACAGGGTAACCAGCCCCATATGGAAGGTCTGAACGCTCATAACAGTAGGACCAAGCCGCAGGGTAACCAGCCCCATATGGAAGGTCTGAACGCTCATAACAGTAGGACCAAGCCGCAGGGTAACCAGCCCCATATGGAAGGACTAAACGCTCATAATAGTAAGACCACGCCACAGGCTAATCAGCCCCATAAGGAAGGTCTTAAGTTTCTTAAAAATAATATGGAACAACAGAGCAGTCAAACGGTAGTTTCTGATCATCGAGTCAATAATAAATTAGAAAATAAAATTGAAATCTACGAGATAATCACCCAGAAAAGGTATTTGCCCTATATTAAAATTAAAACATCGGTAAACGAAAATCCACTCGTATTTTTAATAGACTCAGGAGCATCAATTTGTGTCTTAAAAAAAGAAAACATAATAAATTTATCCCAATTAGAAGACAACGTTATTAAGATAAAAGGAATAGATTCTAAAAATGAAACATTAAAAAGCTTGAGTAGTATAAAAGTAATATTACATTTCAATAACGAATCAAAAATAAAACACACTTTCCATGTATTTGATAATATAGATTTACCTTACGACGGTATAATCGGAAATGATCTGTTCATGCAACATAAGTGCCGCATAAATTATTTGTCTAATTCTTTAGAAGTAAATGACCATAATATTACGTTATCTTTCGACGAACCATCCTATATCCTCAACCCACGATCTGAAACAGTAATTGAATGTTCAGTGAAAATCCCAGAAGTAAATGAAGGAATAATATTAAATCAACACATTTCTGAATCTCTACTTATATCTAATTGTCTAGTCAAAGTAAAAAACAATAACAGAATAAATCTTACAGTCCTTAATACATCTGACGATCAAATTCACTTAAATGCCAATTTATTGCTTACCTTAGATCCCATCGATATTACTCAAACGCATGCTGTACAATATAAAAACTTACTTAACGGACTCAAAAGAGCTCAACAATTATCAAAGTCTCTTAGGATGTCTCATTTAAATGAAGAAGAAACGTATTAACTTAAAGAAATTTGTTATCAATATTCCGACATATTCCACTTACCAGGAGACCAATTGACATGTACAGACGTTGCACAACATGAAATTAAAACGAGCTCTTCCCAACCTATTAACGTGAAATCTTATCGTTTTCCTGAAATTCATAAAGAAGAAGTTAAAACACAAATAAATAAAATGCTGGAACAAAAAATAATCACCCCATCCAAATCACCATGGTCATCCCCTATTTTTTTGGATTGTGCCAAAGAAAGTAGATTCCACTGGTCAGAGAAAGTGGAGAATAGTTATAGACTATAGAAAGTTAAACGATATTACGATAGGTGAGAACTATCCCATACCCCAGATAAATGAAATATTGGACCAACTTGGGCAGAGTAAATACTTTACCACATTAGATCTTGCTTCCGGGTTTCATCAAATTCCAATGGCTCTAGAGAATGCACCTAAAACGGCCTTTAGCGTTCCTCAAGGGCACTTTCACTTTAATCGGATGCCGTTCGGATTAAAAAATGCGCCGGCAACTTTTCAAAGAACAATGAACACTGTCTTATCTGGGTAACAAGGCGAACACTGCTTCGTATATTTGGATGATATCGTGGTATATTCACATGATTTAAATTCACACATTGAGAAACTCAATCTTATTTTCGATAAACTCAGAAAATTTCAATTAAAACTTCAACCTGAGAAGTGTGAATTTTTACGAAGAGAGGTCGCTTATTTAGGTCATGTAATTAGCTCTGAAGGTGTTAAACCAAATCCTGAAAAGATTAAAGCTGTTGTGCAATTCCCTATACCAAAATGCGTAAAAGATATTAAATCATTCCTAGGTTTAGCATCTTATTATCGAAGATTTATTCCTGAGTTCTCTAAATATGCAAAATCGCTTACAACACTTCTGAAAAAAGATGTCCCTTTCAATTGGACCAACACTCAACAACTATCATTCGAACAATTAAAAGAAAAATTAGTTACAGCACCTGTTCTTATCTATCCCGATTTTACGAAACCTTTTATACTGACATGCGATGCATCACAGTACGCCATATCTGCTATCCTATCACAGGGTATCGCTGGCAAAGACCAACCAATAGCATTTGCTTCCAGAACACTCAACAAAGCTGAGTGTAATTACAGCGTTACCGAAAAAGAATGTTTGGCAATTGTTTTCGGAACTAAAACTTTTCGTCCCTATCTTTTTGGTCATCAATTTAAAATAGTAACAGATCACAAACCTCTCAACTGGCTTTTTAATTGTAAGGACCCCGGATCTCGATTGGTCCGTTGGCGTCTGAAACTTGAAGAATTTAACTATGAGATTCAATATAGGAAAGGTAAAACAAATACCAATGCAGATGCTCTGTCACGGTACCCGGTCAATCCCTTAACATGTGAATTTAAAGAAAATCAAACCAATAACACGATACCTGAAAATCCTGATTCCGAGAATAATACCCTTAATCCTAACCAAATTCGCGATACTAACGACATACAGTCTCCTAAATCTTTACCACAACTGAATCCTGAAGATTTTGACCTACCCGATCTAGACTTACCAGATGATTTAATCTTTCCTGAAGACCTAGGCTTTCCCGATGAACGCGAAATACTCACTCCACCATCCGTCGAAGTCACTACCGACGATGAGACTTACTCCAAATGCCTAAAAGCCATAAATGATAAATCAATAATATTTAACACGAAGATTCAAGAATATAATGAGAACCTTTTAAAGACTAAATCCAAACATATCGTAATACCTACCTCTATTGATCTTGATGAATCAAACCGATACATTCCTGAAATAATTGATAACATGGATGAGCCAAAAGAATTACTTGCATTAGAGAGGAGTCTTCACTCGTTCTTGATATCTGAAAAAAATAACATACATTTTTATTTATTATTTGTTAAAGTATATCACTATGATAAAGCAACTTATGATGATATTTTTAAAAGCTTACAACAGTTAAAAAGTTACCTTTTATCCAATAATATAAATGAATTCAGCATTACCGATTTTAGCAATCCATTTTATAGTCATAGTTTTACGAAGATATATAATATAGTTATGTACTTATTCCATAATAGTAATATCACAGTAAATATTTATAAGAATATTATTATGTATCCCGATTTAAGTGAAATACCCAAAATATTAAAGGAAAATCACGACATTCCTATATCAGGTCATCTAGGCTCAAGTAGAATGTTAAAAAGAATTCAAGAGAAATACTATTGGCGTAATATGCGTAGAGATATTGAAAATCATGTTCATAAATGCACGTCTTGTCAAATTAATAAAGCCCTACGACAAACCAACCGTGCGCCAATGCAGATCATCACTACTTCAACACAACCATTTGAACGTATAGCACTAGATATCGTAGGTCCGCTTCCAGAGGTCGCCAATGCTAAATTAAAATTCATACTTACCTTGCAGGATGACTTAACGAAATATTCGGCTGCATACCCAATTCCAAACGCCACAGCAGAAGAAACCTCTGAGTGTCTTATTCATTTTATTTCACAATTCGGTATTCCAAAAACAATTTTAACAGATCAGGGTACAAATTTCACCGCAGAATTGTTTAAACAAATGTCTACGCTTGTATAAATTATTGAGTTTTTGAATTAAAGTAACAATTTTGAGTATTGAATAAAAACACAGTTAACGTTACAAGGCTAATGGCAAATGGTGATGACGGTACATAACAAATTAAAATGAAGCCGGTTAGCGAAATATTAAACGCCTGTACAAATTGAATAGCAATAAGTTTAACATTCCGTGTCGGTTACGGCCTGAACATCCTCCCCCGCGTTGAAAGGTTTACTTTCAACGAATTCGTCTTCTAAAAGTGGGCAGATGCGGGTGAGAGGTCTTCTCAGGCAGCCCCTGGTTGTGTTGACATCAGCCACTCGCGCCACACCATCAGGCCCATGGTAGAGACGAACAACTCGTCCAAGTCGCCAGCACAACGGAGGCAAGTTTTCTTCTTGAAGTAGGACTAAATCTCCAATCTTCAAAACCGGTCCATCTTTTGTTCGCCATTTGGAACGTTGCTGCAGTTCCGAGATGTATTCTTTCTGCCAGCGCTGCCAGAAATGTTGCCTTATTTGTTCAAGACGAGCATAACGCTGGAGTGCAGTCATCTTCTGTTCTGCTAGTTCAGGTGCAGGTAATGCAGTGACTGGCCGCCCAATAAGAAAGTGCCCTGGAGAGAGAGGAAGAAGATCGTTAGAACTGGAGGATAAAGGGCACAACGGACGACTATTAAGGATAGCTTCAACTTGTGCAAATAGCGTGCTTATCTCTTCGAAAGTTAAGTGGGTGTTACCCATGACACGTTTAACATGATATTTGGCTGATTTTACGCCAGCCTCCCATACACCGCCGAAATGAGGAGCATAAGATGGTGAGAATTTGAATTTTATTTCTTCTCTAATCGCGAAATCTAGCAACGGATCAGAATTATCTTTTAAAAAACTAGCAATTTCTTTAGCTGCTCCAACAAAATTGCGACCATTATCGCAAAATATTTCCAGCGGCTTACCACGTCTGGCAACAAAGCGACGCAAAGTCATTATGAAGGCATCTTTGGTCAAAGCACTGACGGCTTCTAAATGTATGCATTTGTAGCGAAGGCACACAAAAAGACACAAGTAACATTTCACAAGCCGGGCCCCGCGACCCCTTCTATTTAGTATCATAAATGGACCCGCGAAGTCGATGCCTACAGTACGAAATGGAAAATCGGCTGTAACACGCTGTGATGGCAAGTTTCCCATGAATGGACTTAAAGTTTTGCCTCGCAGTCGTCGGCATGTGATGCACTTTTGAACTGTGCTTCTAGCTAGCCGTCGGCCATTGATAGGCCATATCTGATCTTGTACAGAAGCAAGTAGCAGTTGTGGGCCTGCGTGTAAATTTCGTAAATGACAGTCTTCAAAAATGAGCTTGGTAAGATAATGAGAGGCATGCAAAAGTATTGGGTGCTTTCTATCATAGCTTAAATTAGAGGCATCTATTCGACCACCTACTCTAATTAAACCGTTTGCGTCAATAAATGGAGATAAAGATGAAATGGCTGATTTAGAATTTATCAATTTGTTTTTAGTTAACGAATTATATTCTTGTAAAAATAACTGTTTTTGAGCTAATGTACATAAATAATAAAATGAACTATTTAATTCTTCAATTTTAAGTTGATTGACTATTTTATTTTTAGGATTTTTAATGTTATAAATGAATCGTTGTACATATGCTACTACACGTTTTAATTTATTAAGCTTAGAGTAATTTTCTATATTTATGATAGAATCCATTGAATTTATTGGTTTTATTGTGCCTGCATGTCATTTTATTTCCGGTAAAGGGGTATTTGAATGTTTAATTAATTGTGGCCATTCAGACTCTGGTTGAAAGAAATGAAGGTCCTGACCACCACAATGACATATTAACAATTTCGTTGGGTTGTACTCCTCTTGATATAAGATCAGCAGGGTTCTCAGAAGATGGTACATAACGCCAAGAATCAGCATCTGTTAACTCGCAAATTTCAACTATTCTGTTGGCTACGAAAGTTTTTAAATTACTTACGTTGGCTCGGAGCCACCTTAGAACAACACTAGAATCGCACCAATGAATAAGCCGCATATTTTGATGTCTTAAAGAATCAATAGTTGTTTTTACCAGTCTGGCAGATAATAAAGCGGCGCACAACTCAAGCCGTGGTATTGTCGTTGGTTTTATTGGCGCCACCTTGGACTTTCCACACAATAAAGTGACGGTTACATTACCTAGCGAGTCGAGAGATCGCATGTATATGCATGCCCCATATGCAGACTGAGATGCATCGCTGAAAGAATGCAATTCAATGTACGATGGTGAATCACAAAGTGTACGTCTAGGTATGTCTAGTGATTTTAATTGATGTAAATTATTTGTAAATTTTTGCCATTCTAAATTAATGTGATCGGAGACTGGTTCGTCCCAACTTAGTTTATCAATCCATAATAGTTGTAATAATAATTTAGGTTTGATTATGCATGGACTCAATAACCCAAGAGGATCAAAAATTTTAAATGATGAAGATAATATTAATCTTTTGGTTAACACATTACTTGTATGTATCTGTATAGAAACGTGTAAATTATCTGTGCTAGGGTTCCAACCTAAACCTAATGTATTTAACGAATTACTAATACTTAAATTTTCATTTGAATCGACTACATTAGACTGATAAATCGCCTTTGAGTTTGATCTATATTTCCTTAAATTAAAACATCCTCTTTTTAGTGCTTCAGATACGGACTTCTGTATATAGAGAAGTGCTTCTTCTTCATTTGCACCAGTTATTAGATCATCAATGTAGAAGTCGTGTTGAATAATGGTTTTTATGAGATTGTCATCGCACTCCTCCCCTAGTTGCCAAAGGCATCGAGTACTCAAATAGCTGGCACTTTTAAACCCGTAAGTGACAGTATTTAACCGATACGATTCTAAAGGCTTAGACTCGTCCTCTCTCCATAATATAAGCTGCATATTACGATCCTCTTCATGGAGCAGGATCTGCCGGTACATTTTCTCTATGTCTCCTGTCAAGAGATATTTATACTGCCGAGCTCTAATTAAAATTGAGAAAAGAGAATCTTGAATATTTGGACCCTTTAGCTGGATGTCATTTACAGATAGACCTGAGGAAGTGCGTGCCGATCCATCAAAAACTACTCGTAACTTTGTTGATTCGCTGTTAGCTTTGAATACAGCGTGATGGCATAAAAAATATGATATACCTAATTTTGATGTCGATATTTTCTCGAGATGACCTAATTGCGCATATTCATGAATAAAATCTCGATATTGTGATTTCATCTCTGGTCGCTTGATTAATCGCTTTTCTAAATTAAGAAAACGCCTTTTCGCTAGTGTATAAGAATCGCCTAATACATCGGGTGTATTAGCTAATGGGAGCCTAACACAAAATCTACCCGTGGGCAGACGATATGTATGGCGAATAAAATGGTTTTCGCATTCTTTATCTGCATCAGATAATATTGTATTTTGTGGGATTGATTCGAGTTCCCAAAATTTTGATAATTGTGAATCAATTTTGTTGGCGTAAGACAGGTTAGACAGACATTGATTATTATTATTATTTTGAATATTATAAGTAAACGTAGACATAGGGCCTCCGATCAACCACCCTAGCTTGGAACTTCTTAGTATAGGATTATTAGGGCCCAGAGACCTCTGCTCAGAGCCTAAGATGTCCCAAAATATATCGGCACCAATAATTATATCTACTGGTGCGGGTTGATCGAAGGTCGGGTCTGCTAACTGAATGTTTTTTGGTAATTTGAGTTGCTGAATATTGATGGATTGAATAGGAATTTCTCCTGTTAGATTCTTTAATACTAAACATGAAAGTAAAATACTAAAGTCTTTGTTGAATAATGACTTGAATTTTAAATTGCAAGACTCTGTGACTTTGTCACAAGAGTTGTTGCCTATGCCTATAACGTTGATTGTATTGATTGTATTAGAATCTAGAGACAATGATTGTTTAAGAGATTGAGTAATGAATGACGATTGGCTGCCGCAGTCTAGCAGCGCGCGGACAGTTTTGCTTTGATTTGTATTAGGATTTGTTACTTTGATTAATGCCGTAGACAATATGATTTGATTAAGCCTTTGTTTAGAAAAGGTTGCTAATGAATGACTATTATTGAAATTAGTGCTGCTATCTACTTCAGAAACTTTAGAACTAGTTTTGTTTATGGTGACGTGCAAAAGAGTATTGTGCTTCTTATTACACTCACGGCAAGGTCCTAAATGGCATTCACGAATTGAATGACCAAATCTTAAACAATTAGGACATAATTTGAATTTAGAAACTTCGATTTTGCGTTCTTCAACGTTTTTGCTTAAAAATATAGGACAATTGTATATTCGGTGATCTCCTTTGCATATAACACAGCGATAATTGATTTGACTTGTGGATGCAAAAAATTTCATTTGTCGTTCGCCGAAATGATTTTTACGAATAATTGGCCCTGCGGGTCTTGATTGCGATAACATTTTATTTGGTTTATTGCGATTTAAACTTTCAAGTACATCTGAACGATCAGATAAGAATTTATGAAATTGTTTAAGCGTGGGTACATTATCCAGTGCATTACGATATTCTTCCCACTTAGCCATAGTAACACATTTTAATTTTGTGGATACCATATGAATAACGAGTGTGTCCCATTTGTCAGTGGGTTCGCCTAAAGTAGCTAAAGCTCGAAGATTTTTTGTTACATGATCTACTAAAAATCGAAGCGATCTTTCGGATTCACGAGCCACCGTTTCTATGTTAAAAAGAGAATTGAGATGATGAGTTATAAGCTGTTTTTTGTTATCATAACGCTCACAAAGTAAAAGCCAAGCATCGTTATAATTTGCCTCGGATATTTCGATATTAGAAACTATACGTGCAGCATCGCCCTCCAAATATGACACCAAATAATGAAATTTATGAATAGCTTGGATTCGTTCGTTATTATGTATAAGCGATAAAAATGTATCCCGAAAATCTAACCATCTAAAATAAGTCCCATCAAATTTTGTAATCTGAATTTGTGGAAGTTTAAAGTTGACCTCGTGACGATCATGATTGCAACAAGAATGTTCGAGTACAGTTTGATCTTCGCGCGGCGAGCTAGTGTTACTTGTGTCCTTTTCACTTTTTTGAATTATGTTTAATGCCTTTGCAATTGTAATACAAAAATCCTGTACAATATTATCACGTTCGATAAGCTCGCTGGTCATATTTTCAAAATTGAGTACTTCTATTCGAGATTGTAGATTGTCAAAATCTTCCGACATTTTCTTAATTTTATCTACCTTTAATTGTAGTTCGCCTATCTGAATTGATGTCAAACTAATCGAAGAAATAGAATTCAAATAAGTTTTAAATTTAGTAATGCGGCCTTTTATTGAACTACGCCTTACGCATAAATCCTTCAACTCCTTTGCATTATCTGTTGAGATACTACTAGCTTCCGTCATTGTGGTTTATTTATTTTATATCATAAAGTAATACAAATATTTAAATTAAATAAAGTAACGAAATTATAAAAAAAATATCTAAATGCAAAGAAGTTAATAGGATAATTAAAAATGTAGTAAATGGTATTGTCTCACGCTCCTCAATTCGCTGATGCTCAGGACGCCGCGGTCGCGTTGTTCATAAACTGGGTCACCGCTTATCGCTCAGCTGATGCACAAGCTGCACCGGTGAGCCAGCGCTATGCGTACGCGCAGCGTTCCAAAAAGCCTGAAATATTCGGCGAATAAATTAATATGATTTGCCGCTAATAATTATAATTTGTAAGGCAGCTATTAGGGAACAATAAACTTAGCGAAAATTAAACAATACTATTACGTTAATTAGTGATTAAAAAAAACTATATACGCAATGCACTTATAAAGTTTGATGAATACCGGAGATATTGAATATAGATAATTATTACTTTTAAATGATCTAACCCTCAACACTATTTAATAAAACATAATAAATAATTTTTCATAACTCGTAAATAAAAAGAACAAAATAATACCGTTCATCTATTGTTGAATATATACCTACCGCGCCTTAAAAAGTTAAATTTGCTTTATTGAATAATTATTTGTTATTTTTATGAAACAATTATTGTATTTAACGTCTTAATTGCTGTGTTAAATAATAATTCCACAAATAAGTTGAATTATGTATGAAATAACGAAATATAACTCTCAACAAAATGAATGTAGGTAGATAATGCACGTGCTTTGTAATTGCAATTTTGTATTTAATTTGCACAAGTGAAGCTAGAATTGGTACATAGGATGATGAAATGGATAAAAAAAGGTTGTCGGGAATTTAGGGCACTTATCTTTGTAGGCTGCGTGGTCCACGATGGCTTCTGCGCACCAAGCCAAGGTCACGTCGAAGCCGCTTCCTCCGTTCTTCTCTTCAAGTATGATTGTTATTCTAGTAGATCTGAATAGACTGCTACTGAGCACCTCACAGAATTAGGCCTTCGGTCTTCGTAGTAGGTGTATCTTGAATCTTGATAATGAATATTGTGAATTCCGAAATTCTTCTTGATTTGATTTTATTTTAGCAGATTCGTATTTAGACGGTCGCCAAAATTTGTCTACGCTTGTATAAATTATTGAGTTTTTGAATTAAAGTAACAATTTTGAGTATTGAATAAAAACACAGTTAACGTTACAAGGCTATAATGGCAAATGGTGATGACGGTACATAACAAATTAAAATGAAGCCGGTTAGCGAAATATTAAACGCCTGTACAAATTGAATAGCAATAAGTTTAACATTCCGTGTCGGTTACGGCCTGAACAACAAACATGTAGCTTCTTAAAAATCAAACAACTCTGGTCAACACCCTATCACCCACAGAAGCAAGGAGCTCTCGAAAGGAGCCATGCGACATTAAAAGAATACCTCAAATCCTTCGTAGATGGAAATCAAAATAACTGGCCTAGATACGTTTACACAGCTATGCTGACGTAAAATACTACTGTAAATTGTACGACAAATTTTACTCCTTATGAATTAGTATTCGGTCATAAAGCAATCATACCATCCTCTATTTATGACTCTTCTTTAGAATCCACATACAACAGCTATGTTAAGGTATTACAATAACGCTTAAGATTGTCTAGAGAAAAGGCTGTAGAAAATATAATGAAATCTAAAATAAATTCTAAAAACAATTACGATAAACATACCGAACCCATAACATATAAATCTGGTGATATGGTATATGTTAAAAATCATTTAACACTCAGAAAATCTTTGTCGCCCATTTGGAAAGGGCCTTATAAGGTGATCAAAATAAACGGCAATAATACCCTCACTTTAATAATTAATCGTCGTCATGTCAGATATCATTATGATGAAATAAAATTAGCCGATCCTCCTAATTAAATATATCTATAGTATTATCTCATTATCACTAGCTGGTATCCTTTATTATTAAAGTTAGAACTCTTTCCTATAGGAAGAATATCCTTAAATAAATTAATTTAGCTTATAATATTACTCTCATAATTTCAGAATTATCACTACGTGTTTCTTCTACCTTGTCACAAGTGATGTAATTGAACCAATTAAGGAGAATACTGGAATATATTTTGACCCAATAGGAACTCTGAAAATCTCTAACAATCATCTCCATGTTCTAGTGCCTATTGATATTAAATATATACAACCTCATATAAATAACATAAAAACAGTTCTAACATCAGCTAGATATCTTTGTAATCAGAATGAACTAAGTACTTCAAAATGTCACAATTACTTACAACCGCTAATGTCTCGTCTCGACAGTATCTTGAGAGATTACAGTGCCATATCTCATTTGATTCCTGAGAGAAATAAGAGAGCAGCGTGGTTTGCTGGTATTGGCACAGCTTTTAAACATCTAATTGGAACAATGGATGAGGACGACTCAATTAAATACAGTAATGCAATGGAGCATCTCGAAAGTAATAATAAAAAACTTTCATCTTTACTTAAAGACAATATTCTAATGACTACCACTGCTTTAAAAAAGTATAATGAAACCTTAAATGTAATAAGCATTAATGAAGCCCGAATGGGTATTGCTATCGAAAGTTTATCCGCCGTATTAAATAATGTATCCAATCTCCCTCATGAATTGTATATAGAATCAAAAATGAATGAAATTTACAATGAATTGTCTTCTAGCCTTTTAGTATTGTCATTTAAACTTGATGATATTGTGAACTCTATAATGTTTACAAAGAGCCACTCTATTCATCCATCAGTTATAACTCCTAAACAGCTCTATGAAGAGTTATCAAAAAATGCCAAGGATATGAATAAAAATAATGAGCTACCTATAGGCTTAAGTTTAGATAATATTCATACATTAGTAGACATAGTAAAATTATCATGCTATTTTATGAACTATAAAATAATATTTGTTATTAAGATTCCTTTAGTTGTTAAGTCAGAATATGTATTGTATAAATCCATTCCTGTTCCTATTCCACATGATAAGGAACAACCTAATTCTTATGCAATGATTGTACCTCATTGTAATTTTATAGCTATAAGTAAAGATAAGTCAATGTATGTTTGTTTTAGTGATATAAGTAAATGTCCTAAAATTATTAATCAAGTTTACATTTGTAACAACGTATATACGCACTCTGTTCAAGATTTACCTACGTGTGAAACAGAAATGATTTGCAAAATAGTTAATAAATTACCACTACAATGTAATACCAAATTTATTTCATGGCCATATTGACACTTGGCAGGAGTTAAAGGGTAACAAATGGTTATTTGTAAAATCTGAACCTACTAAATTTACCGTCGAGTGTCATTCCCAAGTACTAGAGTATAAACTACTAGGTACAGGTATAATTAATCTAGAACCAGACTGTAAAAAGCCTATTGTAAAGACAGGGAGTTTATTGCAAAACCTGTAATATATAATGTAATAACTAAACCTGTAATATCAGATTTTAACCTTATAAATGACCCTTGTTGTGATAAAGATAAATTCACATTAATGAAACCAAAATTGCAACCTTTAAAATTAAATAATATTCATTTAGAAAAACTTGTTACTGCTTCCAATGATCAAATGATGTTAGATATAGATAAGATTATTAACGAACTTAGTTCATTTATAAAATATGACTCTCATTATCCTATTCTTACTTATTGTTTAATTATTTTTATTGTATTCTTTATGTTTTATTATCTTTGTAATAAGTTCGGTAAATGTCCACCTTTGAAAACTAAAGCTAAACCGGAAGAAAATAGTTCGCCAGACGAATCCCTTGAGATGGAAGAAATTCCAGCCCCAAAACTTCGTATTGCACCCTGAAACTTATAAAAATGTATAAGTTTCCTCTTGTCGGGGGGGGTTGTTATACCCTTAGTTCGTAGGGGTAAATGCTGACTTAAGATGAGTAAGCATATTGAGTTCAACTAAGTGGGACGTTTACTGAATTTCCACATTTCCAATCCAATGTTATCTCAAGGGATTAATAAATCTTTTTTTTAAAAAGGCTCCCAGTGTTTCCGTTATAACAGCTCGAAAGATGGTAAGTGGACGCAGCTCTACCTACTAAACCGAACGAGTGCCACCACTGCCGCCTTTGGTGAGGTGCCAAGGATCTGTTGATCAAGAGGGCACCTCGACATCTAGTCAGTTCCCCAAGGGACTAACACCACCTCCACAGAGGGGTTGTCCTGCACCACAGAACAACCCCTCCCAACGTCAGGACAGTGCAATGGGATGAGGTTCCCATCTTCGCCCCATAGCTTTTGCCCCCTCTTCAGGGGTACAAAGGGCAGTCCCATCGGTTCACTTGGCTTCGCCCAAGGTGCTGGGTTCACCTTAGGCTACTGAGCCCCATCATCACAAGGCTTGAACCATGGTGGGGTTCATACGTGTACATGCAATTATCCAGTAAATACAAAAAAAAGCCTTAGCATAAGATAAATTTATTAGAAAACAATATGATCAAGAATAAGGAAAAGCTAGCGTTTTCAATGAAATTACTCAGAGTCAGTTGAATATAGATTCGATTTGGGGAATATGTCACAAATACACGTTACTGTCATGATCGGATCCGAGTGAGAATCGTGATAAAGAACATCTTCCTCGCCTCAATTCGAGGAAGTGACTCGTGTCTAGGGTAGAAAAGGTTCAATTATGCTTATATTTGCAGGTCTAGTTTACTTTAGGGATCTTTAGGGATTTATATATATATATATATATATATATATATATATATATATATATATATATATATATTACACTACCTAATATATTACCTACTTAACATAGTAATAGTTAAAATACTTACCTAAACTATAATAAAATGCACAACAGTGTAATTACAATTCCTAAAATGGAAGCCAAGCCATGACTGTGGGACAAAACACAGTCCTGATTTTATGTGGCCCCTAAATAAATGAAGGAAGCATAGTTGGGTCAGTTTTACAACCAACATTTTACTAAAACTATATTATAAACAAAAAAAAAGAAATCTATGTAGCCAACTTTTTTTTTTTAAAACGCATGTTTCCTATTTAGGTGCTAAGGTGCTACAAATAGACACACATTACTATGAGCAGGAAAATCTAGAAACCATTGATGACTCCTAAACTTATAGCACTAATTTTTGTGTCAGGGTTAAAAAGAGAGCCGTAGAAAGTTACTATATTGCGGACTAAATGCATAAATAAGGTCTGATAGATGCATGTTATCCAGGAGCTTAGTAGATTAATGACTAGATTCATCAAGATTTGAGATTATACACCTAATAAGTAATAACATTTGAATATTCATTCTGAGTTGATAATTTAGAACAAAAGAAAATACATAATTGTCCTGAAAACTACAATAATTTTGAAAATCGTAACACAATTAAAAATGATAGTGATAATAATGATAAAGATGTCAGTAATCATAATAAATACGGCGACAATGATAATAATAATGATGATAATGATAAAGATAATAATAAATATAATGAAGGTTAGAATGATAATATTTTTAATATAATAACTACACGAGCAAATATTGAGTACTAAAATCGGAATTGTGCGATGTAATACATTTCTCGCACTCAGCAATAAAAGGAACCAAGGGCCAATCACAGTAATAAGAAAAATCCTAAGGGTCGCAGGGACCCGTGAAATGATTCTATAGAACATAATACTTGTAGTAAATAAGGTTTGCAATAACTTTGAAGGTACCGCTGATAATTTAATTTATATCAATTGGCTCTCTTTATGTTTGTGGATATATTTTTTCGGGAGTTTCGGAGGAGATAAATTGATCTAGCTAGGTTTTATTTTTAGAAATCGTCGTTTTATATTATGTGTTTTCAGGCAGTGAAAAACTGCTATAATATCATTAGAATACGAAGGTAAATTTGACCGCTATATAGCAGTACAAGGTTATAATAGCTCAGGTGGGAAATCGGGCGGCCCCGAAACTAAAAGACTTAAAGACGATTATTTTTATTAGTTCAGTTTCTTCTTCTCTTAAAAAAAACTATCACAACAGATATGCAAAGTATTTTTTTTAATAGGAGTCAATTTCTGGGGACAGATTAGAAAATTAAAAAGTTTTGCAAACCTTACTTACTGTGCTTATGAGGATCTCAAATATTATATTTATGCTAATATTGTAAAGTAAATAGTTTTAATTTTATTTATTAAAGAAGATGAAAATTGATCTGATGAATCAGGGGGCTGATTTCCGAAAGCATTGAGCCTAAAATTTTGAAAAAAAAAAAACACAAAATGTAGTTCATAGCTTGTAGATTACAGGGAAACTTATAGAATTCTATCAATTGAATCTAAAGTGGTAAGCTCAATATTATGATACGTTAAATTACGGAAAATAGTTCAGGAAAACACCATTAGATGGTGCTAGTAGTAGTTAACTCGCGTCTTAATATGAATATCAAATGAGATATTTTGTATTAATTTAAAAGATACGGAATCCTTTCGACCCGTGTTCAACTCTCACTTAGCCATTTTTTTATTAGGAGCAACTAACTGTTTTACTAACACAAGTAAAGCTATTTTAGTAGATGGCGTGGTTAAGCAATTTAAGTGTGTTGATTTGTGTTTGTTCAGATTTGAAAAATATTTTTACTTTTCATAGCTAAATTATTGAGGAAGGTTATTTGTTGTAAGGACTTTCTTTAATAATTAATGCTTTTATTTTTGAAATTGCGAGAACGATTTTTATAAAAACTGTAATATTTTGAACCTTTTCTACCCTAGACACGAGTCACTTCCTCGAATTGAGGCGAGGAAGATGTTCTTTATCACGATTCTCACTCGGATCCGATCATGACAGTAACGTGTATTTGTGACATATTCCCCAAATCGAATCTATGCTCAACTGACTCTGAGTAATTTCATTGAACACGGTAGCTTTTCCTTATTTTTGATCATATTGTTTTCTAATAAATTTATCTTATGCTAAGGCTTTTTTTTGTATTTACTGGATAATTGCATGTACACGTATGAACCCCACCATGGTTCAAGCCTTGTGATGATGGGGCTCAGTAGCCTAAGGTGAACCCAGCACCTTGGGCGAAGCCAAGTGAACCGATGGGACTGCCCTTTGTACCCCTGAAGAGGGGGCAAAAGCTATGGGGCGAAGATGGGAACCTCATCCCATTGCACTGTCCTGACGTTGGGAGGGGTTGTTCTGTGGTGCAGGACAACCCCTCTGTGGAGGTGGTGTTAGTCCTTTGGGGAACTGACTAGATGTCGAGGTGCCCTCTTGATCAGTGCGGCAGTGGTGGCACTCGTTCGGTTTAGTAGGTAGAGCTGCGTCCACTTACCATCTTTCGAGCTGTTATAACGGAAACACTGGGAGCCTTTTAAAAAAAAAGATTTATTAATCCCTTGAGATAACATTGGATTGGAAATGTGGAAATTCAGTAAACGTCCCACTTAGTTGAACTCAATATGCTTACTCATCTTAAGTCAGCATTTACCCCTTCGAACTAAGGGTATAACAACCCCCCCCGACAAGAGGAAACTTATACATTTTTATAAGTTTCAGGGTGCAATACGAAGTTTTGGGGCTGGAATTTCTTCCATCTCATGGGATTGTAAGTTAATAACAATAAATGTCATTTCTCTTATTACAGGTAATATTTAGTTAATTGTATTATTATTATTTTTATTAATTTATGTAAATATTAACAAATAAATATCTCTTATTACAGAGAGAAACTCAATTTCGTTTTAATTTACGGTGTCGCCTAAATAATATAAAATTCATCTTATATATATATATTACAGTTTTTATAAAAATCGTTCTCGCAATTTCAAAAATAAAAGCATTAATTATTAAAGAAAGTCCTTACAATAAATAACCTTCCTCAATAATTTAGCTATGAAAAGTAAAAATATTTTTCAAATCTGATCAAACACAAATCAACACACTTAAATTGCTTAACCACGCCATCTACTAAAATAGCTTTAGTTGTGTTAGTAAAACAGTTAGTTGCTCCTAATAAAAAAATGGCTAAGTGAGAGTTGAACACGGGTCGAAAGGATTCCGTATCTTTTAAATTAATACAAAATATCTCATTTGATATTCATATTAAGACGCGAGTTAACTACTACTAGCACCATCTAATGGTGTTTTCCTGAACTATTTTCTGTAATTTAACGTATCATAATATTGAGCTTACCACTTTAGATTCAATTGATAGAATTCTATAAGTTTCCCTGTAATCTACAAGCTATGAACTACATTTTGTGTTTTTTTTTTTCAAAATTTTAGGCTCAATGCTTTCGGAAATCAGCCCCCTGATTCATCAGATCAATTTTCATCTTCTTTAATAAATAAAATTAAAACTATTTACTTTACAATATTAGCATAAATATAATATTTGAGATCCTCATAAGCACAGTAAGTAAGGTTTGCAAAACTTTTTAATTTCCTAATCTGTCCCCAGAAATTGACTCCTATTTAAAATAATACTTTGCATATCTGTTGTGATAGTTTTTTTTTAAGAGAAGAAGAAATTGAACTAATAAAAATAATCGTCTTTAAGTCTTTTAGTTTCGGGGCCGCCCGATTTCCCACCTGAGCTATGTACTGCTATATAGCGGTCAAATTTACCTTCGTATTCTAATGATATTATAGCAGTTTTTCACTGCCTGAAAACACATAATATAAAACGACGATTTCTAAAAATAAAACCTAGCTAGATCAATTTATCTCCTCCGAAACTCCCGACAAAATATATCCACAAACATAAAGAGAGCCAATTGATATAAATTAAATTATCAGCGGTACCTTCAAAGTTATTGCAAACCTTATTTACTACAAGTATTACGTTCTATAGAATCATTTCACGGGTCCCTGCGACCCTTAGGATTTTTCTTATTACTGTGATTGGCCCTTGGTTCCTTTTATTGCTGAGTGCGAGAAATGTATTACATCGCACAATTCCGATTTTAGTACTCAATATTTGCTCGTGTAGTTATTATATTAAAAATATTATCATTCTAACCTTCATTATATTTATTATTATCTTTATCATTATCATCATTATTATTATCATTGTCGCCGTATTTATTATGATTACTGACATCTTTATCATTATTATCACTATCATTTTTAATTGTGTTACGATTTTCAAAATTATTGTAGTTTTCAGGACAATTATGTATTTTCTTTTGTTCTAAATTATCAACTCAGAATGAATATTCAAATGTTATTACTTATTAGGTGTATAATCTCAAATCTTGATGAATCTAGTCATTAATCTACTAAGCTCCTGGATAACATGCATCTATCAGACCTTATTTATGCATTTAGTCCGCAATATAGTAACTTTCTACGGCTCTCTTTTTAACCCTGACACAAAAATTAGTGCTATAAGTTTAGGAGTCATCAATGGTTTCTAGATTTTCCTGCTCATAGTAATGTGTGTCTATTTGTAGCACCTTAGCACCTAAATAGGAAACACGTTTAAAAAAAAAAAAAGTTGGCTACATAGATTTCTTTTTTTTTGTTTATAATATAGTTTTAGTAAAATGTTGGTTGTAAAACTGACCCAACTATGCTTCCTTCATTTATTTAGGGGCCACATAAAATCAGGACTGTGTTTTGTCCCACAGTCATGGCTTGGCTTCCATTTTAGGAATGGTAATTACACTGTTGTGCATTTTATTATAGTTTAGGTAAGTATTTTAACTATTACTATGTTAAGTAGGTAATATATTAGGTAGTGTAATTAATGATTTTAAATAAATAAATATTTTGTTGTAGGTATATAATTAATATTATAAATTTTTGTGTTTGTTAATACTTTTGTTAAGATTGTTATGTAGATACTAGATACCTTAGAATAATTTAATGTAAAACTTAAGTACTTAGATTATAATTATTGTTATTTAAAATATATGCAACAGTGTATGCAACCTAAATATTTTTTTCCTATTCTATTCTATTCTATTTTTTATTATTTGAAAGTAGGTTTTTTTGGTTGTTTTTTAGGAAAGTAGGTGATTCTTAAACTTGCTTTATCTAAATAGTTTAAGCCGTTTAAAGGTCAGCTCTTATAGTCTGTTTTTTCAAGGTCTACATTTATTCTTACTTTTCTTTCCTGTCTTTTATTTTGACAAAACACATGTCTTTAGAAAACCTTTTTTTAACTAAATTTATAAATCTTATAATTACCGGTGTCGCTTGTCCTTTCTTCTTCTTGATTATTTCCTTCATCAAACAGCTTTTTTGAATTTTGGAGGACCGAAGATAGGCACCGAGATATACGTACTTCGTGAACTTTTGAAGTGAAACTTCTTTGGGTGCATCCTCACTTTTTTTTCAGCAGTTTCACTTCAAAAATGTTTACGTAAAATGTTTACGGATGAAACTTAACGAAAATGTGCAACGTTTTTGTCCAAAAAAAGTGATGAGACCGTGTCTACGAACCTATGCGTACACGCAGTGCAAGTGTTTGTGTTGGTGTATCCGTACTGTAAAAAGCCTATAAGTGTAAAAGAGACGAAGTGTTTGTGATGCGATATTAGAAGAAGCGAGAGCGGACTCATCTCCCTCCGCACCGGCGAACGTAGCTTCGAGAAACATCACTTTTTAATCGTCTACCGTACGCGACCGATAATTTATAATACGCACATAATTATTGTCGGGACTCATTATTGTAACATAATTCAGAATACACGTATAAAATCATCAAGATCTTTATTATTAAAAATCACCATCAACATAAATTTGGACCTTCTACGCCGGATGATAAGTGATTCGTCGTGAACTGCATTAATCGCACGAACGAGTCACCTGCAGCACCAGACACCATCGTCGCCAGCAGTGCAGCGCCCAGCAGTCAG
The DNA here is from genome assembly GCA_963853865.1 of Helleia helle. NCBI lineage: Eukaryota > Metazoa > Arthropoda > Insecta > Lepidoptera > Lycaenidae > Helleia > Helleia helle. The sequence goes on from OY971436.1 coordinate 12,313,712, forward strand.
GCCAGTCAATCCTTTCATTTTATATCACATCCTTTCAATTATTCACAACTTTAATTTGTGCATTCGTAAGGATAGTTGCATACGCCCATCGTTCGTTATCATTATCTTTATTTTATTATCATCATCATTTCCTTCCTTCTACGCCTTTCATAAACACAGAAATGGGCAAAGACGGTGATGAAGATATTTTAAAGGAGTTAGTCAAAAAACGAGGCGTGGTTAAAAGTAGGCTTACATTGTTTGCCAAATATGTAGACTCGGTTGAGAAAACACAATCACCCGAATTTAAAAGTATTTCAACCGAATTGCAGACGCGCCTGCAAAGGGCCGAAAGTTTATTACAATGTTTTACCGACATTCAGGATGAAATCGACATAAATGTGGCCGATATATATTTAGAAAAAGAGCAATTCGAGAGGGAATCCTTTGAGAACCAATATTATGCCTACGTAACCAAGTCAAAATGCCTCTTAAATGAGTTTAAAACGGAACCGCCTAATATTTCAAATAGTTGTAAAGTTAAATTGCCAACCATCACATTACCGTCGTTTGACGGCACGTACGATAAATGGTTAGAATTTCGAGATACCTATGTGTCTCTGATACATAATTCTAGTGATTTAGATAATGTGGAAAAATTCCATTATTTACGCGCCGCGCTTACAAGTAATGCATTAAACGTCATAAAATCGTTAGAATTTTCATCTCAAAATTATATCATAGCATGGGACCTCATAGAAAATCGCTTTAATAATAGTAGGTTGCTAATTCAAAACCATGTTAAGGCTTTGTTCTCAATTACGCCGTTGAACAAAGAGTCACCAGTTCTAATACGTAAATTAATTGATAATATTATGAAAAATATACGTGCTCTCAATACCTTAGGCGAACCCACCGATTCTTGGGATACTTTAATTATTTATTTAATTACAAATAAATTAGACCCCACCACGGAACGTGAATGGGAAGTCTTTAAGAGCACTATCATTCATACCAATTCTATTACGCTAGAAAATTTAATTACATTTCTTAAAAATAGGGCTGACGTATTAGAGACTATACATTTATCCCAAAACAAAAGTTCAAACGATCATAATTCGAAAATTATTTCTAGGTCAGATAAAACAAATAAATTAAATTCATTTAATATAACTACGTTAAATAAGCCATCTAATACAAAGCGGCCGCGCACTTGTGTCTTGTGTGACGGAAACCATCCGATCTACACGTGCCACACCTTTTTAAATTTATCCCTTAAAGATAAAATAAAATTCCTAAATGAGAAAAAACTTTGTCATAATTGCCTACGCGCCGGCCATTCGGTTAAAGAATGTTGGTTCGGTGCGTGTAAGTTATGTAATCAGAAACATAACAGTTTAATACACGGTCAGCACAGCGACGACACCGGTGCATCATCACCGCCAGATGTCGCGCGTAGCACCTGTGAGTCGAACCGTCACAACGTTAGTGGTAGTTCGTGTAATATCGCCTCAATGCATGCCGCGTCGAAAACGAGTCATCATGTAATCGACTGCAGTGAGTCTCATTCATTATTAGAGACAGTACTACTGTCTACAGCTTTAGTAGAAATAGCCGATAATCAAAACAATTATCATACCGTTCGCGCTTTACTGGATAACGGCAGTCAGCATTGCTTTATCGCTGAATCATTATGTAAACAATTAAATATACCAATGTTACAGTCCACTGTCGAAGTCATGGGAGTAGGTAACTCGGTGACCCACTCACATCTTTCATGTCACATTAATTTAAAATCGAAAATTGAAACCTATAATACACGTATTCATTGTTTAGTTTTACCTCAAATCGTTTCAAAATTACCATCCTCAAATCTTAAGTCTCGTATTAAAATTCCTAACAATATACAGTTAGCGGATCCCACATTCTATTTGTCATCTAAAATAGAAATATTAATTGGAGCTGATAAGTTCTGGAATTTATTAAATGACGGTTTAATTCGCTTAAGTTGTGGTCCTTACTTACAAAACACAAAATTGGGGTGGTTAATATCCGGTTCCTTAATAACCAACAATAACTCGCGCATTAATCGAGTACAGTGTAGTTATTCACAGTCGTTAGATATGCAACTCAGAAAATTCTGGGAACTAGAAGAAATTCCGTCTCAAGTTATATTATCTAAAGACGATTACACATGCGAGTCGTTGTTTAAAGAAACGACCTATCGTGACAACACAGGCCGGTTTCATGTGCGCATGCCTTTAACTCAGTCGAGTGATACACTCGGTGACTCGTACGCGCTCGCGCTGAACCGTTTCTTATCGCTCGAACGAAAACTCGATAGATGTACACCTGAATATAAAAACATGTATTGCGATTTTATGAAAGAATATTTAAGGTTGGGACACATGAGTCGCGTTTATGAATACTCTTCGCCTTACTATTTTTTACCACACCATGGTGTTTTGAGAGAGCACAGCAGCACAACAAAACTAAGGGTTGTTTTTGATGCAAGCGCTAAAACAACATCAGGCAAATCGCTTAACGACATACAACTAATAGGGCCTAGTTTACAAAACGATATATTTTCTATATTATTACGTTTTCGTCAGTTTAAATATATTGCGTGCGCCGATATCGAGAAAATGTATAGGCAGGTTAACATACACCCCGATCAAAGAAATTTATTATTAATTCTATGGCGTGAGAATAAATCAGATGAGCTCGGTGTGTACCAGCTTCATACGGTGACGTATGGCACTGCGTCAGCGCCGTTTCTAAGCATACGGTGCATCAAAGAATTAGCTTCGGAGTGTACAGATAGTATTGTGAAGCGCGCCATCGACGAGGATATATTCGTAGATGATTTAATTCATGGAAGCGATTGTAAAATTTCTTTAATGGACACTTGTAATAAAATTTCAAACGTTTTGAAATCAGGTTGTTTTAATTTACGAAAATGGATATTTAATTTAGAATCTTCTGAATCCGAATTAGATCAATCTAAAGAATTATCACTAGGAGATAATTGCCTAACTAAAACACTTGGCTTAGGTTGGATCTATTCTTTAGACCTCCTGCACTTTACCACAACCATCAATCATGATCACACCGATGTAACAAAACGAGTAATTTTATCGATCGTTGCACAAATTTACGATCCAATGGGTTTGTTGACACCGTCCATCATGATCGCAAAAATAATATTACAAAAATTGTGGTTATGCAAGTTAGGTTGGGATGATCCAGTGCCTGAACACATTTTAATGCAATGGAAAATTTTTGTTGATACACTCGATTATATACAAAACATACGCATACCTCGTCATGTTAGAGTATTTACAAAATATACAGATTTACATATCTTCACTGATGCTTCACAGGATGCGTACGGTGCCTGCGCGTACGTCAGTACTTACGACGATGAGAGCTCACCGATCGCAGTTCGGTTACTGTGTGCCAAAGGCAAGGTGGCCCCAACCAAACCAGTAACGATACCGCGTCTTGAACTGTGCGGTGCTTTGGTTGGCGCTAAGCTGTACGATAAAATTAAACGGTCATGGAGATTGACCTTTGATAACATATATTTATGGTCAGACTCCACTATAGTTATTAATTGGATTAAAATGTCGCCTAATGTCTTAAAAATATTCGTCCAAAATCGCGTAATTCAAATAAACGAGTTGACCGGTGAGTTGCCGTGGTTCCACGTGTCCGGTAAACACAATCCGGCAGATCTGCTGTCTCGGGGACTCACGCTCGATGCGCTTCACCGCTCGGATCTGTGGTGGCACGGACCGACGTTTATCCGCGAAAATAAAATACACGAGCTAACTCATTATAATACACGTAATGATCAAAACATTAACATTACAGATTTGCCTGAAATACGGTCAAACATTACTTCATTAGTTTTGCAAATAAATAATAATTTTAATTTCGATCGTTTTTCTAATTTTAGTCGCATGAAGCGTGCGTTTGCCTATGTGTTACGTTTTGTACATAATACGCGTACTATAAAGGAGAAACGTAATACAGGTGCGCTCACTGCCGACGAACTCGCCAACTCCTTATCACTTTACAACTTTACAACGCATTATTAAATAATAATAAATCTTTTCGGCCGCCGAGAAACATATCTAGTCTTGACGTATTTTTAGATTCTAATCGCGTTATTAGGGTTGGTGGCAGACTTAATGATTCGATCACCTTTTCCTATAATAAGAAGCATCCGGTATTATTATGTTCTAAGCACATATTCACGCGGCTATTATTCCAATCTGAACATAAGCGGTTACACCATGCTGGCCCACAATTACTTTTAGCCACGATAAGAGATAGTTGGTGGCCACTTCGAGGTCGTGACTTAGCCAAGCAAACGGTGTATAAGTGCGTTACCTGTACTCGCTTTAGAGGAAAGTCACTTACAGTAAAAATGGGTAACTTGCCTCCTCAGCGATTAGAACCGGGATATCCATTTATACGGTGCGGTGTCGACTATGCCGGCCCAATGTCAATGCTCACCCGCAAGGGGAGGGGCGCGAAATTAGAAAAATGTTATATTGCTTTATTTGTTTGTTTCACAACTCGCGCGGTGCATCTTGAATTGGTTACGAGTCTAAGTTCGGAGGCATATTTATTGGCTTTTCGGAGGTTCATTTCTCGCCGCGGAAAACCTTTGCAGATATTTTCCGATAACGGAAAAACCTTTGTAGGCGCGGCTAAGGAATTTTCTAAATTTTTAGTTAACAATGAACGTAATATTCAGAATTTTTGTACAAATGAAAATATACATTTTCGTTTCATTCCACCGTATTCGCCTCATTTCGGTGGTTTGTGGGAGGCGGGAGTCAAATCCTGTAAATACCATCTTCGTCGGGTAATGGGCAGTGCAAACTTGACATATGAAGAGTTTTCTACTTTGTTAGCACAAATTGAAGCGGTTCTTAATTCCCGTCCTCTGAGTCCAATGTCAACCGACCCCAACGACCTGCTTCCTCTTACACCCGCTCATTTTTTGATTGGTCGGCCGCTCGTCGCGCCTGCCTGCGAAGACGTCGCCGATCAGCCTATATCACGCCTGACTCGCTATGAGCGCATTGAGAATATGCGACAGCATTTTTGGAAGCGTTGGTCGAAAGAATTCATCTCAGAACTTCAGACTAAAACAAAATGGCAAACTCACCGTGACGCCATCGCACCAGATACACTAGTGCTCATCAAGGAGGATAACTTGCCGCCATTGAAATGGCGTCTAGGCAGAGTGATACGTACCTTCGTCGGAAAGGATGGGATTGCACGGGTGGCTGACATAAAAACCGCCACTGGTGTTATCCAGAGAACTTACCCTAAACTGTGCCCGCTGTTTGAGGAGGAGCGTGGACGTACCTGCTAGCTGGTCTTCACTTACCTTTTCCTTTTGGAGACTGTTGCTCCAAGGTGGGGGCCATGTCTACGAACCTATGCGTACACGCAGTGCAAGTGTTTGTGTTGGTGTATCCGTACTGTAAAAAGCCTATAAGTGTAAAAGAGACGAAGTGTTTGTGATGCGATATTAGAAGAAGCGAGAGCGGACTCATCTCCCTCCGCACCGGCGAACGTAGCTTCGAGAAACATCACTTTTTAATCGTCTACCGTACGCGACCGATAATTTATAATACGCACATAATTATTGTCGGGACTCATTATTGTAACATAATTCAGAATACACGTATAAAATCATCAAGATCTTTATTATTAAAAATCACCATCAACAGACCGATTGAGAGAGAGTGAGAAAGGGCGAACGTAGCATGAAGCTCATAGCCATTGAGTAAGAGTAGTGAGCAAGCTATTGAGAAAGATCGAGAAAGAGAGTGAGATAGAGCGAACGTCGCATCGCAAGTCTTGGAAATTTAAAGCTTTAGATTAGTATAAATATAAACAAGATTTAAAAATTAGTTTGCCAAATAAGTTTCACTTCTGATATGTGTACTTTGTATGCACGCACTTTTTATGGTCATGGACGACGCTTACGGTGGCTCGCCTATCAGTTTTCCTATCCAAATAACATAAAAATAATCTTATAACTTAAGTACTTAACACCCGTATTCACAAACAATACTTTTCTCAGTAAAGTAGCAACGCTATGCGAAGTAAGGCATTTCTCACTGCGTTGCATATGGCAAGCCTTTTAATTCATAAACAATACTCAAGTCCCTTGACTAAGCAAACGCGCAGCGTTGAATAGAGCTCTGTGATTGGTTCGTTTGTGTTGCTTAGTTCACTTCGCTCGCTGCTTGACGTTCATTTAATTTGTCATAAATCATAATAGTATTCTCTGTCTACGATCAAAACATAAATGGTGACCGGTGTTCGAAAACTATTTCGTTCGTCTTCGTGTTGATTTTATTGTGTAGGTATTTGTAGGGTGGCAAGAGTATAAAAAGTACCACATCTTTGGAAAACCTGTAGCGTCGTCTGAATTCATCCAAATTATATAAAGGCTTAAAGAACATTTATTTCTCATAAGAATTTGCAAATTCACTTAAAATTAGATATTATAACTAACATTAAATCTGATGTCCGTGGAGAATAGACGTTCAAATGATTTATTTGGTCATGTATTATAAACTTAATACCGCTGTTTGAACGGCGATATTTTCTCCTCTCTTCATTCCATTGTGGGGTTTGTTTGCTATATTTTATGTAATGAAGTGTGTAAAACCGGCAATGGACGTGTGGCGTGTTTGTTGCTGTTTTATGGTTTTCCCTCGAGGGTTGGTGGTAGGATAGCGTTAATAGCTGAAAATAAAAGGCTGGGCGTGCCTTACTAAAGACAATTTTTATTTGTAGGGTTGAACCTTTTTTTTGGAATTTCAAATAATTATATAAGGTTAGTGTAATTTTAATCCAACAAAAAACAGTTTCACTGTAAATCATCGCGCCAAGTACACATTCATCATTTATTAAAAATAAAAATGATTGATTCTTTACAAAAAAATTATGAAATCCTGAAAAAATAACCAAGTACCTGAAATAATTCGAAATAAAAAAAATACGTTCAAAAAATATAAAAAGAAATTGGTGTACTTAATATTTCATGAAAGTTATATTTACCTTTATATATATATTCCTTGTTGATGCCGTCCGTCCGTCCGTCTTGGCCTTCATTAAAGTAGGCCTAGGTTCAACAGTGAAAAATGTTGATGATGATTATGATAATGTTGTTGATTCAAATTATTATTACTTCAAGATTTTTTTGAAGTGACGGCATCTAATAAATCGATGAACGCCGGCTGTATGCACGAAAATGTCCCGTAACGCTTATTGTACGCTTGTGTTTTGTTATGATGTTGTCACGTTATATTATCATCCGTAAACCAACTTTACAGACAACCAATTTTTTATGTGTCTCACATAAAAAATTGGTAATCTGGGACAGTCTGTTTTTATAATAGTTTTATTAAAAGAACAGACCTTGTGAACAAAGGTAGTTTTTTTATTTCTTTTTATTTAAAGAGCTTAATCAAAAAAGATATTTTTCATCTTATAGATTAACAATTTCACCAAGCAATTTGACGGTCTCTGTGGTCAGTGGTTAGTGCGTTGGCGCTCAAGCCGGAGGTTGCGGGTTCGACGAATCCCGCCAGGCAACAAAAATATTTTCTGTGTTCCTGGGTCATAGATGTGTATAAATATGTGTAATATATTTAAAAAAAATATGTTAGTTGGATAGGCAAACTGGCAAACGTACCACCTGATGGTAAGTGGTCGACGTCGCCCATGAACATAAGCTAGTATGCCTGTAACGAGCCCAGGCAACTCATTTATGTGTTGCCTATCCTGAGACATAAGATGTTGTCTCGGTGCCAGTAATTACACAGCAAGACAGGCTCTTGCCCTTCTCTCCGAAACACAGCAAAGCTGTTTCACGGGAGAAACAAGCAAGATGGTGGTACCCATGCAGCCGGGAGCGTGGCACAGCGCTTCCCTCCCACCGGTATTAATAAATATATGTATAGTATAAAAGTATTAAATATATTTCCGTTGTCTGATACCCGTAACTCAAGTTCTTCGACAACTTACCATGGGACCAGCTTGACGTGGTGTAAATGGCGTCTATAGATATTATTATTATTATTAATAATTTTCCGGTTTTATTAAATGGTGACAACCCTAGGACGACATTTTCTCGATCTCCGGCGACATTTATAAATTGCAATATAAATTACTAGCACTAATATATTTTTATTGCTATGACCTTTATTTTACGGGTAGCTCCCGTGATGCTCCTATCCTGGAGCCGAGCGGTACTGGTGAAATGTGAAAAGTTTAAAAAAAGTTATTTCTATCTATCTATTTATAGTATATCTATGCATCTATAAACTTACTTATTGACGACCTCTGTGGCTCAAGTGTAGTGTAGTGGTAAGCGCGTTGGCGCTCAAGCCGGAGGTTGCGGGTTCGAATCCCGCTAGGGAACAAAAATATTTTCTGTGCTCCTGGGTCATGGATGTGTATTAAATATGTGTATTATATAATAAAAATCTTAAATATATGTATAGTATAAAAGTATTAAATATATTTCCGTTGTCTGGTACCCGTAACACAAGTTCCTCGAGAACTTACCACGGGACCAGATTGACGTGGTGTGAAAGCGTCCATAGATATTATTATTATTATTATTATTATAAACTAACGTATCTATGGATATGAGTTATGTAATTTGTGAACTGGATTTTCACCCAGTTTACAATAACGGATTGTGCTGAAATTTTGCATATTTATCAAGGGCTGATGACAATGCCGTATTCATTTAGAGAAAAAAATTGATGGCAGTCAATTTTTCTCTTTACCATAATATTTATAAGCTTTATATCTGTAACTCTACATATAATAATGGTTTTAGGTATTATTTTTAATAAAAAGTCTTTTGAGTTTTTAAATTTATTATTTCAAGACAGCAAAAGCAATAAGGAGTAAGAGGTAGTGCCATGCTGCTTTGCAGACGAGTTGGGCTGGCACGACCGGGGTGGTGCCTATCGCTCACATAATACCGGCATCAAGTGACAGGTATGCTGTCGCGTTTTGTTCAGTTTGTGTGTGTGTGGATAGTCAAAAGGAGGGAAATGTATCTGCATAACTTTTGGTTATGAGAATTTCTATTGGCGTCGGTAGTCACCATAAGGCTCGGACTGATCGGTTGCCTCCAAATGACATAAATATATTTTTTTTTCCAAAAAAGGCATCGTATTGGGATATTTTACTTCATAACAGACAAAAAATATCTTATACCCATTTAAAAATAATATGTTTCAACTTTACAACACAGGATGAAATCTGAACAGGTAAAGACGCCCCAGAGTACGTTTCGTGTAACGAGGTTTTTTATATCATAAAAAGGTTGGCGCCAAGGGACCTAAATACTTTTCTAGAAAGTATTTATACTTTTGTCCTGATTTAACTTGGGATAAAATTGGATTAAAATTGCTTGACCCCGAATTGGGAACTCTATATATAATCACCGGTGGGAGGGATGCGCTAGTGTCGCGAGTGACCTCAGAATTGTGAGAAAAGTGACCCCCGAGAATAAATAGTCACAAATTATACGGGGGTTAAAATGTCATTTTTAAAATAACGTAATCGTTATTAATGTGGGATGGGATTTTTAATGGCTGTATATTTATTTTTCATGATCATCATTATGAGTTCTGTCCACTGCTAGGCTTCTTTGTATATCCCCACCATGATTCAGGCCTTGACGTGGCGGTAGAGCTCAGTAGCCTAGGGTGAGCCCACACCTTGGGCGAAACTAATTGAGCCGAGGGGCTCTTTGTACCCCTGTTATAAGTGCAGCAGGGGGCAAGGGGCCCCCACCAAGGTTCAAGCCTTGTCGTGGCGGTGGGGCTCAGTAACCTAGGGTGAGCCGCTGCACCTTGGGTGAAGCGAATTGGGCCGAGGGGGCTCTTTGTACCCCTCTTAAGGGAAGAGGGGACAAAAGAGCAGGGGGCAAGGGGCGAGGATGGGAACCTCACCCCATTGTACTGTCCCGACGTTGGGAGGGGTTGTTCTGTGGTGCGGGACAACCCCTCTGTGGAGGTGGCGTCGGTCCCTTGCGGGACTGACTAGCCGTCGAGGTGCCCTGTTTGTTTACTAGATCCGGGGCACCTCACCAAAGGCGGCATTGGTGGCACTCGCCGGGTTTTAGTGGGTAGAGCTGCGTCCACTTACCAGCTGTCGGGCGCAGCGAGTCCCACATACCCGCGTGGGGAGACCCACTCCCGCGCGGGATGCCACAGAGCATTTCCCGGCGTTTACGAAAAAAAGGTCTCCTTGTATGAATGCCAAGACGACCTAGCATCCAATCATGACCACTGCGTGGAGATAATATGTCAGTAAATAAATCAAAAAGATCTTTATTTCGTAGATAAGAAACTTATACACTTCTTTTACATTACAACATTATTAAAAATGTTGCTAGGATTCAGGCTCCACTTAAAGAAAAACGAGACAATTTTTTGTTTAAAAAATCAAAATCAAAATCTTTAAAGTTTGTTGGCATCTCCCTGAAAAATATCTAAAAATAAAATCTCTAAACGTCTCCCATATGATAGTGCGATACGAGAACTTGAAAGGTTATTCCCTCGTGAACAAACATCCAAACATCCGAACAAATATACAAAAACGTTCATAAAGGAGCATGGCTCCCGTGGGAACTGACCGCAAACTATATGCCAAATGCTTAGAGTGGAAATACTATTTTTGGGGATCCGCAGGCGCAGATATACCATTTTGATAAGAATTAATATTTGATGAACTTAAAAGAAGACGATCTCCGTGCAGTGGATCCGTGTTGAATACGAGTGGCTAGGGGATCGGTTGTCTTAGAGTTCATTGAGGGAGGCCTATGTTCAGCAGTAGACGGATAACGGCTGATGATGATGATGATGTTTATAAATGATCGGGTACAATATCTTAACCACCTACGTAAGAGGTGAACGTCGCCCATGAACATAAACTAGTTTACCTGGAAAGAGCCCAGGCAACTCATCTATGTGTTGCCTATCCTGAGATATAAGATGTTAAGTCTCGGTGCCAGTAATTACACTGTCTGTCTTGCCCTTCCCTCCGAAACACAGCAAAGCTGTTTCATAAGAAAAATAAGCGGGATGCTTGTACCAACCAGATGGAAGCGCGACACAGCCCATCCTCGCAATGGTTATTCTGCTTTGCATACAAATTTGACCGGCACGACAGGGGTCGGACACGCTCACATAATACCAGCGTTAAGTGACAGCTATGCGTTGCGTTTCGTGCGATTCGTGAGTTTCCGGTGGCTCATTGGGAGGATAGGGAAAAGGAAGGTAACGCATCTGCATAATCTCTGGATGTGTATAGCCGTCGATAGTCCCAAAATGGTTACGACTGCTCGTTCGTCCTTTTAAGCAATATAAAAAAGGTACGAGCTTACCTAGATTAACGTGGTTTGATTGTTCATGAATATTTAAACATAGCTGTAGTATTTTATTAATATTTCCGTTTATTTTTAAACAAACTTGTCGGTATCTTTTGATCTTGCCACTAACTTGAACTGTTAATATAAAATAAACTGTGAAACCTCGTCTTAAAGTGGATTTCACCCTTTCTAACTGGTTCGAGGCTAAGAAAGTTATTATAACTTTGATAAGAGAACAAATTAAAGATAACTCGTAGAGAACACAGTTACCAATGTTAGTGCCGAGTATTAAAACTTTATATAATGCCTTCAATTCAGTTTTGACATTGATCGTATCATCTTAAAATCATATGGAACCATTCGATTTCAAAACAGAAATAAAGACATATATATATATATATACTAGCTGTTGCCTGGAGCTTCACCCGCGTTACTCAACCCCTTTAAGTCACAGCGTGATGTTATATATAGCCTATAATAGCCTTCCTCAATAAATGGGCTATCTAACATTGAAATAATTTTTCAAATCGGCCCAGTAGTTCCTGAGATAAGCGCGTTCAAACAAACAAATAAACTCTTCAGCTTTATAATATTAGTATAGACATGTCGCAAAAAATAAAAAAAAATGGTTCAGGCCTAGTCGTGGACGCTCAGTAGCCTAGGGTGAGTCCAGCACCTTGGGCGAAGCTAATTGAGCAGAGGGGGCTCTTTGCACCCCTCTTATAAGAAGAGGGGACAAAAGAGCAGGGGGCAAGGGGCGAGGACGGGAACCTCACTCCATTGTCACTAGACGCCGGTGTTATGTGAGCGAAAGGTACCTGGAGGTCTATAAGCATTTAATTAAATGTAAGTAATTAATGATAAACAAACTTCTCAAAAGTTAACAGAAGTTAATGATAACTTTAACAGATTAATATAAACTTAATCAAATTGTTAATCAAGGATTAACGGATTAACATATTTTTTTTACAAATGCTAACGGGTTTCATGAAAATAAAGAATTTGATAACAATATAAGCTAGTATAAAATCTGTTAACCTTTTTTATCTTTACTTCTTCTTTCTTTTATCTTTATTCTTTAACGCTGGGAAATACTCTGAGGCATCCCAAAGTGGAGTGAGACTCGCTGCGCCTGAAAGCAGGTAAGTGGACGCAGCTCTATCCACTAAAACCCGGCGAGTACCACCTTTGGTGAGGTGCCCCGGATCTAATGAGTAAACAGAGCACCTCAACTACCCAAGGGACCGACGTCACCTTCACATAGGGTTTGTCCCGCAACACAGAACAACCCCTCCCAACGTCGGGACAGTACAATGGGGTGAGGTTCCCATCCTCGCCCCTTGCTCCCTGCTCTTTTGTCCCCTCTTCTTATAAGAGGGAAATGAAGAGCCAGCTCGGCTCAATTAGCTTAGCCCAAGGTGCTGAGCTTACCCTAGGCTAATGAGCCCCACCGCAACGTCAAGGCCTGACCCATGGTGGGGAAAAAATCTGTTAACTTGTTGTCTGGTGTACTAAATAAAACATCCCAAGCACGCCCTGTTCTCACTACTAGTATGTCCCACAAAATACTAATACACCTTTGTGCGCAATTGGAAATAGCTGACAAAGGGAACCCGTTGAAGAGGATTAGGTTATTCTGCTACCGGCGGAATTATATTATGGATAAACTTTTTAAATCCTACAAAGAGATAGGCATAATAAAATGTTGTGTAAGTTGAAATATTATTTTCTATTGCGTGTAGAACTGTCATGTATAATCACCAGTCTCCATTTTGGAGGACGGGGCTGGTCCTAAGTACGAAAGGATCAGTCGTCTCGGCATTCGTTGAGGAAAACCTATGTCCAACAGATGCTTACAACGGCCGGTTGGGCGAGTGGTCAGGCTCTTGGACACTACGCAGCGGTCGCGGGTTCGAATCCCAAACGTAGATAATTTGTATGACGATATAAATGTCTCTACCTGGTCATCAATGTGTATTTATATAAATTTCTTAAATTTATTTCCGTTTCTAATACCCGTATTACAAGTTCTTATGAACTTACCACGAGGCTAGGTTAACGTGGTGTGAGTTAGTTATGTTGGGTCAGGATAAGAACCTGGTCTAGTAAGGTATGACGTCACGCGGACAGCTTAGTGGCAGCCGGGCAGACCCCCTTACGAGATGTAGTCTGGTCTTCGCCGGGCTTTGACTGAGGTGATCCTGTTGCCTGCAGAGCTGGGTCCCTCAAACAGCGGCTGAAAGCACTCGCAGGTGGTTGGTGTGAGTTAGTTAGTTGCTTATACAAACGAACAGATGAGCCACCTAATGGTAAGGGATCATATGGGACTAACTTGACGTGGCGGTGGGGCTCAGTAGCCTAAGCTAATTGAGCCGAGGGGCTCTTTGTACCCCTCTAATTAGAAGAAGGGACAAAAGAGCAGGGTACAAGGGGCGAGGACGGGAACCTCACCCCATTTTACTGTCCCGACGTTGGGTTAGGTTGGGATGTTTTGGGGTGCAGGACAACCCCTCTGTGGAGGTGGCGTCGGTCCCGTGAAGGGCTGACTAGCCGTCGAGGTGTCCTGTTGAACTACAAGATCCGGGGCACCTCACCATAGGCGGCATTGCCGGCACTCGTCGGGTTTTAGTCGGTAGAACTGCGTCCGCTTACCAGCTTTCGGGCGCAGCGAGGCCCACATACCCGCGTGGGGAGACCCCCTCCCCCGCGGGATGCCTCAGATCATTTCCCACTGTTAAAGAAAAAAAAGGCTACTTATTCACGTGTGGCATCTAGCTACTGAGACATAGGATGGTAAGTCTCGGTGCCAGTTATTACACTGCCTGTCTTAGCGATGCACAGTGCATGGGTACTAACACCCTGCTTGTTTTTTGCCCTTGCCACGTAAAAAAACAGGATGGTGGTACCCGTGTAGAGGGGGACGGCACACCCCTGCCAACCATAAAATTTGGTTATCTAGTTCCATTATAAAGAAGAGCTTGTAAGAAATCTATATAATATATAAAAATCAATTGCTGTTCGTTAGTCTCGCTAAAACTCGAGAACGGCTGAACGGATTTGTCTTATCTTGGTCTTGAAATGTTCGTGGAGGTCTAGGGAAGTTTTAAAAGGTGAGAAAAAATCGAATGATGGCCGGGAAAACCCTAAAAACAGCCCTTTTATTTTTCCCATACAAACGTTTTCTAAATAAAATGTAAAGTTAATTTGAACTTTACTGCTACTCCATAAAGGTCATATTAAATTATAAGTTGTAATTATAGATTACACTGTTGACGTTGACGTTGTCTGAGCAATGTAGGTGTGTTCCTAATGTCAAAGAGTCAATTTGCAATTTATTACCACTGCATAAAGTTCAAATTCAGTCTTCGAGTGCGCGTTGGAGGATCTAATGTCAGGTTCCGAAACTCAACAAAAGTGATAATATCGTGACCAAATTGAATAGTCACAAAATGTAATAGATCATTAGTAGTAATGATTTCCCATTTTGGTCGGCTTCGCGAAACTTAATTTTAGCTAACTTCAGTTGTTAATCTATCAGATTATTTATTCTTTTGATCGATAAATCTTAAGTTTTGTCACAAATTAAATTTCTGAACACCACCATAATAATATTTCACATTAGATTTGACAACCAACTAATAAGTCAATCCATTGACGCACCTCAGAACACGAAAAAAAGTATTACGACGACCTCTGTGGCTCAATGGTAAGCACGATGGCGCTCAAGCCGGAGGTTGCGGGTTCGAATCCCGCCAGGGAACAAAAATAGTTTCTGTGTTCCTGGGTGATGGATGTGTATTAAATATGTGTATCATATAATAAAAATCTTAAATATATGTATAGTATAAAAGTATTAAATATATTTCCGTTGTCTGGTACCCGTAACACAAGTTCTTCGAGAACTTACCACGGGACCTGATTGACGTGGTGTAAAAGCGTTCATAATTACTATTATTATTAAATTATTGTGTTACGATATCTATGAGTGCATCCAAATCTTTGTGAGTGACAATTACCGCTACGTGCACGAAAACTTTCTTTACTTTGGTGATCCTTTGTGATAGTGACATTCAAAGTAATGTGCTGTTTTTTATTGGTATTTTGTGATAGTGACACTTTACTGCTAAGTGAGCGAGAAATTTTCTGACTTTGATTAATTACAATTTACGATGCCGAGGAGAACACGAACTGACGTCGCAGTCAATCAAGTGAGCGAAGAGCTACCTCACGTGCTAACCGCACTGTTGACCAGAGAGAGACAGAACTGCGTTATTCAGTAAGTGACAATGAAGTAGATAGGCTTAGAATGCAACGAGTTCGTGCACATCAAACACAACAACAGCAAGCACGACATAATGAAATTGAGCGGATCCGCAGACGCAGTGCTCCTGTGATTTTTGAACGAGCTGCATTCCACTATGATCCGGCCGGTGCCGGTATGATGGTGCCGACAAATCGGTAACAATTGGGGAAATGGGGAATTAATTTGTAAATATTGTAAGACATTAAAATACACTGGTGAATCTACTGGATTATGTTGTGCTGGAGGCAAAGTAAAATGCCCACAATTGGTCCCACCACCAGATCCTTTTTACGCTCTTTAGTTTCTGGGATTGGAAATGATTCTAAGCACTTCTTAGCCAACATTCAGAAATATAACAGCTGTTTCCAGACAACGCCAAATGTGGCGCTACACATATTATACAGGACAATTTCATGCCAAGGTTCATTCAAGGTGTTATACCAAAATATTTTTTATAATATTCAAGTTTGTACTAAAATATTTTAATCAGCAATGATTAATGGACCAATTTAAAAAAAATACGGATATAAGGACAAATTTATCACTTACTGGGGGCACGGTTACCACTACTACCTGATGCAGATCATCAATTTTTACAAATTTATTTTATGGGCAATTCAGATGTGGAAGTTGATAATCGTTGTGCTCACAATCCAACAGTGAAGAGAACCATTGTCCAAGAATTACAAATTTTTCTTCATCAGAATAACAATTTAGTAAACATGTTCAAAACAAAAAATATAGTTTATGAGAAAGCTTTAAATTGATTAACAGACTGTATCATAACAGTGTGTGTCTGTCAATATCAAATTTAAACCTTATAAATAGCCAATATTTTAGAAAAACTCTGTTTTGTAAGTAAGCAACATGATGTGTCGAAAATAATAATAAAACTTCTTGCTTCATTCAAAAAATGCTTTTTTATTAAATACGGATTCGTTTTGTTTGTTTTAAGATTATTTTATACAAAAGTTTAGGTCTTTTATTGATCGATTGAGGCAGTACGAAGTCTGCCGGGTCAGCTAGTACTCCAATAAAGACTTCATTCATAAATGTCTGGTAGGATTACAAATGAATTGGCATTTACACGTTACGCGAGAAAATTATCGGTTTTTATTACGTGACTGAGAACGAAATATAAAAACGAAGTCAAAATGTACGAAATAATTCCTGAAAAAGGATTTCACTTCGCAATAACCGAGCTACGTTATTACTTTTTTCCACAACAACCGGTTCTGGTGTTTCACACTGAATGCGCTACATGAAGGTCTAAAAAAATCATTGAAATATTTTTTTGGGGATCAGAAGTGGAGATAAATAAAAAAAAATGCTACATAATCAAAACTGCTACGCTTAATCCACTTTATTATTTTAAATGTTTCTTAAAACCTTTCATAACTCAACATTAAATCAATCTTTAATTAACATAGCAACAAAGCACAAAATGATTTAGACACATGAATTAAGCATATACAAGAATATTAAATATAGCAAAAATAGCGAGTCCTAAAATAGCGCCCATCGACTGAGGACCTTCAAAATTCCTTCCTCTTCTTTTTTACTAGCTGTCAGATAACGTTGCCTGTACCTACCCCCGGTAGAGCAGTTTTAACCTAACAATATTATCAATAAAAGGAGGAATAAAATGACGAAATGACAGACTTATGCCATTTGACGTCTCGTCATTCGATTACACTGCCAGTACAACCCCTCCCGACATCGGAACAGTACAACGAATGAGGTTTCCATCCTCGTCCCTTGTCCCTTCTTTTAAGAGGGGTACAAAGAGCAGCTCCCTCGGCTCAATTTGTTTCGTCCAAGGTGCTGGGCTCTCTCTAGGCTACTGAGCCCAACCGCCACGACAGGGCTTGAATCATGGTCCCCAGCATGATTCAAGCTGTACACCAACTGTATTTTGAACAGAAAATATATACCTAGTAACACTTTTATTTAAAAAAAACCCAACCAGTCATAGGCACTGCCGATATAAGTGAACACAAAACAATTGAATTCAAATACCTATAATACGTTTGATTTATTTATAATCTTATATTATAAATAAATCAAACGTCAAACTGCGTGTCCAGCGGCTCGCGTGCAGTGTCGCGAGTCCACGTCATATAAACGTCAAACTGCGTCTCACGTGCGGTGTCGCGTATTCAGAGATTTTATCTTGTCTAAAAATATGCGTACCGTGTTAAAAGAAGTTTACACCTCAACACTTCAATTTTCATATTTTAATCAAATACAATGATAACGCAATCAGTATGAAAGGACTTTTCACCGAGAATCGCCTGTAAAGTTTGAAGTTTGAAACTCAATACTGAAAAACGTCGGGAACAATAATTAGCAGAAATAAGTTTATATCTGTTCTGGTTGGGGCCAACTTTTGGAAATACGAGGGTACATCTGTATTTATGCAGGAATATTGGGAAATATCCATAAAATAGATTTATCTGACCCGTGTAGGCTTCGACTCCCCGAGTACCTAATACCGAAGACGTAATATTGGTTTAAATCTCGCAAAAAATTAAAAATATTATAATAGTGAACCTTTACACGGGATCCTCGAATTCAAGGAATTAAGTTATTTAAGTAGATAAGAGTAGATTAGAAATAGAGTAATTTAGAATTAAGTAATTCCTAAACGAAAAATCTATATTTTTTCTCTAATCTAAATATTTAAAAAAGTTTTTTTTTTTTAGATTCTTGACAAAATTTTCCTTTGCTGTTTAGCAAGCGATAGTAAACAAACAAACAGATCAAAACGTATAGTAATTTTTGATGATGATGTTGACGATGATGATTTGTTGTTTAAATTATAACAAAACAGATTGAATGCTGCTGTGGAACTACTCAATAATAGTGAACATAAAATATTTACTACTATACACAATATTCAGTATTAGTAATCCTCTTAGTACGAAACATTCGGCGAGACTCAATTAAACAATATTATTCAATATTAGACACACAGCATCGAGCATAATAAAGCCCATAGAAATATTAACCCCTAGAAATATTATTTCAAATATCTGCGATATAACCGGAATAGAGCAGAAATGTCATGCGTTTTGTATGTACGTGCACCGAATCTGCATTCTGATTTGCCGACTGATGGCTATCAATGGCCATCAGTTTCATTCAGTGATGATTGGCCGATGGGACGTATTAAAGGTCGCTGGTTGGTTGAATTGCTATTACGTCTGTGAAAAATCACTGAACAGTTTTGTAATTTTACTATTTTTTTTTCTTTTACCAGGAAATGCTCTGCGAGTGGGTCTCCCCAGGCGGGTATGTGGGACTCGCTGCGCCCGAAATATGGTAAGGTGGACGCAGCTCTATCCACTAAAATCCGGTGAATCTCGGATCTAATGGCCAAAAGTATGATGGAACAACACACAGCGCTTCCATCCCACCGGTTTGGTTTAGTAATAAGATGAGATATCCACGCAGTAGATGGTCCTGGATGCGGGAGGCGGAGATCTTGTCGTTCATCAAAAAAGGTCAAGAAGGATAACTGATAATGATGATCATGAAAGACAAATATTTAACCATTAAAAAATTCCATCCCACATTAATAATGATTAGGCTATTTAAAAATGATATAACCTCGTATAATTTGCGGCTGTTCCGCTTCCCCCGCAATTCTGAGGTGACTGCGGATTCACGGTCCCAGTGTGTGGAATTTCAAATGAGGGTTTCATAATGTTCAATTGTTTTGTGAAAAATGTATTGCAATAAGTATTTTATATGAGCTGCTGTGTGCGGTTTTCGCTAGTGGGAACATATTTTTTTTTTGAAAATTTAACCTGTTAATAAAATGAAAAACTTTGAATTTATCACGGTTTACTAAGTTTTTTACAGCCCGGCGTTTCGGATGCTTTACAGCAACCATGGTCACGGAAGGCCCACCTTGGTTTAGGCCTTGACGTGGCGGTGGGGCTCAGTAGCCTAGGGTGAGCACAGAACCTTAGGCGAAACTAATTGAGCCAAGAGGGCTCTTTATACCCCTCTTATAAGAAGAGGGGATAAAAGAGCAGGGGCAAGGGGCGAGGATGGGAACCTCACCCCATTGTACTGTCCTGACGTTGGGAGGGGTTGTTCTGTGGTGCGGGACAACCTCTCTGTGGAGGTGGCATCGGTCTATTCGGGGACTGGCTAGCCGTCGAGGTGCCCTGTTTGCTCATTAGATCCGGGTCACCTCACCAATGGCGGCATTGGTGGCACTCGCCGGATTTTAGTGGGTAGAGCTGCGTCCACTTACCAGCTTTCGGGCCCAGCGAGTCCCACATACCCGCTTGGGGAGACCCACTCCCCCGCGGGATGCCTCAGAGCATTTCCCGGCGTTAAAAAAAAACGCTTTAACAATAGGGTCCCATAAAACGTTAAAAACCCCCTCATAAAAAATCAAAAAAGTTATTAAAGCGTTTGTGTGGTCCCACCTAGGGAGTGGGTCTCCGCAGGCGGATATATGGGACTCGCTACGTCCAAAATCTGGTAAGTGGACGCAGCTCTACCCACTAAAACCCGGCGAGTGCCACCAATGCCGCCTTTTGTGAGGTGTCCCGGATCTGTTAAGCTAATAGGGCACCTCGACGGCTAGTCGGTCCCGCACCGAGAACAACCCTTCCCAACGTCGGGACAGTGCAATGGGGTGAGGTTCCCATCCTCGCCCCTTGTCCCCCTGCTCTTTTGTGCCCTCTTCTTATAAGAGGGATACATATAGCACCTCTCTCGGCATCGGCAACTCACAAGGATCGAACTATGGTGAGCAAGCGAAGGTCTCATGTTCAGGTACACGTAGAAATTTTGAAAAACCCATTTCTAGCCATCACAGGGGGGTCAGGATCGAACCCGGACCTCTCGGCTCTCACTCAAGACGCCGATCTCTTACCCACTAGGCCATGGTGGCGCACTAATAATAATCAATACTGCCTATAAAATTTCTCTGACTTGAAAATGACCACCTCCGCAATATGAAAAAAAAAGAGTTTTGAAAGTCGGTCCACAATTGACCATCACCGGCTTCTCTAATCGATCATCAACATTTTATCGTTTATACTGCTATGGAGCGCCAATTATATTATATAAGAATAAGAAATATAATATATAAGAATTCTCTGGCTTCCTTCGGCTAAAATGGGTGACTTTAAGGTCATTATCTGTGTAAAATAAAGCGACAGTAATCAGCGTCGGTGACCCAGATTCTAACTATCCCATTGACACAATTGTCTTCGGCTACCATCATTACAGAAAACGTTTTCTTCGTCTTTAAAATGAAATCTTTTTGTATGAAAAGGTAAAAAATCGAGAGACGTTACGACATTAAACTTATTTTCAAAACAATAAAATATTTACCATATTTTTCATTTTTATTTCGTGGAGCTCGCTATTTCGATTATCTTTGTACGTCATAATAAAGAACAAGGCATTCGTAGATATTATCGAAATATTGAGCTCTGAGAATACAATTAAAAAACATGGTGGTTCATACCCTACTCGTAGTTTTGAAGATTAGTGAGTTCACACAAACATATTCTTTAGCTTTATTATTTCAATATATTAAATTTATAGTAGTAGGAGATGAGATTTTTAATCCCCGACTAAAATAGACGGATGTTGGGGTTTGACCGCTGTGTGTCTGTGTCATTGTTACGCTGAAACGGCTGATGCAGTTTTTTGTTTGTATGCTGGTTTTCCATGATCTTCTTCTATAACTTAGACGTGTTTTATCATAATCGGTTCAGCAGTTTCAAGACTATCAGGTCTTTTATTATTGCGTTGGTGCTTTTTTCAACAATAGTTTTTTATAGTTAATAGAATCAGGCGTTACCTTGCGGAAATCCATTATATAAGATATTAAATTAATTATATTAATTAGCAATTATCCCGCGAAAAACGCAGCCTTTACAGCAAATGTGTGAGTGCACGCATATGCATGCATATAGCACCGCCCTCCTTTCCCACACTGCATATGCGTACACTAATCGATTACTAATCGTAGAGTCTACATCCTGAGGATGCCTCGGTGTCGGGGCGAAACGTACGTAGATTGTTTGGTGGTGGTCTTTTACTGTGGTTGTGGTGCATGTGGGGTGGTGGTGCATGCGAGTGTACGCATATGCAGTGTGGGAAAGGAGGGCGGTGCTATATGCATGCATATGCGTGCACTCACACATTTGCTGTAAAGACTGCGTTTTTCGCGGGATAATTGCTAATTAATATAATTAATTTAATATCTTAAATAGTTTTTTAGTCATTTCTCCACTTTTCTTATATTGCTATTGTATTTTCATGTCAATTTTAGCTATTTCATGTCAATTCTCTCTAATGGTTTTCGATGCAAAACAAATAGAGCTAGCAAAAACGTTCTGATTGCTTTATTGATACTAAAAACCGAAACATTCAATTTATTTGATTGATACCTGCAACAGCTGTTTATTTAGCTATCAAACAATTTTGAACGATCAAAATTAAATGTTTGAATCGTAAGCTTTTGAATTATGAATAAAAAAAGAAAATAAACTTACAAACCCTAGGCTACTGAGCCCCACTGCCACGTCAAGGCCTGAACCATGGTGGGGACGTTTCGGATACCTTAAGGCAACCTTTTTTTTCTTGTTTTTTCGGATGGATCTATGCTAACGGCTTCCGATATAGCATTAAGGCCTTCGCTTAATGCTACATCGGATTAGTGCGAGTGGTTTGTAAAAGTGGGGGGTTGCACCCCAAGGCAACCATGGTCATGGGAGAACTATTTATAATATCCCCACCAATTGTCGTAGCTGTGGGGCTCAGTAGCCTTGAGTGAGCCCAGCACTTTGGGCGAAGCGAATTGAGCCGAGGGGGCTATTTGTACCCCTCTTATAAGAAAAGGGAACAATAACGCCGGGGGCAAGGGGTGAGGACGGGAACCTCGACCCATTGTACTATCCCGACGTTGGGAGGGGCTGCTCTGTGGTGCGGGATAACCCCTCTGTGGCGTCGATCCCCTGAGGGACTGACTAGCCGTCAAAGTGCCCTGTTTGCTCAACAGATCCAGATCCTCACCAAAGGCAGCATTGGTGGCACTCGCCGGGTTTTAGTGGGTAGAGTTGCCTCCACTTACAAGTTTTCGGGCGCAGCGAGTCCCACATACCCACCTGGGGAGACCCACTCCACCGCGGGATGTCTCAGAGCATTTCCCGGCGTTACAAAAAAAAAGAGAATATATTTTACTGGCAGTATGTAATGATATTTATTTATCTCCAAGGAAAGGGTAAAAGCTATAATATTATGATTTCGGCGTACAAATATAATATTATATTTGCCAGGTATTTGTTTAAATTTCCTTTATATATGACGTCATATTAAAACTTATAGGGCTTATACTGTCAACCCTTATAGGGTGCGCACACAAATTGTATTTATCATTTTTATTGTGTTTATTTTGTATGTTTATGTTGTGTTATTATGTCAGATACGCAAACTAGCAGCCGAGTATTACCAGGAGGGATAGGCTGTGCCGCGCTCTCGTCTGGCTGTGTACTATATGGATTATTTCACCCGTGAAACAGCTTTGCTGTGTTTCGGAGGGAAGAAAAAGACAGGCAGTGTAATTACTGGCACCGAGACTAAACATCTTATATCTCAGGATAGACAACACATAAATTGGTTGCTTTTTTTATGACGCGGGTTCATTATCTCATATCTTTGACGTGGCGGTGGGGCTCAGTAGCCTAGGGTCAGACTAGCACCTTGGGCGAAGCTAATTGAGTCGATGAGCCTCGCAGGAAAAGAGCAAGGGGCAAGGGGCGAGGATGGGAACCTCACCCCATTGTACTTTCCCGACATTGGGAGGGGTTGTTCTGTGGTGCGGGACAACCCCTCTGTGGCGGTGGCGTCGGTCCCTTGTGGGACTGACTAGCCATCGAGGTGCCCTGTTAGCTCAACAGATCCGGGGCACCTCACCAAAGGCAGCACTGGTGTCACTCGCCGGGGTTTAGTGGGTAGAGCTGCATCCACTTACCATTTTTCGGGCGCAGCGAGTTCCACATAACCGCCTGCCTGGGATGCCTCAGAGCATTTCCCAGCGTTAAAGAAAAAATAAAACAAGGTTAATGATCTTGGGAACTCACTACCCCACTCAACCACCCGCGAGAGCCTGCGCCACTATAGCACGACGTCGTGGAGACTGCTTAGTGGCGGCCGAGTAGGCCCGCCTTACAAGAACAAGAAGTAGCCTTTGCCAGGGCCGGTCAGATCCGGGACGCTCAAAAAGCGGCTGAAGGTGCTCGCAGTGGTTTTAACTTTTAGTTTGGGTATACACAGAGCAAGTGTGAGTCTGTTCTGGTGCCTGACTACATGCGTAAAGCATTTCCATGTATCAAAAAAAATATTTGTGTCACGATGTCGACCGCTCATTCATAATAGTAGTCTACGAGAGAATATGATAAAAAAGACAGTCAGGAGTATCAGGAATAATAAAAATCCAAGAATATAAGATTATATTTTTCTATACCTACTAACATTATAAGAAGGAAAGATTTGATTTTTTGTTTGTTTCTTTCTTACGTTGGCACGTTTGTCAGTTTGTTTATCCACCACCTGAAATGGACTACTCGTTTCAAGACATGTATTTATTTTTAATTTTGAACGTAACACATCAAGCCCCTTTGATTACAAACTTTGAAAATTAATTCAATTTTAAGTGTTTGTGCCCGTCCTAAGTTATATTAAAAACTTGTGCACGAGATATCTCATATATGTAGCCTTTATTAAGAAACGCTTGTCTATGGGGTTAAGTTGTTAACTGTTGCTGGGCACCCTCGCCCACTTCCAAGACAATATAATGGAACAAGGTTTTATGGGTTTTAACGCGGTCTAGATGCCCATGCCCTACATTTGCCGACCGTCTGACAGAACGACCGACTGACTGGCCAACTGACTGATCGACTGACTGACTGACCGACTGACTGGCTGAACGACCGATTGACTGACCAACCGACTGGCTGACCGACCGGCTGACTGAATGAACTATTGACTGAGCGACCTACTGACAGACGGACCGACTGACTGACTGACCGACTGACGTAGTGATCGATTGAGTGACTGAACGACCAAGTGACTGATCGACCTACTGACTGTCCGACCGACTGACTGACTGACCGACTGGCTGTCCAACCGACTGACTGACTGACCGACCGACTGACTGACCAACCGACTGACTGAACGACAGACTGTCTGAACGACACACTGACTAACCAACTGACTACGGACTAACTGACCAAATGACTGACTGACCGACTGACTGACTCGTCTACCTAAACATTACCACTGTACCATTGAACCATATTGGCCGATGGGCCCACTGCCACTTCAACGAGCTTATTCTTTGCGTGATATCATTAATACCTTATTTTAATTGTGAAATCAGTTGCCTGAGCTGGTTGAAGCTGACAATAACAGGCGGTTCGTTTCCTATTTAACTATTCAAGTTCCCTTCACTACAAGCCACACGCAAAACTAAGAAAAACCCATTTTAAGTGCATTTACAGGTTAAAACCCTCTTTAACGCCTGTACTGTACCAAAACATCCTTAGAACATTAATTCACAGCCGCAACCGCAGGCACCAGCTAGTCGATAAATTATAAAGGCTGAATCTGAAAGGTGTCCAAACTTTCCGAGAGGTCAGACTCTTGAAACTATCGCGAAATGATTTAAGACGTCCCGTTTTCGAAATTTTAATAATCTTATAATTTGTTACAAAGACAACTGTTACCTCCGAACTTATATTTGACCGCAATTCATTTGGAAATTTAAATAATTGGATTCCATTATCTTTGGTAAGCTCTTAAACCTTATTTTACAAATTGGTGGTAATAAAAATATAAGTACCTAACATAAATCTGTATAATTTTTTTTTTATAGAAGAGGGGGCAAACGGATAGTCGGTTCACCTGATGGTAAGTTAAGAGCGACATCCACAGACACCCGCTACACCAGTGGATTAGCAGGTGCGTTGCCGGCCTTTCAGGTATGAGTATGCTCTTTTCTTGAAGGTCCCTAAGTCGTATCGGTTCGGAAACACCATAGGAGGCAGCTGATTCCATATATTAGTCGTGCGAGGCAGGAAATGCCGTAAAAATCGAGTTGTTGTGGATTTCCGGACATCGAGATGGTGAGGTGAAATTTGGAGTTTTTCCGCGATGTCCGGTGGTGGAATTCTGCTGCAGGTATTAGTCCGAACAATTCCTCAGAGCACTCCCCGTGGTAGATGAGGTAGAAGATGCAGAGCGATCCGACATCTCTACGCAGCGCCAAAGAATCAAGCCTATTTTACTTTTTTATTTTATTACTATTTGGTATTTTCCAATAATGTATGTTGATTTGAATATATTTTAATAGGACGTAATCTCCGTAATTATTATACCCATCCGATTTTAAAAAAATGATTCGCCAGTTTAATGCTTTTTGTTCTTTGTAGCCGGGAAATGTTCTTAGACACCTGCGGTGGAGGAGGACTCCCGAGGTGGATATGTGGCACTCGCTGCGCCTGAAAGATTGTAAGGTGGACGCAGCTCTACCCACTAAAACTCGGCGAGTGCCACCAATGCCGCCTTTGGTGATAAGCAACAGGACACCTCGACGGCTAGTCAGTCCTCCAAGGGACCGACGCCACTTCCACAGAGGGGTTGTCTCGCACCACATAACCATCTCCCAACGTCGGGACAGTGCAATGAAGTTCCCATCGTCGCCCCTTGTCCCCATGCTCTTTTGTCCCCTCTTCTTATAAGAGGTACAAAGAGAATCTCCCTCGGTTCAATTGGCTTCGCCTAAGGAGCTGGATTCACCTTAGGCTACTGAGCCCCACCGCCACGACAAGACTTGAAACATGGTGAGGACCAGTTTAATGCTACGATATCAATGAGCAAAAAAATTTAATATGTAACGGCGTACATAGCCAGTTAGTAACTTGTGAAAATAGCACCAAAAAGGAATTACAACGACTAACTTTGGTCTGGAGAAAATATTGGGGCTTAAAAGAAATAATGAAAAACAATACCGTAAAGAAAAAGTTGTATAAAGTAGCAGTATAATTGCCATGCCTATATACAGGCTACATATGGCTGCCAGACATAGCTACCTACTGATAAAAGAGGATGAAGGAAAAATTGCTATTTGTCAACGAAACATGGAGAGAAGTATGCTAGGAATAAAGTTATCAGATAGAATTAGCAATGAGATCATCAGACGTAGAACGAGAACCTATACTAATATTATAAAGCTGAAGAGTTTGTTTGTTTGAACGTGCTAATCTCAGGAACTACTAGTCCGATTTGATAAATTATTTCAGTATTAGATAGCCCATTTATCTAGGAAGGCTATAGGCTATATAACATCACGCTGTGACTAACAGTAGTTAAGTTGAGAAGGTTAACTCGGGCGAAGCTGCGGGCAACAGCTAGTTATTGATATACGGAAAAGGATTAGACTACTATAATATCAGTGCAACAGAATGAGACGTGTAACAAAAAACACGTATTTAAAAGAAAAGTAAACTAAAACTTAAAAATATTTTTAAGTTAACATAATATTATTATTCAACACGGATAAAAATCTCCCGATACAATATACATAATTCAAGTTATTAAAATAAACTAAAAATGAGAATAATGTGATTGACAAAAAACTAACTTTGATATAAAATAAAGCTTTTAAAAAACTGCTGTTAAAAGCGTATTAATAACAATCATCAGTTTGAATATCGCCAAGTGACCGCGGCCAAAGCGGTGGACAACAGCTAATTAGGTATAAATTTGCCCATATTAAACAATATAATATTATTGTATCGCATTTACTACCCCATTATACGTATCCTTTTGAATAATCTCATATACTGTGCTTACTTAAATAATTCATATTATATGAATTCATATCCCGAATAACGTTCATATTAAATGCATATATAAGCGCCTGTGTGACATGGAATGTGGCGGAACGCGTATTGCTATTAACATTTATCAGGCGCACGTATTTAATTGCAGTTATGTGTAATTTAAAATAACGTGTCGTACCTACTTATGCTTGGATTGAAATTAATCGAGGAGTATTTAATTTTATGTTTTATTAATATGTCCTTTTTATTCTTTAACGCCGGGAAATGCTCTGAGGCATACTGGAGTGGGTCTCACCACGCGGGTATATGGGACTCGCTGCGCCCGACAGCTGGTAAGTGGACGCAGCTCCACCCACTAAAACCCAGCGAGTGCCATCAATGCCGCCTTTGGTGAGGTGCCCCGGATCTATTAAACAAACAGGGCACGTCGACGGCTAGTCAGTCCCGCAAGGGACCGACACCACCTCCACAGAGAGGATGTCCCTCACCACAGAACAACCCATCCCAACGTCGGGAAAGTACAATGGTGTGAGGTTCCCATCCTCGCCCCTTGCCCCCTACTCTTTTGTCCCTCTTCTTATAAGAGGGGTACAAAGAGCCCCTTAGGCTCAATTAGCTTCGCCCAAGGTGTTGGCTCTCCCTAGGCTACTGAGCCCCACCGCCACGTCAAGGCCTGAACCTTGGTGGGAGTTGTTTAATATGTACTGGCTCAATGTCGATTGATTCTTGACATTTAAAGATTTAATTTATAAGAAACAAAAGTTTTCTTACGATCTTCTTCTTCGCTTTAAATAAATTAATACCCGCTTAGAGAAGAAAGTTTCAAGTTGTAAGTCATCTTGCAACTATCCGGTTAGATTAGGTTAAAATTTTTCGTACAGGCCCCTCATCCCGAGGTTGCTCGGAACTGCTCGGTCGTTAAATCGTCTTCTGCCAAACGCGGATGGGCCTAGTGTTGGCTGCCACACACCACACCTGTACACAGGTGTCCTGCGGTCCAAGGTGTTATACGGTGCGTATCCTGAAGGCCGTGGCCCTGCTGCGACGTCCGCAACGGGTCATGGCGTATTGTACGACCTTGTTCAAGGCTGCATGCGTACTGGCGGGTACGCGGAGATGAGGAGTAGGAGGTCTCTGATGCGGGAGAGAACTGGCAGAGTCACCTGA
The DNA here is from genome assembly GCA_963853865.1 of Helleia helle. Lineage (NCBI taxonomy): Eukaryota > Metazoa > Arthropoda > Insecta > Lepidoptera > Lycaenidae > Helleia > Helleia helle. The sequence goes on from OY971436.1 coordinate 12,342,480, forward strand.
GAAGGCGGGTGCTCAGCCAGTGGAGCAACTCAGAGAGCCGAGCGTGGGACACCGCACTGTGTGTGCCGTCGCGTCGGTGCAATCCTGGAGCAGTGGGTTGAGTTGTTGTATCCTGATAGGGCATAGATGCTTCAGGACGTATCTGTTGAAGGTAGCAGGGGCGAAGGACTCGCCAGGATGGCGGAGTGCCTAGCTTGGACGGAGGTTCCCCTCATCGCTGAGGTTGGCACGGACCTGTCGCTTGCTGCGGTAATTCCATTGATAAGGCAACGCACCTGCTAATCATATAACGGGAGTCTTTGGTTGTCATTTATCACTTACCACCAGGTGAAACTACCGTCCGTTTGCACCATCTTCTATATAAAAAATAACCGTCAGTGAGACGCATGGCAGGTGGTGCTCTCCTTCTGCGAGGACGTGATGTCGCAGGAGAGTAGGCGCTGACAGGCGGCCGCACCACCGTGAGGCACCTGTGCGCGGCCGATCGAGAGATTCGTCACACGCTCGTATGGTCTGAGTCAAGGCACCCTTAAGGAGGAGGGGACACCACCCCCTCTGATTGAAGATTATTTTATAGCCTAAGTTACGCCCAATAATATCAGCTATCTTTCAGTGAAAATCCCATCAAAATTGATTCAGCCGTTTCAGAGATTATCCAGAACAAACAGACAGACAAATATTTTAAAAATTGCTTTTTTGATGTAGGTACCATTTATACTGTCATAAGTATTTAGTGAAAAGATGTTAATTTGAAATTACAAACAGACACTTCAATTTTATTTTTCTGTATAGATTATCACGTCAATATAGCAACATTATACAAAAGGTTTTTGTGATAGAGGAAAGCTTTTATTTTATTTTGGGGCGGATGAAACAGCGGGGAATGGCTAGTGAGTTACAATGTTAAATTACGCGTCAGATTAACGAGTTTTACAATTTAAATAAATGACTTCACTAGTCCGCTATACGCGTCAATGGGTTAGTGGGTATTGGGTGGGGAACTGAGATGTCACGGTTCGATCCCTGTTCCTAGACTTATTCAATTCTTGAGATAGACTGGCAGAAAATCCCATTCGTACGTGTTTAGAGTCACTAACGGGGTCTAACAAGCCCGAACAACCCACCCATGCATGTATCAGTCCCAGTAAATATAGTTTTTTATGGCATAGGAGGGCAAAATAGCAGTCGAAGCCTTTTGGCGACTATCAATGCCCATACACGTCCACACAACTATAGATTATGTAGATACCCTGCCCTTCTTTTCCCAATCCCCCTCTTCTTTAACGCCGGGAAATGCTCTGAGGCATCCCGCGGGGGAGTGGGTCTCCCCACGCGGGTATGTGGGACTCGCTGCGCCCGACAGCTGGTAAATGGACGCAGCTCTACCCACTAAAACCCGGCGAGTGCCACCAATGCCGCCTTTGGTGAGGTGCCCCGGATCTAGAAAACAAACAGGGCACCTCGACGGCTAGTCAGTCCCGCAAGGGACCGACGGCACCTCCATAGAGGGGTTGTTCCGCACCACAGAACAACCCCTCCCAACGTCGGGACAGTACAATGGGGTGAGGTTCCCATCCTCACCCCTTGCCCCCTGCTCTTCTGTCCCCTCTTCTTATAAGAGGGGTAAAAAGAGCCCCCTCGGCCCAATTAGCTTCGCCTAAGGTGCACCGCTCACCCTAGGTTACTGAGCCCCACCGCCACGACAAGGCCTGAACCATGGTGGGGTTCCCAATCCCCTAATGGGCCATCGGTAACTCACAAACTGCGAAAATTCCGACAGAATAGCTGTCACTTTATGCTGGTATTATGTGAGCGATAGGAACCCCGGTCGTGACGACCCATTTCGGCTGCAAAGTAGCATGGCACTAGCTCTTACAAAAGTTAAAATATTACAGCGTTTAAAATTTTCTAATTGACAAAACTGCCCTAAAATGCATTTAAAATGTAACATTCGCTGTGAATATAAATAAAGAGATTCTTGCTTTGTAGCGTTACAGTAACGCCAATATCATCCGGACTATGTTCGTTCTGTCCTTTTCTTTTAGTATTAATTATACCTTTTATACCTATTAAATGGTTAATGGTCGCTGATCATCACAAATTCTTCTTCTTCTAGCGTGTCGATCTTTTTTAAAGTTTATGGACGTGACATGATTGATGCGGTGGCAGTATTACAATCAGGATTTAAAAGATGAAGTACTTAGACATGAATACTTCATGCAAAGATTTTAAAAAAGGAACACATAGCAACTGTGTAATAGCTGGAATATCTGGTCATCGTCTTTTTTTTTTTGGCTGGCAACAGTCATCCGTTGGTATCAGCTGAAGAAACAATAATACATAATATTGTGTAAACTAAATACTTTAACAAGTTACATCATTGAGCCTTAAGGTTACACAAGTCGCTCATCTTTCCATACAAACGCAGAACAGTAATTACTACAATGTTTGACGTTGACCATGAAAACTAAGTATATTATAAATTGATCTCGTCGTTATCTATGTCTGTATGTACCTGAAATCGTAAATAAATTATACATTAAAAAAATACAAGCTTCTAAACTTTCGAATTTCAACACTGATTTTAGCCCAACTTTGGACGAAAATAAATAATATACAGAGCACGAAAGCTCAAAAATAAAGCCCGTACAGACATAGTAGTTTAGTTATTCTAAAAATTTAAATAGATTTATTTTAAAAAGATATCTACACTCAATAGTTTTTCTATAATAACTGGTTTGCTAACATTTTCGGAATGAATCATTGTGCATTAATTCATTCTAGTACACAATATGTTCGCTCAGTATGTCAGGTGAGATAGCAATCATTTTGTTAGAGTTCGCGGCGTCTACTAGTTCAACCTTAAGTAAGCAACCTTCAGTTCAACCTTATTTACAAAATATTAATATTATGTATATTATGTTTACGAAGTTATCATACTTCTTTTATTGAATTAATATACATATATAGCTACTATATGGAATTAATTTTACCTTAATAATTTTATATAATATGCTAACACCGATGAAGGCTACCTAAATTTTGTCAGCCCAGAACTCAGCTACGAGTATTGCGTTCTCAGTAGCGTCCATTAGGTCCGTGGAGAGGTAACGTGGAGGTGGGAGGGCACGCGGGACATGACATGAGGTGATCCATTGTTTGTGGAATGGCACTGCACATACACTATGCTTTTGAAGGATCTGGGAATCCCCACCGGACACACTTGTCCTTGCTTCGGCCGACCTGAGTTCAAAGTCTATTGAAACACTTCCAGGTTGGCCACGGCAGCTCGTATCCAAGTGTGAGATTCTCGGACTGTGGAACAAATGGCGTAGGGAGCGAAGAACTGTCTCACCCCAGTCTGATTTTAGCCTGGGATAAAGAAGGAGGACGCGAGTGGCGAAACTGTTGCGGCTTTTTAGCCTTTGCGGCACCAGGGTGTGATTATCACAAATAGGTCCACCTGTTTCAACTAGTTCAGAAAACTTATTTATGCGCAGCGTATCCTAAGGCGTAAGATAGAAAAGTCTAAAGGAACCGATAATTACCTACATGGTTCATCTTGCTCTTTTTTCCAAAATACCATAAAGCTATTTTGTGGAAGATTTGGATGGTGGTACCCAAACAGACAGATGTGTTGTGCAGCGCATCTGTTGAACATAATAGATATATAGATAAGGAAACTAATAAAATAATATTTATACTAGTAACACCAACAGACGTTGTCCTGTACATTTTTTTGTGTGAATCTAAACCATTATCGAATCCACTTGAATACACAAAAAAAATCATCAAGATTGGTCCAGCCGCTTCGGAGTAGTTCAGTGACATACACACGTACAGAAGAATTATATATATATAAAGATATGAGAATACGAAAAGTGTCTGTAAAATGCTGCTCCTGTCTTCTTTATGGTAAGGGTCATTTCAATTGTCTTTTTGACTATTTGTTATCACCTAATGCCCTAATTCTAATGGAATTGGAAGAACAATAGTACCTTTTATAATAAACTCCGTGTTTTACTTTTTTGTCTTAACAAAAGCTTTGAAAAAAATGAGAAGAGGCCGATAAATTCCAATAAACCGCTGAATTGTACTAAATATCTTATTTCAAATGCCTTTTTAGTAAGGGAAGCGATTCGATGTTCCTCAAAATTCTCTAAGCCCTTTGGATTCAGAAGAGCATCCCTTTAGTTTTATTACACTCGGTCTCGAATGGATGAAAGGGCTGTTAAGTGCAGGACATGTTGCTTACCTGATTTATTATATAACGGGTCAAATAATTCTCCGACCCTTGGTGTAGGCATTTACATTTCACTACTTGTGGACATTAAATTGTAGATAACATTTTAAATACAACCATACTCACTATACAGTAAATAGAGCGCTTATTTGAACATGTAATTATTATTATATCTCCAGAACTACCAGAAATCTTTTATTGAGGAACGTTAAAGGCAATTTTAGGGGACTTTTAAAATTTTATAAACTATGAACCAACGAGCATATTATAACCGGATAGAGGAGTAATGTAGCACTGAAATCTATTCAGGGACTGTAATAATATATTAATCTTTAGTTTCTTTGCTCATGAACGAATTGCCCACATATTATAATATCTCAACCTTTATTTTTATTGTTATAATTAATTTTAACACTAGCTGTTGCCTGCAGCTTCGCCCGCGTTACTCAACTCCTTTAAGTCACAACGTGATTTTATATAGCCTATAGCCTTCCTCGATAAATGGGCTATCTAACACTGAAATATTTTTTAAATTGGACCAAGTAGTTCCTGAGATTAGCGCGTTCAAACAAACAAACAAACTCTTCAGCTTTATAATATTAGTATGGATTATAATTACATGACAATTATTATTCAATACTTTTATGACAATCTTTATTTTATTACTAATTAACAATGATTACAATACATTTATTTTATTAATTAAGTATAATAGTGTTTACATAAATGGATATTTAGACTTAATGAATATAATTATAGTAGATTTATATAATATTATGTCATGTATTTTTTCTGTCACACACCATTATAGTTAAGGTAGAATGTACTAGGGCATTAATTTCCCCACCATGGTTCAGGCCTTGTCGTGGCGGTGGGGCTCAGTAGCCCAGGGTGAGCCCAGCACCTTGGGCGAAGCTAATTGAGCCGAGGGGGCTCTTTGTACCCCTCTTATAAGAAGGGGAGACAAAAGAGCAGGGGGCAAGGGGTGGGAACCTCACCCCATTGTACTGTCCCGACGTTGGGAGGGGTTGTTCTGTGGTGCGGGACAACCCCTCTGTGGAGGTGGTGTCGGTCCCTTGCGGGACTGACTAGCCTTCGAGGTGCCCTGTTTGTTTACTAGATCCGGGGTACCTCACCAAAGGCGGCATTGGTGGCACTCGCCGGGTTTTAGTGGGTAGAGCTGCGTCCATTTACCAGCTGTCGGGCGCAGAGAGTCCCACATACCCGCGAGGGGAGACCCACTACCCCGCGGGATGCCTCAGAGCATTTCCCGGCGTTAAAGAAAAAAAAATAAAGAAAAAAAAGGGCAATAATTTAAAAAACCACCATTGTACTACATTCTTGTGATGAAATAAATGATTTATGATTTATTGAAGTGAAACTTCTTTGCGCGCATGAGGGTTAAATTTTTACGGATGAAACGTCACGAAAATGTGCAACGTTTTTGTCCAAGAAGAGGGAGAGAGTGATTGAGACCGATTGAGAGAGAGTGAGAAAGGGAGAACGTAGCATGAAGCACATAGCCATGGAGTGAGAGTAGGGAGCAAGCGAGTGAGAAAGATCGAGAGAGAGAGTGAGAACGGGCGTAGCATCGCAAGTCTCGGAAATTTAAAGCAAATATAAACGAGATTTAAAAATTAGTTTGCCAAATAATTTTCACTTCTGACAGGTTTACTTTGTACGCACGCACTTTTTTTTAATAAAAATATATAATACCAACTACAATAGCTTCAGTTTTTTCTGTAATATTCTGTATGCTAGAATGTTCCAGTATTCTATAAATGAAACGTACCGGGCTTCATATTAACTGCATATTTTGTGAGCTCGTGACACAGAATGTTCAGTATTCGCTACATACATAAAGGCGTAATATTTTTTAAACTTCATCAAACTATCAGCTAATTCAAGCACAGGGCATATGAATCCTTTGATAAACGCCAAATACCTAAGAAAGATAGCTTGTATCCGTTGACAAGTAAAATAAAATGCACCCTCTCGTTATGTGTGTATGAGGAGAAGTATGGAATATGCTACTGGAATAACATTGCAAACATTATTTGGGACCCCTTCAAGGATGGGAACACAGAGCACAGGCTTGGTATCTTGTCCCCACTACGGTTAAAGCCTTGACGTGGCGGTGAGGCTCTGTAGCCTAAGAATTATCTTACGCTTCAGACTTAGGCTCCCATATTTCATATTGATGAAAGATGGGAGTTGTTCTGCGTTGCGGGACAACCCCTCTGTGGATTTGGCGTCGGTCCTTTGAAGGACTAACTAGCCGTCGAGGTGCCCTGTTTGTTCAACAGATCCGGGGCACCTTACGAAAGGCGGAATTGCTAGCACTGGCCGGGTTTTAGTGGGTAGAGCTGCGTCCACCTTACCATCTTTTCGACGCAGCGAGTCCTACATACCCGCCTGGGGAGTCCCCCCTCCCCCGCGGGTTACTTTAGAGCTTTTCCCGGCGGAAAAGAAAAGCTTGGTGTCTTGTGATAAACTTGACGACCTCTGTGGCTCAATGGTTAGCGCGTTTGCGCTCAAGCCGGAGGTAGCGGGTTCGAATCCCGCCAGGGAACAAAAAGTTTTCTGTGTCCCTCTGTCAGTGATGTGTATTAAATATATTATGTATTATATAATAAAAATGATAAAAATCTTAAATATATGTATAGTATAAAAGTATTAAATATATTTCCGTTGACTGGTACCCGTAACACAAGTTCTTCGAGAACTTACCACGGGACCAGATTGACGTGGTATAAATTACTGTACTGCCTACTCGCATCTATCTAGAACCAGCTATACAAAGATCGTCACTTCTGTTCCCAAACCCTTCACCTGAAGCCTAAGGAACTATCGAGCGACAGTTTTTTATATAATGTAAACTCACCACACTCGTACAATGGATACACTTCACCGAGGCCTGATTTATTTTATGAGGGTCCAACCTTTATAAAGATCACCTTTTTATTAATACTAGCTGTTCCTTTAACTTTGGTCATAGATATATAAAGCAACTAGACCCGGCCACACGTTTGTGTGGCATACACCTACGTTAAAATGTATTGTAGTAAACTATTCAACACACTAAAAATATTATATTTTATGAATAAAATTATATATTATTATTGTATCTCAATTTATAATCGCAATTTTTTATTCATAAACTATAATATTTTTACTGTATTGAATAGTTTCATCATCATCATCAGCCTCTAACCGTCCACTGCTGAACATAGGCCTCCCTCAATGAACGCCAAGATGGCCGATCCCTTGCCACTAGTTTAGTACAATATATTTTAACTAAACTATCCTACTATATATATATATATAATAAGTCGGATCAATCTGCATATTGTCTGCAAAATTCCGATAAAATCGGTTCAGTAATTGAGTAGTTCATCGCGGAAAAACAGCGTGACATGTTATTTTTATATATGTATAAAGCAACTTCCTCCAAATAATAAGATATTTCCCGAATTTCCCATGCCATACGGCAGACAGCAAGAGAATTCAGCGTCTTTAAGAATATGTCATACGAGTATGACGTAATAGAAACACAAAGCAATTCTAGGCGGAATATGGGTCTATATTATACATATTTATCATTTTAATTTTTTTTCCAATACCCCATAAACCTTCTATAAGAACCATTTTAGATGGAGTCAGATTAGTGAATATTTTAAGTTGCGAGTTTCCAAGTAAGCTGAGTGAGATTTTTTAAACATAGCCGTGGTAGTTTTCCTAGCTTACTTCATTGAAATATTTCGGGCTAATAACACTTTGTTTTCGAGGTCACAGAATTAAGATTTAATTTTCATTAAGAATATGTTTATTTTATTTTACATACGTAAATATTATTTTACATTTGACTTAATACTAATTGATATTAATATAATTGATTTTAGTATCACATATCGTTGTTTTTACCTACTAAGTTAATTTAAAATAATTTATGATGAGGTATAAATACTCAGCTTTCCTAAGATTTGATTGGCAAAGTTCTTTAAAATCATTCAAAAACACTGCCCTCATCTGGGCAGGAATATCTATGACTATCCAGTATATCGTTAAATTTTCAAAGCAATGGCGTACTAAAAATCGATACGTGTATTGATCCAAATTTTTTACGATTGCCTTTTTCAACTTTAATGTCTGTCTATGTACAAAACTTACATTCGACGCACTCTTTAAAAAAATAATTTTAACCGTTGTGTGGCTTAAAAATGTATTGTTCCTTTTAGTACATAGTATTTATTACTCGAATCCATTGGATTATAATCTTGTTCTACGGGGAGATCTAGATATTACGTTAGCTTCAGAAAGCCTGTTGTCATTAGTTGATGCATTACATTCGGGTCTTTCAATGGTTGTATTGTCAGTTTTTTCTAAAGCATTCACTACTTTGTTGTCTTCAGTGGAGTATGTTCGTTTTTTACCTGGAAGCTTCCGAGATATTTTAGCCACGACTGGATGTAGAAGCTTCTCGTCAAAGGTGTCATTTTCGTTGCCTGTTATGTAGCCGATGGTAACTCCTACAATGATGCATGTGATAGTACCGATTACTGCATACCACATGTATGATACTGAGTAGACTTTCATCAAGGCATCGAATCTGAAAAGTAATCTAATTATATATACGTTTCATAAACTGTCAAAGAAGGAACTACAATTCTAAAAAAACAATATCATTTAACGGTCTCATTTATAAGAATCTCGGTAAGTAATACTTAGCAACCTCTTAGTTAAGAAATAAATCAATAATTAACTTTTATTTACTTATAAACTTGATTAGCGGTTGCTTAATTAAGAAACGAACAGAGAACGATACGCAGCTGGTAGGCACAGATTATATCCAAAATAATCGACATGATAAATGAATTGAACGAACAAATTCGTCAATAGTTCGATCTTTTTCCATATAACATCTATGACAATGTCGTGAATTTGACAAATAATTTGCTTCTATTTTATTTTTTAATATATCAGTAACCATGGATTTTAATAACAAACAAACGCAATAAGTAGATCAGTCGTCAATAGAACAGCTGGTTAATGTAAAATCCGCCATTTTCCCCCTTAACTAGGCTTAAACTACCTTATGACAGTGTTTAATTTTGACGGCTATTTAAGCATTAATTAACGATTTATTAACGCTAAATAGTGTTTATAAGTGAGGTTTTTGCTAATTCGTTGTTATGCAATTGATTAGATATCAATAAAGATTTACTAGTAAGGCCGTAAATGTACATAATATTATTTCTGTCATTTATTATTTATTTATTAATTCAATGGGCATGGAAGTACAATGTACAGATACTATCAATTATCTGTACAGTAATCCCTACTCACACTGGTGATTCTTGTTGTGGGTGGCTCAGCACAGTGGCTAGTGTCTGATTTACCGGCGTCATCAGACGAGTAGATTGCTTCAAAGTTGTATTATCACAGCGCTAAAAATATAAGCATAGTATTACAAATGCTTGCATTAATTAAACTGCTGCAATGTTAAAATACTATAATTTAGACCCAACATATTTTTTAATTTATGTTATTCATCTGATATACCTACTAATTAGTGATACACAAAAACTACTCGCACCAATATTTTTCTGCCTAATCTAACTTTTTTTTTCATTATATTTCTAAGTCTCAAAACAGTTTTAGCATAATATTGCATAGGAAATAATGCTTTCTAGCTAGTTTGTTTTTTTTGTTATAAAGAGTTTCTAGCAGTAGAAAATTCTTAAATCCTTACAAACTGATGAATAATAATAAAGTACAAGTAAGATCTGGACTAGATGAGAACATTACTAGGAATACAATAATGAAGTTCGTACTTATAATGAAAATGGTAATACATAAGAGATAGTACGTACATCAATCGACAAATCCAACATGGCGATAGTACTGTTCACATACATCAGCCTGCCTATTGCCATCCATGTTGTGATAATATGGGACATCATCATACCCAAAATGGCACCGTTTCCGTTTGCCATGGGAAAGAGTGCTGCTAGAAGGAATACTCCCACAAGAGCACCAGAAGTGGCTGATGTCACTATTAGAGAGCCTTCTATTACTCCACCTACAAGTCCAACGCAAAGCGACAGACACATTATAGTTAAAGCTGAAAAAGAAATATCTATTTTTACTTTCTCTGAGGGTAAAATGTATCTCAAATTCCCCGTTCGGTAGACAAGTCATTTAATAAGTAGTAAGTGTCACCATAAACTTAAACGAATTCACTAGATTTTTTTATGTCGTCAGGGGGTAAACGAGCAGTCGGAGCCTCGCGGCGCCGACGTTCATACACATCTGCACAACCAAGGCCACGCAGATGCGCCGCCCTCCTTTTCCCTATCTCCCCAATTTGCCACCGGAAACTCACAAACCGCACAAAACGCGTCAACATAGCTGTCACTTCACGCCGGTGTTATGTTAGCGGGAGGTACACCCCGGTCGCGCCGGCCCCTGCAGCATGGCACTACCTCTTACAGATATTACACTACTAAATATTATTTTTCAAGCCCTGGTGATTTGTCTGATGCGCTGTCTCCGAGAAAATAGTTTTTGCTATTTTTTTTTCAGTATGGTCTTGGAGAATATCAGGCCTTTTTGAGCGTGTGAAGATTAGAAGACAACGATTGCTTTTCTTAATATCACGCACGAGACATATCAAGCTTTTGATAAAGCTTACGTCACAATTGACGTAAGCTTTTAACAATACAAAAATGGCTTACCAAATATGACTCCAATGACCTTGATGGCAATGAGCTGTTGTTTATCGTTAGTATCTTTGAAAACTGGAATCGCTGATATAAAGTCTTCCCACGTAACCGTTGCCACAGAATTAACATTAGACACCAAGTAACTGAGAAGAAAAAAGAAGAAAGAAGTGAGAAAATAATGTAAAAAAGTTATAAATTAAGTTAAAATTCTAAATTAAAAAAAGAAGAAGAAATTTAATAAAGATACATTAAAAAAATATATTTATTAAATTCCGTCTTCTGAAAACTTAAAGTTCTGATGAACATCAAATACCTAATCTCAGTAACGATAACAATTAGGGACTTAAATTTGAATTTACATATTATTTACGTCCAAACTAATCCTTTGTGAAAACTTGAGGGTCTAATTAAAATAGTTAGTAACGAAACTATAGGTGATAACTACGGTAATTCACATAAATTTTCTGCAAAACTACTGAAATTCAATAAGGCACATTAGAATAAGTCAAATAAACTCACCTTAGCGTACCATTGAAGATGCTACCGGTAAAGAACCCGAGCATTCCGGGCAGGAAAGAAAATTGGTCCCGTACATAAAAAGGCAGGACTTCATCGGGGGCAATAATTCTGCCCGTTAACAGAGGATCACAGTATTTGTATAACGCATAAATGGTCATCCCCACAACCCAGGATATACTGAACAGCACACACACTGCTGGAATGTTAGCCAGGAGAGTCCTTTTAACCCGAGCTTCGCTGGACATGGAGCAGTATCTTTGGACCAAGTTCTGTTGGCAGCCGTAGATAGACAAGGACATGAAGAGCTGTCCAAATAAAGCCGAAAGTGTATCAACTCGTACTGCCGGATCCCAAGTGAAGCTGAAGTTTTAAAAAATATTATTAAAAACAATGTTTAAAACCAGGTTTTTAAAACATTTTAGTTTTTTTTTAAATACATAGAAGGGCAAAAGAGTCAGTCGAAGCATTTAGGTGACTATCGACGCCCATACACATACGCACAAACAAAGATTATACAGATACGTTGCCCTCCTATTCCCTATCCCCCCAATGGGCTATCGAAAACTCGCAAACCACACGAAACAACAACATAGTTGTCACTTTACGCCGGCATTAAGTGAGCGAGAGGAACCACCCGGTCGTGCCGGCCCAATTCAGCTGTAGCTGTTTTGTAGGCGTCCACAGCTTCTTCAGGCGATGAAAATCTCTGACCACGCAATTTATTCTTTATTTTAGGGAAAGTATAGAAATTATTAGGGCTTAGGTCGGGGCTGTACGGCGGATGGTCTAATAATTCTATGTTTTCTTGCTCTAAAAACTCTTTTGTTCTGTGCGCGGTATGAGAACTCGCATTGTCGTGATGGAGGATGATGCGGCGGTTGCAGTTCTCTTTACGGAGTTCAGAAACGACCTGTGGCAAACAAATGCTAGCATACCATTCTGCATTAACGGTTCTTTGTCCCTCAAGAGGAATAGTCGCAACATGGCCGGTTTTGGAGACAAACGTGGCCACCATTTTTTTGCAACACTCCGTGAACGAACAATTTTTATTGGCTTTAACTCATTTTCGAACACCCAAACTCTTGACTGGTTTTTTGTTTCGGGTTCGTACGCGTATATCCAGGATCCGTCACCTGATACGATGTTGTATACAGCATTTGAGAATCCTGAGTGGAATCTTTCGAGAGTTCTGACGCACCAAGTAACGCGAGTCGCTTTTTGCTCTTCACAGAGCAAATGCGGTATCCATCGGGAAAACAAGTTTTTTACACCTAATTGTTCATGCAAGATTATTTGTATTTGACTCATGCCAATGTCTAAAGTTGCCTGAATTTCGCGGTATGTCACATGTCGATCTTCCTCGATCAGCTTACGCACAGGATCAACGTTTTCTTGGGTGACTGCAGTTTTTGGACGACCTTGACGGGGATCATTACTGAGCTTGACACGTCCACGTTGAAATTCAGCAAACCAGCGATAAATTGTGGTTTTGGATGGGGCTTCATCACCAAATGCAGAAATCATCGGGTCAACACATTGTTTTTGTGTTAAACCACTTCGAAAGTCATAATAAATCATCGCTCTAGAATTTTCTCGAGTCAATTCCATTTTCTCAACGACTAAACAAGTTTGACAAGACCTTGTGACAAGACCGAAAATATTTTTGTAAATAAATAAATGGTATTCGATTTTTAAAACCGAGGAGTTTTCAATTAAAAAGATTTTAATATGACAGGAACAGTGGAAATATTCCATTCCCGATACTTTTAGTGCAGCCTATGTACAATAACCAAATCATGGTAATAAAACATGATGACATAGAAACTAATATCAGTGACTGCATAAACCCTTACCATTATTATGGTACTCAAGAAGAAACCCAGTAAATTAGGATGTAAATTATGTTAAGTCTTGTTTCAAGAGAGTTTAGATAAACGAAGTGTAGGTCGGTGGGGCAATAAGGTACGAGAGTGGAGGCCACGTTTAGGTAGACGAAGTGTTGGTCGGCCATTAACCAGGTGGGAAGACGATCTCCGTGCGGTGGCCGGTCTGTATTGGATGACTCGCATTCAAGGCAAGGGCTCGGTCGTCTTGACGTCATTGAAGGAAGCCTTTGTTCACAAGTTGACGAATAAGGCTGATGATGATGATGATACATTAATCAAGTATGTAAATTTTTCGTTTGGTGTAATAAATTAAGGAACGACTCATTATCAAACCAATAAATGTCTTCAAGATAATTATTGAACGGATAACGAGATATTCAATGTATCTAATTAATATAATATAATTAGGTCACTTCGAATTTTCGAAAATAAATTCACGTTGTTTTTTTTTTTTCATGTCACAAGGAGGAAAACGAGCAGCCTTATGGTGACTACCGACGCCTATTCACATACACGCCTGGTCTGATATAAATATAGGCCAAGGATAAAGGCCAAAACTAGCATGATGTTCCTCAACATTGAGGGACCGATTGAAAAGAGAGACATGCTAATATGATAAATCAGATTTCTTAACGCGCTAATCTTTGAAACTACAAGATGGACTTGAAAAAAAAATGCAGTTGATAACTCAATTATAGAAAAATATATTTTTAGGTTGTTTATTGTATAGAATAGTTAATTTTTTTATTTAAAGGTGGTTAGAAATTTTATAGTAGTAAGTGTTATACCCAGTCCGTGTTGGATGCAGGTGGCAAGGGATTGATCGTCTTGGCGTTCATTGAGGGAAGCCTATGTCCAGCAGTGGACGGATAGAGACCGATGATGATGATGATGATGATGATGATGTGTACTAGATCAACCAATACATACAATACATAATATGTTCTTCACTATAAAACTATTTATCTGGCTGAATGATACTAGTACGCGGAGCCTTTGAGAAGTATATTTCGGGATCCCCAATAGACCATTCGCCTGAATTCGTTCTAATGAATCCCTCGGAAGAATAAATTGAGTTAATGCAATATAGTTCAGTATAGTTGTAAAGTTTCTCGTTGTAGAGCGAAATAAATTATCAAAGAATATTTCTGAAAACTTACTTTAGAAAATCCAGTCTACCGCCCGCCACATTTTCTTCAATAACTTTCCGAGGGCCACCAGCCATGACAGTTGCTTGTATGATGAAGGCTGCACTGACCAGCACCATAGTAAGAGTTTGGATTACGTCTGCTCTGTAAAGATGGTATTTCCATATTTGAGACAAATTTTCTTTGCAAAAGATTCTTTTAAACTGATTACTACGATATATTCAAAACAATTATAAACATGTTTTAGTAGATATTTTGATCACTTGATCAAACAGTGCCCATTTTTCTGAAGATGTTTGCTCTTTGATATGATTGTTAATAAGTTATCGGTGACATTATGGCTGATTTAATAGCACAAAGTGACGTTGAGTGTGTGAAGTATTTGGTAGCGTTGAAAAGGCAATTTGGCATATAAGAGAAAGAGAAATATTATGATAAAATAATATAATTATTTGAAGTAATTTCTTGAGGAGAATAAAATAACTAGTACAATCTCAAAGCAATGTGGAGTTAAGATGACTCAACATTAAAGAAATCAACATACTGAAGAGAAGAGGCTAAGCAATCCAAAATACTCGACGTTAAGGTGAATTTGCTGCAAATTGTTGCAAAGTTAGTATCTAAGACAGGATAGAACAGTTGATAAAATGTGAAATTACTTAAAAGCACCAAAACAGAAAACCTTTAACAGCCGAGAGAAATAAAAAAATGTTTTAATTAATAAATGAGCATCATACCTTATAGCTGCAGCTAGTCCTCCTAATAAATTGAAAGTAATTGTTACCGCAGTCAAGGCAGCTGCTGAGATCCAATGGGGTATACCCACAACGGCGTGAAGAACCACAGTCGGAGTATACACAGTAACTGCTAAAGTCAGCGTTTGACGCATGATAAATGTTGCAGCTGCTAAACGGCGTACCCAGATGGAGCCAAATCGCATCTAGTAGAAGAAAAAACTCAAATGCTTACGCGAATTTTACTCGTAATAAAACAACTTCTTATGAATTTTATCGTGGATTATTAAAATTTTCAAACGGTCTGCTCGGGCCATAATTGATGTGAAGTATCCAAAACGTAAGTTATTTCAGTTCACTGCAAAGTATTTGAAATGTAAGGGATTTTAAATCTTAATAAAACGTAATAAAATCCTCTAAGTGTTGTTTCATTACTATATAATAAAGCATCTTTTCTAGGATTTTATTGAAATTTTATGCTGTTAGTTACCACGTTATAAAACTGCCGTTTGAAATTCTTTTGGAATAATGAATGCAATACTCAAGTCTCTTTATATTTTATTCCACCAATACAGAGAACCTGCTGATACTAAGTTTACGTAAGAAAGCCACGGGGAAAAATAACCAGGGACTGCTTTTCAAATCTCAATTTTCATTAAAAAGACTTGACTTAAAAGAACCCTGAAAAGATAATGGGTGTGATATGTGATTAATATTAAAATACTTTTTATTGTCAAGGTTTCTCCTTAGGTTATAGGGTTTGCTCAAATCTGATTCTGATTGAAATTGAGGGGGGGGGGGGTTGTTAAGAGGAGGGCAACGCATCTGCATAAATTTTAGTTGGATGTCTATGGAAGTCGGTAGTCACCATAAGGCTCCGACTGCTCGATTGCCTCCTTATGACATAAAAATAAAAGCACCATACCTGCAGATACTCATAAACTGAGTTTGTTTTTAGCCTATAGTAGACTGGGATGAATATCCAGCAGATCAAGGGGAAGGCTAACACCAACCCATACAGCGTCTCCCACATGGCTGAACCATAATACACCAGCTCTGATGGAAATCCTGAAATTGCGACAGGCATACATATAAACATATACACAGAATCTGCTAAATTTGTATTAGATACTTGTCCAATCTATTCTAGAACATAAATTATTTTGATGAAAGCCCCGCTAAATAATTTCCACAATGAAGTACATACTACTAAGACTAGCCCAGGCAAGTAATTCCTCCTAGAGGGTGTGCCTCGAGGTTTGCCCGAGATGGACCGAGCTGCGTCTTACATCAGTCATCGGTGGGGACTTGTTTCTGCCGAGCGTCATCACCGCGATGCTCGATGACGACAAGTCCTGGACGGCGATAGTCTCCTTCTGCGAGGCAGTTATGTTCCAGAAGAAGGCCGACGAGAGGGTGAGAGAGGAGGCCGCCGATAAGGTCTCCTCCGCCGATAAGGACGAGGAACGGGGGCGCGTAGGAGGCGCTACTTACTGCGCCTCTAGTAACGCCGCTGTGCTCGTGTCGGGTTCAGGGTGGGAACCTGGCTGGGTCCAGTATAACACGAAGTCGCGGGGACTGCTTAGTAGTGGCTGGGCAGTCCCCTCCCTGAGAGGAGTAGTCTGGCCTTTGCCGGGGCCAGCCTGTTACGGTGATGATCCAGTTAAATGCAGATCCGGGACCCTCAAAAAGCGGCTGAAGGTGTTTGCAGTGGTTTTAGTTTACGGGTAGGGCACTTCCGGGTGAGAGTCCCACGTAGGGTCAGAATCTTCCCAAGATCCTGGCTACATGCATAAAAAGCATTTCCCTACGATAACAAAAAAGGCACGTCATTGAAGTAGAAAATTAAAAAAAGCAAGTCATTGAAATGTTTACGATCCGGAGACGCAACATGGTAAGTCTCGGTTCTGGTCATTACACTGTATGTCCTCCTCTTCTTTCTACACAGCAAAGTGGTTTGGCGGAATATGTAAGAACGTTTTTTTATGTTAGTTGGATAGGCAAACTGGCAGGCAGAAGTGGTCGACATCGCCCATGAACATACTAGCTTACCTGAAAATAGCCCAGGAAATTCATTTTGTATTGTCTATCCTGAAACATGAGATGGTAAGTCTCGGTGCCAGTCTTACCCTTCCTCCAAACACAGCAAAGTTGTTTCACGGGAGAAACAAACAAGATGGTGGTACCCATCCGGGAGCGTGGCACAGCTTCAGCAACATTCTTTCCACCGGTGAATATACGATAGCGGTACCCGTGCGGATGATGCCACAGCGCATCCCTCCAAGCGGTATTACGAAGATTTCTCACTCACCTAATACCGACCTTACACCCAGAGTTGCTCTCGACACAGATAATATCATGGACAGAGTGGACACCCCTCCTGCTGCAAATATATAAGCTCGCTTTGCACTCTTTCCGGCTTTCGCATCTTGCTTCCTCTTCCACAAAGGTATGCATGTGGATGCGCCGACGAACACAACAAACACTATGCACTCCCACGCCAGGACCCCGTCATTCATGTTGGTCTGAAAAAAGGGGATGTGGCTGTGTCATAGATACAGTCAAAAGGTGAGATAGATTTTAGTAAAGTTATTCGTGTAATAAATACTGTCCGGGTGAACGTTCTGCCTCAGACAACTGAACACACCTATTGCGAAGTAGCTGTACAGAGTGTATCAAGCATAATATTATGACCGCAATAGAATCGTAATGTCATACGTTTTGTATGAAAACGAATTCCGCCAAATTTGTGCTGCGACGCTGCGCTGGTTCTGCGCTCTGATTGGCCGACTGATGGCCATTGATGGATGATTGGCCGATAGGACGGACATGCAGATCACTGGTTGGCCGAGTTTCGGATTTTTATGGCTCACTTTAATAATCTATCCGGTTATAATAGTCATTATGCTTAATGACAGAGTGAAGAGAATGACAAATAACAAAATAGAAGTTTTTTTTGTTTCAAAACTTAACCTCGGATGACCAATTTGATATGAATTTTGCTTTTAGTAGCCCATTTTAAAAAGGTGCGTCTCAATTTATATAAAGTCATTGATAAACGTTAGATATATAAACTAATGGTATAGTAATTTATTTTCATATTATATCATTTGTATAATGTTTATTTAATCGTAAATCATTTGATCGTTTGAAATATATATTCATACCGACTCGGAATGGTTAGCTTCGAAGGTGAAGGCTATTTTTTCTTTTGTGCCGGGAAATGCTCTTGGGCATCCCGCGGGGGAGGCGGGACTCTCCAGGTGGGTGTGTGGACCTTTGGTGAAGTGCCCCGGATTTGTTAATTTTATTCTGAAAATGTTACTACATCAATCGTTTATTATATTAACTAATCGTAATATTATTTTGAATAAAATTATAATTATACTGTATCAGAATAGAAAATATTAGAGATTTTGTATTTATATCTTATTAAAATATTACTTTACTTTTTTTTTATAATGTAACAATTTTACGGATTTTATCGCGGTTTGTTAAGTTTTTTACATGTAACCTTTTTTTTTTTAAAAAAAAAGACGATTACTGACAACATTTTATCCTTCGGGATTTGAACTGTATCTACTCTAAAATTAACCTAACTGAATGACATCCACATGACATCAGTCACTATTCTTACACACCGGATCCCCTTCACACCTTAAGCTGACACCTCAAAGACAATGTATATACATAATTTTACTTTCCGCAATATCCGTATCAAATATGATCATAATATGACAATAATTATTTGGTACATGTTTTGTTACCGGCACTTTTGTCCCCCGTGGCCTTACCGATCTAAGACATAATAAATTTGTATTATAAATAAAGCCTTTTTCAACAGTTGGAGTCCCCCACCATGGTTCAGGCCTTGTCGTGGCGGTGGGGCTCAGTAGCCTAAGGTGAACCCAGCACCTTGGGCGAAGCAAATTAAACCGATGGAGCTCTTTGTATCCCTCTTATAAGAAGAAGGGACAAAAGAGCGGGGGAGACAAGGGGTGAGGATGCAAACCTCACCACATTGTACTGTCCCGACGTTGGGAGGGGTTGTTCTGTGGTGGCACTCGCCGGGTTTTAGTGGGTAGAGGTGCGTCGACTTACCATCTTTCAAAAAAAAATCAAAATGTATCCTACCACCACGCTAACCTAGCCCCGTGGTAAGTTCGTAAGAACTTGTGTCAAAGGTAAGTAACGAAAATAAATTTAGGAAATTTATTCAAATTATCATATTATAATATTATATACACATCCATGACTCAGTGTAAACATCTATTCATCATTTAAATTCTACCGAACAGTACAAATTCAAATACAACTCGGTGGTCAAATACAACCAGTAGCTTGACCACTCGACCAGCCGGACGTCATATCAAACTGTGCAAGTGGCTACGGAAAAATAGTTTCTTGAAATTTTGTGAAATTCTTATAAAGAACATGGAAAATTACGATAAACAAAGAAATTCTTCTGCCATAAGAACGGAATGCCTCAAGGACCCATCCTTGGTCCATTTCTCTTTCTTGTATTTATATTGGTGTTGGATAAAAATGTATGTAATAATATTGTTTAAAGTTAAAACTTAATGACAGTAGTTTTAACTTTACTGCGCAAGAATTAAGTTTATGGTCTTAGACTGTAAGCATGTGTGTATGTATATATTTATGACAGATAAAAAATAATTTATCTGTGATGTTCTGTAGATTGAAACTCTTGATCGTTAGTATAACATTTTCCATGCAGCCTAGTTTTTTTTCAATTGCTACTACTGTATATCGTCCCATGTCTAACATCTTTTAGTTTCGCTTCTGTTGACTTAGTTTTTATTTTATGAGTCCTATACCAGCTAAGACTCGATCATTCGATACTCCATGTCCTTGTAATGTTCTTTCTATTTCTAACTAAGTTTTAAGCTAAGGTAACAACAATCAAAGTGCCGGCACGACCGGGGTGGTACCTCTCGCTTACATAACACGGGCGTCAAGTGACAGATATGCTGTCGCGTTTCGTGCGGTTTGTGAGTTCCTGGTGGCCCATTGGGGGGATAGGGAAAAAGAGAACAACGCATCTGCATAAACTCTGATTGTGCGGATGTGTATGGGCTTCGGTACCATAAGGCTCCGACTGCTCGTTTGCTCCCTTATGACAAAAAATCCTTTTCATATACTTAAATCTGACATAAAAAGTTGGTCTCATTCCAGGACTATGTGTAAGAACTTATTATTATTATATTATTATTACTATTACTTTGACTATAATTCATCATCATCATCAGCCCGAACTTTTTTATCCAACTACGGCAAAGGCGAAGGGTTATCATTTTTGCAGATGTATCAAGGTATGAATGTGTGTTTGTATTTATAACCATTACATCGTCATCATCAGCCTCTATCCATCCACTGCTAAACATAGGCTACCCTCAAAGAATGCCGAGGCGATTGATCCCTTGCCATAATATAATATCTACTTAATACTAACACTACAGCTAGAGTAAATTCGAATCTATCACAATCATTCGTATCATCATCGTCATCTTTCACCCGTCCACTGCCGATCATAGGCCTCCCTCGTCCCTCCCATGCCATTCCAAGACGGCCGATCCCTTGCCACTCGCATCCATCACGGACCGGCCACCACACAGAGATCGTCTTCCCACCCGGTTAATGGCCGACCAAAACATAACCACTATACCCGTATCCATTCCTAATGTCGACGCGAATTTCACTCATTATAATGAAACATTTCAATAATTTAGTTCATAGATCCTTAAACCATTTAAACTTTCCGAGAGGTCTGGATAGTAATTAAAAATGTTTGTAAAGAAGCAAATGAGCCACGGTGGTCTAGTGGGTATGGGCTCGGTCTTTTCAGTGAGAGATCAGAGTTCGATCCTGGCCCCCTGTGATGCCTTGAAACGGATTTTCCTTAATTTCTATATGCACTTGTGAACATGAGACCATCGTCTACTCACCGGTGAAGGAAATATCGTGAGGAAACCTACATGCCTGATGAGATTAAAAGTCATTAAAGTTGTGTGAAGTTCACCAAACCGCATTAGGCCAGCACATCGGTGAACTATGGCCCAACACCCGATTTCCAGGAGGGACCCCTGCCCAGCAGTGGGACACATAAGATTGATATTATTATAGTTAATAGAATCAGGCGTTACTTTGCGGAAATCAATTATATAAGATTAAATTATTATTTAATTAGCAATAATCCCGCAAAACACGCAGTCTTTACTGCAAATGTGTGAGTGCACGCATATGCATGCATATAGCCCTCCTTTGCAGTAATACACACATTTGCAGTAAAGACTGCGTGTTTTGCGGTATTATTGCTAATTAAATTATAATTTAATCTGATATTATTATTATTATTATTTAAACAAGCAAGACCACAACCGAACAAGGTCATAACCAAATGTGCAAGGCTAACAGAAAAGAATCAAGACTGAATATGTAAGACCTCTTGGACTATTTTTCTTTGATGACGCGCTAAATCGTTTATCTCGGGTAAGGCTCCTGGACCTATAACTCACACTTGGGAAAGCACTACCCCACTAACCTGCCAGTGCCTTCAGGCGCTTTCTGAAGTTCCCGGATCTACAGGCAACAGGATCACCTCAGCGACAGGCTGGCTGGCAAAGGCTAGATTACTCCTCGTAAGAGGGGACTGTCCGGTCGCCACTTACCAATCAAACAGCTTCACTTATGGTGCTTAAATCCTATCTCTCAACTACACATATTATTAATATCGGCTCAATAGTTTAAGAGACCTTTGTGCAACGTGACACGAAAAGTTTTTAAACCAACAATGTCATTTTTATTGTAACTCGTATAAAGACGTTCGTGTCTCCGTTATTTGTCATGGTTTTCATTTTTATTTCGTAAAACTCGATTATTCGAAAGAGTATATAAATGTTCTTCTATTCTATTCTATTCTATATATCATAAACATAGCATTCGTACATACAAGCTAAATTGCTATTGAAAAGTACTAAAATATTTCTACTTTCAATTTTTACTACAATTCAATAATTGTCTCTTTAACTTCATTTAAAAAAATATTGCATTCTACTTCTAAAAACAAAAACTAAGTATAAAATAAAAACGAAAAGATCTTACAAATTTTCCGTATACCGCTTTTTTCACTACACGTCTTCACTCCGCGGTTTTTTACAACGAATTATTTTTACTCATTCATACAGATAAATAAATTTGGAGTGTCTGTTTGTAATATTAAAATAACCGCTAATTAGTAAATGCATAATATGGATGTATGCGAATGGACACGGTACATATAACAAAGTAACGTTTTTTACAATTTTTGTCTGTCTGTCTGTTTGTTCCTGCTAATCTCGAAACTGCTGGGCCGATTTTGGTGGGACTTTCAGTGATAAATAGCTGATGTTATAAGGAGTAACTTAGGCTATAAAATAATCATCATCAACCCGCGTACGGCTGTTAGTCTAAGTTAATGCGGGCGAAACTACGGGCAACAGCTAGTCAATAGTAATCCATTTTACGTCGTGCTAACCAAACTAGACAGTTAGTACAAAGTATAATAATAATATAATAATAATAATAATAATATAATATTATCTATGGACGCTTTCACACCACGTCAATCTGGTCCCGTGGTAAGTTCTCGAAGAACTTGTGTTACGGGTACCAGACAACGGAAATATATTTAATACTTTTATACTATACATATATTTAAGATTTTTATTATATAATACACATATTTAATACACATCCATGACCCAGAAACACAGAAAATATTTTTGTTCCCTGGCGGGATTCGAATCCGCAACCTCCGGCTTGAGCGCCGACGCGCTAACAACTGAGCTACAGAGGTAGTAAGTATATTTAACCGAACTATAACTAAAGTCTCTGTCTAGTATAGCTCGGCCTCTTGAGTGAGAGGTCCGGGTTCGATCCTGACCCCTGTGGTGCCTTGGGTTTTTCAAAATTTCTACGTGCACCTGAACATGAGACCATCGCTTGCTTACCGGTGAAGGAAGCATCGCGAGGAAACCTGCATGCCTGATGAGATACATGGTGCATCTCATCAGGCATGCAGGTGTCTTTGAAGGCTTGTGAAGTTCACCACCCCGCCTTGGGTCAGTGCGGCACATCGGTGAACTGTTGCCCAACACACTCCTCGCCTGATTTCGATGAGGGGGTCTCCAGCAGTAGTGGGGGAGCATACTATGAGTGTTGTTATATTATAAAACTAAAGGGTTATTATTTAAAGGTTATTATATTTAATATGAATGTTTGTTTTTTTAACCCCCGACACCCATCGTGTTATAAGTTTGAAATGTGTGTCTGTGGCACTGTCTGTCTTAAGCAGATGATTCAAGTTGGATGCGTTATTAACAGACTTCAAAAAAAAAAGGAGGTTCTCAATTCATCTGTATGTTTTTTTTTTGTATGTATGTGACACGATATCTCCGCCGTTTGTGAATGGATTTCGATGGTTATTTTTTTGTTTGAAAGCTGGTGTTTCCAATTTGATCCCATATTAATTTTATTAAGATCTGACAAGCCGTTTTTTAGTTATTCCCAATAATGCCTATTTTTTGTTGGTTTTGTTTACCTTGATGATATGATTATTTTATTACGTGTCGATGTAACAATAATAATTGTATAGGATGCTTTGGTAGCACTACATAGTATGTCGCGGTCATCGTAATCATCATCATCATTACCATCATCATCATCATCATCATCCTTTATCCATCCACTGCTGAACATGCCTCCTTCAATGAACGCCATGATGACGAATTTCGGAATCACTAAAAATTAAGAAATAAAAACATTTTACAAAAAATTAAAACCGACTTCAAAAATACTAAACTGAAAAGTAATAAAATAACAGTTTCTTTAATTTTTTTGCTTACAACATATTATAATCAACTTAATATTCTACTAATGTACAAACTTTGCGTTTACCACGTCATTATAGTTACTTTTGGAGTCGGTGTCGTATATTTTGTTGCTGTACATTACCTACCTACCTACCTTGGCTGACACCGACTCCAAAAGTAACTATAATGACGTGGTAAACGCAAAGTTTGTACATTAGTAGAATATTAAGTTGATAATAATATGTTGTAAACAAAAAAATTAAAGAAACTGTTATTTTATTACTTTTCAGTTTAGTATTTTTAAAGTCGGTTTTAATTTTTTATAAAATGTTTTTACTTAAATGTATATTTGGTTGCCTTTTTCGGTCATTTACAAAAAGGATCCCAGAGCGAATTTGTAAGGTTGATTCTCGGGGGTAAAATACCGGGAACGAGGAGTCCTGGACGTCTAGGACGCAAATGGCTAGACACAAAGGGGGTAAACTTCGATATGAAGATGGCACCCATTTCTTCAACATTCTCCTTGCCCATTTGAATGCCGGTTTTATAGTGTTGGTCCTTAGAAATAATTCATCAAAATCGGTTTAACTTTTTCGAGGTTTTGAAGCGAAGCTTCTATATACGTTCGCGGTGCTCTCTGCGCGGGCACTCCATCCCTGCTAAGCGTCAGACGTCAGATCGTGAGACGTCAATTCTACGCAGCCTCAGTGTGGCCTTCTGTCTCGCATTCCCCCATCTAATAAACTACTCGACATTATTCTCAATGTAATATAAATTAATATAATTAATATATTATTATAATTAATATAATATTATGTAACTGTCATTATGTACTTTAGTTTGTGTACACAATAAAGAATAATTCATTCATTTATTCATAATATATTATATTTAAATAATGTCCATATTTAACAGAGGCGTAGCCAACGCGGAAGTAATCTATACATAATATAATAAAACTGTAGAGATCGAATTTCGGTACAATGTAAAAAAACCGGCCAAGTGCTAGTCGGACTCTTGCACGAAGGGTTCTGTACCATTACATAATATACAACTTTAGACACTAACAAAAAATAAGGTATATGTTTATGGAATTAAATGTTTTTTTTTAAATATTTGAGTTGATTGAATGAAAGGTAAATTGTGGTTTACGATTTATGACGTATTAAAAAAACTACTCACTAGATCTCGTTCAAACCAATTTTCGGTGGAAGTTTGCATGATAATGTACATCATATTTTCTTTTAGTTTTATCATTCTCTTATTTTAGAAGTTACAAGGGGTTACAAGGGGTTACAAGTACACACATTTTATCACTTTGGAAGTGTCTCTCGCGCAAACTATTCAGTTAAAAAAAAATGTACTAGAAACCTCAATATCATTTTTAAAGACCTATTCATAGATCCCACACGTAGGGTTTCATAAAAAAAATGATTTTCAGTTCTAAGTTAGTAAGTAAGGAACCCCAAAATTTATTGTTTTTTCATTTACTTATGTGTAAAAATCTTAATGCAATTCACAGAATACATCTACTTACCAAGTTTCAACAGTATAGTTCTTATAATTTCGGAAGAAAGTGGCTGTGACACACGGACGGACAGAAAGACAGACAGACATGACAAATCTATAAGGGTTCCGTTTTTTGCCATTTGGCCACGGAACCCTAAAAATACTAAAAACCGAGTCAAGGGGATGTAAGAAGTGAAATAGAATTAATTTAGATTTTTTTCAAGTTTTTTGTTTGTCTGTTTGTTTGTAGTGGCTAATCTCCGAATCCACTGGACCGATTTAAATGAAATCTGTATAGTGGTAGCTATTTAGGTAGGTAGTAGGTATTTAATTAAGTAAAATGCGGTATGCAGATACCTATATTATCTGTTAAACAATGTACATTATAATAAAATTTATTAATCCCATAAAAATGAGTACCCGCGGGAAAATAAAACATAACAAAAACAGTGTGTAGCAGGCGTCTTTCAACGGATTTATATGAAATTTTATACAACATAACATTTAAAATACATAGGCTGCACTAAAAGTATCGGGAATGGAATATTTCCACTGTTCCGGTCATATTAAAATCTTTTTAATTGAAAAGTCCTTGATTTTAAAAATAGAATACCATTTATTTATTTAAAAAAATATTCTCGGTCTTGTCACAAGGTCTTGTCAAACTTGTTTAGTCGTTGAGAAAATGGAATTGACTCGAGAAAATTCTAGAGCGATGATTTATTTTGACTTTCGAAGTGGTTTAACACAAAAACAGTGTGTTGACCAGATGATTTATGCATTTGGTGTTGAAGCCCCATCCAAAACCACCATTTATCGCTGGTTTGCTGAATTTCAACGTGGACGTGTCAAACTCAGTGATGATCCCCGTCAAGGTCGTCCAAAACTGCAGTCACCCAAGAAAACGTTGATGCTGTGCGTAAGCTGATTGAGGAAGATCGACATGTAACATACCGCGAAATTCAGGCAACTTTAGACATTGGCATGAGTCAAATACAAATAATCTTGCATGAACAATTAGGTGTAATAAAGTTGTTTTCCCGATGGATACCACATTTGCTCTGTGAATAGCAAAAAGCGGCTCGCGTTACTTGGTGCGTCAGAACTCTCGAAAGATTCCACGCAGGATCCTCAAATGCTGTATACAACATCGTATTAGGTGACAAATCCTGGATATACGCGTACGAACCCGAAACAAAAAACCAGTCACGAGTTCGGGTGTTCGAAAATGAGTTAAAGCCAACACAAATTGTACGTTCACGGAGTGTTGCAAAAAAAATGGTGGCCACGTTTGTCTCCAAAACCGGCCATGTTGCGACTATTCCTCTTGAGGGACAAATAACGGTTAATGCAGAATGGGATGCTAGCATTTGTTTGCCACAGGTCGTTTCTGAACTCCGTAAAGAGAACTGCAACCACCGCATCATCCTCCATCACGACAATGCGAGTTCTTACACCGCGCACAGTACAAAAGAGTTTTTAGAGCAAGAAAACATAGAATTATTACACCATCTGCCGTACAGCCCCGACCTAAGCCCTAATGATTTCTATACTTTCCCTAAAATAAAGAATGAATTGCGTGGTCAGAGATTTTCATCGCTTGAAGAAGCTGTGGACGCCTACATAACGGCCATTTTGGAGACCCCAACTTCCGAATGGAATGGTTGCTTCAATGATTAGTTCCATCGTATGGAAAAATGTGTCCAATGTCGCGGAGAATACTTCGAAAAACATTAAATACATTTTTAAATAGTAATGTTGTGTCACTTCGTTGATTCCCGAAATTTTCAGTGCCGCCCTCGTACTATTCATCCCTAAAAATTAAAGAGTTCCCGTGGTATAATTAAAAACCTTTAATTACTTAAGCAACTTATTATACAACTTATGCACCTAATTAATTAAGTATTGATATTGCTGGTATCATCATACAATCATACAATAAAATAATTTATACATTATAAAACAATTTAATATACAACATTCATTTATTACACATACAGTGTTTCAACTAGATGGCGCTGATAGTATTCTACATCGCGATACTGAAATGTTACAATTCACTGCAATAGCCATCGCTTCAAAATAATTTTATTGACTCTTAAGTCGTAATAAAAAAACTAGATGGCACTGACAGTATTCTATTATATAGTGAAAAATAAGTTTTTGATTGTTGTGTAAAGGTTGTCGTATGATTATTCGTTCGTCCCTGGCGGAGTGCCCAGCTTGGGCAGAGACCTGTCGCTCCCTGTGGTCGTTCGAGCGATGACCATCAGTGAGAGCACATGGCAGGTAGTCCTCTCCCCGCAGGAGAGCATGCACCTATGCGCGGCTGATCAGGGGATCCACTACGCGCGCGTAAGTTCCGAGCTATAAGGCACCCTTATGTGGTCAGTGTGGAGACGCTGCACCCTTAAACGGAGATGGAGGAGGGGACCCCACCCCCGCATCCAGAGAGGAGTGCCGTATGGTACACTGTTGTGGCCCGGTGCAGACGTCCACAGCTCTCGCGCCGGGTCTCCCAAACGACGAGGAGAACACCGCTGGGGCTTAGTGGGTCGATTCTGCGTGCACCTTACCATCTTCTCGGGCGCAGAGAGTCCCACATAACCCCCGGGCTCCCTGGATCGTGGTTCGTGGTCCAATCTTCTCAGACGTAATAACGAAGTACAATTTATTTTGTACATCTAGAAGAAAGCTTCAAAAGCTTGCCTTAATTTTTGCTTCGAGAATTAGAGATTTTTTTTAAACTCTTATATTGGTCATGTGTTTGTTGAAGACTTATTTCTACAGAATGCCTAGATAAAGGTCGAATCGCGTAAACATTAGAAAATAATACACTAAGTACATATATCCAATTAAATACTTTAAAATTTTGGCA
The DNA here is from genome assembly GCA_963853865.1 of Helleia helle. Lineage (NCBI taxonomy): Eukaryota > Metazoa > Arthropoda > Insecta > Lepidoptera > Lycaenidae > Helleia > Helleia helle. Next base: position 12,370,992 of record OY971436.1, read on the forward strand.
ATTTTACAGCGGTACATAATGTAAAAGCTATATATTTACACGAATACGGTATTTTAATCCTCTTAATCATCATTACGAAGTTCTTCGTCGCTCTGTCTGTCTGTACGCGATTCACCTAAAAACTACGAGATGGATTTGCTGTTTTATTGAGGCAGGTTATAATATATAATTTACCAATACTGTAAAATTGGTAAACAGTTGGAGAATTATTTTAAGATTCGTAAAACTGTAAGCCCCTTGGGAGCTTCCATTGAAAACGCAACCTTATTTCCTTTAGAACAATAACAAAAAAAGTTAAAAAATGATCATCATCCTTTAATATAAGTTAACGCGAGCGAAGCTGCGGGCAACAGCTAGTTTATTAATATAGTTATATACTCATGTCAATTGAAAACTGACCGGTCAGACCCGTCCAACTACAGACCAATAGCCATAACTTCCTTGTTCTCAAGGATTATGGAATCCATAATCAACTGCCAGCTCCGGCGATATTTGGAGGAGCACCAGCTGATTAGCGATCGCCAATATGGCTTTCAATGGAATCGTTCAGCTGGTGATCTTCTAATATTCCTCACGCAGCGATGGGCGGAGGCAGTTGAGAGAAGGGGGATTGCGATTGGTCTGTAGTTGGACGGGTCTGAGTGGTCCCCTTTTTTAGGGATCAGGTGTACCAAAGCTATCTTCCACGAGCATGGGACGACGCCTAATGAATAAGAGTGCCGTAAAAGATGCGTAAAGACGGGAGCCAACTCAGGAGCACAAGTTCGTAGCACTAACGGAGGGATACCGTCAGGCCCACTCGACTTATGGATGTCCAGCGAAAAGAGTGCTTTGCGTACGGAGCTCTGTCGGAAAATTATTTCCAGCACTGAAGTATCACACCAAGGGATCGTCGGTGGTATTTTTCCAGTTGGAAGCAAAAAGAGTGCCTAGAAGATCGGCCTTCTCCTTCGTGGTGTGGGCCAACGAGTCATTCCTCATGTGCAGAGATGGTAGGGATGACAAAAAATCCCTTGAACAGCATTGGCAAAAGACCAGAATGCACGAGGAATTATCCCTAAGTCGAACCAATCTCTCGCCAATTCTGTTCACGTACTCCGCTTTTGCCTCGGCAATAGCTCTTTTAAAGGACCTGGAGGCAAAGTTTTACTCCTTTTTTACTGCGCTGGTCCTTACATCCTGGGACATCGATGCATTGGCCCAGGCTCGGTAGCTTAACCGCTTATGGCGTGCAGCCATCTTACAGGTTTGACCAAACCAGGGCTGGAATTTGCCGCCTATAGGTACTGCAGAGTTTAGAATCAAATCAGATCCAATCAAAATATCTTTATTTCGTAGGTAAAAACTCGTACACTTGAAATACGTCAAGAAAACAAAAAAGAAGTCAATAAAAAGCATTTATAACCTAACCTAACCTAACCAGAATAGAGTGGTGATGTTATGTGTTTTGTATGAAAACAAATTCCTCCAAATTTGTGCTGCGACGCTACACCGGTTCTGAGCTCTGATTAGACGACTGATGGCCATTGACGATTGGCCGATGCGACGTAAATACAGATAACTGGTTCGTTGAATTGCTATTACGTCTGTGACAAATCACTGACCAGTTTCGAAATTTTATGATTATCACATTACTACTCAATCCGATTATATGCTCGATGTTATGCTATAATATCGATGTGAATAATATTTATTAGTTAAGTAAAAATAGTATTAATAGAACTTAAATAGAATAGGGTTTTATAGTCACAACCGACGCCAGGAGGCCGTGTGGTCGCTGACCGCACGGTAGGCGGGGGGCAACCCCCCACTTTATAAATCAAAAGTGAGCCGAATGGGCTCACACTAATCCGATGAAGCATTAGGGCCTTCGGGCCATTAGCATAGATACCTCCGAAAAAAAAAAGGGTTTTATAGCGTTCCGAAGTGGACCGGCTTCTTGAATACTCATAAGGATAGGATAAATACAAACCATTAGGCTTGTTCGACGTATTCGATAGTTTACGTGGTGTATCTATTTGAGACGGCAGGGACAGATCACAGGTACAGTGTCGGCGCTGTCGTGCCTGGGATAATCTCCCACTTTTATTTGACGTACGCCCTAAGCCTTGCACTGGTCACGTACGCCACCACGCATCCCTGAATGCGTATTATAAATGGTACTACTGTCTAGAAGATCCAAGGAGACGTAGGTCGAAATGTAACAGTATAGTGGGCCCTCGGGAGACGTAGACTGAATGAAACAAAATATCACTTTCACTTTGTTCCTAGTTCTCGGCTCTTGACTATTTCACTTCTTACTGCTCTTCGTGTAGCCTCTTCGATGGGTATGCTGCAACTCACAACCTATGAACTTTGAATAGATTAGGTAACTCACTTTTTTACGTATTCATCAGAAACTTTAAACGTATAATAGTTTTAAGCTATCGTCTCAAATCTTTTTGTGTTATTATTGGCAAATTGAATTCTTTCTTTTGACATTAGTTTTAAATTGATAATGTAATTAATTAAATTTTCAATTTTTCATATTAAAGCTCTTACCTACTATTAAGTTTTCTTTATAACTCGTCTAAATTCGACCTAATCTGAGTTCTATTAGATTCATAATACAAAATAAACCTAATAAGAATTTTATAAATCCTCATCCTATTTAAAATCCAATAAAAAAACAAAGAGCTTGCATTTAATTGCTTGAAAAGTAGATTTCATCAAAATTCGTTTCGGTTCTCGCTTCTGTAAATATGTTTCTCCAAAATGCTTACTGCATACACATGAATAAGTTTTCGTGACATTCCAGTTTGGACGATAAATTAATCTAAGCCATGCATTTCTAGTATCCAGGTTAGTAGGAAACCTGAAATATACATAAATTATGTACTAATTATAATAACAGTCAAAAACTGATAAGTACCTATGGATGGGTATCTTCTTATATGGGTAGTATCTTAAATAGGTTCACATTCCCAGGTGATTCCTATATCTACCTCATAATAGTATTTTGACACCAGTAATAGATATTCGTTTACCGCGTTATAGACAGTGGACACGAAATATCGATAGCTTGATGCAGCCCTAGTGTTAAACGAAAATTATTTCTTTTACACAAAATATTCGTAAATTCTGCATTATGTGTATTCAATCTTTGTTTCTTACATCGATAAATGTTTATAGAAGAGAATTATCATATTTACTCATTACAATTCGAAGCGTATTAGCAAAAATAAATACTATGTTTGGGGGGGTCGATTTGGAATAATTTACCTGTGAAATGAACATTTTTCGGGGCTATTTCGCTGTGTTGTACAGAAATCAATCACTGAACAAGTCACCATGTTTCTGAAGCACTATTTCTCAAAAATATGCACGATTACACGTAATATCACAAAAATTCACAAAGATTAAATTGTCAGCGTGACGTATTATTAATGATTAAACGAACTTACCTGTACGTGAAGTTCTATTATAATTATGCGAAGGGCTTCGTCCGAAGGTATAGTAGAAATAATACCTGTAGTACCGCCTAATAGTTCGCCATTCACGCACTTTTGAAGGTAGAGACACTAAAACAAAAAACCTGCAACCAACCCGCGAGGACGTGACATACCCCTTATCATTTAGTTCAGAGATTCAAATATTTCACAAGAAAGGGGGGTATGAAATTCATTCATATTGATCATAGGGTGGGTGGGTTCGTATCCCTTCGGACGAAGCCCTTCGCATAATTATGATAGAACTTCACGTACAGGTAAGTTCGGTTAATCATTAATTATGCTCTGGCTTCGTCCGAAGGGATAGTAGAAATAATACCTGTAGACTTTGAGATCTTTGTGAAATATTTGCATTTATTTTAACAAACAAATCCCCTGAGTAATACAATTCAGATAACATAGTATTTCTAACAATGTGAATAAGTACAAACAACAATCAATTAAGCTTACTGATTATTCTCATTTAATCTATTAACAATTGATTTTGCAAAATCATCATCCCGATTTGAATACCTAACACAATCTATGTTTCTATTATAGAAACGGTAAAAAGTATCAGAAGAACTGCTCCAACCAGCAGTTTTTCTAATATAATCCAGACCGACACCTGAAGTATAGGCGGCAGACGTAGCTGCATGTCTGGTACTGTGAGCGGTAAATGTATTGACGTCAATTCCACTATCACTTAAAATTTGCTTGATCCATCGGCTGAGCGTTTGAGATCCAATGGCTTTACGAGGTTTTTTAAGACTGATAAAGAGGATATCAATATTGTTCCTCAACTGACTGGTCTTTTTTAAATAGAATAATAACGTTTTTGCAGGACATATTTCTGGTCGCTCTTCGAAAAGAGGTAAAGTTAAAACAGGTTGTAGACAACCTCTCCTAGTAGTAGAGTAGTAGTAGTCTTTAAAAAATCTGGGATTTTTATAATTTTTTTTTTTTTATATTAGTTGGATAGGCAAACTGGCAAACGTACCACCTGATGGTAAGTGGTTGACGTCGCCCATGAACATAAACTAGTTTACCTGAAACGAGCCCAGGCAACTCCTTTATGTGTTGCCTATCCTGAGACATAAGATGTTAAGTCTCGGTGCCAGTAATTACACTGTCTTGCCCTTCTCTCCGAAACACAGCAAAGCTGTTTCACGGGAGAAACAAGCAAGATGGAAGCAATTATTTTATCAGGATGAATTTCTATGTTTTTTGTGTTTATTTTAGATAAAGTTTGCACCCTATGTGCAGTTAATAATGCAAGTAATGTAATCAATTTTTTAGAAATACTATCGAGAGGTAATGAGTCATTAGGGTATAATAAGCTTAAATGATTAAGAACAATAGAGGTATCCCATGTTAGTGCATACTTTGGTAACGGAGGTCGTAATCTAAATACTCCTTTGAAAAATCGTTTGATTCTACCGTCCTCCGATAAGTAACTACCCATTATTAGAGTTAAAGCTGGTCTACAAGAGTTAAGGGACCCATATTGGTATCCGTCCTCATATAGTTTATTGAGGAAGAAAATGACGCATGGAACTGACGCAATATATAAATCAAAATTGTTTAACTTACAAAAGTTGAACCAAAGCTTAAGGTAAACATTATATTGCTTAAACGAATTATCAGACAATGACGAGAACATAACATTAATAGCTGACGGGGGTATGCTTTTTCTTAGCCACGGCGTCCGCATAAGATGCTTGCCACCAGAGTAAGCTTCGTGTGTATGTTCCGCCTATTGGATGAAAAAGACATAATTAGATTATTGTTTGCTTTAAAGCTTATAGGTTAACTTAGCGAAAGGCTATTGTAAAGAGGATACCAAGGCTGGGTTAGCCACAGTAGCACGACCATAATACCTCTCGCTTTATCCGCAATATTTTTTCGCAAGGTTTTTAAAATCATAGAGAATTGGGGAAAAGCATAAAAATAGTAATCCGACCAACATAGTGTAAATGCGTTAACAGCTATCGCATCTAGATCGCGATGCCAAGAGACATATCTGACACATTTGGTATTTATTCGAGTAGCGAACAAGTCAATTTCAGGGTGCCCAAACCTTGATACTATATTTCATAGGCCCAGTCAGCTAATGTCCATTCTATGTCTGGATGGACTCGTCGAGATTCTGAGTCCGCAACCTTATTATCAGATGAGCGTATGAAGCCATTACGTACAGCCTACGGTTCTCACACCATTGCCATAGTTTTTTGGTAATCTCCATAAGGTGAGGAAACTGTATGCCGCCCATTCTATTAATATAAGATAAAGCCGTAGTGTTATCTACGCGAAGCAAATTCTGAATATTACTAATGTTCTTAGTAAAGACTTTTAGGGAAAAGAAAGCCGCTAAAATTTCTAGATAGTTAATGTGCATAGTTTTTTCCGTACTACTCCACAATCCACTGGCTGTCTTTTCCCCGCAAGCTGAACCCCATCCCGTATTTGAGGCATCAGAGAAAATTTCCAAATCATATCGATCCTCCCTAATATAGCGGATAGGTGATTCCATAGCCGTAGACCACCATTGTAAATCATTTTGTATAGTGATTGGTAAATTGATATATTATTATTATATTATTATTGATAATTATTTATCATAATTATTATGTGGTATTAAGCTTAAATATTTGATGCGTTCAAAGTGCTTTGTATATAGCCAACTATATCCTATAGCTGGACAAGCAGAAAGCAATAAACCAATAAATCGCGCAAATTCCCGAATTTTACATCTTTTTAAATTTAAGAATTTATTAATTGTACTCTTAATACGCACAATTTTTTCCGGGGGTAGACTGATTTGGAATGTTTCCGAGTTTATGTTGAAGCCTAGAAATGGGCACGACTTCGCTGGTATCATTATGCTTTTACCCTCATTTATTAAGAAACCTTACGATGTTAATAGTTTTTTAGTTAGTAATGTATTATATAAACATGTATTATAAGTCTGTCCGATTAGCAAATAATCATCTTAATAGTTTGTTAATGTCACGCCTGCACAACGGTGTAACCTGACAATTGGTTTCGGCAACAGGAAAAAAACCTGACCTTAGTAAATATATAAGGAGCTGTACATAAGCCAAATGGTAATACATTAAATTGATATAGTTTGTTGTCAAATTGAAACCTCAAATACTTTCTAGACTCTGGATCTATATTTATAAAATAATATGCGTCCTTTAAATCAATTTTTGACATAAAACAATGTTTACTTATAAATTTTAATACTATGCGTAGATCCTCTATTTTAAAATGTACTGTATCAATAAATTTATTTAAATTCTTGAGGTTCAATATAAAACGAAATTTACCGTTTGGCTTTTTTACTAGAAATATACTGGACAAAAATTGACCAATGGTAGGTTGACATTCTGAAGCAATTCATTAATAGAGGTATAATATACATCTCTTTCACATTTATTGTATATTTTGACCTTTGGTGGCCTTTGTTGAATAACAGGACGTGCAAGCGGTATTTTATAACCCTTGATACAAGATAAAATAATTTCGTTTTTAGTAATTAGTGACCATTGGTAGTAAAATAAGGAGAGTCAACCAGAAAACTTTACCTCGTCTAACGACGGCCGCGACTCTGTCGCTGTTGCAACCCTCTCGATGAGCTGGACTGCAGATTCTTGTTCTGAGCAGCTCCCTTCATTGGACGTTGAACCCCTATCGTGCTCGCGAGCTGCGCCGGCATGCGGGCAGGATAGGGGGTTTTCCAGTTTAAATTACGTGACGGGTTTGCTATTTGCTGGAATTGTTTATGTGTTAATTTTTTATTATTTTTTTGTTGTCTACTTGTTGACGCCCTCAAGTCGGCCCCAGACTTGTTAATTGCTTTAGCGGTCTTAATTGTTTCAGACAGGTTAGAACCAAATAAATATGAATCTATCGTTGTATTATGAAGCTGTTCTTTCATCTCTTTTTTCAAAGAAGAAAGAATAAAATTTCTTCTGATAACGGAATCATTATGCTGTGAATCACACAAAATTCGTTGAGTGTCCATTAATATCTTGATTAATTCCGAATCAACCTTGTCACATAAAATAAGCTTATTTACAGCCTGGCTAAGACCCGATATAGCTGTGGCGGTCTGCTTCTGCCTAATCTCAATGCCTTTGTCGCGTTTAGCTATTATGTCTGAGATTGCGGCCTTAATTTCATCATTTAAAGCTGGAGCGGTTATGAGCTTACAGTTGCTCGGAAGCAAGTACTTCTCGGATATCTCTTTACGAATTTCTTTACTTAAACCCTGTATTGCGATGTATTCAAGACGAATCGCCAGGTCCCTGTGAATCTCAGGTCCATAAACCTTGGAATTATTAGGGTCCTCCCCTAATATTTCAAGGATAGCATTATCTAGACTAGGTTCTGGTGGATCACTAGAATCAAGTTCTGTCAAACTATTAATGTTCGACTCTAAAATTCTGTTTGTATCCAAAACAGGGTCTTGATCAACCGGAATTTCGGTAGCGGGTGTTCCATCTAATAAGTTGCCAATGTTACACATGACTTCAGAAATATCATTAATAGCCTCCGCATTTTCCAACTCTAAAATTAAGAGGTTGCTTATAGAAAGTTAAGAAACATACCAAAGTACTGTTCGCAAAACTGATTGTAGATATATCGGGTAGTACAGCTCCAAAGAGAAGTACGCAAACCCAGGAATTCCCTGCATCTCTGCTATATAACTAAGAAACAGTCCTACAATACTGTTCGCAAAGTTATTTTTAGTGTAGTATCATCTCCAAAGAGAAGCACGCAAACACTACAGAGATCGGTTATTACACAATTCTTCTAAATATTTTTTTTTAAATACCCACTTTGCAAAATATATTTCTATATTTTGAGGATAAATAGTGTTCTAAATAATATAACACTAACCTTGAGAAACTGAGCGGGATCGGCTCTCTGAAGCTGGTGATCTTTAATCTCTGCATCGGCGACGTAATTTTTCCTCCAATTTCTTGAGTTTCTTCAGTAATTTAGGATAATCATCCTCACTTTTACGCTTAGGCATAATTATTTTATATTGTATAAAAAAGAGAGAAATTAACTGAAACGTTTAAAGAGAATACGTGCGTTCACGGCGAGCACTAATAAATAAAAAAAAATAGACGAATGATCAGGGGGATGTCACGTCCTCGCGGGTTGGTTGCAGATTTTTTGTTTTAGTGTCTCTACCCTCAAAAAAGTGCGGGAATGGCGAACTATTAGGCGGTACTACAGGTATTATTTCTACTATCCCTTCGGACGAAGCCAGAGCATAATGCCGAGAAAGGTCAAACAGTTGCAAAAATGGTTCTGTTACGTTGCAGCACGCATCTCTTTTTATCACACGGTGTTGCTGCTAGTGACATCTCACTCGCTCAGCGTTTTGTTCCTCTATTCCGCTAGGTATATTAACTTTATGATAAAAAGGTGAAGTAAAATAAAAAATAAAAAGCTCCATGGCTTGCAGCACCACCTCGGCAACAGAATCGCCTAGATCATCCAGCGAAAAGCAAATTCGCCCCCATGGGTAGGATGCAAAGAAGGACCGCATCCCATCCCAATCAGCTGACCTATAGTGCCAAACATGGCGGCAGCCGGCAAAACGAGGCCATAATGGGCGTGCAACTGGCACAGAACTCCGGATCAGATACTGGTCCGATGAGCCAAGTGGAGCGTCAACGGAAACCGCATAACTGTCCGGGTAACAGATCAGCAGAAGGTCCAACAGGGAAGGCCTATGATCTTCCACATCAGGGATACGAGTTGGTGATACCACCAATTGTGTTAGATCATATACTGAGGCAAAGTGGTAAACAGATCTTCCTGCATGGTCGGTTGTACGTGAGCCGAGCCACTCGGTGTGATGGGCGTTGAAATCACCAAGTATCACAATCTCTGCGGATGGGATCTCTTGTAGCACGGAATCTGTATCTCGGTCAAAAAGAGCAGCGCCGGCTTCGCCGTCTGGAGGTGGTAGTGGTTGGTGTTAAGATTGCTATGAAGCCCCCTGATGTTACAAAAATTCTCTCACAAACCGAACGAAACACGACGACATTTGCCGCCATTTGACGTCGATGTTGTGTGTGAGCGAAGTACTTTCCAGGATGCGCCGGCACATTCAGCTGCAAGGCAGCATGGTGCTACATCGTAAAGAATATTACTTCTAATATTTCTCGGGAACAAGTCGATGAGTGTCGGAACAAATTTGTGTCTGAAATCGAGTCTCTGTTGTCGAAGTGACATCACATGACATGTGATGTCACTTCGTGGAAAATAGCACGGGGCTTATGAGCTGTGTAATTAACTAACGCTGACACTGCTTGAATCGTCTGCAACGGACTTAGACCAATGATGAATCATCTACACCCCATATACACTACGAAGTGTTTGCATGTGCGTTACCTTTCAAATATAGTATGCTCTTTTATTGAAGGTCGTATAGGTTCCAACAGATAATAAAATATATAAACACATTTAAATAATTTATTATTACACAATGTCTAATTGTACGAAAATAAATAAAAATCATTTTTATGAAATCTCTATTACTAATACTGAATCATATCACTTAAGTACATAATTATTGTAATTATATAAAAACTAATGTAATATAAATTATTATTAAATATATACAAGTAATTAGTAAATATATGTATCACAATTTATATGGTAATGTAATTAATCTAGGGTTAAGATAAAAAAAAAATCACGAAATCGGTCCAGCCGTTTAGGAGAAGTTTAGTGACATGAATACGCACATAAAAATTTTATATATATAAAGATGAAGATGATGAGAAGATCTCAATATAAATTCGAAGTAGCTTAAAGACTATCAGACCGAAAAGTATAGCCTGAAAAAAAAAACAAACCTAAAGAATACAAAATCTATAAAAACAAACCTCAATCAACAGGAAAAATGCAAAATGTATAGTGTGTATCCAAATGTATTTATTTAATCAAATACTTATATTATGTTTTTTTTTCATAAAAATACATACTAAGAATAGAAAAAAAATCGAATCTATCACAATCATTCGTATCATAATCATCATCATCATCTTTCACCCGTCCACTGCCGAACATAGGCCTCCCTCGTCCCTCCCATGCCATGCCAAGACGGCCGATCCCTCGCCACTCGCATCCAACACGGACTGGCCACCGCACGGAGATCGTTTTCCCACCTGGTCAATGGCCGACCAACACTTTGTCTACCTAAACGTGGCCTCCACTCTTGAACTTTTGGCCCATCGGCCATCCGTTCAATGTATAATAATATCTATGGACGCTTTCACACCACGTCAATCTGGTCCCGTGGTAAGTTCTCGAAGAGCTTGTGTTACGGGTACCAGAAAAATATTTGTATATTTACAAACATACATTAAATTTACAATTTTATCACAATCAATGTATGTTCTTACTTAATTTTGAAATATCAGCTCAGTATAAAGGTAACATTAAGATACAAATTATAGTTGTAGGAATGGAAAAGTGAAGTGCCTAATAAAGCACATACAATATCGAAGAAGAAGAAGAGTAAATATTAGGTTTTTTCACATATTCTATGGACTTTATCCTGGGATTATTTAAGGTCTTTTTTACCATCCGAATTTTCGGGTTAAACTTAAACTTAAATCATAATGGGAAAGTGGTTTTTTAAACCAAATATCATACCGAGGACTGAAATGATTTTGTAACATTTTGTACATTTCGATCAGCGTCGTCGTTGATTTACGAATTCTCGGATCCAACGTGAACCTTCTACTACACGTTTTTTCTTGTTGTTAATGGTTAACTTATTCACAATAAGGAAGTTTTTATTTTTTTAATTTATGTTTTAAAAATAGCAACTCACACTTACAGCCCATTGATATTTTTTTAATTATCTTCATAAATGTCGAAGTTATGCTACTATTTTCCCATCCGTTTTAAAACATCTCGGCTAGCAGCCTCTGATGTCACAAGTCTCGCCCATGGGCCGCTACTCGCTCGTTCGAGTCGAACTACCGCCGTACCGTTGACCCGGCGAGACTTGTGACGTCACAGAGCAAATGCTCCGCGCGCTTTCGGGAGTCAGTAATAGTTGATTCGTTTTGTCATTTCTCAAGTTATTGAAATAATTCTTTCACCATATTATGTAGGTATAATAATTTCTTTGCCTTACAATTTATAATATAAGACTTTTATATCTTTGTAAAAATAAAAACTTCCTTATTTCTTTTATTAAGATACGGAAATCTATCTTTTGTACTTTCATCGTCATTATAATTATTATATTATATATACTAGATTATTACATCCACTGGTAGCCACAGGCCAAGACGGTCCATCTACACTCCCATACAATTTGGATGGACTAATTCACGGTCGTCAGCCTTGCTGGATTAGAAGATTGATAAATCTTCTAAATGAGACTAGATAGACTTTCGTCCACCCCAGATCTCTGTTGTAATTCTACTTTCCTAAATATTACAATAAGGACCTACAATAAGATCATAATCTCGTTCTACTGGGGAGGGGAGACCTATTAGGTGCATCATAAGCTTCAAACAGTCTACTACCATTGCTTGGTAGAATTGGATTAGATTTCACCTCGTCGACAATTGTTGTGGTTGTATTGTCGGTTCTCTCCGAATCCTTCTCTTCGGGTGACGTCTTGTCTTCAGCGGTAATGATGGTGCGTTTCTTACCAGGAAGCTTCCGGGCGAGTTCAGCCACGAATGGATGTAGAAGCTTCTCGTCAAAGGTATCATTTTCGCTGCCTGTTATATAGCCGATGGTGACTCCGATGATGATGCAAGTGGTGGTACCGATTACAGCATACCACATGTATGATAGTGAGTAGACCTTCATTAGGGCATCGAATCTGAAAAGAGGTTTGATACATTATTACACAACCTTTGTACAGAAAACTGTACAGATTTATTTTATATTTATAATTAATCAGTGCCGCGGGGCGCGTCAGCATTTTTAATACCTTTATATTGTAACTAGTGGCACCGACAAACGTTGTCCTGTACAAAATATTTTATTTGTGAATCTAAACCATCCTCGAAGCCCCATGAACTGACACATAAAATTTCATCAAAATCGGTCCAACCGTCTAGGAGGAGTTCAGTGACATACACACGCACACAAGAAATATATATATATAAAGATAATTGTAAGTTTAACAGTAGAAATAAATTACTCATAGCAGAAGGTTGTGTTATTTATCACTTATCATGCCAACTTTTTGCCTCTATCACCTGTCATTTATCACACAAGTGTGAGCGCCGTCAGCAGCCCTCACAACCTTAATGGTTTACTGATGAAGGGGACGCTTTCGCCGTGCTTCCATCTGTATAGGTTACATTTCTTGCTTATTTCATTCGTGAAACAATTTTGCTGCATTTCGAAAAGACCGCAGGTCTGTAGCTACTGGTAGTTAGAACTTACGTATCAGGATAGGCAACGCACTAATGATTATGCAGTAATAGATGCTTCACAAAAAAAAGTTTGGCCGACAAATATAAAGCATTTATGTTAATATGAGAATTTACAATTAATAAAACCCTATATCGAAAGGAGAAAAATGGAATAAGATAAAGAAAATACTATTCGTGTTTGCCCACACAAAATCACGACATCACAAACTCAGGCCATTTGCCATCACGGTTTTGGAGTCAATTTTGCCAAGCCTACGAAGGTGGACTTAGGTAGATGTTTCACATCCACAAATTGTTCTATGGTAACGTATATTCAGTACTTACAGCGGGGTCTGATCTTTATGGTGGGGGGTATGCAAACTATCCATCTGCTGCAGCAGCGGTGCCAGGGCCGCTAGTGTCTGGTCCACTGGCAGCGGCAACGCTGGGGCCCGGGCTAGAGTGGAGTTGCGACAGCCCTGTAAGTGTTAAAGCAGTATTAGAAACCAATTACAAGGGGTGACGTACACGAAAGGTTCTATCTGCAATATTTAAGAAATATTTTTTCAATCCTTTATCTAGAGGGAAAGCTGATCTAGAGTCTATGGGTGTCGATATGCACCTTCCACTAGTGAACAGGGAACAACCAACTACCCGTTTGCCCCACATATAAACCAGCCATATCTCATTCCCCTTCCATAATAAGTCTTCTCCTCTTTTCTCTTCACCTTTTATATTAGTGTGAGTTGATAAAAAAGTGAGTGACGATGGCCTAGTGGGTATGGGCTCGGCCTCTTGAGTGAGAGCCGAGAGGTCCGGGTTCGATCCTGACCCTTGTGATGCCTAGAAATGGGTTTTTCTTAATTTCTACGCGAACCTGAACATGAGATCATAGCTCGCTCACCAGTGAAGGAAGCATCGTGAAGACACCTGCATGCCAGATGAGATCAAAAGTCTTTGAAGGTGTGTGAAGTTCACCAACCCCATGCCAGGGCATCGGTGAACTATGGCCTAAAACCCTCCTCGCCTGATATCGAGAAGGAGAAATGTGCCCAGAAGTGGGACATAAAAGGGTTGATATTATTAGTATTATAAGTGGATAAAATGGACATACCTCAACAGATAGATGTAACATACTGACGGAATCATTCACGTACATCAGTCTACCCGTAGCCATCCACATCGTGATCACGTGGGACGAGATCATTCCCCACAACGCCCCCTTCCCGTTCGCCATGGGGAAGAGAGCCGCTAAGAGGAATACTCCCAGAAGGGCCCCAGAAGTAGCTGACGTGACGAGCAACGACCCTTCCACCACTCCTCCCACCAGTCCCACGCATAAGGACAGACACATTATGGTTAAGGCTGTAATAGAAGTAAAAGTTGCTATTGAAATATTTTACAATCATACTATTGGAATTATTTCATCCTCGTCATCATCAGACAATATCCATCCACTGTTGAATATAATGGATTCCCTCAATGAACGCCAAGACGACCTGGCGTGAGTCATAGTGAGTCATGGTCACAACAAGTGGGCTAGACACACTCGGGAGAACGGATCACCGATCGGCCAATAGGGTTCAAGAGTGGAGGCCGCGTTTAGGTAGATGAAATGTTGGTTGGTTGCCACTCGCATCCAACACTGACCGGCCATTGCTTGGCGATCGTCTTCCCACCTAATTAATGGTCGAGAAGACCAATATAAAATCGAAAATTCAGTACTAGAGATATTTAAACATCTCAAAGCTGGGTTGGAGCTAATTTGTTCAAAAACCCATCCTTTGCATTCTGTTACGTTATATAGTATAACACTTTTTCAATTATTGGAATTCACGTCAATGTTATATAACTAGACTCACCGAATATGATTCCAATGATCTTAATGATCGTTAGCTGCTGCCTGTCGCTGATGCCCTTGAAAGCTGGCACCGCTGATATGAAGTCCTCCCACGTCACCGTTGATAACGAGTTCACGTTGGACACCAAGAAACTGGAATAGGACCGCAATATATGTGATAAAAGTGGATACCATTAACTTTTGCTGTCATGTATGACTTTTTTTTGGTTAGATGGATTGGAAATTTGGACGGCGTGACACATCGCCATTGAACAAACATTAGTTCATCAGAGACTAGTTAATGGAAGTCATCCATGCGTTACCTATCCTAAGACGTAAGATGTTTGACGAAGAAAGCAGGATGGTGTTACCCATACAGATAGGCGGCTAGCACAGCGCTTCTACAGTAGACCTTCCGCCAATGACATTAGTAAACGAATGGCTGACAGGCCTATAAATCTGAGCTCCAAATAGAGGGGATCACTATATCCATGCCTTGGGGGTATTTGTTGAAATAAATATAAGTATTTGAGTTTATAGTAGGTATAGGTACGTTACGTTTGCTTAAAATTTTCACAAAAGAATGACAAAGCACGCAGTAAGCATTCTTATTGCTTCAACTGTATTTCAAGGTCAGTATGTGTTTTTTTAGCTGCTATAAGAATATTTTTAAAAACTATAAATCTATCTTATCAACTCACCTTAATGCACCATTAAAGAGACTGCCCAAGAATAAACCCAGCATACCGGGCAGGAAAGAAAACTGGTCTCGTACATAAAAAGGGAGAACTTCATCTGGAGCGCTGATCTTTCCCGACATTAAGGGATCACAATACTTGTATAGCGCGTATATTGCCATCCCGACAATCCAGGAGAGACTGAAGAGTACGGAGACAGCTGGAATATTGGCGAGGAGGGTCTTCTTGACTCGAGCCTCGCTGGACATGGAACAGTATCTTTGGACGAAGGTCTGCTGGCAGCCGTAGATGGATACAGACATGAAGAGTTGACCAACCAGCGCAGATAGAGTATCAACGCGCACCGATGGATCTCCGGTGAAACTGGAATTGGTGAAGTATTTTGATTAGCTGAAGCACATGTACATAGTAAAATATTTTTTTTATGTTATTGGGATAGAAAAAGGGGCATATGAGCAATCTCATAGTAAGTATTCAGCATCACCAAGCAATTCGTTCATGCGTTGCCTATCCTGAGACACAAGATCGCATGTCATCGCACTCATACACTGTCTGTTCTTTCTGAAAGGCAGCAAAGCTGAGCCTTATACTTAGTCCTCATATTTGAAAGGCCAGCAACGCACCTGTTAATCTTCCGGTGAAACGGGTGTCTAAGGATGTTACTTACCACTTACGTAATACCAGTTCTTCTTGAGACTGAACAAAACCTTTTAAACACTTCAAGTGAAAATAATCACGCTATTCAGTATCAGAGTATAGGCTATTAATATTTAGCAACAAGAAGGTGCTTACTTAAAGAAATCAAGTCTGCCACCCGCAACATTTTCTTCAATAACCTTCTGCGGCCCGCCAGCCATGACAGTAGCTTGGATTATGAAGGCTCCACTCACCAATACCATTGTGAGGGTTTGAATCACATCTGCTCTGGAATATTTATTATTATTGGCATTTACTCTATTATTTGTAGCGCTGCGGGTATGGACGCGGCCTCTCGAGTGAGAAGTTTGAGTTCAATCCTGATCCCTGTGTGCCTTGAATTGGGTTTTTCTAAATTTCTACGCACACCTAAATACGAGAATATCGCTTGATCATCGCTGGAGGAAAACATTGTGAGGAAACATGCAGGTTTCCTCACAATGTTTTCCTCCACGGATAAGATTAAAAGTCTTTGAAACTGTGTGAAGTTCTACTACCCGCATTGGGCCAGCGCATCGGTGGACTATGGCCCAACACCTTCCTCGCCAGATTGCGAAGAGAAGACTCATATCACGCAGTGGGTTGATATTATTATTATTGTACCCTCTAGATTCTAGATGGTAAACTGTGAAAAATTAAGGTGATGGATGATAAAAATATGGTGACTATGAAATTATAGAGATATTTAATCCTCTGGAAGATGATAGGTTGAGCGATTTTAAACTAGATGACATCATAATATCACTTAATGAATACCATCTAATAATTATTACAGTACAATTAGTGTGAGAGAGAAAATTTAAATCCTAAAAGGCATTGGCCAACAAATGAAATCTCCTTGTTATTGCTTATGAATGATGGTAAGCAGAAACTATAAGCTAAAAAGAAAAAATGAAAAATACCAAATCGCAGATGGTTCCACTTAGGTAATGCACACAAAATATTACGTTAGTGATAACTATCAATTTCTTATATTAGTTGGACAGGTGAATTAACAAACGAGCCCCTGATGGAAAGGTTAACGTCACCCCTTATAGCCAGAGCAGTAAAGCTGCTTTGTAAATAAATAAGCAGGAAAGAGTTATCCAGGACGCTAGGCGCGAGGTATAAGCGCCTCCCTACCACCGGTAATTATACAAACAAGGAACTGCAATATTTATGTTTTGCATACCTTATAGCTGCAGCCAGACCTCCAAGCATGTTGAAAACAATGGCTACAAGGGTCAACGCCGCTGCTGAGGCCCAATGGGGTAAGGCCAGGACTGCGTGGAGGGCCACAGTCGGGGTGTACACTGTGACAGCTAAGTTCAGGGTCTGGCGCAGCAGAAATGTGGCAGCTGCTAGCCGTCGTACCCAGATAGAGCCGAACCGCATCTTGAAGGGATATTATCAGTGTAAGGAGGGCAAACGAGCAGCTGAAGTATTTTTTTTTTAATTTAATTAAAAATGCGTTATTTATCACCCACAGCGAACACTGAAGTTGCGAACGCCAATTATAGCGCGATGACATCACTGACCGGTAAACAAACTGTCATAGCTGTCATAACCAAGTCATACCATAATAAATTATCACCGGCATCCGGCAAAATGCAAGGAGCATAATATCTGCTTTCTTCTTTGACAGAGCACGAGTATGTTTATCGGTCTGTGACGTAATCATGATTACTTGACACCTTCTAGAGCGTTTTAGCGGGAATTGTAAATACATTTTTTTACGTCTTTTTTTATTAAAATCGGATATTTTTGTATTTTTTCGTGTTTACATTTTTTTGTTTGTATTTTTTCAAATAAAATCAATTTAAAAAAATAGTGAAAATTATGAGTGAAATTCGTCAAATCATTAGAAACCACTACGCTTACCTGTAGATATTCGTATACGGAATTAGTATGTAGCCTGTAGTAGACCGGGATGAATATCCAGCAGACCAGGGGAAAGGCTAAGGCCATCCCATAAAATGTCTCCCACATCGCTGAACCATAATACACCAGCTCTGATGGGAACCCTGGAAAGGAGACAGTAAGAGATGTTAACAGAATATAAGTATTTCATATCTTCTAGATCTTTTTATAAATTTTTTTGGTTATTTATTTTACCAGACATAAGATCGATACGGTCGTCTCACAGTTATAAGTAACCAGTATATTTATTCCTTGGATAATTAAAATGTTGTTTGTTGAATATTAAAATATATTTTATACAGTATATAGTAATTATAATTGTTATATTAAACGATACAAGTAAGTGTATTATAATATTGTTCACAAAAAGGTTTTAAGGTTCACAAAAAATATAAAAAATTTGAAGGTCTTTCACCATATTATGGTGGCTCTTGTATTTTATGATATTATAAAAAGTTAGTATTTTTTGGTTAGTTCGATAGATAAACTGGTAGACGCCACCTGATGGTAAGTTAACGTCAGTCATTAACGTAAATGAGTTTACTTGGAACTAGCTCAGGCAACTCATTTTATGTTGACTTATGATGTTAAGTATCTGTGCCAGTAATTACACTACCTGTCTTGCCCTTCTCTCCGAAACATAACAAAATTGTTTCACGGGAGAAACAAGCAGGATGGAGGTACCCATGCAGCCGGGAGTGCAGCCCAGCACATCCCTCTCACGGGTCACGTGTGTCCTTTAAGTTATCAATAACGGCTGGTTGGATTTTTATGTAATTTTACACGTAGATAGACCATAGCTCGGAATATAATAAATAATAAACTTCATTCCAAAATAATTTCATAATACAATATCTTAGTACTCCGGCAGAATAATTTCATAATACAATATCTTAGTACTCCGGCAGAATAATTTCATAATACAATATCTTAGTACTACGGCAGAATAATTTCATAATACAATATCTTAGTACTCCGGCAGAATAATTTCTTAATACAATATCTTAGTACTCCGGCAGAATAATTTCATAATACAATATCTTAGTACTCCGGCAGAATAATTTCTTAATACAATATCTTAGTACTCCGGCAGAATAATTTCTTAATACAATATCTTAGTACTCCGGCAGAATAATTTCTTAATACAATATCTTAGTACTCCGGCAGAATAATTTCTTAATACAATATCTTAGTACTCCGGCAGAATAATTTCTTAATACAATATCTTAGTACTCCGGCAGAATAATTTCTTAATATAATATCTTAGTACTCCGGCAGAATAATTTCTTAATACAATATCTTAGTACTCCGGCAGAATAATTTCTTAATACAATATCTTAGTACTCCGGCAGAATAATTTCTTAATACAATATCTTAGTACTCCGGCAGAATAATTTCTTAATACAATATCTTAGTACTCCGGCAGAATAATTTCTTAATACAATATCTTAGTACTCCGGCAGAATAATTTCTTAATACAATATCTTAGTACTCCGGCAGAATAATTTCTTAATACAATATCTTAGTACTCCGGCAGAATAATTTCTTAATACAATATCTTAGTACTCCGGCAGAATAATTTCTTAATACAATATCTTAGTACTCCGGCAGAATAATTTCTTAATACAATATCTGTACTCGGTTAGTTGTTATCTTTAAACCACGCTTTAAATTTATGCTGGTAAGTTATACTTTTGTTGTGAAGATCTATTATAAGGGTGTCCGTTTTATCAATCGTTCTAAGCATTTCATTTGTGGGAGAATATTGCAAGCCCTACTTTTTTGAAGTGTAAACTTATTTTAGCGCGGTACGCATATTTTTAGATGAGATAAAATCTCTGAACTCGCGACACCGCACCCGAAACGCTGGAGACAGTTTGACATTTTATTTTTAGTCATGTATGTCTGTCTGTCTGTCTGTCTTTCTGTCTGTCCGTCCGTATGTCACAGCCACTTTCTTCCGAAACTGTAAGATCTATACTGTTATAACTTGGTAAGTAGATGTATTATGTGAAACGCATTAAGATTTTGACACAAAAGGAGAAAAAAACCAATAAATTTTGGGGGTCTATGCTTAGAACAAAAACTCAAATTTTATTCTAAACTGAATAGTTTGCGCGAGAGACACTTCCAAAGTGGAAAAATGTGTGTCCCCCCTCCCTGTAACTTCTAAAATAAGTGTGATAAAACTAAAAAAATATATGATGTACATAACCATGTAAACTTCCACCGAAAATTGGTTTGAACAAGATATAGTAGGTAGTTTTTTTATACGTCATAAATCGTAAACCGCAATTTACCTTTCATGTAATCAACTCAAATATATAAAAAACATTTAATTCCATAAACATAAACCTTAATTTTTGTTAAAGTGTCCAATGTTGTATATTATGTAATGGTACGGAACCCTTCGTGCGCGAGTCCGACTAGCACTTGGCCGGTTTTATTTTAAATATAAGATTATAAAATATTTGTTTTGCACATTGTGTTGCTTCTAAATTATGTCCTGCGGCCATTTTGTGCGCCGTTTAAATTGTATAGGTTGTCATAATCTAATACAGCCTGTATTATAGGTATTTGAATTTAATTGTTTTGTTTTCACTTCTATCGGCATTCCCTGTAACTGGTTGGGTTTTTTTTGTAAATTGTGTATACAGGAATCCTGTATTTTAAACTAGTGTTTTTTGTTTGTTAATTATTTATTAAAATTCAATTCATATCATTGACTAGAGTAATGAAATAATATTATTCATTTGTTGAAATATGAACAAAGGTGGCACCAAATTTTTGATGACCTTCTCCGTTCAGCTGTATTGTTCATCAGAGCGTTGAAATTTGCTTAAACATTCTCTTTATATATTGCATAAGCAAATTAGAAGACGTCATGAGCAAAGTGGTCTAATAGTGAGTCATCGCCATTGAACATAAATGATTTAACCGGGGACAGTCCCAGACAACACATTGTACCACCACGGTCAAGCCTTATCGTGGTGGTGGGGCACAGTAACCTAAGGTGAACCCAGCACACCCCACGTGGGGAGCTCGTGGCGGAGGTTCTTGCCGAGATGCACTCCTATGTCTAGGATAGGAGGTGTCTCGGTGAGAGCCTTACGCTGGACGGGATCCTGCGGGTTCGCCGGCGGAAGAGGCGTTAAAGCGGAGGTGGGGAGAGGACCTGGCGCAGCAGCCGTATGGCAAAAAACCTGACGGTTGCTCTGCGTCCAGTCCTTGAGCGGTGGATGCGCCGTAAGCGCAAATTCCTCACCTTCCGTCTGACGCAGGTGCTCACCGGACATGGTTGCTTTGGTGAGTATCTGTGCCGGACGGACCGCAGGGAGCCGTTGACAGTATATCACGATTGTGGCGCGGCGGTGGACTCGGCCCAGCACACACTCGAGGTCTGCCCGAGATGGGCGGCGCTGCGTCACAGTCTGACATCAGTCATCGGAAGGGATGAAGAGTCTTGGACGGCGATGGTCTCCCTCTGCGAGGCAGTAATGTCCCAGATGGAGGCAGACGAGTGGGTGAGAGAGGAGGCCGCCGACGAGGCCTCCTCTCTCGACGAACGGGGGGGCGTAGGAGGCGCTATTTAATGCGCCTACAGTAACGCCCGTGTATTCGTGTCGGGCTCAGGATGGGAACCTGGATCTGTATGACACGACGTCGTGGGGACTGCTTAGTAGCGGCCGGGCAGTCCCCCTCTACGAGCAGTAGTCTGGCCTTCGCCAGAGCCAGCCTATCGCTGAGGTGATCCTGTCTGTTGCCTGTATATGTGCTCGCAAAGGTTTTAGTTAGGGTGGGCACTCCCAGATGCGAGTTCCACATTGGGTGAATCTACCCGAAGATCCTGGCTGCATCCATAAGGATTTTCCTGCAATAAAAAAAAGTGAACCCAGCTCCTTTGGCAAAGCCAATTGAACCAAGGAAGCTGCTCTTTGGACCCCTCTTGTAAAAAGACAAAAGTGCAGGGGGACAAAGGGCGAGTATGGAAATCTCACCCGATAGCCAGTGCAATTGCCTCCCGACGTTGCGAGGTGTTGTTCTCCCCACCAGGTTCAGGCCTTGGCATGGCGGTGGGGCTTAGTAGCCTAGGGTGAAGCTATTTGAGCCGAGTGGACTCGTCGTACCCTTATTATAAGAAGAAGGGACAAAAGAGCAGGGGGCAAGGGGTGAGGATGGGAACCTCACCCCATTGTACTGTCCCGACGTTGGGAAGGGTTGTTCTGTGGTGTGGGACAACCTCTCTGTGGAGGTGGCGTTGGACCCTTAGGGGACTGACTAGCCGTCTAAGTGCCCTGTTTGTTTATTAGATCCGAGACACCTCACCAAAGGCGGCATTGGTGGCACTCGCCGGGATTTAGTGGGTAGAGCTGCGTCCACTTACCATCTTTCAGCCCAGCGAGTCCCACATAATCGCCGGGGGAGTCCCCACTACCCCGCGGGATGCCTTAGAGCATTTCTGGGTGGAGCTGCGCCCACCGTACTATCTTTTGTGTAGCGAGTCCCAATACCCACCTGCGGAGTATAAAAATGGCAGAACATCATAGTATACATAAATCTATGACAAATACTATTGGTCTTCTAAAGTACTAACAGCGCCCCGTGGTTTCACCCGCATAGGTACTTGCCATTCCCAGGGAGTACAGGAACAAACTATAGCCCAAAATATATATATGCTATTCTAATGTCTAAGCTATTTTGTTGTAAAGTTTCATTAAATCTATTCGGTAGTTTTACGTGAAAGAGGTACAAATATAGAAACATACATACATACATTCCTACAAACTTTCTCGTTTATACTATCTATATATTATATATTCTACACCTCTCTATATACATAATATAGTGGAACTCGAAAATCAAGCCAAAACCGAGAACCACCTTTACCTCACCTCGTCCCCTCTCTCACCTGCGACAATATTCTGGAACTCTTGAGAAGACGACGGGCTTTACGAAGATAACCGAAGTTCCCCGAGCCGGGATTATATTAATTTAATGTAGCGCCTGTTAATTTTACAGAGCAATGTTTTTTTTTTGCTATCGTAGGGAAATTATTTTTATGCATGTAACTAGGATCTCGGGTAGATCACACTATATCGGACTCGCACCTGGGAGTGCCCTACCCGTAAAGTAATACCACTGCGAGCGCCTTCAGCCGCTTTTTGGGTGTCCCGGATTTGCAGGCACCCGAATCACCTCAGCGACCGGCTGGCCCCGGCAAAGGTTAAACTACTCCTCGTAAAGGGGAACTGCCTAACCGCTGATAAACAGTCCCCGCGACGTCGTGGCTTCTGGGTCCAGGTTCCCATCCTGAAACCCAACACAAACACAGTGGCGTTACTGGAGGCACATTAAGTAACGCCTCCTACGCACTCCCGTTTGTTGTCTGCGGGTAGGAGGCCTCTTTGGCATCCTCCTCCCTCACCCAATCGTCGGCCTCCTTCTGGAACATTAATGCCTCGCAGAAGGAGATAATCCAGTACTAGTCATCACCGAGCATCGCGGTATTGTCGCTCGGCAGAGACAAGTCCCCTTCGATGACATATCATCGCGACGCAGCGCCGCCCATCTCGGGCACACCTCGAGGGTGTGCTGGGCCGAGTCCAGAGTCCACCGCCGCGCCACAATCATGACAGACTGTCAACTTCTCCCTGCGGGCCGTCCGGCACAGGTACTCACCAAAGCAACGATGCCCTTTTTTTTTTTTCTTTAACGCCGGGAAATGTTCAGAGGCGTCCCGCGGGGGACGGGGTCTCCCCACGCGGGTATGTGGGACTCGCTGCGCCCACTCAATTACAGAGCAATGATACAGATTGCATTACATGGCTTATAATACTGTAACAGAAGAATAATGTGTTACAATATATACCAGTTACAGTATAGTAATATATTTTATAGTAATATACTGCATTTTATATAACACATGTTATATAAAACATGTTATATATGTGCTATACAAGGTTGATAAAAGCGAGAGGCATTAAATTAAACCACGTATACTATGTATCATTTTCAGGCTACACACCAAAACTTAGACCAATAGAATTAATAGTTTAGCCACAGGATATTTTTAAAGTTGCAACGTGCTGTGCGACGTTGCCTTTTAGATTCGAAGGACATTTTACAAAGGTTTACAAAGAGTTTTTACGTTTTACTTTGACTATTCACGTATTTAAGTTCTTTGAAAAACTTTTTTTTTATTGCTCTCAAACTATTTTTTTATAGTTTCGGATTAACGGTAAGCATGTGTAGTATATGTAGTTTAATTTAATGCCTCTCGCTTTTATCAGCCTTGTATAAAATGCAGTATCTAAAACATATTATTTTACTAACAATGGACGATTCCCACGATGGTTTCCTGACGGTATGGTTTTTTTGATGTTTCAAGTCATATTTGTTATCGAAGAAAATATTAGCATAGCCACCATTGTCAATGTCATCGTCATCGGCGTTGTTGATGTTTTTTCTTCTTTAACACCGGGAAATGCGCTGAGTATGTGGGACTCGCTGCGCCCGAGAGCAGGTAAGTGGACGAAGCTCTACCCTGGAGAGTGCCACCAATGCCGCCTTTGGTGAGGTGCCCCGGATATAATGAGCAAACGGGACACCTCGACGGCTAGGCAGCCCCTCAGAGGACCGATGCTACCTCCACAGAGGGAACAACCCCTCCCAACGTCAGGACAGTACAATGAGGTGAGGTTCCCGTCCTCACCCCTTGCCTCCTGCTCTTGTATCCCCTCTTCTTATAAGAAGGGTACAAAGAGCCCCCTTGGCTCAATTAGCTTCAAGGTGCTGGGCACACCTTAGGTTACTGAGGACCACCGCCACGTCAAGGTCTGAACTTTTAGTCCAGGGTATGTTTAATTAATAATTAAAAAAAAAGTTTTAAACATTTCACCGGTTTGATTATTACATAAATTCTATACCAATCGAAAGTATGAAGCCCATAGAATATGCAAACGTTAGGTTGCCTATTCTTTTCCGGTCACAACTATCGGGTAAATCTATACCAGACCGGAAAAGAATAGGCAACCTAACGTTTGCATATTCTATGGGCTTCATACTTTCGATTGGTATAGAATTTATCTAATAATACCAGTGACATGTTTAAATTTTTTATTTTTTTTAAATTATTAATTAAACATACCCTGAACTAAAATTTGTTAGGCAACCCATATGCACTATATTTATTGACATATTAAATTAAATATAAAATACGTTTCATCAAATAAACATCTCGGTGAAGATCGTTTTATATCCGTATCCTAGACTAACAGAATATACGGATTTTATCGCGATTCATTAAGTTTCACAAGCCCGTCGTTTCGGATACTTTACAGCAACCATGGTTAGAGTGAAATTAGCGTAAACAAATTTGTGTATTGAACTAATGTAAATACTGAATTCCAATCATTCATATTATGTATATGGATATAAATGAAGGTTTCTATACTACATTTTTATACAAAATGCGTTAAAAAAAATTCAAGAATCAATCACATTCTCACAATGCTTTCGTTAATACTATTCATAGGTTAGACGATAATGGATTTACTCCAAAACTAGTTAATTATACGGGGCAGGTAAGCCTATTAACCCAAACATGTGCCACCACGTGCTGCGCTAGGAAACGGAAGCCTATAGAATGTTAATATTATAAAATTAGTGTTTTGTCTTTACCATTATTGCCTTATCATCATCATCGTCATCATCAGTCTACTGCTGAACATAGGCCGCTTTGAATGAACGCTATACTGTCTTTACCAGAAATATATTTCGTTTAATTAAGCTGAAATTTGGTCTGGTTTTATAAATTTTATTTATTTTATCTTAGGAATATAATATTATTATGTTTCGGTTAGACATTAGAGCAAAACATTATTTATTTTAGTAAATACATACTATAATAACAATATGTAGTAAACAAAAGTCATCTATTGATTTTCTAATGGTTACGCGAATTTCACTCATTGCAACGGTAATTCTTGCTGTAAAGTATTCGAAACGGCGACAATATAAAAGTCTTAATTAATTGCGATAAATTCAACCAAAAGGTATTTCATTATGTAAGTCACCTGTTTATAACAGCTGTTCACACAACCAGCCTCTAAAGTAGCCTTAATAATGATTTCAGAACTAAATGCCTTATCTTTTACTATTACCTATTGCATAAATAAGCAAAAATATAGGCACTAGAACGGCTCCTTGCGGGACACATGCAGGTCGTAAAGAATGTTTGTTTTTTCAATTGAGATTAATTGGACATAGTCATGTTGTTAAAACGTGATAACCCTCCATTTTATAGCTCATACAATAGTTTTAATTACTCTGGAATGATTATGACAAATGCCACTAATCTTGCATCTTTTTTTTCTGCCCAGAAATGCTCTTAAGTATCTCGCGGAGGAGTGGGGACCTCTCAGGCAGGCATGTGGGACTCACTGCGCCCGAAAGATGGTAAGGTGGAAGCAGCTCTACCCACTAAAACCCGGCAAGTGCCGCCTTTGTTGAGGTGCCCCGGATCTGTTAAGCAAACAGAGTACTTCGACGGCTAGTATACCCCTCACGAGACTGACACCACCGCCAAAAAGGGGTTGTCCCGCACCACAGAATAACACCTCCCAACGTCGGGACAGTGCAATGGGGTGAGGTGCACAACCTCGCACCTTATTCTCTCCTAGTCTCCTCTCTCAGTTCACTTAGCTTCGCCCAAGGTTCACCTTAGGCTACTGAGCCCCATCGCCACGACAAGGCTTGAACCGTGGTGGGGACTAATCTTGAATCGAAGCTAAGCTTTTGCAACGTATAGACACGCCTGGGCTATGGAAGAAGCAGTCCAGCGGTTGATGGAAAAATATTGATAGTGATGATAAGGTCATCATTATGATGATCATGATGAGATGGTGATAATCTATAGTAATTATACAGAAGTAGGTAATGCTCACCGGTGAAGGAAACATCGTGAGGAAACCTGCATGCCTGATGAGATGATGAGATGAAGTATTTAAAGGTGTGTGATGTTCACCAGCCCGTATTGGGCAGCGCATCGGTGAACTATGGCCCAAAACCCTCCTCGCCTGATTTCGAGGAGGCGACCCGTGCCCAGCAGTGGGACATAGGGGTTGATATTATTATATTATATTATTAATGTTTCTAACCGAGATGTATAAGGTGATCTAAAAACCACTCATCTCAATTAGAAAATTCGTGCACCATAATGTTATAACTGTGTGATCACTATTAATAACAGCCAGATACGGCTATGAATTAGGTTAACGCGAAATTGCAATAGCTATATGAATACATACCTAGAAAAGACCTCACTCCTAACGTCCCTCTTGCCACCGACAGGATCATGGAGAGCGTAGACACCCCTCCCCCCGCAAATATGTAGGCTCGTTTAGCACTCCCCCCCACCTTCGCATCCTTCTTCCTCTGCCACAGTGGTATGCATGAGGACGCACAGACAAACAAACCGAACACTATACACTCCCATGCCAGCACACCGGTGTTCATTGTGGATCTGGAAGGAAAGAAGACAGTTTTAAAATCTGTGATATGAAGAGGTATACTCTGAGCGAACAAAGGTTCTGAAAAATGTGTTTTTTATAATATGACAACAAATTAACGGTTTTTAGGAATTATCTCTACTTATTCTGTGTTCTTACCAAATCTCATGGTTCTACGTCTATCGGTACCCTATAGGTTTTGGTTTGACATACACAGACTGACAAACAACGGAGCGATCCTAATAAGGGTGCCAATTTTTCATTTTGAGGAACAGAACCCTAGGTTTCACTTTTCTCTCGCACTTCTCATATTCCTTTGAAATCCTATTGTAGTCTATCTTAATTTGTAGAAGAAAAACTGTTTCTTGTTGAGATTAAAGCTTTTGTGTATGTTTCCTAGCCTGTATAAGACTATCGTAAAGGTGAACTACTTTTTTAAACTTGTAAGAGGTAGTGTCATGCTGCATTGCAGCCGATATAATATAATAACAGTGACAAAATAAGAGGAGCCCCTAATCACCGACTTGAGCACGTGTGCCTTAACACCGTGCAACTACCATCCATATAGGTGGTGTAAAGTGTTTGACCTTCAACAAAATTGCATACTCATATTAGAAAAGCCAGGCCATATTTGAAAGCGGGACAGAGAGAACGATGCCACGTCCGTCTAGCTCCATCGACTTAGGACGGGAGTGTGGAGGAAGTGCTATGAGCATCCTGCCTCCCGTCTAACGGGACTCGTGGTAAGGTTGGGATGCCCCAATAGAAAAGTCTCTCCCCACCATGGTTCAGGCCTTGACGTGGCGGTGGAGCATAGTAGCCTAGGGTGAGCCCAGCACCTAGGGCCGAGGGGGCTCTTTGTACCCCTCTTATTAGAAAAGGGGACAAAAGAGCAGGGGGCAAGGGCCGGGGACGGAAACCTCACCCCATTTTATTATCCCAACGTTGGGAGAGGTTGTTCTGTAGTGCGGGACAACCACTCTGGAGGGGCGTCGGTCCCTTGGGGTACTGACTAGCCATCGAGGTGCCCTGTTTGTTTATTAGATCCGGGGCACCTCACCTAAGGTGGCATTGGTGGCATTCGCCGGGTTTTAGTGGGCAGAGCTGCGTCCACTTACCAGCTTTCGGGCGCAGCGGTTCCCACATACCCGCGTGAGAAGACCCACTCCCCCGCGGAATGCCTCAGAGCATTTCCCGGCGTTAAAGAAAAAAAAAGGGATTATATAATAAAGGTTTGTGATTTGTATGACAAAGGCATTATATATCACACTTCATGGTCAATACACAATGTTCCATACAAATTATCATACACTTACCATAACGATGACAATTGTCATACAGATATGCATTCACAATTGTTTAGTATTAATACAGGTGTTATGCACAGAAAATATCAATACTGAAATCATTTTAGTTAACCATTCTATTTAACTTACTTAATCATCATCGTAGTATTAGTATAAATGAGATTTGATACATAACATGCGTAAAGATTTTTCCCAACTTTTTATAGTAAAGGTAACAATCTTTTGACAAAAAGTTATACGATAAAAACTATTTCTTATAAAGACCACGAGTGTTTTGTGTTTAATTTTTTATAATACTGATGAGATATGTTTTATCGGTGGAAGGAGTGCGTTGTTCCGCGTTATTACTCATGGATACACCATAGGTACCGCCGTCCTGCTTGGTTCTTGCTACAAACAGCTCTGCTGCTCTTCCAAAGGAAGAGATGCAGAACAAGCACTGTAATTACTGGCATCAAGAGCCTTTGAATATGTAAAACATGATTTAGTTCCCTTTTTTTACATCGCTGGGAAATCTTTTATGAATATAGCCTGGATCTATGGATAGATTGTGCCCCTATTTATGACTGGCACCTGGGAGTCCCCTACCCTTAAACTAAAACAACTGCGAGCGTCTTTAGCCACTTTTTGAGGGTCCCGGATCTGTATTCGACGGGATTACCTCAGCGACAGGCTGGCATCGGTAAAGGCCATCGTAAGGGGGGACTGCCCGACCGCTACTAAGCAGTCCCCGTGACGTCGTGGCATCTGGGTCCAGGTTCCTAATCTGAAACTCGACACGAGCACGGGAGCTATTACTGGAGGCGCATTAGGCAGCGCCTCCTACGCTCCCCCGTTTGTCGCCCGCGGGGGCCCGTCGGCGGCCTCCTCTCTCACTCGCTCATCAGCCTCCTTCTGCGACCTTACCTGATACCCGAGTTCCCTGGGTTAGTTTTAGGTGCTTGCTTATGTTCATGGGCAACGCTTACCTTCGGGTGCCTTGTATACCTATCCAAAAAACCATATCAATTTAAATTCTTATATAATATATTGAATTAAAGTACCTATCGTAAATCAACAAAATATCAATTAAAATGTAGTAAAAACTCCGAAAAATCCCTCATTGCTTGCGTCACTAGTATTCATACTAAAAGATAATATTTATGTGTATGTATGTATTATGTTACGTGTCATAATGACGTATTTTAAAATATACAAAAAATATTGCCTCTCTGTCAGTTCGTTTTGGTATTCTCCGTAACAAAGGGTGTGTGTGTGTGTCTGTGTGTGTGTGAGAGAGAAAGAGAGGGAGAAAGAGAGGAAGAGAGAGAGAGTGCGTGCGTGCGTGCGTGCGTGTGCTGGTCACACACTCAGGAGAACAGATGGCCGATGGGCCAGTAAGGTTCAAGAGTGGAGGCCGTGTTTAGCTAGACAAAGTGTTGGTCGACCGTCAACCAGGTGGGAAGACGATCTCCGAGGTCGGATGCGTGTGGCGAGGAGTCTCTTGACGTTCTTTGGGCCTCCCCTATGTTCAGCAGTAGACGGATAGAGGCTGATGATGATGATGATAGCCGCTATTTTTTTTTTCGTATGGTCGTCTCCACATTGTAAATGACTGACGTTTAACCAGCACGTGTGACAGTTTGTCTATCCATCTAGAATAAAAAATATTTTTTATTTCAGAGATGGAAAAAACTACAATTAAGATAAAGTCACAGTTGTTATTACATGTGCACAATTTAACGCTGGCTGGACGCTTTGAGTGTCGCGACCATTTTTATAACAAACAAACATAAACACCGATTGAGCGATTTGAAAAGATAATACAATTACGCCCGAATACTCAAACGAATCTCAAATGTAAGACGTACTTAAACTCATGCTACGACGTGTCAGATTCAAAGGAAAAAAAAGGGACAACACGAGTTTAAGTAGGTCTGAAATTTGAGATTCGTTTGAGTATTCGGGCGTTAAAGTTGTAAATGGAAAATCCTAAGTAATTAGATGTGAATGTGAGTTTGTTTGTTACGCTTTTACACCAAAACCACTAAACAGATTTTAAAAAGTATATCAACATAAGCGTTATCAGCTTAACATAAGCTATATTTTCCTGTACAAACATAATATAATAGTAGATAATTAAGGAATAGATCAATAAAACAGATTGATTAACATTAATTTATGTGGCAATGGACTGGTCACACACTCAGGAGAACGGATGGCCGATGGGCCAATAAGGTTCTAGAGTGGAGGCCACGTTTAGGTAGACGAAGTGTTGGTTGGCCATTGACCAGGTGGGAAGACGATCTCCGTGCGGTGGCCGGTCCGTGTTGGATGCGAGTGGCATTTACCTGAAGGGTCGTAGTAAGTAGAAAATATACTGCGTTTTCGGTACTTTGAAAGATATAACCTTTAAATGGGGACCAGAACCGTGGTAGGGCGATTTTTAAATCATTTTTGACAATAGGTACGTGTGGGACGTATTTCTTTCTTTTGTAAAATGCCCCAGTTTTCTCCGGGTATATTATAGGCCGTTTTTATTAAAAACTGATACCATGGAGCTGGTCTGGTTATGGAGTTGGAAAGTGGCTTTAGGAACTCCACAAGAACACCTATACACCCAGGCCTAAGAAGCCAAATACTTTTTCAAAGAAAGGAAACGCAAATTTAACTTAAAAGTGAAATTCCAGGCTAGACGAAATCGAGACTAAGCTAACAGTAAAATATGTAGAGAACAAGAGAAAAACACAGAATACAGATCAACCCCCTCAAACAATAAAATTTGGGGACCCCCAAAATTTACTGTTTTTATTTTCTACCTTTGTAAAAATCTTAATGCGATTTACAGAATACATCTACTTACCAAGTTTAAACAGTATATATTATGTATATTATAGTTTCGGAAGAAAGTGGCTGTGACATACGGACTAACAGACAGACAGACGGACAGACAGACAGACATGACGAATCTATAAGTGTTCCGTTTTTGCCATTTGGCTACGGAACCCTCAAAAAATAACTGTTTCTACTATTTTCTCTATAATATATTGTAGTTATAATGTCAAGTGCCACGAGGTTTATAAAATAGCTACTAATGTTTATAAATAAACAGTTTTATAAAAATGAATAGTATTTTATTGAACGAATAAGTTGAAAAAAACTGGGGCGTTTTAACTAATTTTCCCCTATATAAAAAATAAATAAAATTGGAGTGTCTGTTTGTATAATAACCGCTTTTTACATAATGCATATGGATGTATAGGTACACGGTACGTACACCAAAATTATACTTTTTTACAACTTTTGTACGTCTGTTTGTCTGTCTGTTTGTTCCGGCTAATCTCTGAAACGGCTTGGTCGATTTAGATAGGAGGATGTTATAAGGAGTAACTTACGCTATAAAAATAATCATCATCAATCCGGGTACGGCTGTAAATCTAGGTTAACGCGATTAACGCTAGGTTAACTTAGGGCGAAGCTGCGGGCAACAGCTAGTAGATAATATAGAGTTTAAATCAATATTTAAACTCTTTGTTCGTCTCACTAAAAGAGCATTGTCTAATATGAGCATCGATTTTATCAGTTCTACCGATATTTCAGACAAATAAATAAATAGAAAGACAAATCTTAGAATCAACTTGTTCTTCTACTAATGTAGGTACAATATTTGAATTTTCCACATCTTTTTCACATCACATTATTGATAATTTTGAAGTCGGTGTCGTATTTGTTTCTGTACCTTTTTTGATCGCAGGGAAATGCTTTTTACGTATGTAGCCAGGATCTCGGGTAGATCCTGACCCTATGTGGGACTCGCACCTGGGAGTGCCCTACCCGTAAACTAAAACCACTGCGAGCGCCTTCAGCCTCATTTTCAGGGTCCCGGCATTTAACAGTATCACCTCAGCGACAGGCTGGCCCCATCGAAGTCCAGACTACTCCTCTTAAGGGGGACTGCCCGGCTGCTTAGGCAGTCCCCGCGACGTCGTGTCATACTGGACCCAGGTTCCCATCCTGAACCCGACACGCACAGCGGCGTTACTGGAGGCGCATTAAGTAGCGCCTCCTGCGCACCCCCATTCCATACCGAATATGGTAGACGTATCTAGAGAGTCCTACTGCGAGGTTCAAAATGCCAAATGAAAGCGGTGACATCAACGCCACAATAAAGTCTGGCAAATTGCCAGGGATGATGAAAGTTCCGTCCCGAAAACCGTTCTAGTAAACAGACTTGCTATAAGCATCAGGAGTTTAGCATAAGTGACCCCATATCCCACTGTTAGGGAGGAGTCTTCATAATAGATGGATAGGCAAACGGGTAGACACAACACTTGATGGTAGGTCTTCAGCATCTGTTATCGAGCATTTTCTTTATCTATCCCGATATAGCAGTAAATGTGAGCCATACAATTCCGTAATTAATTAGTGATTTGTCAGTGATGTAATAGCAATTTAACCAACCAGTAATCTGTATGTACGTCTCATCGGCCAATCAACCATCTTTCGGCCAATCAGAGCGCAGAACCGGCGTAAAGTCGCAGCACAAAGGCGGTTTTTTTCTTCATAACATATAACATTACCGCTCTTGTTGGCACCTAGTTTCATACATATTATAGTTGTCATGAGGCAGGAAATGCCGTTGAATATCGAGTTTTATGTATTCCCGGACTTCGAGGTGGTGTAGGAGAAGTTTGTAATTTTTACGCGATGTCCGGTGGTGGAAAATCTCCTGCAGGTATTAGTCCGAACAATTCCTCAGAACACTCCCCGTGGTAGATTCGGTAGAAGATGCAGAGTGATCCGACATCTCTACGCAGTGCTAAAGATATTGTCTCGGTGACAGTATGAGCTTGTCCTTGAAACACGGAAAAGCAGAACCAGTTGGTGGTACTCATGCAAACGGACGCATTCCTCTCATATCAAAAAATCTTTATCAGATAAGGCGGTTAACACACGGCACCGCGCACCGCCGTGGTAGGCGGTGAAGTGGATCTCAAGTTGTATTGGCTTCTCTCTCACGCAGCTCTACCCAGTAAAACCCGGCGAGTGCCGCCAATGCCGCTTTTGGTGAGGTGCCCCGGATCTAGTAAACAAACAGGGCACCTCGACGGCTAGTCAGTCCCGCAAGGGACTGACGCTACCTCCACAGAGGGGATGTCCCGCACCACAGAACAACCTCTCCCAACGTCGGGACAGTACCTTCCCCTCTGCTCTTTTGTCCCCTCTTCTTATAAGAGGGGTACAAAGAGCCCCCTCGGCTCAATTAGCTTCGCCCAAGGTGATGGGCTCATCCTAGGCTACTGAGCCCCACCGCTACGTCAAGGCCTAAACCATGCTATTCTATTCTATTCAAACGAGCAGTCGAAGCCTTTTAGCGACTACCGCCCATACACATCCGCACAACCAGAGATTATGCAGATGCGTTGCCCTCCTTTTCCATAACTCCTCCAATGGGCCACCAGAAACTCACAAACCGCACGAAACACGACAGCATTGCTGTCACTATGCCGGTATTCTGAGTGATGCGCTGGTGTCCGGCTACCGAGTACAATATGGGCACCATCCTGCTTATTTCTCTCTTTAGTCTCCGGTTAACTTGTGTTCAAAAGTGACGCTGACCACTTTGTGCCACTTCTATTGCCTATATTATAACACAAGCTGTTGCCTGCAGCTTCGCCCGCATTACTCAACTCCTATAAGTCACAGCGTGATATAGCCTATAGCCTTCCTCGAAAAATGGGCTGTCTAGCACTGAAAGAATTTTTCAAATCGGACCAGTAGTTCCTGAGATTAGCGCGTTCAAACAAACAAACAAACAAACTCTTGAGCTTTATTAGTATAGATAAAAAGATTCATTGTAGGTAAATAAACACAGTATACACAATAGTAAATACCTATGCAAAACACAATAAACACAAACAAACCGAAAATGTCCAAAAACGAATGACCTTGTACGAAGACTATTGATTCTGCGGCAGACATTTTGGCTGGTCGCCAAAGCGCCGGCACAACTGTCGTATTGTTTACTATAATTATATTAATAGTATTGGGTGGAGAATTTCCAATTATATGGGATTTTATTAGTGGCGGTGGGGCTCAATAGCCTAAGGTGAACCCAGCACCTTGGGCGAAGCCAAGTGAACTGCTCTTTGTACCCCTCTTATAAGAAGAAGGGTACAAAGAGCAGGGGGACAACGGGTGAGGATGGGAACCTCACCCCATTGTACTTTCCCAACGTTGGGAGGGATTGGTCCGTGGTGCGGGACAACCGCTTTGTGGAGGTGGCGTCGGTCGGTCAGAGTGAGAGACTTGGGACTCTTAATGGCTTTAATTATAAGAGTTTAGGAGTAGACGGAATTCTAGGTTCCTTAAGGTACTGAAAAATTCAATGCAGGCCAGTTTTGTTTAGTTTTTATCTAAGCTCCAATTAAACTGTACTTCAACCCATGGTCTTTTTTAATAGTTTTATTTTATCTAACTATAAAACTGACTTCTATCCTAATCACAAGAAATAAAAAGATAAATTTTATGATCTAATAAAAGTAAATTAGTAATGAATTTTGGATGAAGAGTCTAAGAGAGAGGGACAAAAACCTTGTGATGAAATGTACATAAGGAAAGAACGCAAAATGTAGACTCTTTTTTATATAATACTTGAAATTACAATGATTATTTTCACAATTTCTCTTAATATCTCGTGAACAAGGCTGTCGTAGATAATGCTGTATATCGACTTTTTATAATAGGCAAACGGTCAGATGAGCCACGTGATGGTAAGTGGTCAACTTTGACCAAGAACATAAGCAAGTTAACCTAATACTAGCCCAGGCCCATTTATGAGTTCCCCACCATGGTTCAGGCCTTGACGTGGCGGTGGGGCTTTGTAGTCTAGGGTGAGCCCAACACCTTGGGTGAAGCTAATTGAGCCGAGGGGGCTCTTTGTACCCCCCTTATAAGAGGGGACAAAAGAGCAGGGGGCAAGGGGTGAGGATGCGAACCTCACCCCATTGTACTGTCCCGACGTTAGGAGGGGTTGTTCTGTGGTGCGGGATAACCCTTCTGTGGAGGTGGCGTCGGTCCCTTGCGGGACTGACTAGCCGTCGAGGTGCCCTGTTAGCTTTTACAGATCCGGGGCACCTCACCAAGGCGGCACTGGTGGCACTCGTCGGGTTTTAGTTGGTAGAGTTGCGTCCATTTACCATCTTTCGGGCGCAGCAAGTCCCACATACCCGCCTGGGGAGACCCAATCCCCAGGCGGGATGCCTCAGAGCATTTCCCGACGTAAAAGAAAATAAAAAAAGGCCCATTTATGAGTTGCCTATCCTGAGACATATAATATGTTAAGTCTCTGTGCCAGTAACTTTTATTTTTCGGAGGGATCTATGCTAATGGCCCAAAGGCCCTAATGCTTCGTCGGATTTGCGTGAGCCCATTTGGCTCACTATTAGTTTGTTAAAGTGGGTGTTGCCCCCCGCCAACCGTGCAGTCTGCGACCACACGGTCTCC
Organism: Helleia helle; assembly: GCA_963853865.1. Classification (NCBI taxonomy): domain Eukaryota; kingdom Metazoa; phylum Arthropoda; class Insecta; order Lepidoptera; family Lycaenidae; genus Helleia; species Helleia helle. Next base: position 12,407,315 of record OY971436.1, read on the forward strand.
TGGCGTCGGGTTGGGACAGTAACTACATCGCCTGTCTTGCTATTGAAATATGACCATATTTGTTGCACTTAAAGCATCTGGGGCTGAAGGCTTTGAAGCCTTTGCATTATTTTTGTTGTAATATTAATAAAGTGAAGCCGAGTCTTTTTCATCCTTGACGTCCTGCAAAATTTTTGTTTTAACTAAATCAATAGTTATGGTCACACCTGAGCTTTCCATTGCCATTATCATTGGTTTGTAGAAATCTGGCAGCCCTGCTAAAAGTGTTCCTAACCACTCATGGTCAACATGAAAACCAATGTTTCGGAGCTTGTGCGCACAAGTAATGGCCTTATTAACATAATTCTCCACACTTCCACACACAAACTATAATATATTATGTGAATACGTAGTATTCACAGTATGCTTCCACAGCTTTCTAGATCTGTGGTTATAAGCTCACGTAGTAAACCCACCTTCCTCGTCAGGTCAGAGTCATCAAAATCCCTACTCAAGTAAAGCCATATCTCTTTAGAAGTTTTTGCCTATTGAATTTATAATTGATAGGATCTACCAATAGCACAATTTTTGTCGTTGCTTTGGTGTCGTCGCCTTTTGAAAAGGGGGTTCTTCATGCATTTCCATTGGTCCTCGTGTTCGAAATAGGTATTGTGGTACTCCATGTGGCATAATTTTCGCGGCCTTTCAACTTTTCTATCTTAATTAAAGTGGCACCTCAAGACATTTTTGATTTCAATTCTTGTTTTATATGTTGTTTTTAAAAAAACCCTTAATACCGAAAAATGTGACCAATTGAGATTACAACTTAAAATTTCCTTTTCAACTCAAAAATACTAAATACTGTCCCTAATCGAAAATTTATCAGGCATCTGGGCCCATTAATTTAAAGATGAACTAGACCTATGCTGATGAAATATATCAATAATAGGCGCAACGATGTTACAATGGATCACAAAATGGAAGATCGCTTTATTGAAAACCATAGCTATATATATACAATATAACACACAGATAATATATTAAAACCGTAAATAACATATGGATGCGTTCTTGCCTTCTTGCCCATGCCCTTCTCTCCGAAACACAGTAAAGCTGGTTGACAGAAGAAAGAAACAGGATGGTGGTACCCAAGCAGACGCGCTAGTCAGACTTCTGATTGCCTTATTTTTATTGTCTTTCCAGTTTTTTATGGAAAATCCTAAATAAATATGATCATTTATTTATTACAAGGAATGCATGGCCGATGGGGCCATAAGGTTCAAGAGTGGAGGCCACGTATAGGTAGACAGAGTGTTGGTCATTAACCAGATGAGAAGACGATCTCCGTGCGGTGGCCGGTCCGTGTTGGATTCGAGTGGCAAGGGATCGGCCGTCTTGGCGCTCATTGAGGGAGGCCTATGTTCAGCAGTGGACGGATAGAGATGATGATGATGATGACTTAAGAAATGCCGCGGTGGGAGGCCTCTTCGGCGGCCTCCTCTCTCACCCGCTCGTCGGTCTCTTTCTGGGACATTACTGCCTCGCAGAAGGAGACCATCGCCGTCCAGGACTCGTCATCACAAAGCATCGTAGTGATGCCGCTCGTCAGAGAAAAGTTCCCTCCAATGACTTAATAGTCTGCCTATGTGAATATAATCCAAGATCAGTTTGACCGATATTATATGTACATATAGTTAAGTCTTGTGTAATTAATTATATGTTACGGCTAAAGGTAGGTGTGAAACGTAAGAGTTGCCGATTTATCTTCAAGATGCAGCTAAAGTTCGATATGATGTTAGTTTGCGTCGTGAATTTCCATCTTTAGCCGGTTAATTTGCACATTAACTGAAACGAAACCGCTAAAAATATATTCGATCGACGTGCCGCGGAGCCTACATAAGGAGGAAATATATCCTCAAAATGGTGGGAGCGTCTTAAATTTGTACAATTAAAGAAACGTCGGTATCAAAAGAACACCTTATGAAGCGTGAAGTGATTCTAGTTTATCATATCAACGAATAGGTCCATATTATTTTATTTTAATGTCTATAATATAATGTTTTAAGTACATTATTAACATAGCAAATGTTTTATTTCACAACCTCTGTGGCTCAGTAGTTAGCGCGTTGACGCTAGACGGAGGTAGCGGGATCTAATCCCGACAGGGAACAAAAAGTTTTATGTGTTACTGGATCATAGATGCAGTGTATTAAATATATGTAGTATATAATAAAAATATTAAATATATGTATAGTATAAAAGTATTAAATATATTTCCGTTGTCTGGTACCCGTGACACAAGTTCTTCGAGAACTTACCACGGGACCAGATTGACGTGGTGTAAAAAGCGTCCATAGATATTATTATTATTTAGTAATGTTGAGTACCTACATAGGTATGTGTAATGAGAGTGATTCTTTTTTAATAAAAGTTTTCGTGTCGAGAACGTAAACATTATTATACCGTTTCCGTGTTCATTTGCATCTACATTTTAGCCAAATGTATGCAGTTACTACGCAGTTACACTTAAGCCGGCTAATGATAGAAGAAATGAACCTTAGCATCTCCTCGAAGATAAACGTAAGCCGGCTAATTTTAAGTTTCCCCACCATGGTTCAGGATTTGACGTGGCGGTGGAGCTCCATAGCCTAGGGAGCCCAGCACCTTGACGAAGCTAATTGAGCCGAGGGGCTCTTTGTACCCGTATTATAAGAAGAGGGGACAAAAGAGCAGGGGGCGAGGAGTGAGGATGGAAACCTCACCCCATTGTAGTCCCGATGGGTTGTTCTGTGGTGCGGGACAACCCCTATGTGGGGGTGGCGTCGGTCCCTTGGTGGACAGACTAGCCGTCGAGGTGCCCTGTTATTCATTAGATCCGGGGCACCTCACCAAAGGCGCATTGGTGGCATTCGCCGGGTTTAGTGGGTAGAGCTGCGTCCATTTACCAGCAGCTTTCGGGCGCAGCGAGTCCCACATACCAGCCTGGGGAGACCCACTCCTCCACTGGATGCCTCAGAGCATTCAATAGTTCACACCTACCCTATAGCTGTAAGATATATAACAATAAGCGATTGTCGTATTTCCACAGCTAAGCACATAATATTGTCTACCGAAATTAGCAACAAATATATATGTATAACATTTTTTTTTGCAAAACTATAAATAGAGCATAATTCAAAATGACGTTTATCGGTAAATGTGAACTATATCAGACTTTTTGTCCCCTGTTGGGAAAACCATAATCAATAAACGTGAACACAATTATAATATCCAACTACTGATAAGATCTTCAGTTAACATATTGTTTGTGTAGTGGGTACGGGCTCGGCCTTTTGTCTGAGAGATCCGGGTTCGATCCTGACCCATGTGAAGACTAGAAGTGGGATTCTAAATTTCTTCGTGTACCTGAACATGAGACCATTGCTTGCTCACCGGTGAAACATCGTGAGGAAACCTGCCTGATGAGATTTGTTGTTGTTTGTTGATGTTATGTATTTGAAGGTGTGTGAAGTTCACCAACCGTATTGGGTCAGCGCATCGGTGAACTATGGCCCAAAACCCTGCTCGCCTGATTTCGAGGAGGAGTGCCCAGCAGTAAGACATATTATAAGGGTTTATATTATTGTAGGTATATATAATTTTTTATATTATATTGGCGCACCATCTCGTAATGCCTCCACTACGCAGTCGTTCCCTACGCCACTTAGAACTAGCCGGCAACTTATGCCTTGCCTCTAATGTAAGATGAGTCTCGATATCAGTTTTTACACTGCCTGTTATTCCATTCAAATTACAGAAAAGCTGTTTGACGTAATCTAAATAAGCAATATTGAGGTACCCATGCAGACGCACAGCGCCTGCAAGCAACTGACCTGTTGGTCTAGTGGTTAGTGACTGCTAAACCATTTTCTTCTTTAACGCCGGGAAATGCTCTGAGGCATCCCGCGGGGGAGTGGGTCTCCCCACGCGGGTATGTGGGACTCGCTGCGCCCGACAGCTGGTAAATGGACGCAGCTCTACCCACTAAAACCCGGCGAGTGCCACCAATGCCGCCTTTGGTGAGGTGCCCCGGATCTAGAAAACAAACAGGGCACCTCGACGGCTAGTCAGTCCCGCAAGGGACTGACGCCACCTCCACAGAGGGGTTGTCCCGCACCACAGAACAACCCCTCCCAACGTCGGGACAGTACAATGGAGTGAGGTTCCCATCCTCACCCCTTGCCCCCTGCTCTTCTGTCCCCTCTTCTTATAAGAGGGGTAAAAAGAGCCCCCTCGGCCCAATTAGCTTCGCCTAAGGTGCACCGCTCACCCTAGGTTACTGAGCCCCACCGCCACGACAAGGCCTGAACCATGGTGGGGTGACTGCTAAACCTAACAAATGTTTGTGCTAACAAAATCAAATGTTTGTGTGATGAGCATGATCATTTGTTCTGTGTCTGGGTGTAGTTTATCTATAGTATGTATGTATTTACAAATATATAAGTATGTATCAGTTATTGTTTTCTAATGTTTACACAAATTTCACTCATTATAATGAGTGAAATTTGTGTAAATCGGGCTTGTAAAAATCTTAATAAACCGCGAAAATCCGTAAAAAAATGTTTCAGTATACATCAGTTGGTTGGTTACCATAAGAACAGGCTCTGCCTAGTTTGGGATCAGATGCCACGGGTGAGTTGTCCCAACACATTATTTATTTATACCACCTACCGTTCGAATTTTAATATTGTGTTTACATACAATATTAAAATTTTCGTGATTAGACAAGTCATACAAAACTGGTATAACACTACAAAAAATATTACGTTATATAAACTGACCTCAATGACCGTATTTTTTGCTGTATATTTTATTCGGCGTGATATAGTCATCATCATCACCATCATCATCATCATCACCATCATCATCATCATCATCATCATCATCATCATCATCATCATCATCATCATCATCATCATCATCATCATCATCATCATCATCATCATTATCATCATCATCATCATTATCATCATCATCATCATCATCATCATCGTCCCCTATCTGTCCACTGTTGAACATAGGTCTCCCTCGATGAACGGCAAGACGACTGATCCCTCTTCACTCGTCAACAATTTTTCTCAGTCTCCTAATAATATGATTGAGATGTCTTTCCATCCGGAATCGCGTGTAGATAGTTTTTGAAAAATTGAAGATGCGCTCACAAAAATTACAATTTACTTGTAAAGGCATTTGTTGACTTGATTATAATTTCTTTTGTATTAATAATATGCTTCGTTAAATATAAACATTACAGCTAAAATGAAGTATTTTAAAGAAATTGTAACAACTGTTGATAATCCATAAATAAATAAATAAAAATAAAATAAAATAACCAGTATGTTATCATCATCATCAGTCTCTATAAGTCCACTGCGGAACATAGGCCTCCCTCGAAGAACGCCAAGATGGCCGATACCTTGCTACTCGCATCCAACACGGGACTTGATCACTAAGCATCGATCACACCGAGTGATGGCGGCACCATCAATCGGATCAGCGGCAAGCGGCAGAGCCGCCGATTTGAATCCATCATCCTCTGCAATTGCCAATCCGCCTGCTCAGCGTGGCAATTACGAGCATTTCCCCTCGATGAATTACAACTAGTATGTATCTACCTATGCTTGTTTCTTCCTTGAAATAGCTTTAAAGCGTTTCAAAGGGCCAAGTTAGTCAGGGTAGTTATTGGGACTGGGTATAGGATAAATAAAAAAATAAACAAAAAATGGGTGCTTGGGCTGATGTGATCTCATTTAATTACATGGGCGACGCTGACCACACCAGATATCAAATATAAACCCCTTGTATAATACATTTTTGGATTGTATAATCAGATAACATATTTAATAGGTAGCGATCTCCGTACGAAGTGTTGGTCGGCTATTAACCAGGTGGGAAGACGATCTCGGTGCAGTGGCCGGTCCGTGCTGGATGAGAGTGGCGAGGGATCGATCGTCTTGGCGTTCATTGAGGGAGGCCTATGTTCAGCAGTGGATGGATGGAGGCTTATGATTGATTTCCGTGCAATAGCCGGTTAGAGGCAAGGTTATGGCCGTCTTGGCGTTTATAGAAAGATCCAGCCGTGAATACTTGATGTTAATAATGATGATTGCAACATCTTGATGATTTGACGACCTCTGTGGCTCAATGGTTAGCGCGTTGGCGCTCAAGCCGGGAGCACATGTGCCGGCATTTTTATGTTAGTTGGATAGGCAAACTGGCAAACGTGCCACCTGATGGTAAGTGGTCGACGTCGCCCATGAACATAAACTAGTTTACCTGGTACGAGCCCAGGCAACTCATTTATGTGTTGCCTATCCTGAGACATGAGATGTTAAGTCTCGGTGCCAGTAATAACGCTGCCTGTCTTGCCCTTCTCTCCGAAACACAGCAAAGCTGTTTCACGGGAGAAACAAGCAATGCATGCAGCCGGGAGCGCGGCACAGCGCATCTCTCCCACCGGTATAACAATAATAAAAAGTTTTCTGTGTTCCTGGGTCATGGATGTGTATTAAATATGTACATATAATATAATAAAAATCTTAAATATATGTATAGTATAAAAGTATAATATATATATACACACATATATATAATATAGACGACCTCCGTGGCTCAGTGGTAAGCGCGTCGGCGCTCAAGCCGGAGGTTGCGGGTTCGAATCCCGCCAGGGAACAAAAATATTTTCTGTGTCATGGTCATGGATGTCTATTAAATATGTGTATTATATAATAAAAATCTTAAATATATGTATAGTATAAAAGTATTAAATATAGTTCCGTTGTCTGGTACCCGTAACACAAGTTCTTCAAGAACTTACCACGAGACCAGATTGACGTGGTGTAAAAAGCGTCCATAGATATTATTATTATTATTTCCGTTGTCTGGTACCCGTAATATAAATTCTTCGAGAACTTACCACGGGACCAGATTGACGTGGTGTAAACCGTCCATAGATATTATTATTAGGTATTAAATATTATAAAAACTTCTAAACAGATTTTGAACAGTATCATTGTTATAGAACGTGGGAAGTATCAAAATAAACATTAGAAGTCATTTTACATCTATTTAAGCAAACAAAGCTGGAGATATCAGCTATATTACAAATAACTTGACAAGGTAAACACTATAAACATCGGTTGGAATCTAGCTAAATCTTTGCAATAATCAGCTGATCTATTAAAAAATAAAATTACATAAATTGCAATTTTCTTTAAGTACCTGAAAAAATATTTATTTATTCGTTATAAAGCTGAGGAGTTTATATGACCGCACTAATCTCTGGTTCCATCCCGATGCCAGGAGGCCATGGGGTCGTAGACTTCACGGTTGGCGGGGAGCAACTCCCCAATAATAATCAATTTTAAGTGAGCCAAATCGGCTCATAACAGTCAGTTGAAGCATTAGGGCCTTTTGACCACTAGCATGGATCATTCCGAAAAAAAAACTAGTCTCTAGAACCACCTACCAGCCTAATTTTTTCGCATTTATTGGGCCAAGATTTTTTGAGCGGGAAAAGAACGGGAAGGCATCGTAAACATTTCCATTCTTTATCTTATATTTAAATTAACAAAAAACTATAACAACAAAAACAAAAATCCATAAACAAACACAATAAACATGACTTACTGTTCCGGGTTCCGCAAATAGATATTTGGCTTGATTCCAAACACAACACAACCACGCGCGGCGGAGACACCAACAAAACTGACTTCATGCGTACCTTACATTATATTTCATTCCATATTTGAATTTCGAACTGTGCCAAGATTTAGGTAAGTCTTCGTCTTCTTTTTTCTTTACTCTATTGGCTAAGGGTTTCTGGTATTTTTCCCACCATGGTTCAGGCCTTGTCGTGGCATTGGGGCTCAGTAGCTTAGGGTGAGCCCAGCACCTTGGGCGAAGCGAATTGAGCCGAGGGGGCTCTTTATACCCCTCTTATAAGAAGATGGGACAAAAGAGAAGGGGGCAAGGGGCAAGGACGGGAACCTCACCCCATTGTAATGTCCGATGTTGGGAGGGGTTGTTCTGTGGTGCGGGACAACCCCTCTGTGGGTGACCCCCTCTGCGGGCAACCCCCACCAAAGGCGGCATTGGTGGGACTTGCCGGGTTTTAATGGGTAGAGCTGCATCCATTTACCGCCTTTCGGGCGCAGCGAGTCCCACATACCCGCCTGGGGAGACCGACTATCCCGCGGGATGCCTCAGAGCATTTCGCAGCGTTAAAGAAAAAAAAATGGTTTCTAGTACCTATTTCATGTGATATAATTTTAATAAACTAGGCTGGCACTGAGCTTGCGCCTTTCTGCATGACACTACCATTTAGCATAGGATTGGCTTATGCCGCGTTTCCGTCCGCGGGTAGAAACTTTCTGCTTATTTCTTTCGTGAGACAGCTTGCTGTGTGTAAAAAGGGCAGGCCTTTCGCCTAAGGATAGTCAAGCTGGATGCTTAAGTTAGGCCGGTAATGTATGACTTACTGGCGGGAGGGATGCGCTGTGCCGCGCCCCCGGCTGCGTGCACCACCATCTTGCTTGTTTCTTCCGTGAAACAGCTTTACTGTGATTTGGAGAGAAGGGCAAGACAGGCAGGGTAATTACTGGCCGACCAATTACCATTAGGTTATCTGCCAGGTTGCCTATTCAACTAACATAAAAAATGCATCCGGACACAATAAGGTCTTTGGATCAACTTGTCAATTAATTATAAACGCTGACCACTTACATGGATTCTTAAGAAGAGGCCTCGAAAATGGAGGTAGCAGCCGTCTTGGCGTTCATGGAGGCCTATACTTTTAACTGACCGTTTATTAATTTAGTCCTTGATTAGGGTTTTTGGGGTCGTTATTAGATAATAACAAATAGGATAATAATGTGAGCGTTACCTAATCAGTGTTTTCTTATAAGTTGGCCCCCAAACCCCCTTTTTTTGGTTACTGAGAGTCCCCAAAGGACGGCAAAGAAAACCCTATTTTCACCTCATAGTGAACGGGGCAATAATGTCTTCTTGAGAGTTGCTTCTTATGGGATGGAAAGGAGGTTCTGAGGGTCATTAGAGTCCCCCAAGTACACATGAAAAACCCTCCGTCCGACTTTTAAAATTTAAGAGATGAGGCGATAATAATATGAGCGTTACATGACGATATTACCCTAAGAACCCCCAAAACCCCCTTTTTATAAGAGACAGGGCAATAATATAAGCGTTACGTGACCAGAGCTTACTTATAACACGGAAAGGGGGCTTTGGGGTCATTATGGTACTTCTCCTAAGGACCCTTAAAGCCTCTAAGACCCCTAAACCTGTAAATCAAGAGACGGGTTAATAATATTATAATCGTTACCTAACCAGTGGTTTCGCGGTCAGAACACTAGTAAGTTACTTTACTCAAAGGGACAAGACTAATTATTTCCTTATTATAATTTATTACCGAAAAAATTCAACAACAATTTTTTGGTGCTTTAAACGTTATCGTTTTTTGTGATAAAGATTAATTTCAAAGCCGTCCAAACTAATAAATAAAAACAACAGTCATCTGGTGTCCGATGGCGCAGTTGTTGAGTGGTTTCCCCACCAAGATCTGAGCCTTGTGGCGGTGGAGCTCAGTAGCCTAAGGTGAGCCGAGCACCTTGGGCGAAGCTAATTGAGCCGAGGGGGCTCTTTGTACCCCTCTTATAAGAAGTAAAAAGAGCAGGGGGCAAGGTGCGAGGATGGGAACCTCACCCCATTGTACTGTCCCAACGTTGGGAGAGGTTGTTCTGTGTCTGCGGGACAACCCCTCTGTGGAGGTGGCGTCGGTCCCTTGCGGGACTGACTAGCCGTCGAGGTGCCCTGTTAGCTTAACAGATCCGGGGCACCTCACCAAAGGCGGCACTAGTGGCACTCGCCCGGTTTTAGTGGGTAGTCTTTTTTTTTTTTTTTTTTTTATGTTAGTTGGATAGGCAAACTGGCAAACGTACCACCTGATGTTAAGTGGTCGACGTCGCCCATGAACATAAACTAGTATACCTGGAACGAGCCCAGGCAACTCATTTATGTGTTGCCTATCCTGAGACATAAGATGTTAAGTCTCGGTGCCAGTAATTACACTGCCTGTCTTGCCCTTCTCTCCGAAACACAGCAAAGCTGTTTCACGGGAGAAATAAGCAAGATGGTGGTACCCATGCAGCCGGGAGCGCGGCACAGCGCTTCCCTCCCACCGGTAAACTGCGTCCACTTACCATCTTTCGAGCGCAGCGAGTCCTACATACCCGCCTCGGTAGACCCACTCCCCAGGTGGGATGCCTCAGAGCATTTCCCGGCGTTAAAGAAAAAAAAGTGTAAAATGAACTTTTTTGAAAAAAAATTAAAGAATGTAAATAAATACTAATTATACACTTCCATAACCCGGTGCAGATATATACCTTTATTAATATTCATTATACATAATATTATACTGTACTTGAGATTCGAACCCGCGACCCCTGCGTAAAGTGTCCAGTAGCCTGACAACTCGACCAGTCGGTCGTCAAATCAATTTTGGAAATTATGACACACGTATTCAGTGACGATAACACTACACATTTGATAATTTTTACCAGAATCTGGAAGACGTTTAGGACTTCAGCAACGGACTATATTATTAATACGAGTTATGTACCTAGTTGAAAATCAAAGAATCATACCGTAAAAATCAATTGAACTAAAAATCTAAATAAAATAATCCTCAATGATAATATTTAATTTAGGCACCCCACGCTTTTAAGTATTTTTTTATTAGTTTTAGCTTAAACTATTAAAGCATGTTTTTTAGTTTTTATTTCTTGGCCAATATGGAGATCCGAAAAAAAGTAATACATACCGTAAAGAACCGGGATCGTTTTAGGCAGTTTTAAAAGCGAATGTAAGAGGTGTCATGCAACTATGCCATGACTTAGGCACGGCCGGGGTGGTACCTCTAGTATGGTAAAGTGACAGTTATGCTGTCGCGTTTCATGCGGTTTGTGAGTTTCCGATGTATTGGAGGGATAGGGAAAAGGAAAGAAAGAAAGAAAGAACATTTATTCGACACAACCAAGAGACACACAGAGACATAAAGATATACACAGAAAAACATTTTTGATTGCACAAACCAAAATAAGACAATGATTGAAAACAATATATTTTTTTAATAAAGTGTGTGTCTCACGATTGTGTCAAAATGGTCCATTTCAGCATTTTGTCAGGAAAATGTTTCCTGACGCTGATATTCAACTGAACCAAGAGTAAATCAGGTCACGGATGCCAACCAGACACCCATGATATATAAGGAGGTAAATGTATCTGCATCTTCGGCTGCGACTGCTCGTTTGTCCTCCTATACTATAAAAAAATGCTAGTTCTTATACAATCATATTCATTTTCGTCTGTTTTTCGATTAGAACTGGTAAACCAAAACTTATGCAATACAATATTTTTGTAATGATAATATTTTCTTGCAAAAATCGTAAAATACCACATACCAAGAAATGATTAGAGTACGGATTTCCTCTAATCCAGTGCATCTTGACGTAATCATTCTAATGTGTAACGAGTTGTACGTGTGTCTGTATAATATCATCATCATAATTTTTTTACGTCATAAGGAGGCAACCGAGCAATCGGAGCCTTATGGTGACTACCGACGCCCGTAGACATCCGCACAACCAAAAGTTATGCAGATGCGTTGCTCTCCGTTTCCCTATCCCCTCAATGGGCCACTGGAAACTCACCAACCGCACGAAACGCGACAGCATAGCTGTCACTTGACACCGGTGTTCTCAATTCGGCTGCAAAGCTAAATTTGGAGGATATATAAATAATAAACGCCAAGACTTGCTTCCAAATAGGATCACTTTTAATCCAGTGCAACACAATTTATGACGTAATCATTCTAATGTATAATGATTTGTACGTCTGTGCATAATATATCATCATTATCACCCTGTTTCTGTCCATAGGCCAATATAACTGAACGCCGAGATCGTCGCTTAAGGGGATGCATTGGAAATTTTGGTGTCAATAATTCCAATTTATATCAGTAATTCCAAAACGAATAAAATATAACTTTTTTTTATTATTATCTTTGGTGACCTAATAGTCAAACCTTATTTTGTTAGTTTTCAATACGTGAATAGGTAACTTTTGTAACATTAAAACCCTTACTCTTTTGTCCCCTCTTCTAATAATAATAATTATAATAAATCATTTATTTTCAGGCACTATGACCCATAGATATATACCTTACAGACTAACATACTGTATAATATATTATATTACATTAGTGTTAGTATAAAGCCTAAAAATTATGTTAGTAAACTTTCTAGTGTTACGTTTTCGTACGTTCCGGTGGAATTGTTCCGCGGAAGCCACGGAACACCACATCCTGAGGCCAGAAGTCTTCTCGTAACACTTCCTGCAGGTAGCAGGTCGGACAGTACTGCAACTTCCGGCGCACGTATTCTGCGATGCTCTCCGCCTTTTCTATTCTCTTATAACAGGGATACAAAGAGCAGCCCCCTCCGTTCAATTGACTTCGCCCAAGGTATTGGGTCACTTCAGTCCAAAACTATCTTAACTGAAGTTTGCACTGTGCAAAACTTCATTTAAATGAGGTCATAGCAGACAAACAACTTGACACGAAATTTCTACGTTATATTATATACATGACTGTTAGCATCCGTTCATTCTTAATGAATCTTTCAATAATCACCAGGCGGACTCACATCCAATTAATATGTTATTGAAATAAAATCATCATATCTTTGAATACCAAAGATTTCCTATCACTAGGTCTTCAGTCTCCAATAGGCCTTCATAATATTTATATCATCTATCAGACGAGTTATTGCCAGCATAAGCAAGCCACCTGGAATTGGACTAGTTACGAGTAGCTCTGGTGTAAAATCGTTTAGTACAAAGGAATTCTTTCCGTTAGAAAACTATAGCCTTACGCCTACAATCAAGGACAATACTACACTGGTATTGTGTTCTCTTATTAAAAATTCGACTAGTGTGTGAAATACCGGTGGGAGGGAAGCACTGTGCCGCGCTCCCGGCTGCATGGGTACCACCATCTTGCTTGTTTCTCCCGTGAAACAGCTTTGCTGTGTTTCGGAGAGAAGGGCAAGACAGGCAGTGTAATTACTGGCACCGAGACTTAACATCTTATGTCTCAGGATAGGCAACACATAAATGAGTTGCCTGGGCTCGTTCCAGGTAAACTAGTTTATGTATGTTCATGGGCGACGTCGACCACTTACCATCAGGTATATCTATCATCCAACTAACATAAAAAAAAATGCGCTGAGCTGCACCAATCTGCATGGGTACCACCATCCTGCTTATTTATTCTCACAGACAGCGTATGTGTGTTTTGGCACGGAACTGGCAGTGCAATTACTGGCACCAAGATTTAACATCTTACGTTCCCAATAAAAAAGATACATTTCACCGAATTAGTGTAACTTCATCTTTTGAGAGCTTGGGGATCTGTAACACAGATCTGTGTATGTACAGACTCCACGTCTCTGACAGGCTTAGTGTTCTACACAGACCACAGTATTCTTCTTTTCTGTCATTTTTCCTAACATCTTTCTTATCTTTTCTTGCAGTAAGAACCACGAACCTACATACAATAGAATCCGTGTGCCAAACCTAGTTATTCACGGAAACAAAGTCCACCCACGATGTATACAACGGGCACCTAATTACTGGGTTTACTCACGAATGACGTACATCTACATTATTGAATACTAGACTTTGCTCACAGTTTCACTCGCGCTGATAACCTTATAACAACATTCGGACTGATCGCAGAGCTTTTTATTTTCTTTAACGCCGGGAAATGCTCTGAGGCATCCAGCGGGGGAGTGGGTCTTCCCACGCGGGTATGTGGGACTCGCTGCCCGACAGCTGGTAAATGGATTCAGCTCTACCCACTAAAACCCGGCGAGTGCCACCAATGCCGCCTTTGGTGAGGTGCCCCGGATCTAGAAAACAAACAGGGCACCTCGAAGGCCAGTCAGTCCCGCAAGGGACCGACGCCACCTCCACAGAGGGATTGTCCCGCACCACAGAACAACCCCTCCCAACGTCGGGACAGTACAATGGGGTTAGGTTCCCATCCTCACCCCATGCCCCCTGCTCTTCTGTCTCCTCTTCTTATAAGAGGGGTACAAAGAGCCCCCTCGGCCCAATTAGCTTCGCCCAAGGTGCACCGCTCACCCTAGACTACTGAGCCCCACCGCCACGACAAGGCCTGAACCATGGTGGGGAGATAGCAGAGCTCAATTTATCCAATATAGAATTTTTAAGAAGAAGTAAAGTTGGGTTCCTTTATAATATAGTAATGGTGGGTCCCTGGGACTACCCCAGCAGTTAAATATATCATAATGCTAGTGGTCCGAACTTACAGCCATAGACAGCGCCACCTTTTTTTTTCTTTAACGCCGGGAAATGCTCTGAGGCATCCCGCGGGGGAGTGGGTCTCCCCACGCGGGTATGTGGGACTCGCTGCGCCCGATAGCTGAAGTGGACGCAGCTCTACCCACTAAAACCCTATTGGGCCCCCTCGGCCCAATCCGCTTCACCCAAGTTGCAGCGGCTCACCCTAGGTTACTGAGCCCCACCGCCACGACAAGGCTTGAACCTTGGTGGGGAGACAGCGCCACCTTTCGTTTCCATAACTTAATCTTATGTCTTTAATATTTATTTTTATTAGGGTTCCGTAGCCAAATGGCAAAAAACGGAACCCTTGAAGATTCGTCATGTCTTTCTGTCTGTCTGTCTGTCCGTCCGTATGTCACAGCCACTTATTTCCGAAACTATAAGAACTATACTGCTGTAACTTGGTGAGTAGATGTATTCTGTGAACCGCATTAATATTTTGACACAAAATAAAAAAAAAACAATAAATTTTAGGGGTCCCCCTAAAAATATCCAATTTCTACCAATCTGGATTCTTTAGTATATAATATATTTGTGATAAAGGAAAATATATTTGTTAGTATTCAATCTTATAAAAAAAGAAAATATTTATTATATTATAAGAAGATCTTGAACGAGCTCTATGTCATGGACGAAAAAGGGTTGACAGTGATGATGAAGATTCCTGCATCCATTCCTGGTCATCTTAAAAGCAAAGTGATCTTCAAAACTGAGACTAACTGGAGTGGAGAGATGGTCATCCTATCTAGTGACAGGATGTTTTTTTTTAAATGTCTCCACTCCCAAGATCATAATGACTCTCTTTCTCTTTCTCTCTCTCTCATACTCAATCGAAACGAGATTGCTCGTCAACAATTCGTGGTACGCGTCCATTGGCCTGCGCCGGTCGCACCGCACAAAATATTTTAGTTTGCTTTGCAGTATATTATGTAGAAAAATACACTTTTATGCCGATCCGTACAATGTGGATCAGTGGACGCACTTGTTTGACTTTCTATATAAAGCAAACTAAAATCCTTGCGTGCCGGGCGTAGGCAAATGAACGCGTGCCTTAAGGTCATGCCGAAATATTAAGCTTTGCAAAATAAATAATAATAATAATGAAATGCTTTATTTTGTACCAGTACACTAGAACATTAAAGTACAATATTTCACAATAGTTAAGTACAAAAAAGGCGGTCTTACCGCTCCAAGCGGTCTCTTCCAGACGACCATTGATGAAGAGATAGGGGTGAAGGTGAGGTAGGTCTTTGGTACGAGCATTTTTTAAATATTATTGTTTAGTATAACCATAAAATTTATATTAAAATTACTCAATTAACATAATAATATATGATTTGACAACTAAAAATATTTTATATATATACACATATTATATATAATATAAATACATAATAAAATATACAATATTTATGCAATAAATACATACAAAGATATTCAAATATACAACATACATAATTTTATAAATATATCTCATTGAAACAAGGTAAGGAAACGATATACGCACTATGAAGCGGGTAAGGATAGATAGTACTCCTTAAGACGCTTTTTAAATACATAAATAGATTGTGATCTTTGCACTGATTCGGGTAAGGCATTCCATAGTCGAATAGCTGAGACAGTAAAAGAATATTCGAAAAAGATAGTTTTATGAATAGGAAAGGCAAGCGTTCGTTTATTAGAAGAGCGAAGGATAGACGAGTGGTCAGCAAGGTAACAAAATTTTTCTTTTAGATAGGAAGGAGAATTTGGATTTAAGAGGACATTGTAAAGGAGATGAAGAATGTGGGTATTCCGACGCAGCCTTATGGGAAGCCACTTGAGCCTCGCACGGTACTCAGAAACTATATAAAAGCGAAGGACAAGGTAAATATTAATGGTTTTATACAGTTATAATACTCTACTCTAAGTGGTAAGGGTTCGACCGTCTTGGCATTCATTGAAAGAGGCCTATGTTCAGCAGTGGACGGAGAGGCAGATGATGATGATGATGAATAATCTAGTTCTCTGACGAATGAGTCATCGGAGATGACTTCCTCCTTATCAGTCAAATAAACTACATACTCTTTATAGCACACAGATCCCTTTTATCACACTTTTAAGTAAATAATTAGGATTGATTAATATTAATGACTCCACAAGCATTTTTTTATGTTAGTTGGATAGGCAAACTGGCAAACGTGCCACCTGGTGGTAAGTGGTCGACGTCGCCAATGAACATAAGCTAGTTTACCTGGAACGAGCCCAGGCAACTCATTTATGTGTTGCCTATCCTGAGACATAAGGTGTTAAGTCTTGGTGCCAGTAATTACACTGCCTGTCTTGCCCTTCTCTCCGAAACACAGCAAAGCTGTTTCACGGGAGAAACAAGCAAGATGGTGGTACCCATGCAGCCGGAAGCGCGGCATAGTGCTTCCCTCCCAGCGGTAAAGCATTCACATTATATGTATAATATTCATTAATTTTTGAAAATCAATTAATATGATTCCAAGAAACGTTTTTTGTTGTTCTTTGGACGCACTTAAAAACTAAGTAACTGTAACAACTTTCCATCAGCTGTATTTTTTATGTTACTTGCTTAAACGAGTCACATGATTGCAAGTATATGGTAAGCACCATATTATGAAAGTTCATCTAGAACGTCCAGGCAACTTCTTCATGTATTGAAGATGTCTCGATGCTAGTAATTGCTTGTCCTGACTTATCTTAAATACACTATAGCTGCACCATGATAGAAAATATAAGCAGGATGTTACCCTGTAGTATCCTCTTCTACCGGTAAGTACCGACTACTTATATATACTTAGAAGGCATATGAGATAAGCATTTTTTGTATTTAATTATAATAATTTTTAAATATAAAGGGTCTACATCTCGCAAAAACTTGTTGTTGGATATAAATTTGATGGTCAAGTGATCAATAAAGACACACGCAGCGGTCGCAGGTTCGAATGCCGCAAAATACAGATAATTAGTATGATGAAAATAAATAGTGATGATGATTACGATGATAACGATTTATCATCACTTCCTTTTACCTGAACACAAGAACTTGTACCCACATTCGATAAGGTTCGTTGATATTAATTTATCATACCTTACATACATCATAAGGTAATTATTTACTAATAAAGTGATTCACACTTTGAGTTTAGATAAAAACGTTTCAGGTTTATTTATAGTTTTAAACAGTAATAAAAACGGAGCGCGGACTTGCTTATCATATGATGTTCTACATTTAATAAAAATGCAAATATGTTTTGTAAATTATAATACCCTGTAAAAATACTTCTACGTAATAAGAGTAATCTACCGGAAAACATAAAAATATTCTCTGACAAGACACCCGCACAGCAAAAATATCTTATTAATTTAAAAAAGGAACTGGCTTTTCGTCAAAGTAATAGGGAAAGTGACCTTACAATAAAATATATCAATGGGACACCCACTATCATTAAACAGATTCCAAAAAACTTCAAACAATAGAAACCCCTGCAACAAACATCACCACTAATAATAGTTATCAAATTGTTAATGATTACTCCACCATTCACACCAGTAAATCACGATTATCATTATTTTATCTAAATGCACGAAGTATACGAAAACAAGGCAAATTCGACGAACTCAAGTGCATTTTGAAATCTTTATCAAATATACACATTATATTGATAACAGAAACGTGGATTAGCACTGAAGCCCAAGCATTGGAATTACAACTACCAAACTTTACACATTACTACAACTACAGAGATGACTCTAGAGGAAGAGTTTCAGTTTTTGTCCATAATAATTTAAGTCACAGCCTATCAGAGTCTCATTATACAGGAGGAAATAATTACCTATGGATCAAATTAAAAAGGTATGCACTTGAAATAGGAGTAATCTATAACCCAGGTGATACAGACTTTAATAACTTTCTTGAAGTATATGGTTCGCAGCTGGTCAAAAGGAGAAGAGCAATCGTTTTTGGAGACTTTAATATCGATTTACTTACTAGAGACAAAAAGTCTGAACAGTATAAACAAACTTTAAACGCAGTTGGGCATATAATTTTAAACAAATTAACAAAAAAGTATTGTACACGAGAATCAATCACAAAAAATCCATTTTAGATCATGTTAGTACAAATTTAAGAGAAGACAAGTTTCACATGGCATTGATAAATTCTTCTTTGTCTGATCACAAGCAAATCTACATTGAGCTCAAAAAATTAAAACCTCCACCTAAAACAAAAACAAAATATGAAACCATAGATTACACAAAATTAATTAGTTACTAGAGAAAGATAAAGATTTCACGCCACTAAATAATGATTACAATCAACTAGAACAAGAAATAAAATATTATATAGAAAAAAGCAAAATACTGAAAACCAAAATTAACAACCCACCATTAAAGGATTGGATAAATAAAAATATAATTACTGAAATTAACCTACGAAATAAAATATATACGGAGTATAAAAAGAATACATATGATATAAAACTAAAAGAACAATTTGAAAGCAAGAGAAAATTTTTAGTTAATCTAATTCAAAACGCCAAAAATTCCTACTTCTACAAAAAGTTTTCTGTATACACAAACAAACCAAAAAGAATGTGGAATCTAATAAACTTTTTAACAAGTAACAAACTTAAAATCAGCTGTGCTCCTTCAAAATTAATACAAGGGTCTAATGAAATAACCGAGCTACATGATATTTTTCAGGTCTTTAACCAATACTTCTCTACGATAGGGTCCGAATTAGCTAATAATATACCAAAAATCTATCACGACAGTCAAGTGTTTTCCTTATACCATAATCTACCACCGAATATTTCTGAACTAACCACATTTGATAAATATACTACTACCGAAATTATTAAGATAATAGATGAGAACTTCTACAAAAAGTTTTCTGAATACACAAACAAACCAAAAAGAATGTGGAATCTAATAAACTTTTTAACAAGTAACAAACTTAAAATCAGCTGTGCTCCTTCAAAATTAATACAAGGGTCTAATGAAATAACCGAGCTACATGATATTTGTCAGGTCTTTAACCAATACTTCTCTACGATAGGGTCCGAATTAGCTAATAATATACCAAAAATCTATCACGACAGTCAAGAGAGAGATAATCTACCACCGAATATTTCTGAACTAACCACATTTGATAAATGTACTACTACCGAAATTATTAAGATAATAGATGGCCTAGATATAAATTGTAGTGTAGGGATAGATGGTATCAGTACAAAGGTAATAAAATCCATAAAAAACCAGATAGTCAACAAATTGACTAACTGTCTTAATCAACTATTACTCAGCGGTGTCTTCCCAGATTCATTAAAGGTTGCAATTGTCACTCCAATTTACAAATCAGGACTTAAAACAGATCCAGGGAATTATCGTCCTATTTCGGTTCTTCCTGTGCTATCAAAAATATTTGAAAAAGTTATACACAGTCGATTAGAGGCACACTTACAATCCATCGGCTTTTTATCAGAACGTCAATACGGTTTCAGACCTAAAAGTAACACCCTTACTGCAACAATAGATTTAATCACTAAAATAAGACAAAATATAGACAGTAAAAACTTAGCTTTGGGGGTATTTATCGATTTAAAAAAAGCTTTTGATACTGTTAGTCATAAATTGCTCCTAAAAAAAATAGAAAGTATTGGTGTTACTGGTAATGCCCTAAACATTTTCAAATCCTATTTAAGCGATAGATTCCAAATAGTTAAAATAGATAAATGCCAAAGTGATGCATTACCTATTAGCTGTGGTGTTCCACAGGGAAAAAAAATTCTGGGTCCGCTGCTATTTCTAATATACATAAATAACATCCAAGACATAGGACTACGTGGCCACATCACACTGTATGCTGATGATACCTGCCTTTTTTTTACTTTGGGTCATCTATACAAACACTTATATCACTGGCACAAGATGATTTAAATATACTATCCTACTGGCTTCAATACAACCTATTAACTATAAATATTTCTAAAACTTCGTATATAATTTTTAAAGCAAAAAATAAAATAATATCCGAGGATATTTATTTAACTACTAATGGAATTCCTATACAAAACAAGGCTCATGAAAAGTATCTTAGTTTAAGACTTGACAAAAACTTAGCATGGCATGTTCACATCGATCACATAAAAGCTAAACTTTCCTCACTAATTGGCTCCATACGTACACTCGTTCATTGTATTCCACGCACACTACGTTACACTATCTACAACTCCTTTGTAAAACCACACATAACATATCTAATCGAAGTTTGGGGCAGCGCACCCAAAACAAAACTAGAAGAATTACAAATTATACAAAATAAAATTATAAAACTACTCTTTCGTTATCCATTCTTAACACCAAGTAATAAAATTTATAAAGAGACCAAATTAATGAATATAAAACAATTACGTATTTATAACACGTGCTGTCTTATACGTAAAATTATTTCTGGAACTGTACGCACCGAAATTAACATAACACAATTCAAACACCACTCCAAGCGCAGCACACGACGGGCTAGCTTACTTGTTCTACCTAAGGTGCGAACAAATCATGGGAAAAAAATGATTACTTTTGATGGAGTACAACTGTATAATAAGTTGCCGAAGAACATAAAAAATGTACACTCAAATAACGTATTTAAAACAAAATTATATGAACATATAATTACAACCAGCTTTTGAATAAATGAGTTACAAGGATACTTGAAAACAGAAAGTGTGACATGGCGAATTAGTTTTAGTAATAGGTTATCGACGTCGCCAATGAACATAAGCTAGTTTACCTGGAACGAGCCCAGGCAACTCATTTATGTGTTGCCTATCCTGAGACATAAGGTGTTAAGTCTTGGTGCCAGTAATTACACTGCCTGTCTTGCCCTTCTCTCCGAAACACAGCAAAGCTGTTTCACGGGAGAAACAAGCAAGATGGTGGTACCCATGCAGCCGGAAGCGCGGCATAGTGCTTCCCTCCCAGCGGTAAAGCATTCACATTATATGTATAATATTCATTAATTTTTGAAAATCAATTAATATGATTCCAAGAAACGTTTTTTGTTGTTCTTTGGACGCACTTAAAAAACTAAGTAACTGTAACAACTTTCCATCAGCTGTATTTTTTATGTTACTTGCTTAAACGAGTCACATGATTGCAAGTATATGGTAAGCACCATATTATGAAAGTTCATCTAGAACGTCCAGGCAACTTCTTCATGTATTGAAGATGTCTCGGTGCTAGTAATTGCTTGTCCTGACTTATCTTAAATACACTATAGCTGCACCATGATAGAAAATATAAGCAGGATGTTACCCTGTAGTATCCTCTTCTACCGGTAAGTACCGACTACTTATATATACTTAGAAGGCATATGAGATAAGCATTTTTTGTATTTAATTATAATAATTTTTAAATATAAAGGGTCTACATCTCGCAAAAACTTGTTGTTGGATATAAATTTGATGGTCAAGTGATCAATAAAGACACACGCAGCGGTCGCAGGTTCGAATGCCGCAAAATACAGATAATTAGTATGATGAAAATAAATAGTGATGATGATTACGATGATAACGATTTATCATCACTTCCTTTTACCTGAACACAAGAACTTGTACCCACATTCGATAAGGTTCGTTGATATTAATTTATCATACCTTACATACATCATAAGGTAATTATTTACTAATAAAGTGATTCACACTTTGAGTTTAGATAAAAACGTTTCAGGTTTATTTATAGTTTTAAACAGTAATAAAAACGGAGCGCGGACTTGCTTATCATATGATGTTCTACATTTAATAAAAATGCAAATATGTTTTGTAAATTATAATACCCTGTAAAAATACTTCTACGTAATAAGAGTAATCTACCGGAAAACATAAAAATATTCTCTGACAAGACACCCGCACAGCAAAAATATCTTATTAATTTAAAAAAGGAACTGGCTTTTCGTCAAAGTAATAGGGAAAGTGACCATACAATAAAATATATCAATGGGACACCCACTATCATTAAACAGATTCCAAAAAACTTCAAACAATAGAAACCCCTGCAACAAACATCACCACTAATAATAGTTATCAAATTGTTAATGATTACTCCACCATTCACACCAGTAAATCACGATTATCATTATTTTATCTAAATGCACGAAGTATACGAAAACAAGGCAAATTCGACGAACTCAAGTGCATTTTGAAATCTTTATCAAATATACACATTATATTGATAACAGAAACGTGGATTAGCACTGAAGCCCAAGCATTGGAATTACAACTACCAAACTTTACACATTACTACAACTACAGAGATGACTCTAGAGGAAGAGTTTCAGTTTTTGTCCATAATAATTTAAGTCACAGCCTATCAGAGTCTCATTATACAGGAGGAAATAATTACCTATGGATCAAATTAAAAAGGTATGCACTTGAAATAGGAGTAATCTATAACCCAGGTGATACAGACTTTAATAACTTTCTTGAAGTATATGGTTCGCAGCTGGTCAAAAGGAGAAGAGCAATCGTTTTTGGAGACTTTAATATCGATTTACTTACTAGAGACAAAAAGTCTGAACAGTATAAACAAACTTTAAACGCAGTTGGGCATATAATTTTAAACAAATTAACAAAAAAGTATTGTACACGAGAATCAATCACAAAAAATCCATTTTAGATCATGTTAGTACAAATTTAAGAGAAGACAAGTTTCACATGGCATTGATAAATTCTTCTTTGTCTGATCACAAGCAAATCTACATTGAGCTCAAAAAATTAAAACCTCCACCTAAAACAAAAACAAAATATGAAACCATAGATTACACAAAATTAATTAGTTACTAGAGAAAGATAAAGATTTCACGCCACTAAATAATGATTACAATCAACTAGAACAAGAAATAAAATATTATATAGAAAAAAGCAAAATACTGAAAACCAAAATTAACAACCCACCATTAAAGGATTGGATAAATAAAAATATAATTACTGAAATTAACCTACGAAATAAAATATATACGGAGTATAAAAAGAATACATATGATATAAAACTAAAAGAACAATTTGAAAGCAAGAGAAAATTTTTAGTTAATCTAATTCAAAACGCCAAAAATTCCTACTTCTACAAAAAGTTTTCTGTATACACAAACAAACCAAAAAGAATGTGGAATCTAATAAACTTTTTAACAAGTAACAAACTTAAAATCAGCTGTGCTCCTTCAAAATTAATACAAGGGTCTAATGAAATAACCGAGCTACATGATATTTTTCAGGTCTTTAACCAATACTTCTCTACGATAGGGTCCGAATTAGCTAATAATATACCAAAAATCTATCACGACAGTCAAGTGTTTTCCTTATACCATAATCTACCACCGAATATTTCTGAACTAACCACATTTGATAAATATACTACTACCGAAATTATTAAGATAATAGATGAGAACTTCTACAAAAAGTTTTCTGAATACACAAACAAACCAAAAAGAATGTGGAATCTAATAAACTTTTTAACAAGTAACAAACTTAAAATCAGCTGTGCTCCTTCAAAATTAATACAAGGGTCTAATGAAATAACCGAGCTACATGATATTTGTCAGGTCTTTAACCAATACTTCTCTACGATAGGGTCCGAATTAGCTAATAATATACCAAAAATCTATCACGACAGTCAAGTGTTTTCCTTATACCATAATCTACCACCGAATATTTCTGAACTAACCACATTTGATAAATGTACTACTACCGAAATTATTAAGATAATAGATGGCCTAGATATAAATTGTAGTGTAGGGATAGATGGTATCAGTACAAAGGTAATAAAATCCATAAAAAACCAGATAGTCAACAAATTGACTAACTGTCTTAATCAACTATTACTCAGCGGTGTCTTCCCAGATTCATTAAAGGTTGCAATTGTCACTCCAATTTACAAATCAGGACTTAAAACAGATCCAGGGAATTATCGTCCTATTTCGGTTCTTCCTGTGCTATCAAAAATATTTGAAAAAGTTATACACAGTCGATTAGAGGCACACTTACAATCCATCGGCTTTTTATCAGAACGTCAATACGGTTTCAGACCTAAAAGTAACACCCTTACTGCAACAATAGATTTAATCACTAAAATAAGACAAAATATAGACAGTAAAAACTTAGCTTTGGGGGTATTTATCGATTTAAAAAAAGCTTTTGATACTGTTAGTCATAAATTGCTCCTAAAAAAAATAGAAAGTATTGGTGTTACTGGTAATGCCCTAAACATTTTCAAATCCTATTTAAGCGATAGATTCCAAATAGTTAAAATAGATAAATGCCAAAGTGATGCATTACCTATTAGCTGTGGTGTTCCACAGGGATCAATTCTGGGTCCGCTGCTATTTCTAATATACATAAATAACATCCAAGACATAGGACTACGTGGCCACATCACACTGTATGCTGATGATACCTGCCTTTTTTTACTTTGGGTCATCTATACAAACACTTATATCACTGGCACAAGATGATTTAAATATACTATCCTACTGGCTTCAATACAAACTATTAACTATAAATATTTCTAAAACTTCGTATATAATTTTTAAAGCAAAAAATAAAATAATATCCGAGGATATTTATTTAACTACTAATGGAATTCCTATACAAAACAAGGCTCATGAAAAGTATCTTGGTTTAAGACTTGACAAAAACTTAGCATGGCATGTTCACATCGATCACATAAAAGCTAAACTTTCCTCACTAATTGGCTCCATGCGTACACTCGTTCATTGTATTCCACGCACACTACGTTACACTATCTACAACTCCTTAGTAAAACCACACATAACATATCTAATCGAAGTTTGGGGCAGCGCACCCAAAACAAAACTAGAAGAATTACAAATTATACAAAATAAAATTATAAAACTACTCTTTCGTTATCCATTCTTAACACCAAGTAATAAAATTTATAAAGAGACCAAATTAATGAATATAAAACAATTACGTATTTATAACACGTGCTGTCTTATACGTAAAATTATTTCTGGAACTGTACGCACCGAAATTAACATAACACAATTCAAACACCACTCCAAGCGCAGCACACGACGGGCTAGCTTACTTGTTCTACCTAAGGTGCGAACAAATCATGGGAAAAAAATGATTACTTTTGATGGAGTACAACTGTATAATAAGTTGCCGAAGAACATAAAAAATGTACACTCAAATAACGTATTTAAAACAAAATTATATGAACATATAATTACAACCAGCTTTTGAATAAATGAGTTACAAGGATACTTGAAAACAGAAAGTGTGACATGGCGAATTAGTTTTAGTAATAGGTTATCATAAAATTTAAATTGTTCTCATATAAGTGACATGTAATGTCTTTTTTGAGAAATAAAGTTCTTTAAACCTAAATTGAATTTCTCTAGTGGTTAGCTTTGTACAACGCGTCTGCATCGGTTCAGCAATCCTGCCTATTACTTCTATGTTTATTTTTCATCTTCCTTGTAAAAAGTGTGTAAAATGACTGTAATTATTATTGTTGACATCAAAATTTATGACACCTTTTTTTTCTTTAACGCCGGGAAATGCTCTGCATGCCGCAGGGGAGTGGGTCTCTCCGGGCGGGTATGTGGGACTCGCTGCGCCCGATAGCTGAAGTGGACGCAGCTCTACCCACTAAAACCTGGCCAGTGCCACCAATGCCACCTTTGGTGAGGTACCCCGGATCTATTGAGTAAACAGCACCTTAATGGCTAGTCAGTTCCTTAAGGGACCGACGCCACCTCCACAGAGGGGTTGTTTCGCACCATCGAACAACCCCTCCCAACGTCGGGACAGGTCAATGGAGTGAGGTTCCCGTCCTCACCCCTTGCTCCCTGCTCTTTTGTCCCCTCTTCTTATAAGAGGCTCCTCGGCTCAATTCTCTTCGCCCAAAGTGCTGGGCTCACTTTAGGCTACTGAGCCCCAATGCCATCCCAAGGCCTGAAACATGGTGGGGACATCAAAACCACCTTTAGTCTGAGGACAAGCAACCCATGGATTAGTTACCCGGGATGAGAAAATGAGCTATAGATTTTTTTATAGGCAACATAACTTTTTAAGTGGCACGTCTGCTACATTTGGCGATTTATTCAATATAAAAAATTACTGATTTGAACAAAGCTTTTGATTAAGAACATCAAATACTCAAAAATTATACGGGTGTACCACAAGGACAAATCTTAGGCTGACAAATCAAATGCTATTTATTCTCTCTTTACATTCGTATATTACCTATTATGTCACTTTAACTGTTTGTTACTTATTATATATAATATTTTAATCGTAACTATCATTGACCTTTACCGTAATTACCGCCGCCAGACGTTTACAGATCATGTGAGGTAATTAGGTTCGTCTCGTGATTCTCTGTTTGATAGTCTTATAGTCGATATATTTTATTTGACAAAACGAGGTAACTTAATTCAATAAATACCAGTCATCATATTTTATATTAGATCTGCGAACAATTAAATTTTAAATAATGTTGAAAATATCTTTGATTTAAATTATTTTATCATAATATATATTTTGTAATTCAACTATTATGCATGCAAGTACATATTTTTTTTTTTGGAAAATATACAAAGTAGTCAAAAAAAACTCATTATTATCTTCTATATAAATTTTTTAAAGAACATAATATTGTCTTAATGTTAAAACAAGGAACCAATTGAAAAGATCAATAATAGTTTGGGACAATACATAATAAGAAGTCGCACACTCGTCCATATGGTTTATACAAATAGATATTTCTCATATTTAAAATATTATAATGTCATAATATTATATTGTTTTATTTTATGTATCTTTAGCACATGTCGTTGTGAATTTTGCTTGTAATTTATGTTTTATGAAGTATTGTGTATGTTTTATGCAAATAACGTCACTTGCTGAAGGTCAGCCCTGGTGCTATGGTCGTGCTCAATGTTTCCTAAAGAGAGTTCCACTGAACCTAGAGGTTCCGTAGAGAAAGTCTGGAAGTAGGTTTCTGCGATTTTTTTATATAACTTATAGATTGTACTGATTATTTTATTTACATTTGTAATATAAGTATAAAAAATAAAAGAGGAAAAAGTGAAAAAAGAGTTGTAGAATTATTATATATTTTTCTGCTTCTAAATACCACAACTAAGTACATAAATTAATACAAATTGACATATTCCACAACAGTTTAATGACTTTGAATTTTTTTTGTCCAGATGATTCTATTAAATAAATAATGGATGTTTTAAATAATAACCACATCATAGTAAGAGTATTGTAATTAACCATAATATTATCACTAATAATTTTGCTGTGTTTTAACTGGATTATTTTTTTGTATTTTTCTTACTTGCGCTTATTGAAGCTTTATATCGAGCATCAGATTTTTTTTCCAATATTCTATTTAATTATATATTATGTGTAATATATAATTCAATGAATGCAAAAAAGGATGGCAGATGGGGCATTAAGGTACGAGAGTGGAGGCCACGTTTAGGTAGAAGAAGTGTTGGTCGGCCATTAACCAGGGAAGACGATCTCCATGCGGTGGCCGGTCCATGTTGGATGCGAGTAGTAAGAGATCGGCCGTCTGGGCGTTCACTGAGGGATGCCTCTGTTACACCGCAATGGACGGATAAAGGCTGATAATGATGATGATGAATATATTATAATGAAAATATATGTGTAATTCTCGATCTGTTTCTGTACCTTTTTAATAAAATAAAATATAACTTGGTAATGGCTGAAAATATAATCACATACCAAAAAAAAAAACATTTTTAAATATTATAATATCTTTTTTTTTAATCCTCTTATTTAAATTACAACGTCTTCGATTGGTAATAATCTGAAATGGGGTTTCGTTCTTACTGTAAAACATAAGATGGTAACTAATACAGGCAGGACAGTTTCAGGTGCTTCTTTCCAAAATAGAGCAAAGCTGTTCAACCTTAGGGACAAGCAGGAAGGTGGTGTGGTATCATGGACAGAGGGTGAGCCGAGCATGTTGGGCGAAGTGAATTGACCGAGGGGGCTCTTATAAGAAGAGGGTACAGAAGAGCATGGAGCAAGGGGCGAGGATGAAAAACCTCACCCCATTGTACTGTCTCGACGCTTGGAGAGGTTGTTCTGTGGTGCAGGATAACCCCTCTGTGGAGGTGGCGTCGGTCCCTTGCGGGACTGACAAGCCGTCGAGGTGACAGATGTTAGCTATACAGATCCTGGGCACCTCACCAATGGCGGCACGGGTGGCACTCGCCGGGTTTTAGTGGGTAGAGATGCGTCCACTTACCATCTTTCGGGCGCAATGAGTCCCACATACCCGCCGGATGCCTCGGAGTATTTCCCGGCGTTAAAGAAAAAAAAAGGATAGTGGTATGTTATCATGGATGGCCGTACAGCTCAGTATATTTCAGGGAATCGTTTAGTCTAATTCTAGTATAATAAATCTATAGTGTGTGTGTTTGCTCGTTCCCGCTAACACTTAAACTTCCCGTCGAAATCTTTTGTGTTGGCTTTGAAATATACCATTTTAAAAGTGTTCTTTCCATTTCTAAAAAAAGTAGTTTGGCTTTCGCCGGTCAGCCTATCACTGAATTGATCCTGTTGCCTACAGATCCGGGACCCTAAAAAGCGGCTGAACGCGTTCGCAGGTGGTTTAGTGAGGTAGTGTACATGTGGGAGTCCCCACATAGGCCCAGGAGCTTTACCCGAGGTAAATCTGTATCATAAGAAAGCCTGAAACAGTCATCAACAAAAAGGTGCGTGCAACAATACATCTGGTTCATCATCATCATTAATTAGCCCCTGTCCGTCTACTGAACATAGGCCTCCTTCAATGAACGCCAAGACGACCGATCCCTCGCCACTCACATCCAACACGGACCGGCGACTGGTTACACACACACAATACACATTTGCAAGACATTAATTTTGTCGAGTCATTTGTCATCAAATATTTGCATATTCTATTTTAATATTTTTCTGTAACAGTCCTTCGCCTGGTTTGATAAGGAGCAAACATTTAGACTTTTATTAGGCTAGATAACAATCATTTTGCTGAAAACTAGATCGTATACATCTTAAGAAAGTAGCACAAATATGAAATGTTATATATTATACTAATATAATTGCTGTTCTGCAGTACTGCCCATTTCAAATCAAAATAATTTTTGTTTGGCTAAGAATTCTAATTTCAAATTAATTTTATTTTAAAAACATGGAATTCTTTTTCCAAAATTAGTCAATAAACATTGATTAGTGTTACATTTTCATCGCATTTCAATCTTTTTCGTCATCATGGATACGTTAAAAATTCGAGTAATTATGGAATATGAGTACTGTCGTGGCAGCAACGCGGCACAAGCGGCACGCAACATCAACGACGTTTACGGAGCTAACACTACAAACCAACGCACCATCTGTTATTGGTTGGCTCGCTTCCGTTCTGGTAACCTGAAAAATAAATCCCACGGTTGTTCGAAGACTTTGGTCGACAATGACGAATTAAAGGCGATTGTGGAAGCTGATGATACACAATCTACGGCTGAATTAGCAGCAGCTTTCGACGTTAGCGTCAAAAAAATATTGGTCCATTTGCATCAAATTGGCAATTTTAAAAAGCTTGACAAATGGGTGCCCCACGAACTCATTGATGGGCAGCGCGAAGTACGCGTCGTGACGTGCCTTGCACTGCTCAACAGACACACAAATGAAGGAATTTTCAACCGCATTATTACCTGCGAAAAATGGATTATGTTTAATAACCGTAAGCGCTCAGCATGTTGGTTGGATCCTGGTTCAGCATCTAAACAATGCCCTAAACGAAAACTTACCCCTAGAAAAGTGATGGTCACTGTTTAGTAGTCTAGCGCCGGTGTGATTCATCACAGCTTATTACCATACGGGACGAGCATAACTGCAGATGTGTACTGTGAAGAACTGAACACAATGATGTAGATATCTCCAACCAGCATAGGTCAATCGCTCGTCTCCGCTGCTCCTGCATGACAACGCATTCTGCCTCTTCCTTTCTTTTTTAACCGACTTCAAAAAAAAAAAGGAGGTTCTCAATTCGTCTGTATGTTTTTTTTTTTTTTTTTTTTTTGTGTGTATGTGACACGATATCTCCGCCGTTTGTGAATGGATTTCGATGGTAATTTTTTTGTTTGAAAGCTGGTGTTTCCAATTTGGTCCCATATTAATTTTATTAAGATCTGACAAGCCGTTTTTTAGTTATTCCCAATAATGCATATTTGGTTGGTTTTGTTATCTTGATGATATGATCATTTTATTACGTGTCGAAGTAACAATTGTATAGGATGCTTTGGTAGCACACCATAGTATGTCGCGGTCATCGTAATCATCATCATCATCACCATCACCATCATCATCATCATCCTTTATCCGTCCACTGCTGAACATGCCTCCTTCAATGAACGCCAAGACGACGCATTTCGGAATCACTAAAAATTAAGAAATAAAAACATTTTACAAAAAATTAAAACCGACTTCAAAAATACTAAACTAAAAAGTAATAAAATAACAGTTTCTTTAATATTTGTGCTTACAGCATATAATCAACTTAATCTTCTACTAATGTACAAACTTTGCGTTTACCACGTCATTATAGTTACTTTTGGAGTCGGTGTCGTATTTGTTGCTGTACATTATCTACCTACCTACCTTGGCTGACACCGACTCCAAAAGTAACTATAATGACGTGGTAAACGCAAAGTTTGTACATTAGTAGAAGATTAAGTTGATTATATGCTGTAAGCACAAATATTAAAGAAACTGTTATTTTATTACTTTTTAGTTTAGTATTTTTGTATGTATGTTCCGCCGTTTGAAGAATGGATTTCGATGGTTATTTTTTTATTTGAAATCTGGTGCTTCCAATTTGGTCCCATGTTAATTTTATTAAGATCCGACAAGCCGTTTTTTAGTTATTCCCAATAATGCCTATTTGGTTGATTTATTTTACCTCGATGATATGCTGATTACTTGTCGATGTAACAATTGTATAGGATGCTTTGGTAGCACACCATAGTATGTCGCTGTCATCGTAATCATCATCGTCATCATCGTCCTTTATCCAACCACTGCTGAATATTGGCCTCCTTCAATGAACGCCAAGATGACGAATTTCGGAATCACTAAAAATTAAGAAATAAACGCATTTTACAAAAAATTAAAACCGACTTCAAAAATACTAAACTAAAAAGTAAATAATAATTGTTCCTTTAATTTTTGTGCTTACATTATTTATAATCAACTTAATCTTCTACTAATGTACAAACTTTGCGTTTACCACGTCATTATAGTTACTTTTGGAGTCTGTGTCGTATTTGTTGCTGTACCCTACCTACCTACCAACCTTTTGGAGTCGGTGTCAGCCATAGTTGGTAGGTAGGGTACAGCTAATGTACAAACTTTGCGTTTTTTTTTATTACTAAGTTAGTACATTAGTAGAAGATTAAGTTAACTATAAATTGTAAGCACAAAAATTAAAGGAACACAGTTATTTTATTACTCTTTAGTTTAGTATTTTTGAAGTCGGTTTAAATTTTTCGTAAAATGTTTTTTTTTTAAATCAGTTCTATAGTTTTGGAGCTTAAAAGGAATGAACAAAGTCAAACAAAAAGTAATAACGTAAAGATGTCTGAATTATTTATAAGTGAAGCCGGCGATGACTCAGCTATACTTAAATTAGTTATCTGATATACTACGAGTAAGCTATCGGTTATCATATTATTTGCTAGCTTTGCTCGGTTATTATTTTATTTTTTTTAATAAAGTGACATTTTCTAAAAATGATTTCTAGCTAGATCGATTTATCGCCCCCGAAACCCCCTATATACTAAATTTCATGAAAATCGTTGGAGCCGATTCCGAGATTCCAATTATATATATATATATATATATATATATATATATATATAATATAATATATAAGAATTGCTCATTTAAAGATATAAGATAAGGAACATGAATGAGGTTATTTTTAGGCAAACTAGCGTTGAAAACCCGTACCCAGCTGTGGGAAATTAAAGGGTTACTCGCTTTTTTTATTACTCGCTACCCGCTTATGTTCTTAATCTAAAGGGTGCCAATGACATTTTTTTTAAAGGCTTTGGTAAGAAGTGGATAGCAACAGGCTAATCATGATGATGACGCAGTTATTGATGTACGTAATTGTATAATGTATATGTGTAGAACGAATTTTAAATTATAATATAAATAAGGAAATCTTCAACATGGGTAAACCCCAACAAGCCGGTAGAATACCTACTTTTAATAAGGTAATTATTTTAATTCATGCTCGTGCCCTAAGGTTAGTTAATATGCATGCACACAATATGGTTATACTGGCGTCTGTATGAGTAAATCTTGTTTCTGCAGTAAAGTTACAGCTTCAGAGAAAAGGACAGGGCTCTCAAGATAGGTAAAACATGAGTTGCCTCTTTTTAGTTAGTGCGAGTGCCACATAGGGTAAATCCTGACCCTATGTGGCACTCGCACCTGGGAGTGCTCTACCCGTAAACTAAAACCACTGCCAGCGCCTTCAGCAGCTTTTGAGGGTCCCGAATTTGCAGGCAACAGGATCATCTCAGCGACAGGCTGGCCCCGGCTAAGGCTACTCGCTCGTAAGGGGGGACTCTCCGGCCGCCACTAAGGAGTCTCCACGCCGTCGTGTCATACTGGGCCCAGGCTCCCATCCTGAACCCGACACGAGCACAGGGACGTTACTAGGCGCATTAAGTAGCACCTCCTATGCCCTTTCCGTTCGTCTCCCGCGGGGCAAGGCCTCGTCAGTGGCCTCCTCTCTCACCCGCACGTCGGCCTCCTTCGAGGATATTACCATCTCCAGAAGGAGAACTTCATCGTCCAGGGCTCTTCCCCTCCTAATACTGATGTCAGATCGCGACGCAGCGCCACCCATAGATAAAGAGTTGCCTGGACTAGTTTCAGGAAAACTTGTTTATTTCATGTGCCTCTGACCACTTACCCTCAAATTTGTCTGCAAGTTTCTATCTAAGTAACATTAAAAAAAGTTTTGATTCCCTTATGAGTATAAGGTAAATATAATCTTCCAAATTAGTAGTTGCGTGCAGTTTATTTTCCTTCTTTTCCATTTTCTTCATTGTTTTACAGTAATGTCCTCACTGATAATGATGAATATACGTTTATATGTCTATGGCCCTCAGTGATAACTTATCATTGTACTGGTGAAAGATTATTGAAGTGAAAACTTCTTTTGGCGGGGCACACAGATTTTGTAGGTTATAAATGCTGTCTATGCCGTCACGCTCGGAGGTGAAAGGCTCGATCGGGTGAACTCGGGACCTCCGAGTGTGCCCGAGCGAGAAAGATACAGTCAGCTGCTCTTCACTGCGGAGTGCTGTGTTGCTGTGTTTTCACTTTATCGGCAGTCTCTAAGACTGGTTAGGTTTTTTAAAATCTGACGACTAGCTTTGTAGTAGTTTCACTATATATTTTACTTTTCAAACTCACAAAAACTACCAGAGGTAATTATTCGGAAATATTATTAGTAGAAATCTCGGTATGCATTTCGATAGATATTTCGTATATTATATTATTTGCTAATTATTTTTGACAGGCGCTTTTTAATACGGTGAAAGCTCAACACATAAATAATATACACATTACTTTAATTAGTTTTAAACCTAACATCATTCTTATTAACCGACTTCAAAAAGGAGGAAGTTATCAATTCGTCGGAATCTTTTTTTTATAAAACACTTTAGGATTACGTAGATTGGCAATTTAAGAACTGAAACCAGAAACCATTCGCATTAATGTGCGTTCATAATGTTTAAATTTGTGGTTTTTTTTTGTCTTTTTTTATGTTAGTTGGATAGGCAAACTGGCAAACGTGCCACCTGATGGTAAGTGATCAACGTCACCCATGAACATAAACCAGTTTACCTGGAACGAGCCCAGGCAACTTATTTATGTTTTGCCTATCCTGAGACAAGATGTTAAGTCTCGGTGCCAGTAATTACACTGCCTGTCTTGCCTTTCTCTCCGAAACGCAGCAAAGCTGTTTCACGGGAGAAATAAGCAAGATGGTGGTACCCGTGCAGCCGGGAGTGCGGCACAGCGCTTCCCTCCCACCGGTGAAATTTGTCTTGTGAGTTTTTACACTTGAAACTATTGAGAATTCGTTTGAGAAAACCATTTCTATATTAAGATCATCTATTTGCACTTCTTTGAAATAAAGTCGACTCAAATTCCGTAACAAACTGCACTACGCTGACATCGTGATGCCCACACTACACATCTGTTCTCGACTCTCTTGTGCGCGCTCTGTATTATATTTCTTTATTTTTCTCCGCTTTCGTTTAGAATAATAAGTCACCAGAACAACGCTAGAAAACCAACTTTTATTTTAAGGAAAGTGCACCCAAATCGGTTTCTGTAGTTAATCTAGTTTTAAGACATTGGACTACGGTACTACAGTCGGAGACTTTGCGATCAAACTTATAACATCCGTCATAGATATTTTACAGCTGGGTATTGCGTGACGAAATTTTTTATGTTGATTGGATACAACTGGCCGATGTGCCAACTGATGGTCAGCGTCGCCAATGAGCAACACGTTTCTCACTGCCAGGACCTTATTTTTGAAACACATCAAAACTATTTCATCACACGTGACACAAACGGGCACGAGACATAGCTCGTGCTAATTAGCGCGTCGTAGCAAGCTGGTAAAAAACTGGTGATCGTTTTTAAATATTAAAAGACTTTATAAAAAAACTTTAAAATAAAAAATACATCGATGGATCTAATCGGAACATTGGGAGAGAGTGTTTTTCAATGTTTTCGGTGGCAAAGGCGGAGCTTTACTTTTCTTCGGTACCAAATCAAAAGATTTTGAACGGCGCGGTTTGCTTGCCTCCTGAATCTGACCCAATACATCAGAACTGGAATGGGACGTAGGATGCTTGGGTGGTAGTGGCGGCGGCTCTTCAAAAGCACGGATTTCCGGAATATCTGCAAATTACAGTGAAAGTGCTGTGATAAATACACCCCTATTTATGATTTATCAAAAAATGATACATTATCAAACGATGCTGATCCTAATCTCATCATCATTAGCCTATCCGTCCACTGCTGAACATAGACCTCCCTCAATGAACGCCAAGACGGCCGATTCTACCCAATTATAATAAAAATATAAGCCAAGTAAAAACTACTCATAAAATATCCTTATAATTGTGCAATGTATTATTTTTTGTCAGTAACATTACTCATTTGTATGTTTATGTTAGTTTTTGTTATTTCCCTTTAACTTTTTAAACGCTCGATCGTGAAGAATACAACGTGATACAACTGAATCGAGCATTAGTTCAACAACCTTAGAATTACGTAGCCTTGTGTTCGTTGACTCTACATATCTGTAGTTTATATAAAAGTACCTGGATGACCGAGTTTTGCTCTTTTTTTTTTTTTTTTATAAAATGACATTTTCTAAATGATTCTTAGCTAGATCGATTTATCGCCCCCGAAACCCCCTATATACTAAATTTCATGAAAATCGTTGAAGCCGATTCCGAGATTCCAATATATATATATATATATATATATATATATATATATTATATACAAGAATTGCTCATTTAAAGATATAAGATAAGATAAGATAAGAGATTGTTGCCATATAATTTCAATTAA
This sequence comes from Helleia helle, assembly GCA_963853865.1. Taxonomy (NCBI): domain Eukaryota; kingdom Metazoa; phylum Arthropoda; class Insecta; order Lepidoptera; family Lycaenidae; genus Helleia; species Helleia helle. The sequence continues at coordinate 12,443,500 of OY971436.1, forward strand.
ATATTATGCATTTTTTCAACGCTCATAACTTTGACAAATATAAATAGACATTGACCAATGACTTACGAGTGGAATTTCTTATAGAATCAGCATCGATCTCCGGGAGAGAATTCGAGGGCCGACGTTTCGCCCCAGTCCACTCTTCGATCATCTGAAATTTATTTTAACTGTATTTAATATTGTAAAGCTGAAGAGTTTGTTTGTTTGAACGCTAATCTCAGGTACTATTGGTCCGATTTGAAAAATCCTTTCATTGTTAGATAGCTCAAGGAAGGCTAAAGGCTATATAACATCACGCTGTGACTAACAGTAGTTGAGTAAGTTAACGCGGGCGAAGCTGCGGGCAACCAGGCAGGTTATTTAAGTGGTCTTAATGTGGAAAATGGAAATCAGACTTTTCTAATGTTTACGCGAATTTTTACGGATTTTATCGCGGTGTAAAGTATCCGAAACGTCGGGCTTGTAATTTATTTATTTATTTTTTATAGAAGAGGGGGCAAACGGACAGTCGGTTCACCTGATGGTAAGTGATAGTGACATCCTCTGACACCCGCTACACCACAGGGTTAGCAGGTGCGTTGCCGGCCTTTCAAATAGGAGTATGCTCTTTTCTTGAAGGTCCCTAAGTCGTAACGGTTCGGAAACACCGTAAGTGGCAGCTGATTCCATATATTCGTCGTGCGAGGCAGGAAATGCCGTAAAAATCGAGTTGTTGTGGATTTACGAACATCGAGATGGTGAGAGTGAAATCTTAATAAACCGCGATAAAATCCGTAAAAATTGTTTTATTATAATTGTCTTGATGCCGTTAAGAATGGGTCAGTCCTCTCATGACCATGGACCATGCCCGAAACGTCGGGCATCTAAAAAACCCAATAAACCGCGATAAATATGAAGGAAAGCTGTTTCATTATAAAAGCAAAACTAATTAAAAAGACAGAAAGAAGAAACTGGCAAACAAGCCATCTGGCAGTAATTCAACCTCATTCAAGAGCTGGGTTCACTTTAGGCTCAGCTAATGAGCCCTACCGCAACGATAAAGCTTGAACCATGGTGGGGAACACAATGATCCAGTAAAGAATGAAGTTATAATTCTTCTCCAAAAAAAATTTCGAGAAAGCAATAGAGGTAAACATAGTCTATCCCTCTTATCTGTAGATATATCAATAAATACCTCTTCTTTATCCTTTGTATTTGAAAGGGTGAATAAACTGAGGGCACTACCGACAAAGCCACAACTCGTATTGCTTCTGATATTTTTCGGCCAATACATGGTTCTTGAATTGGTTGATTGATTCTGAAAATTCCAGTTTATTTATTCCTTTGGATAATTTATGGGTTGGTTGTTTTCTTTTCATTTCATGCAAAATACGGCGTTGGCATTTAAATAACGAAGATGACGAGCAGTGGATGGAAATGTGATGAAAGTGATGATGTTTATAAAAAGTTGAACGTCACATGCCGTTTGCCGTAATGGCATTCGTGTCGATTTTGCTGCACGGGTTGCACACCCAATAGACATGCTTTAAATAAAAATAAACACATAATATGTACCTTGTCTTTGTGATTCTTACGATATGAGTTCACAGTTTTGGAGTAGTTAAACCTGAAATTACTTTTTATTAAATTCTTGGAAACAGGTACAAACTTTTGCAAAAATGGTGAAACATACAAACATTTAAATAAACGCGATTATATTATGTCTCCTTACCAATTAATTGCAGAATAAATCTTAGTCTTAGATGATGATGCAATGGAACTGAAAATGAAAAAACTCCTTTTAATTATATTTTATCTTTTTTAAAACCTCCAGTCTCAGGTAAACGAAAACACAGAGAAATAAATAAAATAACCATAAGACCAGAGTTTGATAAACGTTATTTGAATGTATGAAATGTGAGTAAATGTGCAAGAACGAATACCCTCCATGCCTGATTTGGATAATATCCTCATTGCATATTTTGGAAACGAAGAAACATTGAACTTCTTTTGGCGCACCACACACAGATATATTATGTAGGCTGTGAGTGAGGCTGATCCGTCACGCTCGAAAATGAAAGGCTCGATCGGGTGAACTCGGGACCACCGAGTGTGCCCGAGCGAGAAAGATACAGTCAGCTGCTCGGCACTACTGAGTGCTGTTTTGCTATGTTTTCACTTCAATCAGCAGTCTCTCTGACTGGTCCGTGAGTAAAAAAGTCCGAAGAAAATCATCCATGCATTGCTTATTGCAAGATAACTCGGCACTAATTGCTTCTGCTCGTTTTACCAAAACAGAGGTCCCTGACCCGTCCCTCCTACTATATTAAACTCACTCGTTCCCGGAAGATGTATCCGAGATGCGCTTATTACGTGTCTCGCTATCCATCCTCCCTCTTCCGTTTCTTTCGATTTTTTTTCGAAGCTGCACCGTTGAAATTTCCCGCTCCGACTCTGGGGACTATTAAAATACCATTAATATACATGCTTGTACCTTGAATATAATATATAAAGAATTTGAACCTAGCCAAGGATTAGTTATTTTATATTTCTCAACGTAAAAACTTTTAAATTTAAAGCTGATAAATGGTCGGGCTTCTAAAAATCTCAATAAACCGCGATAAAATCTGTAAAAAGTTTTTTCATTATAAAATCTGAAAATCACTTGTTTGTTTGTTTGTATGTTTTATTACTTAAAAAAAATACGTTTTTCAGAATCAGAGTCGCCCTTGTCGGGTTTTTCTTAATAAGCAAAGCCTCTGTGTGCATGTTCAATCGGAATTGTAAGTGATTTTAAGCTAGATAGTAATATATCCATGTAACTACACTCTGCCTCCAAAACAGGAGGCAGAGTGTATTTAGTTAGTTACATTAGAACTGATTGATGGAATTCTTAATAAACATAAATATCATGATACGTAAACATCCAATTAACTTTTTTATATATTTATTTTTATAGAAGAGAGGACAAACGAACAGTCATTTCACCTGGTGGTAAGTGACAAGCGACATCCATAGACACCCGCTACATCATTAGCAGGTGCGTTGCCAGCCTTTCAAATATGAGTATGCTCTTTTCTTGAAAGTCGCTACGCTAAGCTGGATCCATATAGTAGTCACGTGAGGCAGGGAATGCCGTAAAATCGAGTTGTTGTGGATTTCCGGACATCAAGGTAGTGTGGGTGAATGTTGAAATTTTGACGCGATGTCCGGTGATGGAATTCACTATATTGTACCTAACGTTGTTTGATGACTGATGACTTTAGATCATGGTACAACAAAGATGCTGGACGTTAATATATAGGGGGGAATTCTTCCTGGGATCCACCATCCTGCTTGCTTCTCCCATAAAACCGCTTTGCTGTGTTTCGGAAAGGAGAACAAGACAGGCAGTCTGATTACCGGCACCAACTTGCCACGTTAGATGGCAACGATAGGCAACACGTGAATGAGTTGCCTTAGCTAGTTTTAGGTTATCTTGTTGCATGTGACTCGTCTGCCCGATTACCTATACAAAAAAATACTGATAACAGATAGTTAGTTACCAAATCTTCTGAGTATACAGCGCCATATTGTTTGTACACCGTGCGATATCGTTCCACTAAGTGATCATGCAGTTCTATTTGATTAGTGTGTGCTTTGTGTACCTCCAGACCTGCAAGGTATTAGAACTCGAATAATAGCAAAAGAAAATTGAAAATCTTCCAAAACTTACAACTACTGGCGGTCAACAAATAAAACTAAAAATAAT